>CM051030.1:5520000-6165000 GCA_027627225.1 Congeria kusceri
CAGGTTTTCTCGAAACTGTCCCTTCAAATACCTGTATGCAGCGGAGTTTTTGTGCTGTCCCTGAAAATTACACACAGCCATTAAGTTCTGTTTCCTTCATGAGAATTTCACTACAACCTTTAGGATCTTTTCTTCAAATTTTTTATGAAGTTGTCGTGGTTTCCAGTCCATATATTAATGGATGTAACAGTGGCTAGATAAGAACTAACAGTAGTATTATTTATTGTATAAATTGGCTGCATGGGTCAACTGCTAATTACTGTTTCAGATGTCTGTTAAACTATTGGAATCAGGACTGCATTGGTACTAATTATCGAGTTAAAAAAAACAAAAAAACTTAATTTGATGACTGTTAACAAAGAGTGCAATTCATTCCTAATTTCAATATCTCATTACAAAGCAAATGGTGGTATCCTGTTTGCTAAGACGATACCGACAGGGCATAGAATATGCAAACATATTAACAAACATTGTATGCTTTTTGTGTCGCCTGAAAAGACGACATACAGGTGTTACTTTTGGCGGCGTCAGCAGCGGCGGCGTCCCGTTTCGCTTGTCCGGAGCATAACTCTTAGACTATGAAAGCTATCAACTTGAAACTTCATAGGTAGATAGATCTCATTGAGGAGAAGTGCAGTGCACAAGAACCGTTATTCTGCATCACATACTTTTGGAGTTATTGCCCTTTGTTTATTTTCATACTTAATTTTTGTCAGAAGCACAACTCTAAGACTATGAAAGCTATCAACTTGAAACTTCATAGGTAGATAGATCTCATTGAGGGGAAGTGCAGTGCACAAGAACCGTTACTCGGCACCTCATACTTTTGGAGTTATTGCCCTTTGTTTATTTTCATACTTAATTTTTGTCCGGAGCATAACTCGAAGACTATGAAAGCTATCAGCTTGAAACTTCATAGGTTGATAGATCTCATTGAGGAAAAGTGCAGTGCACAAAAACCATTACTCTGCATCACATACTTTTGGAGTTATTGCCCTTTGTTTATTTTCATACTTAATTTTTGTCCGGAGCATAACTCTAAGACTATGAAAGCTGTCAACTTGAATCTTCATAGGTAGATACATCTCATTGAGGAGAAGTGTAGTGCACAAGAACCGTTACTCTGCACCTCATACTTTCGGAGTTATTGCCCTTTGTAAATTTTCATACTTATTTTTGTGTCGCATTTTGTTTAATTAGTCTTTACTTTGCAATTAGCCAGAGCGCAGTGCTTTTGAAGATTTCAATAAATCTGTTTTAAAAAATTGAGCATTAACCCAAAGTGCTTCTTCATTTGGATTCACATAAGCTATCCGGCGTCAGGCGACACATAGCTACAGTTTATTTTTAATGAATTAATTTTGGTCTTGTGCTTTGGGGAAAGAAGGAAACCCCACCGCTCCAGTATGGTGACCACTAGGCACTAACCAAATTAGTTTAAACCCATTTATTTTAGCTCGATAATATCAGAAGCCTTAGGCTTGTAGAGACACTTTCGAGTCAGATTTCTGGTTAGAACCAGTACTTGGTGTCTTTGGAAAGATCTTAAGAATGCTCCGTCAGTGGGGATCGAACCCAAGACCCCCCGGGCGCACGGTGGATACCATATGATATCCACTACTCCATTACAAACAAATTTAGTGTAACTACCAAATTAACCGCGCTATGTTCAACAGAGGATTTGTGGAGTACCCCATCATAAAAATGAACCCCAATCGCCTAGGTGAGAAGCGAATGTACCAACCACTGCATTAGGCGGTCGGCCATATTTACATACGATTGTCGACTGAACAGATTCAGTCACTGTCACTGAACGAGGATCTGACCTTTCTGACTCGAACCCGTTTTGACTTAGGAGTTATCGATACAGCACCATCTTTTCTTCATGAAAAACACAATTCAGGAAGCAATCAGATCGAAGAAACGACTTAATAACACAATGATTTTATTTATGCGTGCAAAATATTACCTTCGGATGTACCATACGCAACTCCCGTAGCAAAGTCCGATACAAGGACAACATTTCTCTGGGCGCAGCCATCTTGACTTAAAATTGGCCGAAGTGTTCCGAAAACTATTCATTGAAATTAACAACAACAAACATGGCCGAGAGCAAACCTCTCGACGATAATTTACCACAAGCTTTCAATGAAATCTGGGAACTGTACCAAACGATAGAGAAAAATGATGAACCAACTGGTTCTGATAAAGTTCAGGTAAAATACAATGCAACTGTGTGTGTATGTCATGTAAGAAGTCTCTGAGAATTTGTTCCTCCAGGCTCCTTGGCAACTTTGTTGTTTTCAATGATGAATGGAAAACCTAGTCCCTTTATTATATAAAACACAGAATGGATCACTATTCATTTTCAATAGTAGAAGCCAATAGTGTTAAGTTTAAAACACAAATCAAACGCCGCTTCTTCGGTCTTACTAAATACCGATATGTAATTAAGACGTGCAACAGATTTAGTGGTACTTTTTATAAAGGGCTAAATATGCTGTACTGTCTAAGTGCTGAAAGACCATTTTAGTGGTGGAAATAGAAAGTTTAAACTTTTCGTAAATCCTATTATTTGCAACAATAAAATTATCCGTCAATGTACTTAACTTAAACAACACCTAAACTGCTTTACATGTGCCAAAATTTACTTTCCGATTTAAACTTTTATATAAATTAACTGCATATATGTACAGATTGCCAGTCTTGTTAACCTCTTCAGCCATTCGAAATGACGCAGTATCTTGGCAATTGACTCAATGCTTATAGCGGAGCACAATATCGATGGACAACAACAACAACAACAACAACAGTTCACAACAACAGTTAATCGATTCATTCAGAAATTCAAATGTGTGTAGGTTTATATTGCTGATGCATCCAAAGTGTTATTATACAAATATTTATCAACCATTAATGACAAATAAATTCTCTTAGCATGTATATAAATTTTATTAGTGCTGACCGTGCCATTTTAGCGTACGAAGTAGCGACAGAAGTTTCATCGCTGCAATATTTGTTATATAGGACAACTTTTCACCACAAATATGGTCCTTCGGCAGTATAGCCCATATTAAAATTATCTTAATGTTCGCCCAGTGCTTACAAGTATAGCTACCACAACTCCATACAATAACACTAAACTACACATATAGGAATTTTATGAATACATGATTTAAATGTTTCAGTGTGTAAAGCCAGGGAACCATTACATTATTAGTTCCCAATTTCAACATATTCATCTGGCTTTGGTTTGATATGGTGTCTTATTGATTTCAGTATGTTCAACATTTAAGAAATTGTTGTTTCTGTATACTTATTGAGATGTAACATATGCATAGTCAGATTTCATGTGCACTGATTACCATGTATTACTTTCCTTGCAGAATTGCTCATATTGTTATCCTACCCTTTGAATTTGTTTATCAGTGGTTTTAAGAGGTATGTTTCATAGACATTGTTTTCATGATTAACAAGAATTAGAAAAATTTGGTGTCAAAAGAATGCATCGGTGGTGGAAAGTAAGGCAGGCAATAGTGTAATGTAATTTTGACTCCCAATCATGCCACTATCTGGTCCAAAACTTAAAGTAAAAATATTTGTTTCTTTGAAGGGCTGTGTATATAGGGGCTGTGAACTGTGCAAGAAGGCTATCTCCATGGTGAACACGCTCCAGGTGTTCAGTGATAATGAAGACATTGAGGAGGTGTCCACCGCACACATCAGGTTTGTCAGATGCTGCACAATTGCACAATCTCATAATGAATTATGAATCATTGTTGGTAATCATAAAGCTCCTAAGGGAAATCTTAACTTAAGTTGTAAGTGAAAATTTCAGATCCAATTTTATAAGTGAAATCCAAGAATTGTAGCTTACAAAAGGGCAAAATACTAAGAATCTAATCAATATTTAGTAATGTGCAACATTTTAATTCAAAAATGATCTACACGTGAAACAGCCACAGACTTGAGGATTTGTACAAATTTAGATTAACTCTAGTTTTTTCTAAGGAGCTTTGTGAAGACCAACCCAGGGCTCGATCTAACATTCCCCAAATAAGCCAATGGCTACAAATTAAAACATTTGGCTGAGAAAACATATTGTTTGGCTAAAACTATTTCTTTATACAAGTTAAAACCCTATAATATATAGAATATATATGTATGAGTTAAATGCAGTCAGTTTAAGTAATTACTTGTTCTACAAAAAGCAAAAAATAATTGTAATTGTATTCAAACATTATAGTCTTCAAAAATTGGTCACTTGCCTCAAATAAAGGACCAGAGGATGTTAATAAGGCTTTCTCTCATGCTGATGTTTCTGTGGTGTCGTTTATCTTATATTTAAAGCCAAGTGTGAACTGCTGTTATTTTAGTGCATGACTTAGGGAGTAATTATTCCAAGTTGACCATTAAACGGAACTTTTTGTGGTTCCATTCCAGATACATGCTACTTCCAGCCATGCTGGGGTACTTTCTCATGAAGAACACTGTAAGGAGTAGGCTGGCTGTAGTAAAGGAAAGCCAGGTATATCTGTTTCTTGTTTATTTCAGTTAAGAAATAAGTTTTTATTTAGAGTTGTATATTGGGTAATAAACAACGATTTGGAGTTCTGGTGCGTAGGAATAAAACCACGAGGGCTTTAGCCCAAGTGGTTTAATTTGCCACATCAGAATGACAAATCGTTGTTTATTAGCCAATAAACAACAATAATGCAAAAATAATTTTGATTTTAACATGACCTGACCACATTTTATGCAATTTAAATGTGAACTATATTTTACAGTTGCCGAATAATTTTTTCGTGTTGGTTATTGGTAGTTTAACAATGGTGAATTTTGGGTGCTGAACCCTGCTGTGTTATTGTTACCCCTTCCGCCTCTCTGGGCTGGAAAACTCAGGAATATTAAATATCTGTAAATTTTAAATAAATCTTTTCATCTAATTATATACAATGGCGAATTAAGCTATTATTTTTAGAAACTGTATATAATATAACCCATTGAATTGTCTCATTATTGGCAGTTGTTTAAGAATTTATCTGGTTTTCCACCCTGCTTCTTTCAATATCAGATTTTCATGTTACAGGCAGTAATGTATTTTAATGCATACTTTTTTACAAGATCTGATTCATAAAAAAAAAGATCTTAAACTATGAAGAAAATAGTAGAAGCCCGTTGCATTGCAGGAGTTTTATTCAGGTTTTATAAATAATGCAACCATTTCTCTAGAAACAGATAAGGTGTGTATTTCCGTTATTACTCATTTCTGAAACACCTTTTACTCAATTAATTTCAGATTCAATGAGTGACAAACTCAGTTCCTATAATGAATACTAGACTAGTACTCAAAATACATAAAAAGGATTGTGTTAAGATGTGTCAGTGTATGAAAGATAGTCATATAGACAGTCGTGTATGTTTCTACAGCTTTTCAAAAACGAACCAAATAAAATAAAAGTTACGCACCATTTATGTGTCATGGTTATTTTACCCAATTTTTCCAACACTCAACTAATCTTGTGGGGTTCAAGTTCTCTCTTAAGTTACTCAGTACTCAATTATTCGAAAAATAATGGGGTAATACTCAATGCTGGCAAAATCCTAAGGCCAACCTCAGCAAATTGTTTGTTTGCCATTGCCTACCCATGGTTGCTGGTAACGGGTAGGTAGGTAGGCAAGTTTGTTTGTTTGCCATTGCCTACCCATGGTTGCTGGTATTGGGTAGTAGGTAGGCAAGTTTGTTTGTTTGCCATTGCCTACCCATGGTTGCTGGTAACGGGTAGGTAGGTAGGCAAGTTTGTTTGTTTGCCATTGCCTACCCATGGTTGCTGGTAACGGGTAGGTAGGTAGGCAAGTTTGTTTGTTTGCCATTGCCTACCCATGGTTGCTGGTAACGGGTAGGTAGGTAGGCAAGTTTGTTTGTTTGCCATTGCCTACCCATGGTTGCTGGTAACGGGTAGGTAGGTAGGCAAGTTTGTTTGTTTGCCATTGCCTACCCATGGTTGCTTGTAACGGGTAGGTAGGTAGGTAGGCAAGTTTGTTTGTTTGCCATTGCCTACCCATGGTTGCTGGTAATGGGTAGGTAGGTAGGCAAGTTTGTTTGTTTGCCATTGCCTACCCATGGTTGCTTGTAACGGGTAGGTAGGTAGGCAAGTTTGTTTGTTTTCCATTGCCTACCCATGGTTGCTGGTAACGGGTAGGTAGGTAGGTAGGCAAGTTTGTTTGTTTGCTATTGCCTACCCATGGTTGCTTGTAACGGGTAGGTAGGTAGGTAGGCAAGTTTGTTTGTTTGCCATTGCCTACCCATGGTTGCTGGTAACGGGTAGGTAGGTAGGTAGGCAAGTTTGTTTGTTTGCCATTGCCTACCCATGGTTGCTGGTAACGGGTAGGTAGGTAGGCAAGTTTGTTTGTTTGCCATTGCCTACCCATGGTTGCTGGTAACGGGTAGGTAGGTAGGCAAGATTGTTTGTTTGCCATTGCCTACCCATGGTTGCTGGTAACAGGTAGGTAGGTAGGCAAGTTTATTTGTTTGCCATTGCCTACCCATGGTTGCTGGTAACGGGTAGGTAGGTAGGCAAGTTTGTTTGTTTTTTTTTGGAAAAAAATGCATATTTATTAATAATCCATTAAGCGTCAAAATATAGCATATAACACAGACATTGCTTTTGACAATTTAATCAAGTATCTGTTGCTATAACGAGAGCTTGCTAGCAATCATCTTTCATTAGTCAATGGACGCTGACAAACAGCCCCTATTGATTTACAATGAATTGATAAAACATTAGAATTGCATTTTGATACGGCCTATTATAAGCAAGAGTTTAGCTGATACAGTTAATTTATTTACCCAATGGAAAACGACCGAAATGAAAGACGAGCTAGCTTTTGTTTAACCCAAAGAAAAAATAGAATTATCAAAATAAAAAAAAAACGGGTTTGATTTACAAAGAAAAAACTTTTGAGTCGGGATTTTTTAGCTGGGTGGGTAGGCAATGGCAAACAAAGATAATTTTAATGTTTTTTATCATTTTGCTCTGAAAATCAATAGCTGGTGTTTTATTGTGTTGCAAGAGTTCATGAAGATGTGTCAAGTACTTGTATAGCTAAGAAATAGTTTTTGATTTAGAGTTGTTTATCGGCTAATAAACAATGATTTGGAGTTCTGATGTGTATAAATTAAACCACGAGGTCGTGAAGAGAACGACAGATCAGTTTTTATTAGCCTATAAACAACGATATTGCGAAAATTATTACGATTCTAACTTATCAGACAACATTATCTGCAATTACAGTGCCAACTAAATTTTACAGTTTCATTACTATTTTGTCAGGTCGTTCAGTGGTAGTTGAACAACCGTGAATTTTGTGTTTTGTCTATAGAAAACTCTGCGTGTATCACGTTAAAGGGACTATGGCATCAAAAAATTAGCTTCCTATTACACTATTAATTATATTATTTGATAGAAATGCGCTTTACTAAGACATGTGCATTAAATAAATAAAATAATATAATACACAATAAGATATTTGATGAAAAACATTACCAAAAAAGTCTGAAGAAATTAAAACCCCAAACGGGTATCGAACTCACGACTTGGGAGCCATTTGAAGAAATGACAGTAGACAGCGCTTTAACCAACTGCGCTATCATGTTTGGTAAGAAGACGTGTGTTAACTTTTAATAACTATGGTTATACCAAATGCTCACAATTCTGATGTCAAAATGTTAACAGGAAAGGGTCCTAACAAACACAACCCATATTATAAATTGATTTTTATCTCAGAATGCATTCACTTCTTTCCTATTATATATACCCTGTTTTAATCGTCGTCATATGCCAGTATTAATATCTAAATTAAAGATTTTTTAAAAAGAAATTGCCCCTTTTTTGATGACATAGTCCCGTTCAAATAGATGTTTTATTTTGTTGCAGGAGTTTTATTCAGACTTTATGAAGATGTGTCACAACTACAGCTTGACCAAGTACGAGGTCAGTGGACCGTCAACTGGTGAACATGAAAAGAAAGCCACGCAGGATCGAAAGCCACATCCCACAGGGTATGGGCTGTCCTCTGTGTTGTTAAATCACCACATCCCGCAGGGTATGGGCTGTCCCCTGTGTTGTTCACTGCACATCCCACAGGGTTTGGCTGTCCCCTGTGTTGTTCACTGCACATCCCACAGGGTATGGGCTGTCCCCTGTGTTGTTCACTGCACATCCCACAGGGTATGGGCTGTCCCCTGTGTTGTTCAATGACCACATCCCACAGGGTATGGGCTGTCCCTTGTGTTGTTCAATCACTGTTTTTACAGGTTGATTACTGACTCTGGAAAACTGGGAAAACCAGGAAAAAGTGTGAACAAAATTCCCTGCAGGGAAAAATTTAGGGAATTTGAAACTTTTGAAAAAGTCAGGGAATTTGAAACATTTGAAAAAATCAGGGAATTTGAAACGCTTGAAAAAAATCAGGGAATTTGAAACTTCCGAAAAAATCAGGGAATTTGAAACTTTTGAAATAATCATTGAATTTGCCTAAAAGTGAAAGAAAAAATCTAAAGAGAAAAAGTTAAATTTAAATTCTTAATAATTTGACATCAAATCAAAACAAATTACATTTCATGTAGAATGAAAAGTTAACTAAAATAGCTAAAAATGGCAAATGATGGCCATAGAATTATGTACACTGTCGCCACATTTCGTTAATTATATTGGTAATTTGATAAAATAAATCAGAAATTAATAGGAGGACCAGGAGTTTTTCTGTATTACTAACATTGGCTCATGATCATAAGGAAGCTGGATAGTACTTTAATCTGTAAGTTGTAGGATTTAGTAGGGCATTTGTATGAGTACCATGATGCTGTCTTGAGTATTTTGGCCCTTTATCAGTCTTAATTATTAACTTTTATTTTTAAAGACTTGCTTCGGACATAAGCGATAAAATTTCAACTTGCCTAAAAAAACCTGGATTTCTATACTTAAAAATTTAACAATTTGATTATTTGATTACCTGAGTTGTTTATGAAATTACACCCCTGCATATGCATTTGATACAATTAATTTGTAATTTCTTGTTCTGTATAGACCGCCTGATGTCAGAAGCATGGCCAATGTACGAGCTAGCAAGATACAGCGCTATAAAGAACAGAAGGAACTTGAGAAGAAACTGAATGAACTATACATCACAGCTCAGCAAGAACACACGGACGATGAAGTGAAGGTAAGGTATATTGAGAGAATACTAGTCTAGATTAGTGTTTAATAAAGCTAAGTTTATCTAGCAAGGCTCAAAACACCAGAGCTTCAGAAAAGTTTTTATGTAGATAGTAAATATACTAGTTATTAAATAGTTATGGCGATAAATGTACACTCAGTCAAAATGTATGGGGGTAAAAGTACCATCAGTCGAAAAGTAAAACAGAAAGTCAGAACTTGTTTAGCTAAAAAGTGCTGACTAATGCAATATGGTAACATTAAATAATGTAATGGACTTTTCTAGAAGATAATTAAAAATGAGGCATTGAATTGGAAAATCTGGCTTAATGCATGTGCGCGTTAAGTGTCATCCCAGATCAGCTTGTGCAGTCTGCACAGGTTAATCCAGGACGACACATTCCGCCTACAGTGGATTTATGTTTAGAAGGGACCTGCACAGGCTGATCCGGACAACACATTCCGCCTACAGTGGATTTATGTTTAGAAGGGACCTGCACAGGCTGATCCAGGACGACACATTCCGCCTACAGTGGATTTATGTTTAGAAGGGACCTGCACAGGCTGATCCAGGACGACACATTCCGCCTACAGTGGATTTATGTTTAGAAGGGACCTGCACAGGCTGATCCAGGACAACACATTCCGCCTACAGTGGATTTATGTTTAGAAGGGACCTGCACAGGCTGATCCAGGACAACACATTCCGCCTACAGTGGATTTATGTTTAGAAGGGACCTGCACAGGCTGATCCAGGACAACACATTCCGCCTACAGTGGATTTATGTTTAGAAGGGACCTGCACAGGCTGATCCAGGACGACACATTCCGCCTACAGTGGATTTATGTTTAGAAGGGACCTGCACAGGCTGATCCAGGACAACACATTCCGCCTACAGTGGATTTATGTTTAGAAGGGACCTGCACAGGCTGATCCAGGACGACACATTCCGCCTACAGTGGATTTATGTTTAGAAGGGACCTGCACAGGCTAATTCAGGACGACACATTCCGCCTACAGTGGATTTATGTTTAGAAGGGACCTGCACAGGCTGATCCAGGACGACACATTCCGCCTACAGTGGATTTATGTTTAGAAGGGACCTGCACAGGCTAATCCAGGACGACACATTCCGCCTACAGTGGATTTATGTTTAGAAGGGACCTGCACAGGCTAATTCAGGACGACACATTCCGCCTACAGTGGATTTATGTTTAGAAGGGACCTGCACAGGCTGATCCAGGACGACACATTCCGCCTACAGTGGATTTATGTTTAGAAGGGACCTGCACAGGCTAATTCAGGACGACACATTCCGCCTACAGTGGATTTATGTTTAGAAGGGACCTGCACAGGCTGATCCAGACAACAATTTATGGATGTGCATTAAGCACGGTTTTCACACAACACACCTCAAATGTTTTCATTAAGGAATGTCTGCACTTCAACACCGTTAACAGATGAATAACATGTATGGGTCTGATTTTCTAACATGTATGGGTCTGATTTTCTAACATGTATGGGTCTGATTTTCTAACATGTATGGGTCTGATTGTCATTTCCATGCTATGCAAATATTTTGAAATTTTGTGTTAAATGAAAATCCTGATTTTATTTATATCTTGCGTGTATCTTCTGATTTTCCGTGATTAAATTACGCATGTACCCTTCTTATCTGGTCGTCTGGAAAACCTTTCCATTTCCAAGCCAGGCATATAATCCTATCTGTATTTAATATTTAACCCAATTTTATAATTTAGTACCATTTTCTGTATTGGTTTTGAAAATACCTAAAAGAAACAAACAATATAGAACACAAGAAAATCATAAAAAAGACCTTACAAAAATCAACAAAATGACCTGATTTGGCTGTGAGTGTTAACTATATATATGATGTTAATTAAAAGTTAATTCAAAGAGGTTTATTTTGTCAAAAATACACATTGATTATCCATTGAAACATTCTTATTTTTCAGCGAGAATACTACATGACATTGTTAAAGCGTTGGGTAAATTTCTGCATAGAAGAACTTGATAGTATAAAAGGTGAGTACAAAAAAAGCTATGTGCAATGTTTATAAAAGTGAAGCTTATATATTTGAGCCTGACACAAAAAACTGCTGTTTCTTTAATTCCAAACACACTGAACATTGTGAATTTTGTACGGTAAAGCTATTTCGGATAGATTTTTGCCACGATTTCTTTTCAACTTATTTAATATAGTCAGCCCTCGTTACAACGGCGAAATCCATTCCCATTAAAAAATGTCGTTGTATCCAATTTCCATTACAGCGAATTTTGGCAATATAATTATAGAATAACAGAAGATAAACAGATCCTTTAGACATTCCGATTTTGTGGACATGTTACTATTTTTGGCACCATAAACAACAGTGTTATTACTTACACGGGGATTAGATGGAATACAAATTGCTTTTTTTTTTTTCAACAAGACCAACTTTTAAAACAAACAACCTTTTATTGTAATCGTATGGCATTCATTATTATGTCAGTTGAGACAGTTTCACCCGTTAAACAGATTATCACAACTTATTTGTATATCTGGCTAATCTTGTGACACCTGCTGATACGTTTGATTAAGCAAATCTATAGGACCTGTGATAAATTAACACGTTTTGAGCGCCATCAGTTCCGAATACCGTTAAAACGAATCAAATTAGTGCACATCATATTGATTGGTTCCCGCATATTTTGCGCCCGAGTCGGAACCTAAACATTCCGCTATAAAGGGTACCAGTTAAATGGAAAATAATCTGTTCCCATCAGAATTGTGTCGGAAGTTGAATAATCCATTATAACAAACGTCGTTGTAAAGAGGGTACTTTTGTTTATTTGTTTGTTTGGATGTTTTCGCCATTTTTAACAGTATTTTAGTCATATCACGGCGGTCAGTTAACCTACTCACACTTATCCTGGGCAAGCTTAGCCTATCTAAGCGGTTTACCAGTATTAAGTGCGCATACTTATGCCAGTAACTGACAACTGCCCTAATTGAATCAGAGGTAGGGGGAGAATGACCGCAGATATAATTTCATGACCAATCCCCACACAAGTTATGTGGCCGGGCTGGGGTTCAAACTCATGAACCCCGGATTGACAGTCCAGCACTCTACCAATTGAGCTAGCTGGGCCCGGCTAAAGAGGGTACGCTGTGTACATTAAGAGGACACCAGGGGCAAAAAATATGTGTTTATACTTTTTTCCATATGCCTTCACTTTCTTTTGCATAGTGTCTTTCACACGTGTGTTGTTGACATCAATTTATCTCCATTGTAGATGAGATTACAATATTAGAAATGATGGAACAACGAAAGGGAGAAACATCAAAACACAGTCCAAAGAATGAGCCTCACGAACGCAAGGTCAGTAGCAGACGACCTGGGCCCATATTCCCCAACCCATTCTTTGTCTTAGTCGAATGAAGAACAGACTTAGACTCCAGAAAATATACTTCTGCATTTGCAAATATCCTGGGTCCAATGTTGCTTATGTCATAACAAATCGTTCTTAAAAAAGAATGCTGTCATTAGAGTCGATGGATACCAAGTAGGATTCTAATTTACAGTGCTCGTAGAAAATAACAGTTTCACGAATATCCTTTATTTCTAGTCTTAAGTCTAAGAATAGGTTGGTGAAAACGTGCCCAGATAAAGCGCGTACTTGCATAATTTATGCATAGACAATCAAACTGTACGGACAAAATGATAAAATCAGAGTGTACATTTATGCACACAATTTCAAATCTTTGTGAACACATGAAAATGAAAATCAGACCCATAACTGTTGAAGTGTGGATGTGCAGAATATCTTTATATAAAACATGTATTATCTTCTTAAAATGTCGACTAAATTATTTAATATTAGGCCTGCTATATCGCATTCGTTTGCACTTTTCAGCCAACCAATTTCCATATTACTTTCCGACTGAAAGTGTACATTTGCCCTCTACACACAAAGTTATCTGGAGCAGTATGTTGTTCTAGTGAAGCGTGATGGTTTATTTATCATTACTGTAAATTTCAGCTGGTGCTATTGTAAATTTCAGCTGATGCTATTGTTCATCATTACGAAGGATTTTTTACAGAACGTGATGGTTTATTTATCGTAATTGTAAATTTCAGGTGATGCGATTGTTCATTATTACAAAACACGTCCAATAGAAGATTGTTTATTTATCGTGACTGTAAATTTCAGCCGCTCCGACCATTCATCATTACGAAGGATGCCCTACAGAAGCAGGTGTATGGTCTCGGGTATCCCAGCATTCCTACCATGACCATCGAAGAGTTCTTTGACAAGAAGGTGGAGGAAGGAACTCTCTCAAAACACATGTAAGCATGACCTGGCCCCATGGATACGAACATCCTTGAGCTCAATTTTAGTCTTAATTTTAAACAATCGACCAATGGAAATCAAAACTTAAATGTAACAAGCATTTGCATTGGACAATATTTTTTGTTATATAAGCTATTAATAGACGGCTAACGCCTCGGTCAACATGAGTTTCACCCGGTGAACATCAGACCATGTCCAATGGCCATCTAGTCAATAATTGTATAATGTTAAGACTTTGATTGAGTTGAGAACTTTCGTAGTTGTGGGGCCTGGGGCTATATCCGTAAAAATCCTATGGAAAAATGTTACGGAAAAAAGTTTTGCTTTAGTGTAAATTTCAAATAAAATGTTTGAATCTGCACAGTGTCTCTTGACGTGATAACAATAAAAATTATACATGTATATCGTATAACTGCAGTTCTTTTTACTGCTGGGAATTTAGTGATGTGGTGTTCTCTGCCTCCAGAGGAGGTCACAGTATGCAGGACTGGGCCAGCAATCCAGAGGCAGCTCAGGCTGCCTGTGATCTCTAATTCTCTGCCTATCTCCAGAGGGGTCACAGCATGCAGGACTGGGCCAGTAACCCGGAGGCAGATCAGGCTGCCTGTGATCTCTAATTCTCTGTATTTCTCCAGAGGAGGCCACAGCATGCAGGATTGGGCCAGCAACCCAGAGTCAGATCAGGCGGCCAGGGAGAGAGAGGAGGCAGAAAAGGAAGAAAAACGGGAGAGAGATGACACAGAAGAGCTGCAGAAGGCTCGTGACTGGGACGAGTACAGAGATGGTAAATTCTGAACAGGCTCTCTCAGACTCTCAGTTTTATATAGATGGGGCTTGTAACATTTTCTTGCTCTCAAGTAATTATATAAAAACTTGGTCTTGCTTGGCTAAACTGCTAATTTTGATGACTTTTTATTACTGGTACTCGGCAATGATTTATAAACTTTTTGAGTTAATGTATCTGAAACAATCATTCATTATGAAACTTTACTGAAGTGTTAGTAGGTATAAAAGGAAGGTTAAGTTCAGTTTTCGGCATAATTGCGAGTTATGCCCCATCAGGCGTTACATCCGACTAGCGGAGTTCTAATGTTATGATAATAATGGCGTGGAAAGGTGTTACACCATTGTAGCAGCTTTGTGTTATGATAATAATGGCGTGGAAAGGTGTTACACCATTGTAGCAGCTTTGTGTTATAATAATAATGGCGTGGAAAGGTGTTACACCATTGTAGCAGCTTTGTGTTATAACAATAATGGCGTGGAAAGGTGTTACACCATTGTAGCAGCTTTGTGTTATGACAATAATGGCGTGGAAAGGTGTTACACCATTGTAGCAGCTTTGTGTTATGATAATAATGGCGTGGAAAGGTGTTACACCATTGTAGCAGCTTTGTGTTATGATAATAATGGCGTGGAAAGGTGTTACACCACTGTAGCAGCTTTGTGTTATGATAATAATGGCGTGGAAAGGTGTTACACCATTGTAGCAGCTTTGTGTTATGATAATAATGGCGTGGAACGGTGTTACTCCACTGTAGCAGCTTTGTGTTATGATAATAATGGCGTGGAAAGGTGTTACTCCATTGTAGCAGCTTTGTGTTATGATAATAATGGCGTGGAAAGGTGTTACACCATTGTAGCAGCTTTGTGTTATGATAATAATGGCGTGGAAAGGTGTTACACCATTGTAGCAGCTTTGTGTTATGATAATAATGGCGTGGAAAGGTGTTACACCATTGTAGCAGCTTTGTGTTATGATAATAATGGCGTGAAAAGGTGTTACACCATTGTAGCAGCTTTGTGTTATAATAATAATGGCGTGGAAAGGTGTTACACCATTGTAACAGCTTTGTTTTTGTCCCGATTAGATAGTTTTTACATTTGCTTTATACATACTTTTAATACACTGTATGGAGACATTTTAGGTTATCGTTAATTTTACTAAGCTACAGTGCGGATACAATGTTTAACATTTTGTGTTAAATATGTTGCTATACAGATAGTAACATATACCGTACATGATACGGGGGTTGTTATGTATTTATTTCTTATACTTCTTTCACAAATTCTAATATGTTCAATGGAAGTATTAAAGCACTATATTTGATAACTTTTATTTTGACAGGATTAATATTTTATCATACGCAGATTATTATTGGTTGTGTTGAGAATTGGCGCTGTTATGGTT
Organism: Congeria kusceri; assembly: GCA_027627225.1. Lineage (NCBI taxonomy): Eukaryota > Metazoa > Mollusca > Bivalvia > Myida > Dreissenidae > Congeria > Congeria kusceri. The sequence goes on from CM051030.1 coordinate 5,535,767, forward strand.
GACAATATAGCCAGAATTAAACCCCCGCCAAAAATACTACTTAAACAGTACTTTAGTGACTGGTTATTCTTGCTTTGCAGATCACCGACGTGGGTGGGGTAACAGGAAAAACAGACACTAGCACCAGTGATCATTAGAACTGCGCTGTTACCTGGGATATTAGCTTTTAAAGATGGTGTCAGCATGTAACAGCTGTTACAGTACAGAAATATAAGGCAAGGAGTTCCAAATTTAAAAACCTGCCAACAAAAATAATTCAACAATTATTGTGAAAGCTTGTATATGTGAGCAAAAACCAATTTCTTGGAGTACCTAAAATAACTACCTTATGAAATACATGTAAGTGCAAAGTTGTGAAAATTTATTGGTCATGGTGTTTTAGTAAATATGTTGTTTGCTTCTCTTGTTTTATAACAAGAAGTCATAAATTAACAAACAAAGCAATCAATAGCAAAAAACAACAACACAACAACAATTGTGGAAGTTTTTAAGTGAATAATCTAATGTGAACAATAAATTGCTTGGAAATAACTACTCGAAAGAGTAAGTGCAGCTGTTGTCATTATATTGGATGGCGCTTGTTGAGTAAAATTTTAATGTAAACAAGATACTTATTTCTTGGAGTAACTAAAGTAATTACCGTAAGCAAAGTGCGAAGTTGCAACCTTTTATAGTGATGGTGTGTTAGTATTTTAAGTGAATAATCTTGCGTGAACAAGATATGATTTACTTGGCATAGCAACTGGAAAAAGTTAGTGCAGTGCTGTGGTCATTATATTGGCGATGATTGTTTAGTAAAATTTTCATAGAATCTCTTGATTTTAAGAACTAACAAATAAGAAAAACAAATACAGCCAAACAGCACAAGAGAAAAAGCAACAAAAGACACCAGTGGTGTTTTCGTTAATAAACGTGTGAACAAGACACAAGTAACTTGGAGTAACTACCATAAACATTAAGTGCCCTACAGTGGTTTAGAAATAATTTTTGATTTAGAGTTGTTTATCGGCTAATAAACATCGATTTGGATTTCGAATGCGTATGAATTACACCACGAGGGCATTAGCCCGAGTTGTTTAATTTACTATACCAGAACAACAAATCATTGTTTATTAGCCGATAAACAACAGAAATGCACAATTATTTTGATTCTTACATGACCTGACAGCATTTTCTGCCATTACAATGCGACTATATTTTACTGCTTCGGAACTATTTTTGTGTGTTGTTTATTGGTAGTTAAACAATGGTGAATTTTTTTCTTTGTCTATAGAAAACTCTGTGCGTGTCATGTTAGAATATTCTATTGACCATGATGCTGTAGTAAGGTTGTCCTCTCTCCTCATCGTTGTTTATAATTTGCTTCGATATATTAGCAAACTTTATTATAAACAATGAAAAAATTACTGGAATTATTATAAATGACCAAGAAATCAAACAAACTTATTTTGCCGACGACGCAACCTTTTTCAATGGTGGAACTGAAGAATCGTTCAATGAGTTGGTAAATACAATAACACTTTTTGGAAAAATATCTGGATTAAACCTAAATACTAATAAGTCAATAATATTGCGAATAGGATCTCTAGCAAAAACGGGAACTATATACTGTAATAATAAACCCTTCATTTGGACTTCCGAACAAGCGAAAACACTGACTTTCCATAACAATAGCGCAATGAACGTTGAAAATAACATCACACCAAAACTTCAAGATTTTTATAACTGTTTAAAACAAGGGCAACATCAAAAACTTACATTGATGGGAAAAGTCACAGTTATCAAAACATTCGCATTGCCAAAACTAATTTATCCATTTTCAGTATTACAAAACCCACCCGACCATATGTTAATACAGATAAAGAATGCAATCTTTAAATTCTTATGGGAAGGTAAACCAGAAAAAATCAAAAGAAACTTAGGCCACAACAAATTGATAAGTTGTTCTACGGATTTTGTCCAAAAAAAATTGGAGCGAGCGAGCGAAATAAAAATATTTTTTTTCCATTTTCGATAAAATCGGAGGCGAGCGAAAAGCGCAAAATAAAAAAAAACCTATCATGCCCATAGTGTTTAAAAATTACTCCCAAACGCCATCATAACTTGATATCTTGTCAATAATTTCTTCTTCATCTGCTCTGTTCCATAAATTGTTGTCAAAATCAATATATATGTAATAAACTAAGCAACTAATTTCTCCATTCCTTCTTTGACCATGTCTGCAAAGGGTTTTGCGCAACAAGTCTTCAATAGTGATTCTGCTATTAAATTAATAACGGGCAGTAAATACTAAATAGCCATATCTTAACTATAAGAAAGTAGACCTTATACAAGGTAATTGTCATTATCAAAATATATATTTGATACACCAAGTCATTCACTACCAACAGTTTAATAACATGAATATGAAATGTCATACAATAAACACAACAATTTAGGAATCACTAGTATAAGATCTGTATCTTTAAATGACACGACGAAACAACTGGGCGCCACCATTTTTTTAAACCGTAAACCAGGACTCACACTGGCTCTTATTTTTCTTGCGCCATTTTTTTGTATCGACTTGCAACATCGTTGCGTGTTTCCATGTCAGGGAATAGTTACATCTTACTGTTTTAATTGCTGTAAAATTATACTTCACTGTGCTGTATTATATTAATTAATTATGGCATTAACAAAAGCATTAGTATACTTCGATTTTTATATTAACATTTTTCTTAATTGTTCATTGCAGTAAACTTGGATAATTATTTTTTATTTAAACATACATTAAACTATCTACAAGATGTTAACAAAATATATCCATAAATAAATTAAAATTAATAACTAACATAATGACTTGGCTTGCCCTGTTAAATGTACCTTAATATATAAAGGCTGAACAATATGTACACCAAACAGATACTTTGAATTTATAAAATGGACATGTCAGAAACAACTTATATGTGTGGATATTAGAAGTAAGAAATCAAGGACAAACCGCTGGTCAAAACTGTCCGAAATGTAAACATACCCGATAATCAGTCCATTTGACATAATCCAGACATCCAATTTCACACATCCTTTATCAACAAGATAATCCTTTAATTAACTGTTAATTAACTGCTGATATTACGAGAGCTTGCTAGCAATCATCTTTAATTAGGCAATGAATGCTGACAAACAGCTCGTTGTATTTTCACAAGTTGGATAAAACTTGATAATAAATTGTCGAGTTGAAATACACATGGCAGCTGTGCCAGACTGGGTGTTGGCGATTAAAGGTCTGGGTCATAAATTGTGTCCAGACTGGGTGTTGGCGATTAAAGGTCTGGTCATAAATTGTGTGCTCTGTACATAAACCAGTCGCCGCAAAGTGCCTTATTCACGTCTATATCAGTACCAATTGCTTGTTATAATTTGGGTACACCACAAAGGCGTGTTTAACGTAAAATGAGACTCATTGATGAAAACTTCATTAAAAAAAATCGGATGCGGGGCAAACTTGTAGGTGCGGGCGCAAAATAAAAAGAAAAATATTTTTTTTTCGATTTACGATTTTAAGGTGCGGCAAATCCGACGAACATCTGATAAATTTGTTGTGGCCTTACTTATACAAGACTATGAAGATGGTGGATTAAAACTAAGGGACATAAATGGTTTTCTTAATATGCTTAAAGCTAGTTGGATAAAAAGATATGTAGACAATTCGAATAAAGGAAAGTGGAAAATTATATTGAGAACACTTTTAACGTCATTTGGTGATACCTTAGTTCTGCAGTCAAACTTACAAAATAACGACATCAAACATATAACAAAAGACAGTTTTTTCTGGCACAATGTCTTAACATCATGGATAAATATTAAAAACAAATTCGAAAGCAAAGAGCAAATAAATGTTCACAAAATAATAATATGGAACAATGCAAAAATACTAAAGAATAATAAGACTATATATTATGATAGCTGGTACAATAGAGGGATAAAATTTATAGAACACATATTTGACTATCAAAGAAAAGATTTTTACACATTTGAGCAAATCCAATTTTTATATCAAATAGAAGATAAAGATTTTCTTAAATATTACACTCTTGTTAGAAGTATCCCAAACGAAATAAAAATTATAGTTTCACAAGATAAACATGTAAATCATACACCTATACAATTTACAGATACTATTAACACAAATAAAAACCCTTACAGGATTCTTTACAATACACAAATTGATCATATACGCAACGAAAAGGAACATAAGTGGATGTTATTACTAGAGGATAATGTACAAGCACTACCATGGAAAAGTATATATAATATCCCATATAGGTGCTGCATAGATACTAAAATAAGAGATTTTCAGTATAAACTACTTATGCGAATTATCCCAACAAATGATTTATTATTTAAATATAAATTAAAGTCTAGCAGGCTATGTGATTTTTGCCAATGTAATAACGAAGATATAGAACACTTGTTTTGGGGATGCTTTAACAGTCAAATTTTGTGGTGCAAGCTTATGGAATACTTCAAAATGAAATCAATTTCATTAACATTGTCGAAACATGTTGTTCTTCTTGGATACACAGAACGCACGGTGCATGAAAAAATAATAAATTTCACTATTATACAAATGAAATATTATATATATATAATGCGAAATTGCAGCTGTGTACCTAAGTTTGATAATTTTATTCAATACATGAAGGAAACCGTAAGAGTCGAAGCAGAAATTGCATTATCCAATGATAAATATCAAGCTCATTTGGAAATTAATCAAGGAGATAAACATTTTTTTGTTTTTTTGTTTTTTTTTTCTTTCTCCACAAAAACTTGTGTCAAGGATACTTGTTTTTGTATTTTACCTTTTATCAAGTTTAAAAACACGTTTTTTTTTTGGCAAAAAGGGAAAAGAATCAATTTTATCAGTAAATGTGCATACAATAGAGTGAATGAATGACTGTATTGTGTGCGAATTAATGTTTTTTTTTCTTCACAAAATGTAATATATTACAGGTTAAATTATCAAACAAAATGTGTGAATGTCAGAATATATGATGTATGAGAGGATAGTGTAAATATATATAAAAACATCTACTACAATCATTTTATGTTAGAATATTAATTATCTGCTAGAATATTGGTTGTATATGATGTAATAATAAATGAGAAAAAAATGATGCTGTAGTAAAATTGATTCAAAAGACTTGTAAATAGAGAAGCAAAACAACAATCCAACTGTAAAAAAACCACAACATTTTACATGAATAATCGTGTGTGAACATGACGCAAGTTACTTGGAATAACAACACTACCAATTGAGTTTTCTGCTGTGGTCAGTATTTTGGATTGGATGGTTAACTTGTTGATTTGATTCTCTGGTTTTCTACAATGATTGAATAAATTAATATGGTATTTCATTATTTTAACCTTGATGGTTAACTTAAATTAATTATTTGATTCTCTGGTTTTCTACAATGAATTAATAAATTAATTGAGTTATTGCCCTTTATTTTATTTCCTTATGTGAAGCTTTAAATTTTTTTGTGCAGAGCATAACTCCATTAGTATTGAAGGGATTCTAATGAAACTTCATATATAGAGGACAATGAGAGGAAGTGCAGAGCACAAGGACCACAACTCTTTCTTCAATATTTACAGACAATTTTGCCCGTTGTTTCATTTTCTTGTGCGGAGCATAACCCCATTAGTATTGAAGGGATTCAAATGAAACTTCATATAATGATAGAGGATAATAAGAGGAAGTGCAGAGCACAAGGACCACAACTCTTGATTCAATATTTACTTAGTTATTGCCCTTTGTTTTATTTCCGTATGTGAAGTATTAATTTTCTTGTGCTGCGCATATCTCCATTAGTATTGAAGGGATTCGAATGAAACTTCATATCATGATAGAGGACAATGAGAGGAAATGCAGAACACAAGAACCACAACTCTTTCTTCAATATTTACAGAGTTATTGCCCTTTGTTTTATTTCCGTATGTGAAGCATTTATTTTCTTGTGCCGAGAATACCTAGATTTGTATTGAAGGGATTCAAATGAAACTTCATATAATGAAAGAGGACAATGAGAGGCTGTGCAGAACACAAGGACCACAACTCTTTCTTCAATATGTACAGTGTTATTGCCCTTTGTTTAATTTTCTTGTGCGGAGCATAACTCCATTAGTATCGAAGGGATTCAAATGAAACTTCATATACTGATAGAGGACAAGGAGAGGAAGTGCAGAGCACAAGGACCACAACTTTTTCTTCAATATTTACAGAGTTATTGCTCTTTGTTTAATTTTCTTGTGCGGCGCATAACTCCATTAGTATTGAAGGTATTCAAATGAAACTTCATATAATGAAAGAGGACAATGAGAGGAAGTGCAGAGCACAAGTACCACAACTCTTTCTTCAATATTTACGGAGTAAATGCCCTTTGCTTATTTTTTTTTGTGCAGACATAACTCCATTGGTATTGAAGAGATTTTAAATAAAACTAAATAATATTGATAGAGGACATTGAAAGGAAGTGCAGGGTACAAGGACCGTAATTCTTTCTTCAATATTTATGGAGTTATTGCCCTTCAGTTAATTTTCTTGTGCAGTACATAACTCCATTAGTATGTAAGTGATTTAAAATAAAACCACATGTATTGATAGAGGATGTTGAGAGGAAGTGCAGAGTACAAGGACCATAACTCTTTTTGTAGGAAGCGTCATTTTTGCCAACATGTAACTGACATTGTGTTGCCTTCCTCTGACAAGCATATGCTTGGGGGGCATACGTCACATCCTGTGACAAGTCTTGATGCTCTTGTTAGTGTTTCTTGGATTTCTAGGAGAATGTAAACATAAATAATTTGCACAGTTCTTACGATGGAGATATAATCTTTTATTTTGGTTATAAGATTGACTTACAGAAGCATTTTAAAATCCTTTAAATCATGTGCTCAGTGTTCTTTCATGTGAAGCAAGTCTCATATATACCAATTAACTGTGTATATATTCCAAACGGCAAACCCTTGTTCATTATCATTTGTTTGATAAATTAACTAACGTTCGTATTTTACACTTGTTTGGCCCGCCACACTCCCTTTCCATGAACCAAGAGCGAATTGGAAGTAAAAATAATGCAAATCGTTCAACTCTTTATTAAAAAAAAAATAAACAGGCCATTTTAGCATATCACAAGTTGCCACAAAAATCACAGTTAGAAAGTCACGGGTACATCACGAGTGTTTGGCATATCACAGCTGGTTCACGTCCAAGCCAGGTTACGCTGAATCCGCTCTCTTTCTCTCCTTTCTTCATCGGCTCTCCTGCCGCCATTTTCCTGTGGCGCCACGGAGTTTGTTCCCTTTGTCATCGCCTTTTTAAACAAACATGCCATGGCTCCAAGTGCCGTCACCCCTGAAATACATTGCTTTACATGATAACTGGTTACATAACTGATGCAAAAATGAGGTACATTTTGCGGTTAAGACGCCATGTAATTAGCTTGTTCTTTTTAGTTTGTGACTTGTATATGACTTACACTAATATTCATGGGAGTTGTATAGATCCGAAATTGGATGACTGGGAAAACAAATAATTACATATATTATTTTATTCCTTGAAAACCAGAAATGGTACATTTTTCATATTAATACACATTAGAAGTAATTTTTTAGCATATTGATAAAATTTAAAACCGTAATGAAATCTTACGTAGGTACAGTTTTGTCCCATATTTACGAAATTACCATCTCTTATAAGTATTTTGTATTCAGATCCAGAAGCTGAGGTATGATTTAATATTCAAGTTTCGGTTCCATTGGTTGCAGTGTAATGTACAACAGTTCAAAATGGTCGCCCCATTTAACGAATGACCCGCAAATCAGAAGCATAAGAAAAAGATGAGTTTCATGGATTAAAAACAGTTTCATATTCAACAGTTCTGCAAACATTAAGAGTAGTAATACACAACCCAAAGAAGTTGGTCTCGAAAGCTGAAAACATGCGTAAGATCGCTAAATACATGACGTCAGGTCACAGACGGATGCAAGTCGGCAAATTGAGTTTTGGTATAAAGCAAAACGCACCTATTACTGCTCCAATACCCATTCCAGCGCCAATTGACACAGCTGTAAGACCGTTATTGGAATCCGAAGATTTGGACTCCTCGTTGTTGGTAGCTGTTGCAGCTTGGGTAGTGCCAGATTTTGGTGTGCCTGACGGAGCTTGTGTAACGCCAGATTGTGATGAGCCTGACGCGGACTGCGTGCCTGCCGCACCACCTGTCTGAGACGTGCCTGACGCAGACTGCGTTCCACCGGTCTGAGATGAGCCTGACGCAGACAGCGTACCACCTGGTTTAGATGTTCCTGCCGATGCTTGTGTACCAGTTGACTGTGATGCGCCGGACGATGATTGTGTACCACCGGATTTAGGTGTGCCTGCAGGAGCTTGAGTGGCACCCGCTGAGGAGGCTGTTGATGCCACTGAGCTACCATATGCTGAAGCAGCCTTAGAGGATGTTACGGAAGCACCAATGGAGAGGGTCGTTTGTGGCAGTGTAGAACCATTTGATTGCGACGACATTGTAGTGACGGCAGATGTTGAGGACGAATTAGAAGTTGTAGTTGACATCGGCGTGGTGGTTGATTGGGTCGTTGTTGTGGTCTGGAAGACACATATTATTATATGTATGCATAAGTGAAAAAAACATAGCTTCAAGTCAGGGTTGCAAATTTAAAAACACCTAATTGGAGAAATATACCTTCCTTCTCAAAAGGTTCATTAAAACAATGCCTAAACGCATCCAGCATATTTAAGCATTATGTGTATTTAAAGTTATGCATAAAGTAGGAAGAAATCAGCTGAAAGGAGAATATTCACACGAATTTGGCTGAATATGAATATATTTTAGTTTCTGAAATATTGCATTAAAATATGTGCGTATTCTTGGACTGCTTACCGAAATGCACGCTTGAAGATCTGGCGGGACCCATCCCTGGGTGATGTTGATCACGCATTCATCGGTATTTCCCGCCAAATCCTCCACCCGCACCGAGGCGTTCTGCAGGCAGCAGTCGGATCTGTGGATAAATATCAGTATTATAACTGTGTAATTCAGACATGATACGTCCATCGTCTCTTTTAACGCTAAATAAAAATACAGCAACTTATCAAGGGTTTACAAGAATATACTGCGTTTGCCATGCCGCGCTCCACTCGCAAACCGTATTTACATGGTTAACAATAACACAGAAATACGATCACTTAACAGTTATAAAAATACGCGGTTCCTGTTTCACCAATCCATTATTATACTTCATACAACCTACCCATCGTTTAATAATTTAATCCGGCGTTTAATTGCCCCTTTGTTTGAGCACAAACCCATTATCTCATTATGATCAGATACTGCCCATACAGTTACTAACTAGCAACATGGTGTCATGTTTGATTCTCAGTGCCCTAAACCACAGGTGGCAGACGTATGTCTGGTCAATTACCGAAAGTTATGGTATTTAGAAGATATTTTCATGGATAATATTAACGCCCAAATACTGATTTCTTGCAATTTTATTAATGTATTGTAAAAACGATGCTCATTGAATTTTGTAAATCGCTAAAAAGATGATCTGAGTCAACATATTTTTTTCCGGTTTAAGCATAAAATGTTTTATTGCTATTGAAAACCCGATACAATTTTTACATTGTGCAAATTTGCTATAAACCATTTTATTCTTAAAACGGATAATGATGTAAAATGTTATATATTTATAAATTTTATATATTTAAAAAGAATGTTCAGTTTACATTCCTAATATTTGCTGATTAACCACAGACGCCGATGTTGTTTCTTTTTTTTCAGTTATAAGTAATGAGAACATCAATTTGTGTCTTCTGATTTGATAGGAAAATTAGAAATCATGTTTAAATATTGTATTTTAATAAGTATTTCGCTACATGTTTGTTTTAAGGTTGATATTATATGGCCGATTAATACATTAGTTTTACTTAACAATGCACCTCCTGTCACTTTCGTTCGTAAAAATACACACTAGCACACACAGTACATTCATATCATTACTCTACTGGTACAAATTATCAGGATTCGAAACATGCATTATTATTTTTAAAATTAAAAGTTATTTTATTCGTGTTTACGAGAAATTAATTGAACGGATAATTTATGGCCTCGTTCATAACATTGGAACTTTAGGTCAATCCAGTGTTTCGTTGAAGCTAAATTTCGATCCATTTTTAGCTCAACTATTTGAAGAATAGGTGAGCTTTCCTACTACACCCGGCGTCGGCGTCCGCGTCTGAATTTGGTTCAAGTTTTTATTCGAAAGTCTTGTAACTTCGAAACTTCATAAGTTATTCACTTGAAACCAGTATCAGGGTAAACATTCCCCACAACTCTATTTTGTATTTTGACAGATTTATGTCCCTTTTTCACATAGATTTTCTGTTTAAAGTTTATATTGAAAGGTTTGTAACTTCGAAACTACTTAAGTTATTCACTTGAAACTTAGAACTAAACTTTGTCATCAACTCTAGTATCAGGGGCAGCATTACCCATAACTCTTTTTGTATCTTGTCAGAGTTATGCCCCCTTTTCACATATATTTTCTGGTTAAAGTTTATATTCAAAAGTTTTGTAACTTCAAAACTACATAAGTTATTCACTTGAAACTTGCAACTAACCTTTGTCATCAACTAGTATCAGGGGCAACATTACCCATAAATCCGTTTTGTATTTTGACAGAGTTATGCACACTTTTTACATAGATTTTGTGGTTAAAGTTTCTGTTCCAAAAATGTATAAACTATACAAGGCTTCACTTAAAAGTTTTGTATTTTAACAACTTTATGTCCCTTCCAATTTCCAAAATATGTACCAACTGAAATACCTCGAATAGTCGAGCGCGCTGTCCTCTTACAGCTCTTGTTATATATTTAGTTTATTATATACCGGTATGTAAATTTTATTTGTTATGTTTAATATATATTTCAGAAATAAGTGTCGATTTATCGAGTAAACACATGTCTGTATGCATGTTTTACATAGCTGTAACCAGCGCTTTTGCCAACCAGTCAGTGCGCATGCGCGAAAAATCCCGAATGTAAACAATAACAGTCAACATTCCTATTGACTTCTACTCAAGAAAAAAAAACCTCTTAAGTTCGCAGATATGCTGGGTTTCAATGTCACTTATATGTCATTTACAAATCGTTCTAAATTAACAATGCTGTATTTTTTTTAATTATTCTTAATATGGGCACTGGTTAAATCCTTTTTACAATAAATTATGTTTACCCAAGTTTTGCCTTGATAACTCCCATACTGATGTTGTGGCCCTGCTTGAAGCTGTCCACGGTCAACTTGAACGTAGAGGAAGCTGGGTCCAGGAAAACTTTCTTTAGGCCAAATCCTTCATCGCCAATCTCCATCTCCGCGGACCACGTGAAGTTGACGCATGCGCACGGATCAGGACCTATGTTGCATGTGCCGGTGGTGAGGGTGATGTTGCACGTGGGGTTGATCTTGTCCTCCTGTTCGTAATAAAATCAAATAATAGTATCTGTGCCTATGTCCACACAACAGTTATTTTTGTACAATAATGTTATTAAATAAGTGATTTCACACAGGCACTGTTATTTGTCCGAGGTCTGCTGTATTGGCATTCTACGAGCTCATGCCAATACAGCAGACCTCGGACAAATAACAGTGCTGTATGAAATCACTTACTTAATAAATATTTTATTAATTAGCTTTACATTATTGACTAAAATTTCTAACCTCTTTAAGGTTTAATATGAGGGATAATACGAACACTTTAAATTTTGAAGAAAAAAAAACACTATTTCAAGATGGCGTCATTTTGTTTCTGGAAAAAAACTTGCATGTTTCCAATTTCGTATAGGAACAGTTCAACTGACCATTTAAAAGCGCTAAATCTCGTACAGGCATCGACATTTCCATTAGGCACTGGTTTTAGCCTATCAAAATGCTTAGATCGCGTACAGGAACAGTGTAATTTATACAGGAACAGTTGATCGTTTTATTTACTCGTGCCAACTGATATAAGACGTGCATTTTCATTGATATTGTGTGTTATATTTTAAAGTTGATTAATAATGGTTCCTATAAGGTCTCTCGATATCTTCCAATATGCGCATGCATTCAAATATAAACCAAGCGAAACTCCAGTTGCGACAGCAGGAGATAACTTTTTATTAGCAGCCGGAGGTCTTTTATTTATGGCAAGTGACCAATTGCCAAAAACAATACACAGGACATCACAAAAACACATAACAAACACAAAACACACATGAATAAAACTGGGGTCACCGTCTTGGAACGGTTAATGAAAAGCATTGGGGGTTTAAACCGGTTTATGTGCGCACGAACCTCACACTTGGCAAAGAATTATTCACAAAACATGTAAGTGTAAATAACAATTAACCTCATAGCATCGCAAATCAAATTAAACAGCAATAAAAGAGAATATTATTCAATGTAATTACCACTTAATTACTCAATTGCTAGATGCAAACCAGAACAGCAGAATTGCAACTTTCTGAGGCACGATGAAAAAAACAAAAAAAAACAAGTATCAGCTACATCTCTTCTTTTTATAAAAAGCTTTCAAGACATAGCATCAAGTAGTGAAACATGCGTATGCTTCACATAGATCAATCCCATCGTATTTAAAAAATGTACTGGTGTCGAATTGTTTCACGATTGAGTCACAGGCATCAACAGTTTACAGAAAGAAACATTAAATTTTATGCGCCATCATCTAATACTTTTATTATATACATGTAAATACGGTTAATGTATAATATACCCCCACAAACGAAGTTTAGGGGGATATATAGGAGTGAGCTTGTCGGTCTGCCGGTCCGTCGGTCTGTTGGGTTTCATCGTTTGCGGATGATAACTCTAGAAACGCTTGACATATTCATATAATTTTTAGTACAAATGTGTAACATCATAATACATGTCAAGTTCGACTTTGGTAACAAACCACTAAATTTTGACAGAGTTATGGCCCCTTTTCGACTTAAAATTCCCTAAAAACATGGTTTCTGGACAATAACTCAAGAATGGCTTGACGTATTCAAATAATTTTTGGTACACATCATGTGTAGCATCATAAAATGTAGGTAAAGTTTGATTTTGGTAACAAACCACTAATTTTTGACAGAGTTGTGGCCCCTTATTGACTTAAATTCCCTAAAATCACGGTTTCCGGACAGTAACTCATGAAATGCTTCACATATTTAAATTATTGCTGGTACATAGGTGTAACATCATAAAATACAGGTCAAGTTCGATTTTGGTTACAGACCACTAAATGTTGACAGAGCTATGGCTCCTATTGAAATTATTTTTTTCCAAATGTATTGTTAAGCGTTCAAAAATTAAAATGGTTACAATCCACTAAATGTTGACAGAGTTATGGCTCCTGTTGAAATTATTTTTTCCCAAATACATTGTTAAGCATTCACAGATTAAAGCATTCTCTTTGTGTCCATTTCTTTCGAATGGATGCCATAGATTTGTCGGAAGGCCATATGGGGGGGGGGTAATATCCGTCAATTCTAGTATTCATGTTCGGGCCCGGGTAGATCAGTTGGTAGAGCGCTAGACTATCAATCCGGGGATCGGGAGTTCGAACCCCAGCCCGGCCACATAACTTGTGTGGGGATTTGTCATGAAATTATTGCTACGGCAATTCTCCCCCTACCTCTGATTCCAGTAGGGCAGGTGTCAATTACTGGCATATGTATGTGCACTTAGTAAACCGTTTATATCGGCTAAGCTTGCCCAGGAAAAGTGTGAATAGGTTAACTGACCGCCATGATATGACTGAAATACTGTTAAAAACGGCCAAAAATCCCAACACACAAACAAACAAGTATTCATATTATACAGCTTTCAAATGCGTATGTCGTTTATAATTAACACCACTAGCAAAATGACAGAAACTCGCAAAAATATTCACTTAATTCCGTATATGATTAATAGTGCATATTATACATCCATCCATAGGCTGGTTTAGACAGGGCGGAAAGGGACTGTTTGTTAATATATTTATTGTAATATTGAAACAAGTTCATTTTCGTTCAAATGTTTGTTTCTGTCGATAGCGCACCTCTTCAAAACCAACATGTAAGAGAAACCAAAAGCAGTTGAATGCAAACGTTTTCAGTTACTGAATAGTCCCCCCTCTTCACTCCTAATTCAAAATCCTGTGTTCGCACTAATCAGCCCCGCGAAATGAAAACGCGTGCCAGAACGTGAAATCAAAACGGGTGCCAGAATTCATATTACTTACGTGTTCCGTTACCGTAAATCTACGGATCTCAAACTGTCCGGACAGAAACGCTGTTGACCCCGGCACAAACGGCTTGGCGTTGATAGTCACCGTGCTGCAAACAATGATTTATTCTAACAACAACAACAACACCCATTTATTAGCTCGTAAGCATACAATTTATTTTAGCCATATTCAAAAATAACACAAATGCTCAACATGGATAAGAAACATAATTATAACTTCTGACTTTTTTGCCATGACTCATTTAATGTGTTACGTTCATGTTATCCGATACGTACGTTGTCACACCGCCTTTCGGTCCGCCCTTTATGGTAAACTGTCCGGTCTCGTTCTTTCCGGCCGGTATATGGTACGAATGAATGATTGGGTCTAGAGAGAAACGCTGGTCGTCCTCAATCCTTACGTCAACATCCTGGTCGGCAGCTCCGGCGTTCTGTACCGTGAACGGAATGTCCAGAGTCTCATTGGCCCATAGTATTACCCCTGGAAACGCATGGAAGTTTCATGATGGAACAATCAAATTTGTCTGCCATTGACCTTATCAAAAGACTTATTCACAGATTGGCAAAGTGACTATTTCCAAACATTTTGTCAGCGATTCGTCAAAAGAAAAATACATGAATTGTGGAGCGAAATGACAGAAATACATTTAAAAAACAGTGTGTCATTCATGAATAAATGTCAATTAATATAGTATTAAGGTTTTGTAATAATTTATATATTTATATTTTATTAAATTATATATTATTTATATATATAATAACTTAAGGAAAACTGTGATTAAATCCCTTTAAAGTATTGACTAATCTATGAACCAAATGTTCCAGAAAAGAAACACTAACAAGGCCTTTTTAATCAGATGACTGTTGTTTTTATGAGAGACACACAAAGTGAAATCACAAAAACCTTGAAAACAATGCTCTTCTGACGAGAAACAGGAACTATTTCGAGGCCGTATTGATCCTGTGTACAGCTCTACTTTTGTAATAGATATATATATTCATTTTCACCAAAAAGCCAAGCTTTACCACGTGTTCTGTAACGTAAACAGTTAAACAGAACTTTACTGAGTGATGTGATAAAACACTTCACGACTTTGCTTATGCATGTATACTCAACCAAAAATTAAACTTTAGTGAAGTACATGCCAAATTGTCACGGTTACGTAAGAGATGTACTTACATAAATACATGTGGTTATTGTAAAATCGTTCTACTTTACAAAATCGACAAGTTAATTCCAGTAGATTCATAAGACAAACTTACACAACAAACAGACGTTTTCAGTAAAATCTATCGAAACGTTAAAATATTATCTACATTAAAACTTAGCGAAAGTTTCTTTTTTTGGTTCAGTATATAATGATTGATGTTTTTGCAAACGTTTGTTCTATGTTATTCATCCAAATTTTATAAAGGTGGGGCATTTTAAATTGCTCATACCCAATATCAGCAATATCATTATTGCCAAGTAGTGTTCGTGTTCGCATGCAATAATTTATTTAAAGGTAAACAAGTTTAATATGGTAATGGTATCACCTGTTAGCGGCGGTATAAACAATCGCAGAGTCACAGGAGTGATAAGGTTTGGGTCCAGTCTTCGAAACGGGTGTCCCGAATTGTCCTGACCTTGAATTGTCACCATAAACGGCTGCAAAGTAGGACCAGGTCATTTTTATAAACTTAATTATATGAATAAATTATACAATGTTATGCAAGAGCAAGTTTCTGGAATAAATATCGTTGCAAAAAAATAATTTCGTTTCACGGTGGACATGTCAAGTACCTGATCAGGAATGGTTGTATTGGTGGTGAATATCGACTTCCCTCTTCTTCCACCAACATTTATTAACCGACCAAACCCCTTAGGGGATTGAGAATCTCGAACAAGTAGCAAGACCGTCTGTACGAGTTTCACCTTCGCGTATTCCGGTACCTCCACCACCATCTTGTATGTTGCCCCTGCAACACGTTAGGGCTTCTGTATTTCAATTATTCATTTGAAAGTTTCGGTTTAATTGACTAAATCCACAACATGGTCTTTTTATTTCACTGTACATTTTCTATTGAGGCTTATTTTATGTCTGAAACGCCAGGATTTGGCTGTGGTTCTTGTATTTGCTAATGTAGAAATGTAAAGGACTATTTTGTGGACACGCATGTCTAACATGGTACGTCTATTTACTGATAATGGGATTGGTGGATCCGATTTGTACATCTTTATTTGTCATTTGATACATCACTGGCGTTGTTCACTAGCTGTATCGATGAAAAAAATATGTATATATGTACATTGGGAACGTTTCTTACCTGCGATAGGCCTTCCTTTGATTTCATATTCTCCGAAACCGCCTGGACCCTGCTCTACAAACTTGTGTGTGAAATCCACAGGGCTGATAGCTTGAATGGTAACGTCCCATATGTTGTTGTCCATCTTCATTAGCTTCCATATCCCAAAATCTGATGCCTGATTATGTAATGTAAAAGATAATTTATCAGCTTAATTATTTTAATGATTTGCAACATATGCAACGTATGACATGTACTAGTATATATTATGAACATGTTTATTTCAATACATGTAAGTTTGTCGTTGTGATATATTAAATGATGTCGAAATTCTAATGGTTGATTTAAACAAGTAATATATATTTGTAAATCGTGAAAGCATTTTACGCGATATTAATTTCGTGTACCTGTGTGGTGTTAATTTCAAGAAGAGCTACAACCGAGCCAGCGGACACCGATCCGATACTTGTAGGCCTTGCACTAGAGGGAGCCCCTGTCAAAGGACATGCACATATGACAGTGTAATTTAGGACTTGTTTGAGCGTACACATGCGTAAATATTTAATTATAACTGAAGTCCTTTAAAATAATTTCGACATCGTCCGGCATTTTCTGTATGTATTTACGTTAACGATGCTGTGAGTATTGATTTGAGTGTTGCCATGATTACCTGAGGGCATTTGTGCTATGACGACAGGTTGGGCTCGCTCTGCTTGCACACGGACGATAACTTGGCTCATCGTGTCATCAACAAAAAACATGAAAGATTGCCCTGCAGGTTCGGAGTATGAGAGCCGCATCACATTCACTCGATTCGTTTGCAAGCTTTGCTGAAGAAATAAGACGAATAATACAACATAATATACTGGATTGCTGTATGTGAACAGAAAGCTTAAACGTGCTGTACTACTGTAGGAATTTCAACAATGTTTTCAAATACCTGTTTTGTATTTTGGCCAGATATGTAGTTATTATATACATTTAAATCAGCAATATATGAGCAGCTGTGTCGTTTCACAGACTGTCTACACATACACATAAACTGACCCTGTTGGTTGTGGTAATACATGTGCATGCTTACTGTGATGATGTTTACAGCGCTGCCGATGTTGTTTTTGTCGGTTGTAATGACGGAGCCGCCCGACACGTTGGCGAGCAGTTGGTAGAAATTTATGTTTGTCGTTTGCCGCCGGTACCGTTCACCTGTGTGGAGAAACTGTTGGTTATGCATATAATGATATTGATAATACCCGTACTAAGATGTTTAATAGTGCACTGCCTCATATCAACGGCATCGACTATCTGCGTGGAGACCTTGTTTTTCTTTTCTTGAGAGATAAGTCTCATTTGCATAAGAATAAAACGAGTGCTTAGATGTTTGGAAGTTCACGGTGGCATGCAAGTGTAATCGTCCATCAGTGTGGATAAATTGAGTTTTGTTTTGCGTAGCTACAAATTTTGCAGTTCTTCGTCGCTTTCCATCGGCATCGTCCACCAAGGTGGAGAAATTGAGTTTTTTTTTATATTTTCAGCTGTATAACAATGAAATATGTGCGCAGACTTTAAGAAGTTGAAAATACATTTTTTATCAAAACATTCCCATATTCCAGTGGGTAAATAGTGTTTGTCAAGAATAAGCAAATTTAAAGGTTTTTATAGCGTCCATTTCTTATCTTCTAGTTTCTGTGTGGCCATTCGTTGTCAAAACAAAATTAAATAATCGTGTACTACTTTCATGAGTACTACTTCAAAATTTTATGTAAATGCATGTTTGTTATCAAATTTTATTCGCAATGTACCATCAACATGCCCTTTGAAAGGTGTTTATAGTGTGTATGGGTTCTTCTTGCCTGGTGTCACCGGAAGTCGTATAACGTCTACCCTGATTGTGCTGCCCCTAAGGAACGCCAGTGCTAGGTCTGCTTCCTCCGTCATTTCCGCATCCGCCTCGTCCACGACCACTAGCAGGTCCGAGTTCTTCTCGCTGATGTATGCAACTGGGAAACGAAAGAAAGAAGACCAACCATGAGCATTCAGAGATTTAGACCAATATGTGTATTTATAAGTTTATATGGTCCTTCCGCGTCGAAGCTTCATTATGTGAGGACCACGGGTGTGTTCCAGCACACGTGCCCAATTTACAAATGTTGAATGATAGCTGCAATTTCCTGCTATTATTTTTTTACTGAAATATCTGGAAATAAATTATGGTGTGGTCTTGTGCTGTGGGAAAAAACCGCAGTACTCGGAGGAAACCCTACCTGTCCGGTATCATGACCACCAACTAATCTGATAAAAAATCTTATCCTAAAATATGTTAAGCAATAGGAAAACATATTGAGATTCAGACTGTCCGGTTAGCACAGCTTCACACCTATGTGACATGGGCTAGATTCTCGTCCCGGCGCATAAATGAGATTTTGTATGTTGCCCTCATGTTTGGTATTTCTATATTGTACTCAAGTCGCCCACATTACAAAATACCACAATCAAAGCTCACTATATAAGAATAAATACAATTAACTGGATATAAGCCTCGTTCTTTTGTTATCCATTTATAGGATTTAAAGTTTCTGTTAGCTTCAAGTAGATATGATGATTATCGTCATATACCATGTTAGTGAGCATAGACTTAGCTGCGTTTGTCAATATAAAACATCCTATTGCTCAGAACACTATCATACTAAAAGGTTAAATACGCAGCTGTTCTGCAGCCAATCTGCGGGTTCGAACCTACCGTCTAGTAGGTCCTTTGCGATGCTAACATTGCTGGTATGGCGTACCGTGTCATGCAGGAGGTGGTACAAGGCTTCCGCGTCCCGTACGATGCTTATCGGGTTCCCTGAAATACACGGAGTAGAATCTTTGTTTAACAATGTACATCGTGTTTGTTTTGTTTTTTGTTAAAGACTACAGCAACGTTTAACATGACATTGTTAGAAGTTCATTACGTTGTTTCACTTTTGCTCCATTTCGTCATCACAATATGCGCATGTATGTCTTTAAAAGTTTAAATCCATTTCCCCAATAAAAACATCGTTCCGCTTACCTGCGAATTTGACGATCACGTGACCGTACTTCTCAATTTGGTCCAAAAGCAGATCGGTCAGAGAGGCAGGAATCTCGTGCACATGTAGCAGATAGATGGAGCCGGATACCCGATAGTCGTCAAAGTGCTCACCCGTGGCTGCAATACACAATGAGAACTTATACTAATAATGCGAATATCATGCACGTGTAACAGGCATACGGAGCCGGATTCCCGATAGTTGTGTCGTGTCTGAAATACTCAGAGTGGGATCTTAGTCTTGCAAGTGGAGAGGGGCTATTTTTTGTAGTCACTCTGGTATCGCAGGTATTCGATTCGCTTTCAGCCGATTTCTTCCTTTTGAATGCCAAAGTTTACATACAAAAATTATTTCATGTGCTGACTCTGAAAATGGAAATTATGCGTTTTGGGTGAACCATTTAAGGGAAATTTTGGGTATTTCCCCATGTAGTTTCAGCGCGGCCCAGTATAATCGAATCGGTATATGTTTCTAGTTCTGGACATATTGGACTTCACAAGAACACAACATGGGGCACGACTAAAGTCGAGCTTTTGCATCAGGGGTTAACTTAAACTTTCTATCGAAGTTGGAACGTGTATAGGTTATATGTATACCGGTATATTTAGATTCCAGCTACTTATAAGTAATGAACTTCCTTAAATCCGTGATAGTTAATTTTTTTTTTATAGTTTCCATTGATGTGGTTAAGATTATTTTATAGTTTCCATTGATGTGGTTAAGATTTCCACAAGTTATCTAAATCTTGAATTTACTGTTCTAAATATCAATTAAAACTTCTGAATATTTTTTTCAGATCAGTTTATAAAAAAAAACAGGCCCGATTATGTTGTGTAACACATCTGTGAACAAATCGTATCATCGCAGTGCTATCTCTCCATAAATAAGTCCAGAAATCTATGAACACAATATGTATAGATCTTTGATAAGCGGAAATAAAAAAAATAGTGTGAATTAACTCTCAAAAGTAAAAACATTTGAAAGTAGGTGTAAAAGATTTATCCAGGATAAATTACTGTATTACTGTCTTAGATCTAAAGCGCAGGTCAGGGTGTCGTAAAGCAAACACATAAACATGGTAGCAGGTTTTTAAACAGATGTACGGAAGCCATTGTCATAACGGGTATGTCTCAAGTTACGTAATTTACTCTGAATTATTACCGATATATTTAGACTTACAATTTATGGAATGAGTTGTTATACGTGGAATAAACAGTTTGCCTAGTTACTGCACGCGTAAGTTCATTAGCGATGACAGAAAAGACATTTTGTTGCTGTTTTATATATCATTACCGGACAAAGAGCGAATAACGCAGATCCTATATATGCATGTGTATTTTCCGGTCTAGTTTGTTCAGACAGTCACGTGCATATACGTGCATATAACACTTTTTCATTTGTCGTTATTTTAAGTTAAAATAAAGATTGGAATACAAAAACTTTCTTGGTCTTGTGGTCTGACTTTTGTAGTTGGAAAGAATGCGTTTTAACGCTTAAAAAAATAATCGGGGTTTAATAAATACGTCATTAAATCAGTTTATCCTAACAAGTCTATATCGGGATTTGAACCAAAAATCTTCCGTGTTGAAGGCTTAAATGCCTCTGGAATGATTTTTTTCTGCGGAGTTGTCTAAACAAACGTTTGGCCAATGAGTAACCCAATCAAGTTTCAGAATGAAACTAGACAGCAATACAGAATAAATAAATCCAATAATGCTATTGGTTAAAAAATGTTATTGTGTTCATAAATGAATGTATTGTCATGAAGGAGAATATATTGACTACAAATTAAATAATAATTGGAGTTGTTCATTTATTAACGAAATTAAAGTAACACTACTTATCGGTACAGCAGCGATGAATATCAACGCCTTTAATAGTAAAAATATATACGAAAAATTACCCACTGCAGTCCTCCGCCATTCAATGAGTTTAAGGTTAGAATCCAGTAAATCTAATCCCCATAGATTCCATTGTAAACTAGCAAAATCCCCTGGCGTCTTTTGCCACATTTTTTATTTCAGATGTTGCGAGTCAGGTTTCTTTGGAAAGATGATTCTCTCTACTTTCAAAATTAAAAAAAAAGTTATGCCATGTTACTTCTAAGAAAATGTAGTTACCCATAAGATACACAGAATGCATTCAAGATTTTGACAAAACCACATGCTGTCTATACATAAACTGCTAAAAAACTGGCAAAAAATCGATTTTCAAGTAATTCGATGTCACTTTACATGAAATAAACACTTTAACCAGCGTCCGTTAGGTTAATTGTTCTTTTTAACAGAAGAAAAAACGAACTATTTGATTTACGGCTTTATTTCGAGTGGACCGGTGGACTCTTTTAACTGCAATCTAACCTAAGATATTTTACTGACGATACGCATTCAGTTCATAGTAGTGCGTAAATTATGCACTGTATTTGTTTCTTGTTTTGTTATCTTTAAATAAGGCCGTCTCTCTTATTATAAATAGGCGCGTATATTCATGCAGAGACTATGAAATGTATTCTGCCTAAGAACATCCTTCGGTTAAGTACTTCAGAGAACTGTCACATTATTTTTAATAAAGTAAACGTCGGTTTTCATGCGGAGCGCCAAAAAAATCGAGTAAAATTCAACGGAAACATGGCGTTTCTCACTAATATACCTAGTGGTTATAGATGAGATAGTGTCACGGTATATTTAAGTATACGTCGGTGTGAATGAAGCGCACCCCCCCCCCCTCAAAAATCGAATAAATTTCAACGTTCGTGTGACTGCGGAGCTAAAAAAAATACGAAAAATCGAATGTCAACGGAAACATGGTGTTTTTCACTGAAATGTCTGGTGGTAATAAATAAAGTAGTGTCACAGTATATTAAAGTATACATTCGTGTGAATGCGGAGCGCAAAAAAATGTTCAAAAAGAGAGTAAATGTCAATGGAAACGTGGTGTTTCTCACTGAAATGCCTGGCGATTATAAATAAAGTAGTGTCACAGTATATTAAAGTACCGGTATACGTCGCTGTTCATGCGGAGCGAATAAAAAAATCGAATAAGAGTCAATGGCCACATGGTTCTTCCCTGAAATGCCTGGCGATTATAAATGAAGTAGTGTCACATAATATTTATGTATACGTTCGTGAGCATGCGGAGCGCAAAAAAAAATCGAATACAAGTAAACGGAAACATGTTTCCTATCTGAAATGCCTGGCGATTATAAATGAAACAGTGTCATTTAGTATACTTATGTATACGTCGGTATGCATTCGGAGCGAAAACAAAATTCGAAAATCGAGTAAAAGTTAATGGAAACATGATTTCTCACTGAAATGCCTGGCGATTATAAATGAAATAGTATCACAGTATATTTAAATATACGTTGGTGTGCATTTGGAGCGCAAGCAACAAATCGAGGAAATGTCAGTGCAAACATGGTATTTTACTGAAATGCCTGGCGATATAGTTGAAGTGTCAGTATGAGGAACACCGGACAACCGCAGTTCCCGGAAGTAAAGGACGGGTTTCCGGGTAGACCATGCGTTTCCGGGAACGCGGACGAGCGATGATAGGTTTTGATAAGACGATTTCATATTTCTTGATCGAGTTATTGGAGTTCAAGAATTCACGTAATAATACAAGAGATAAGCGGTTGAGGTCAACACTTTAATTTTTTACCGGATATTGCTATTTGCGTTTAAATGTTTTATTCTAGTATATATACAGTTAACCCATGCTTCTTGTTTAACCATATTTCGAAAGTAGTTCTCATACATAATTAATTTACATAAAATTTGGTCTTCAATTGTCACTTAAGGATAACTAAAAAAATTTCTTATGAATTTTCCGAATACAATCCCAATTATAGTAACAGTTCAAGAGTTTGTCAGACCGCAACATATTGACTCAACATTATCAGTGTTTCGTGGACTTCCACAAGACGTCCGTCTTTGACCCCGTACACATGTACTGTGTCTTGGGCAGCAATTTTATTAAAATCGGTATCCAACTAGAAAGACCTCCGCCAAAATATTTAACCATACTTCATGATTAAATTTGTTCAGTGATATGCATACCTACATTGCCCTTTATCCGAATTATAAAGAATCCTTTAAAAGATTCCAGGATCCAGTCAGTGCTCCGGACTCCCACCACAATTTAATCATTTGTTCATTGTTCCATATCCAACATTTCCAGAAAAATTCACGCTAATCCGCTCATAACTTTTATTTGTAATCGGTTTGCTAACTAACTTACTGACAAACAAACAGACAGACGAACCAACGCTGGCGTAAACGTGATCTCCTTTACGGATTTAACAAGCAATTTTACGTTAGTAAACGCGGTATTGTTACTGTGAACGGTATTTGAATTTTTTTTCGTAATTAAACCCAATTTCGCAAATATATTTGTTTATAAAAAAGAGTCATATTTGTGGTCTTTAAGTAAACGGATAAAGATAATTTTAGACAAACATACACTCCTGATTTGCTCTTAACGCAAAGAGCTTTTATCTGTAGAAACGTGTATGTCGTAAACAGTGTGCACCGACGTACCTAAAGATATCTTTAGCGTATTTGAAGAGAAATATGAATTTTAAAGAGGTTTTTATTTAATATTTGATGAAATTTAAACTTTTTATAAAAACAGCCACTAAAAACTAAAAACAATTAAAAACTTTCTATCTGTAGACCCTTGTTTGTCGCAAATACCTTGCGGTTAATTACTTTTGGAGATATAACATTGATTGGAATAAAAAATGTGTATTTTAAAGCGGTTTTATTAAATATTTGATGTTATTTAAAAGTTTTACAACAATGGTGAAAATCATGGAAAACTAGTAGCAGTTAAAGACTTATCGGTAGACATTTGTTCTTCACATACACCATGCGGCTACACACTTTCAGAGATATTACGCTCATTTGATCAAAACGGTGTATTATATTCAGTAAAGCGGTTTTATATACGAGCTACTAGACGTTGTATAAAACGTCTGACAACAAAAGCCACTAAAAACTAGAAGCTATAAAGTACTTCATCTGTTGACATTTGTTTGTGGACATTTAGCGCCTACCTACTTTTAAATACCGCATTTGCATTAAACATATCTAAATTATAAAGAAGTTTTATTTAATATTTTTTAAAACGTTCGAAACAGTAGCCACTAAAACAATAAGAAATTCAAGATTGTATTTATTTGTCACCGACATTTTGAGCATTATTTTTTTTTGTATATGTATTTTGCGCATTACAGATTGTACAATAAAACTATTTATATAACATTTTACTAAAATACTAAAACCACTATAATTATACCAGTACTTCTAGAAACAATGGCAACATGTGAATTGAATAATAAGAAACCAAAAATACGCAAAACATTATATTCCAGTTTTCCAGATTGGATCCTATAGGCTATATGTTGGCAGATGCTATTGTTACTTACGTGTTAAAAGTTCCTGGGTTTGCCCTAGATTTGTACAACAGAAGAACACCACCCCCATAACGAGGAGGTACAAATTGAGTCCAGTATCCATCTTCAAAGAGGATCGAACCTATTCCAATTAATCTTGCCTGTGAGTACTGTAAGAATAATATCTTTGCTGTAAAAATAATAAATTTTCAATATTTAATTTAATACTACGTTATTCTTATGAAGAAATCGTCGATAACCACAGCTTTTTGAGTCTTTGTTTGTTTTTTAAATTAGAATTCCGTGTTGCTGCTGTGCGGTTACTATTTGAAATGGAAGTCGTGCGAACATTTCGCCTCAGCCAATGGTCACATGACCGCCGTTTATTGGCCGACTTATTTCTTGTACATCATTCCTATCTTTATACGACTGCAAGTGCCAAGTGTGTGTATACCACCGGAGGCTTTTACAAGAGTTATAAATTGTATAAACATGATTTGGATTAGACGATTTCATATTTCTTGTTCGAGTAATGGGATTCAATGATACACGTAATATACAAGAGATAAGCGGCGAGGACAACACTTCAATCGTTAGAAAACTTTCGCATTAAGGTAGATGGGTGTTCGTTCTGGAGACACGGAGTCAGCCAACAGCCCCTGCCTGATTGCATGCCAAACATTTATTGCATTCGATTACCATTGACGATGTCATATTAAATATCAGTTATGAAGCATTAGTTTGGTATACACCTCACCTAGGTTGGAAAAAAAAATGCCGAAACTCCAAACCAGATGTCATCGTCGTCTAGATTCTTGTATTTTCATATTATAAACAAAGATTTATTATTCAAAATCCTGGAATTAGTCCGTGTACACCACTTGTCGGTGCAGCGTTTTATATATGTAACATGTACGATTTGGCATAATGCCGGCATTATTATCTCAACTTTGGGTATAACATTCAGTTGTACATATTTTACATCCTTTAAAGGAAGGTGCATTCCATTCGATCTGGTATTTTCTCATGGCTACCATGAAAATTGGCTGGTACTTATGATGGTCTGACTTCATTCAACCAAACAAATATTTTGCTAAATTTAGTCGCACGGAGTCATTGTGCGCATATTCTAAATTTTTGTAGAGCACAAAGTTAACTCTTCGAATAACTGTTTGTGTGACGCACAACCAACTCTGTACCAGATAACCCAAGCGTGCCTATTACTAACTAATTTACGTAAAAACCTGCCCCCCCCCCCAAAAAAAAAAAAACAACAACAAAAAAACAAAACAAAACAAGTGTACTCTTTTCTAACTGATTCGTGTGACATTTCTTACCAAATAACCCAAGTGTCCCAATTAACATCCAGGTGTCAGTACGTACCAATTTACACAAGTACGAGTACATATCAACATCACATGAATATTACCTTCGCCAAAGAGTATGTGTTTTTTCCGGAGTTGGTTTTTTTGAATATAATTTTGTTTTTTTTAGTTATCAACTATACGCTAAAAGTTATAAATGGATTTCCATTAAATTTTCTGGTAATTTTGGAAATTGGACAATGAACAAATGTTGATATTGGGGTGGTGATCTAAATAACAGTCTGTATCCAGAAAGTTTTTAAAGGATTATTTATTTTTGCATGATTACGTACAATATATCCAAATTGTTCCCATTAAAACTGATAATGTGTCATTACAAAACAAAAAACTCAATGCTTCCCATTGTCAACTTAAAATGTGCTATTGCGTACAAAATAATCCAATGTCCTCCAGTACCAACTGATATTAAGTGTGTCTTTATGTACACAATATCCCAGTTGTCCCCAGTACCAACTGATAATGTGTCATTTAGTGCCACGTAGCCAAGTTGTTCCATTATGCACTGATGATGTGTCATGTAGTGCCACGTACCCAAGTTGTTCCATTATGCACTGATAATGTGTCATTTAGTGCCACGTAGCCAAGTTGTTCCATTATGCACTGATGATGTGTCATTTAGTGCCACGTAGCCAAGTTGTTCCATTATGCACTGATGATGTGTCATTTAGTGCCACGTAGCCAAGTTGTTCCATTATGCACTGATAATGTGTCATTTAGTGCCACGTAGCCAAGTTGTTCCATTATGCGCTGATTATGTGTTCTAACTTACAAAATTATCCAATTGTACCCCAAACCAAATGAAACTGTCTTTTTGCGTACAAAAAAAAAATCGTCCCAATTACCAATTGATAATGTGTTTTTGCGTATGAAATAACCAAATTGTTCCCATAACCATCCATCAGTGTGCTATTACATACATAATGACCCAATTATTCACCTTACGAATTGATAACGTGTCATAACGTACAAAAAAAAAACCAATTGCCCCCTTTACAAATTGATAATGTGTCATTACGTACAAAATAACCAAATTGCCCTTCATTTATACTGATAATGTGTCACATTAACCCAGTTGCCCCCATAACCAACTGTTAATGTGTTAATGCGTAAAAATAATACTTGTGTTCTAATTACCAACTGATAATGTGTCATTACGATAATACTTGTGTTCGCATTACCAACTGATAATGTGTCATTACGATAATACTTGTGTTCGCATTACCAACTGATAATGTTTCATTACCTACCATAATGATATTCTTATGGGGCTACAATACCAATTGATTCGTGTGCCATTTGTGTATCTAATTAGCCAGCCATACCTTACCAAGTGATCATGTGTGTAATTAATGATGACGTTATTGCCCTATGACTAATAGATTCATATGTCATTACGTACCCATATTGCCCTTAGTATTAACATTTATACAAATAGTGTCGTTACCTTACCATATTGCCACTAGTACTAATAGATTCATGTGTCATTACGTAGCCATAGGTTGCCCTTAGTGTTAACATTTATACAAATAGTGTCGTTACCTTACCATATTGCCACTAGTACTAATAGATTCATGTGTCATTACGTACCCATATTGCCATTAGTATTAACATTTATTCAAATAGTGTCGATACCTTACCATATTGCCACTAGTACTAATAGATTCATGTGTCATTACGAACCCATATTGCCATTAGTATTAACATTTATATAATAGTGTCGTTACCTTACCATATTGCCACTAGTACTAATAGATTCATGTGTCATTACGTACCCATATTGCCATTAGTATTAACATTTATACAAATAGTGTCGTTACCTTACCATAT
Organism: Congeria kusceri; assembly: GCA_027627225.1. Taxonomy (NCBI): domain Eukaryota; kingdom Metazoa; phylum Mollusca; class Bivalvia; order Myida; family Dreissenidae; genus Congeria; species Congeria kusceri. The sequence goes on from CM051030.1 coordinate 5,564,061, forward strand.
TGCCACTAGTACTAATAGATTCATGTGTCATTACGTACCCATATTGCCCTCAGTGTTAACAATTATATAAATAGTGTCGTTACCTTACTATATTGCCACTAGTACTAATAGATTCATGTGTCATTACGTACCCATATTGCCCTTAGTGTTAACATTTATACAAATAGTGTCGTTACCTTACCATATTGCCACTAGTACTAATAGATTCATGTGTCATTACGTACCCATATTGCCATTAGAATTAACATTTATACAAATAGTGTCGTTATCTTACCATATTGCCACTAGTACTAATAGATTCATGTGTCATTACGTACCCATATTGCCCTTAGTGTTAACATGTATACAAATAGTGTCGTTACCTTGCCATATTGCCACTCGTACTAATAGATTCATGTGTCATTACCTAGCCATATATTGCCCTTAGTGTTAAAATTTATATAAATAGTGTCGTTACCTTACCATATTGCCACTCGTACTAATAGATTCATGTGTCATTACGTACCCATATATTGCCCTTAGTATTAAAATTTATATAAATAGTGTCGTTACCTTACCATATTGCCACTAGTACTAATAGATTCATGTGTCATTACGTACCCATATTGCCCTTGGTGTTAACATTTATACAAATAGTGTCGTTACCTTACCATATTGCCACTAGTACTAATAGATTCATGTGTCATTACGTACCCATATTGCCATTAGTGTTAACATTTATACAAATAGTGTCGTTACCTTACCATATTGCCACTAGTACTAATAGATTCATGTGTCATTACGTACCCATATATTGCCCTTGGTGTTAACATTTATACAAATAGTGTCGTTACCTTACCATATTGCCACTAGTACTAATAGATTCATGTGTCATTACGTACCCATATATTGCCCTTAGTGTTAACATTTATACAAATAGTGTCGTTACCTTACCATATTGCCACTAGTACTAATAGATATATGTGTCATTACGTACCCATATTGCCCTTAGTATTACCATTTATACAAATAGTGTCGTTACCTTACCATATTGCCACTAGTACTAATAGATTCATGTGTCATTACGTACCCATATTGCCCTTAGTATTAAAATTTATACAAATAGTGTCGTTACCTTACCATAATGACACTAGTACTAATAGATTCATGTGTCATTACGTAGCCATATATTGCCCTTAGTGTTAACATTTATACAAATAGTGTCGTTACCTTACCATATTGCCACTAGTACTAATAGATTTATGTGTCATTACGTAGCCATATATTGCCCGTAGTGTTAACATTTATACAGATAGTGTCGTTACCTTACCATATTGTCACTAGTACTAATAGATTCATGTGTCATTACTTACCCATATTGCCCTTGATGTTAACATTTATACAAATAGTGTCGTTTCCTTACCATATTGCCACTAGTACTAATAGATTCATGTGACATTATGTACCCATATATTGCCCTTAGTGTTAACTTTTATACAAATAGTGTCGTTACCTTACCATATTGCCACTAGTACTAATAGATTCATGTGTCATTACGTACCCATATTGCCCTTAGTATTAACATTTATACAAATAGTGTCGTTGCCTTACCATATTGCCACTAGTACTAATAGATTCATGTGTTATTACGTAGCCATATATTGCCCTCAGTGTTAACATTTATAAAGATAGTGTCGTTACCTTACCATATTGCCACTAGTACTAATAGATTCTTGTGCCATTACGTAGCCATATATTGCCCTTAGTGTTAACATTTATACAGATAGTGTCGTTACCTTACCATATTGCCACTAATACTAATAGATTCATGTGTCACTACTTACCCATATTGCCCTTAGTGTTAACATTTATACAAATTGTGTCGTTTCCTTACCATATTGCCACTAGTACTAATAGATTCATGTGTCATTACGTACCCATATATTGCCCTTAGTGTTAACAATTATACAAATAGTGTCGTTACCTTACCATATTGCCACTAGTACTAATAGATTCATGTGTCATTACGTAGCCATAGGTTGCCCTTAGTGTTAACATTTATACAAATAGTGTCGTTACCTTACCATATTGCCACTAGTACTAATAGATTCATGTGTCATTACGTACCCATATTGCCATTAGTATTAACATTTATTCAAATAGTGTCGATACCTTACCATATTGCCACTAGTACTAATAGATTCATGTGTCATTACGAACCCATATTGCCATTAGTATTAACATTTATATAATAGTGTCGTTACCTTACCATATTGCCACTAGTACTAATAGATTCATGTGTCATTACGTACCCATATTGCCATTAGTATTAACATTTATACAAATAGTGTCGTTACCTTACCATATTGCCACTAGTACTAATAGATTCATGTGTCATTACGTACCCATATTGCCCTTAGTGTTAACAATTATACAAATAGTGTCGTTACCTTACTATATTGCCACTAGTACTAATAGATTCATGTGTCATTACGTACCCATATTGCCCTTAGTGTTAACATTTATACAAATAGTGTCGTTACCTTACCATATTGCCACTAGTACTAATAGATTCATGTGTCATTACGTACCCATATTGCCATTAGAATTAACATTTATACAAATAGTGTCGTTATCTTACCATATTGCCACTAGTACTAATAGATTCATGTGTCATTACGTACCCATATTGCCCTTAGTGTTAACATGTATACAAATAGTGTCGTTACCTTGCCATATTGCCACTCGTACTAATAGATTCATGTGTCATTACCTAGCCATATATTGCCCTTAGTGTTAAAATTTATATAAATAGTGTCGTTACCTTACCATATTGCCACTCGTACTAATAGATTCATGTGTCATTACGTACCCATATATTGCCCTTAGTATTAAAATTTATATAAATAGTGTCGTTACCTTACCATATTGCCACTAGTACTAATAGATTCATGTGTCATTACGTACCCATATTGCCCTTGGTGTTAACATTTATACAAATAGTGTCGTTACCTTACCATATTGCCACTAGTACTAATAGATTCATGTGTCATTACGTACCCATATTGCCATTAGTGTTAACATTTATACAAATAGTGTCGTTACCTTACCATATTGCCACTAGTACTAATAGATTCATGTGTCATTACGTACCCATATATTGCCCTTGGTGTTAACATTTATACAAATAGTGTCGTTACCGTACCATATTGCCACTAGTACTAATAGATTCATGTGTCATTACGTACCCATATATTGCCCTTAGTGTTAACATTTATACAAATAGTGTCGTTACCTTACCATATTGCCACTAGTACTAATAGATATATGTGTCATTACGTACCCATATTGCCCTTAGTATTACCATTTATACAAATAGTGTCGTTACCTTACCATATTGCCACTAGTACTAATAGATTCATGTGTCATTACGTACCCATATTGCCCTTAGTATTAAAATTTATACAAATAGTGTCGTTACCTTACCATAATGACACTAGTACTAATAGATTCATGTGTCATTACGTAGCCATATATTGCCCTTAGTGTTAACATTTATACAAATAGTGTCGTTACCTTACCATATTGCCACTAGTACTAATAGATTTATGTGTCATTACGTAGCCATATATTGCCCTTAGTGTTAACATTTATAAAGATAGTGCCGTTACCTTACCATATTGCCACTAGTACTAATAGATTCTTGTGCCATTACGTAGCCATATATTGCCCGTAGTGTTAACATTTATACAGATAGTGTCGTTACCTTACCATATTGTCACTAGTACTGATAGATTCATGTGTCATTACTTACCCATATTGCCCTTGATGTTAACATTTATACAAATAGTGTCGTTTCCTTACCATATTGCCACTAGTACTAATAGATTCATGTGACATTATGTACCCATATATTGCCCTTAGTGTTAACTTTTATACAAATAGTGTCGTTACCTTACCATATTGCCACTAGTACTAATAGATTCATGTGTCATTACGTACCCATATTGCCCTTAGTATTAACATTTATACAAATAGTGTCGTTGCCTTACCATATTGCCACTAGTACTAATAGATTCATGTGTTATTACGTAGCCATATATTGCCCTCAGTGTTAACATTTATAAAGATAGTGTCGTTACCTTACCATATTGCCACTAGTACTAATAGATTCTTGTGCCATTACGTAGCCATATATTGCCCTTAGTGTTAACATTTATACAGATAGTGTCGTTACCTTACCATATTGCCACTAATACTAATAGATTCATGTGTCACTACTTACCCATATTGCCCTTAGTGTTAACATTTATACAAATTGTGTCGTTTCCTTACCATATTGCCACTGGTACTAATAGATTCATGTGTCATTACGTACCCATATATTGCCCTTAGTGTTAACAATTATACAAATAGTGTCGTTACCTTACCATATTGCCACTAGTACTAATAGATTCATGTGTCATTACGTACCCATATTGCCGTTAGTATTAACATTTATACAAATAGTGTCGTTACCTTACCATATTACCACTAGTACTAATAGATTCATGTGTCATTACGTAGCCATATATTACCCGTAGTGTTAACATTTATAAAGATATTGTCATTACCTTACCATATTGCCACTAGTACTAATAGATTCTTGTGCCATTACGTAGCCATATATTGGCCGTAGTGTTAACATTTATACAGATAGTGTCGTTACCTTACCATATTGTCACTAGTACTAATAGATTCATGTGTCATTACTTACCCATATTGCCCTTCGTGTTAACATTTATACAAATAGTGTCGTTTTCTTACCATATTGCCACTAGTACTAATAGATTCATGTGTCATTACGTACCCATATATTGCCCTTAGTGTTAACATTTATACAAACAGTGTCGTTACCTTGCCATATTGCCACTAGTACTAATAGATTCATGTGTCATTACGTACCCATATATTGCCCTTAGTGTTAACATTTATAAAGATAGTGTCGTTACCTTACCATATTGCCACTAGTACTAATAGATTCTTGTGCCATTACGTAGCCATATATTGCCCTTAGTGTTAACATTTATACAGATAGTGTCGTTACCTTACCATATTGTCACTAGTACTAATAGATTCATGTGTCATTACTTACCCATATTGCCCTTAGTGTTAACATTTGTACAGATAGTGTCGTTTCCTTACCATATTGCCACTAGTACTAATAGATTCATGTGTCATTACGTACCCATATATTGCCCTTAGTGTTAACATTTATACAAATGGTGTCGTTACCTTACCATATTGCCACTAGTACTAATAGATTCATGTGTCATTACGTACCCATATTGCCCTTAGTATTAACATTTATACAAATAGTGTCGTTACCTTACCATATTACCACTAGTACTAATAGATTCATGTGTCATTACGTAGCCATATATTACCCGTAGTGTTAACATTTATAAAGATAGTGTCATTACCTTACCATATTGCCACTAATACTAATAGATTCTTGTGCCATTACGTAGCCATATATTGCCCGTAGTGTTAACATTTATACAGATGGTGTCGTTACCTTACCATATTGTCACTAGTACTAATAGATTCATGTGTCATTACTTACCCATATTGCCCTTAGTGTTAACATTTATACAAATAGTGTCGTTTCCTTACCATATTGCCACTAGTACTAATAGATTCATGTGTCATTACGTACCCATATATTGCCCTTAGTGTTAACATTTATACAAATAGTGCCGTTACCTTACCATATTGCCACTAGTACTAATAGATTCATGTGTCATTACGTAGCCATATATTGCCCTTAGTGTTAACATTTATAAAGATAGTGTCGTTACCTTACCATATTGCCACTAGTACTAATAGATTCTTGTGCCATTACGTAGCCATATATTGCCCTTAGTGTTAACATTTATACAGATAGTGTCGTTACCTTACCATATTGTCACTAGTACTAATAGATTCATGTGTCATTACTTACCCATATTGCCCTTAGTGTTAACATTTGTACAGATAGTGTCGTTTCCTTACCATATTGCCACTAGTACTAATAGATTCATGTGTCATTACGTACCCATATATTGCCCTTAGTGTTAACATTTATACAAATAGTGTCGTTACCTTACCATATTGCCACTAGTACTAATAGATTCATGTGTCATTACGTACCCATATTGCCCTTAGTATTAACATTTATACAAATAGTGTCGTTACCTTACCATATTACCACTAGTACTAATAGATTCATGTGTCATTGCGTAGCCATATATTGCCCGTAGTGTTAACATTTATAAAGATAGTGTCATTACCTTACCATATTGCAACTAGTACTAATAGATTCTTGTGCCATTACGTAGCCATATATTGCCCGTAGTGTTAACATTTATACAGATAGTGTCGTTTCCTTACCATATTGTCACTAGTACTAATAGATTCATGTGTCATTACTTACCCATATTTCCCTTAGTGTTAACATTTATACAAATAGTGTCGTTTCCTTACCATATTGCCACTAGTACTAATAGATTCATGTGTCATTACGTACCCATATATTGCCCTTAGTGTTAACATTTATACAAATAGTGTCGTTACCTTACCATATTGCCACTAGTACTAATAGATTCACGTGTCATTACGTAGCCATATATTGCCCTTAGTGTTAACATTTATAAAGATAGTGTCGTTACCTTACCATATTGCCACTAGTACTAATAGATTCTTGTGCCATTACGTAGCCATATATTGCCCTTAGTGTTAACATTTATACAGATAGTGTCGTTACCTTACCATATTGTCACTAGTACTAATAGATTCATGTGTCATTATTTACCCATATTGCCCTTAGTGTTAACATTTATACAAATAGTGTCGTTTCCTTACCATATTGCCACTAGTACTAATAGATTCATGTGTCATTACGTACCCATATATTGCCCTTAGTGTTAACATTTATACAAATAGTGTCGTTACCTTACCATATTGCCACTAGTACTAATAGATTCATGTGTCATTACGTACCCATATTGCCCTTAGTATTAACATTTATACAAATAGTTTCGTTGCCTTACCATATTGCCACTAGTACTAATAGATTCATGTGTCATTACGTAGCCATATATTGCCGTTAGTGTTAACATTTTTAAAGATAGTGTCGTTACCTTACCATATTGCCACTAGTACTAATAGATTCTTGTGCCATTACGTTGCCATATATTGCCCTTAGTGTTAACATTTATACAGATAGTGTCGTTACCTTACCATATTGCCACTAGTACTAATAGACTCATGTGTCATTACTTACGCATATTGCCCTTAGTGTTAACATTTATACAAATTGTGTCGTTTCCTTACCATATTGCCACTAGTACTAATAGATTCATGTGTCATTACGTACCCATATTGCCCTTAGTGTTAACATTTATACAAATAGTGTCGTTACCTTACCATATTGCCACTAGTACTAATAGATTCATGTGTCATTACGTACCCATATATTGCCCTTAGTGATAACATTTATACAAATAGTGTCGTTACCTTACCATATTGCCACTAGTACTAATAGATTCATGTGCCATTACGTAGCCATATATTGCCCTTGGTATTAACATTTATACAAATAGTGTCGTTACCTTACCATATTGCCACTCGTACTAATAGATTCATGTGTCATTACGTACCCATATATTGCCCTTAGTGTTAACATTTATACAAATAGTGTCGTTACCTTACCATATTGCCACTAGTACTAATAGATTCATGTGTCATTACGTACCCATATTGCCCTTGGTGTTAACATTCATACAAATAGCGTCGTTACCTTACCATATTGCCACTAGTACTAATAGATTCATGTGTCATTACGTACCCATATTGCCCTTAGTGTTACCATTTATACAAATAGTGTCGTTACCTTACCATATTGCCACTAGTACTAATAGATTCATGTGTCATTATGTACCCATATTGCCCTTGGTGTTAACATTTATTCAAATAGTGTCGTTTCCTTACCATATTGCCACTAGTACTAATAGATATATGTGTCATTACGTACCCATATTGCCATTATTATTAACATTTATACAAATAGTGTCGTTACCTTACCATATTGCCACTAGTACTAATAGATTCTTGTGCCATTACGTAGCCATATATTGCCCTTAGTGTTAACATTTATACAGGTAGTGTCGTTACCTTACCATATTGCCACTAGTACTAATAGATTCATGTGTCATTACTTACCCATATTGCCCTTAGTGTTAACATTTATACAAATAGTGTCGTTTCCTTACCATATTGCCACTAGTACTAATAGATTTATGTGTCATTAGTGCCCATAGTATTAACATAAATACAAATAGCTCTACATGTGTCATTACCTTACCATATTTTTCCTTATCGTTACCTATACATATGTCGTTACATAACAATAATAGTTCGCTCTGTGTTATCCACGGACTTTCCACACATATAATCCAGGGTAATCCAGGACGGTTTTCTCACGACGCGCCACATTTGTATGTAGGCTTGTATTTGCTGTGCGGGTGTCTGTATATGTTTAGCAAAGGAAGGACAAAATATAATTTAAAAAAAAAACAATATTGGCTTTAGGTATCGTTGTAAATATTAAACAGATATATAAGTTCAATATTTTGTTTAATATTGTATACATATTAGTATTCATTGTAAATATCCTAAGGAATAAAATATCACTCCAATCATTCTCCTTTTTTATTGACGTTTCGGCATTTCGCCCTTGTAAAGTTTTGTTTTAAATGTTAAACATACATGCATGTAGCTTAGTATTGTTTTAAATATGAACACACATAGTTGAGTATTTTAATATTAAACACATATATTAATTGAGTATTGTTGTCAATATTTAACACACATATAAGTTGAGTATTGATTTAAATATTAAACATATATATAAGTTGAGTATTGTTTTAAATATTAAACAAACATATTAGTTCAATATTAAACACACATTTTATTTGAGTATTGTTTTAAATATTTAACACACACATTAGTTGAGTATTGTTTTAAATATTAAACAGAGAATGTTGAAAAAAAGTTAGGTACTGTGTTAATTATAAAACACACGCATTAGTTGACTTTTAGTTTAAATATTTAACAGACATATTATTTGTTTATTATTTTAATATTAAACTCATACATGCACTCGTATATTAGTTAAGTATTGTTTTACATATTAAACATACAAATTGGTTGAGTATTTTGTTAAATATCGTATACATATTAGTTGAGTATTTTGTTAAATATCCTATACATATTAGTTGAATATTTTGTTAAATATCCTGTACATATTAGTTGAAGTGTATTTTGTTAAATATAGTATTCATATTAGTTGATTATTGTTTAAATATTTACCACAATGTCATGCTAGTTGAGTATTTTGTTAAATTACACCATATACATATTAATTGAGTCGATTGTTTTAAATATTTAACACAATGTCATATTAGTTGAGTATTTTGTTAAATTACATCATGTTCATATTAGTTCAGTCGGTTGTTTTAAATATTTAACACAATGTCATATTAGTTGAGTATTTTGTTAAATTACATCATGTTCATATTAGTTCAGTCGGTTGTTTTAAATATTTAACACAATGTCATATTAATTGAGTATTTTGTTAAATTAATCATTTTCATATTAGTTGAGTCGATTGTTTTAAATATTTAACACATTGATTAGTTGAGTACTTTGGGAGGTTTAAAGCAATGTACGTAAGTCTGGGGATTTTGGTTAACCTTCCTTAGTACTTCCTCATTTGATCTAGGATTATATCAAATACTAGATTAACTAACGGTATGAACATTGTGTGCTTGACATTCTACCTGCATGGTGCGATCGTTTGAGCTTTTGCTTTTTTATTTTTACGATTTACACGTAATTAATTTATCTTGTACAATTGAAGAGGTATTCTCGGTACGTCGATGAATAATAATGTTTGACATACTGATTTCTCTCAAAGAATTTGTCGAGCGGTTGCAGGTACTACCTCCTTTGACAAACTGAAAGTAAATGCTAGGGGCCTAGCCATAGCCGAACTGAATGTACGCCCACCTAATAAGAAAGTGTAGGCATGGCCTCTCTATTTGAAGAACGTGAGTGTATAGTATATACCTATATAAGTTTGAAGTAAAATAAAATTGGAAACTTGTGATATTTTTAAGTTGTATATTATATATACATCACATTTTTATTCATGGAATTAATTTTGCGAGAAATTTGAAGTTCGTGAAAAATGTATACCGAAAAAACGGGATTTACCGATATATTTTGTATATTCTTCTGTATAAGATATTATCTTTTGAGTTTCCTTATCAAACTTTGTTTATTGAGTTTTCTTTATCAACTTTTGGCTGATAAGTTTTATTTATCAAAGTTTGGCTGATGAGTTTTCTTTATCAAATGGTGTCTATTGTTGTTTTTTTTTGTTTTGTTACAGGAGTATGTCCCAATACGCCAATAAAAGTTGTGAATTGCATTCACGGTAGATGGTACTCCACGGTGAATAATCTGCCATAAAAAGTCAATTAAGTGGCGCAAGCATTTCGCAAGCAGGAGAAGTCGCGTAGAACCAAGATATATGAAAGTGCTCGACTATGCAAATCTCCAACTGATGAAAGTACAAGTCCACCAAACATGTATGTAGTAATATGTACACTGCTTGGTAGAAGTCACATGGCCGGAGTGTCAACATTTGTATTTGATTTATCAAATTTTCCACTTAACTGTTGATATATATTTTTCTCCTTTAGACCTTTGACTCCAATAATATTGATATGTCTGCGAATATGTTGACATGAAACTTTTTATGAATTACGTATTTTGTGTTTTATCGGTTTGTAATGTATAGGTACATAATATTCAGTTTGTGAATTAGATTATTACTAATATTCTTTTGTAGCGAGACTCATTCAATTTGCGCGGGAGTGATATCAACGAGAAGGTGATAATATGGTGTTCAATGACTAACCACATGGTTTAGAAACGGTTTCAGTTTTCCCTTGATTGTGTGTGCTCCGGCGTATAGTACTCAGCACGAATACGCCCCTGCAAGTTGTGAATTGCATTTACGGTAGATGGTACTCCACGGTGGATAATCTGCCACGAAAGTCAATTAAGCGGCGCCCGCGTTTCGCAACCCGGGGAAGTCGCGTATGTCCCGGACATGAGTGCACTCGACAAGGCAAATCTCCAACTGAGGAAAGTGTATATGGGTTTAGGGAACGTAATCAGAATGCACCTGCTTAACATTTCTAACGCGTTAATCTGTCGTCTGGCAGGAATCATGTTTTGCCATTAGCGTGAGGTATCGGCACTCGAAAACTGACGCGTGGTTGCGGCAGGAATGGGCAAGTTGCTATAGCGGTATACATCGCTTTTTGTACGTATACATTTCAGTTTAAACATCGTAAAAACTGCGGCTTGATATTGGAGCATATTTTGGTTTTTAGAACATTACATTGCAGTGCAGAATACTCGATGCAATTGGCGGTATTTGACTCCAATATACCTTGAAAATAATGGCATTTTAATAGTATCAGGGTATTTCGATTTAAAAGTAGTATACACGTCGTGTTGCTAAGCCGCCATTGGTGTGAAAATGGCGTATCGACAGAAAATTGCTCAAATTGTGACACGTTGTATTAAGAATCTTTTCAGGATTTAGTTAACACTTGAAGTTTCGACCAAAATAGGTCGTTCCAAATTTAAAACGCTAATTAAGATTAAGGAGTTAAAAGTAACACTTGAGGTAACGACCAAAATGGGCCAATTTATCAGGCTTATTTGAGGAGTTAGTTAACAGTGTTTCCTTGTTGTTGTGTTATTTGTGTTGTTGTTTTTTCGTGTTTTTTTTTCTTGAAAGCAAAATAATATCATAGTCATGATGTATGTTTAGGCGCAAACACTTCTATTCGTGCTTTTATTCGTACTTTGGTCGGAATCCAGGAGTTATAAAACACTGTTTTACTTTTTTAAATTATAAAATCGACAAAGGCTACTTGTTAAGTTCTGTGGTAGTCTAGAACCGTTTTTGTTATCTCTCTGAAGTGGGTCCTATAAATTGATAAGTTAATTTGAACACGTTTTAAGCGTTATCATACGTGGGGCAAAACAAATTATTGTATGTTGTACAGTATGTTGAGAAATAACCACAATAAACGTGTTTGTAGTAGTGAACATAGATACATGTGTGTAAACTAGACACTAGATACTGCATCACCTATTGCCATAGATACATCTGTGTCAGTGACTATTAATAAAACACTACTTTTAATAATATATCGAGGTTTCATTGGTTTCTTTTATTTCTTTTATTACTTGTATTTGTGGCACTTGTTTATTAATGTTTGACTTAAAATTATTAAGGAATTAATAAATCAATATAAATTGCCTGCAGTTAAGTAAACTTCATGAATTTCAAAGATTTCATTTGTTCAAAGAATCATTTGTGACACTTGTTTATAAATGTTGAACTTAAAATTATTAAGCAATTAATACCGGTATATCAGTTAAGTAAACAACATGAATTTCAAAGATTTCATTTGTTCGAATAATCTTTTGTAACAATTTTGTTAATAATTGTTAAACTTACAATGATTAAGCAATAAATAAATGAATATAAACTGCATGCAGTTTTAAGTAAAACTGTATGAATTTTAACGGGTTTCTTTGTGTTGATATAATATCGGTTGCGCAATGCAAGTTTTGTTTACTTTGGAATCCATGCTGAACGTACTGGCACCAAACATTTACATATACCGGTACACTACTGGTAGAAGTCACAAGACAGGAGTATCCACCATTTGTACCGGTATTTGCTTTGCCCACGTTCCCACTTTATTGTTGATAAATATTTGTCTCTTTCAACCTTTGGCTCCAATATGATACGTCTGCGAAAACGTTATGATGGGATTTTTATGAACTACTTTGTTGGTGCTTTATCGGTTTATAATTTATAGGTACAGTCCAGGGTTGGCGAAATCCTATTTTGCCTTACTTCACCGTTTTTGTTTTTTAGCTCACCTGAGCACAACGTGCTCTTGGTGAGCTTTTGTGATTGCCTTTTGTACGTCGTCCGTCATGCGTCGTGAATCGTTCGTCGTCAACATTTACCTTGTGAACACTCTATAGGCCACATTTATTGGCCAATCTTCATGAAACTTGGTCAGAACATTTTTCCCAATGATGTCTCGGCTGAGTTAGAAACTGGGTCATGTGGGGTCAAAAACTAGGTCACTAGGTCAAATTGAAGAAAAAGCTAGTGAACACTCTAGATGTCACATTTTTTGTCTAGAAGTCACATGTTTTTGCCAAATCAACATGAAACTTGCTCAGAACATTTGTTCTAATGATATCTTGGCCGAGTTCGAAAATGGTTCCGGTCCGTTGAAAAACATGGCCGCCAGGGGGAGGGGCAGTTTTCCTTATATCTTATATGGCTATGGAAAAAGCTTGTGAACACTATAGAAGTCACAATTTTTGCGCAATCAACATGAAACTTGCTAAGAACCTTTGTTCTTATGATATCTCGGCCGAGTTCGAAAATGGTTCCGCTCCATTGAAAAACATGGCCCCCAGGGGGCGGGGCAGTCTTTCTTATATGGCTTAAGAAAAAGCGTGTGAACACTCTAGAAGTCAAATTTTTTGTCTAATCAACATGAAACTTGCTCAGAACATGTGTTCTTATAATATATCGGCCAAGTTCGAAATTGGTTCCGGTCCGTTAAAAACATGGCCGCCAGGGGGGTCAGTTTTCCTTATGTGGCTATAGGTGAACACTCTAGAAGTCACATTTTTGCCCAATCAACATGAAACTTGCTCAGAACCTATGTTCTGATGATATCTCGGCCGAGTTCAAAAATGGTTCCGGTCCGGTGAAAAACATGGCCACCAGGGGGGGGGGGGGGCAGTTTTCCTTATATGGCTATAGAAAAAGCTTGTTAACACTCTAGAAGTCAAATTTTTTGCCCAATCTTCATGAAACTTGGTCAGAACATTTGTCCCAATGATATCTCGGTCGAGTTCGAAACTGGGTCATGCTGGATCAAAAACTAGGTCACTAGGACAATTGAAAAAAAAGATTGTTAACACTCTAGAAGTTACATTATTTGCCCAATCGTCATGAAACTTGGTCAGAATATTTGTCCCAATGATATCTCGGCCGAGTTCGAATCTGGGTCATGTGGGGTCAAAAACTAGGTCACTAGGTCAAATTGAAGAAAAAGCTTCAATTTCAATATGTACTTCGAAATTTTGAATGTCTGTTGTCACTTAAGTTTATTAAACCATGATGATTAAGGCCGCAGTTCCATCAGTCTGTATCAGTATATCCATATCCGTATAAAAATCTAACACAAGGAAAATTGTTCGACTAATTAAACTCAGGTGAGCGACCCAGGGCCATTTGGCCCACTTGTTTTGACTAATGGTGTTTGCAGCTTGTCAATACAGTAATTACACGGTGTATATAGTCACCGTTTACTGATGTAATATACCGTAACTACGGTACATTTATATTGAATGGATGGGCACCGCATACTTACGGACAAATAAACATAGTGCAGTGCAAGACAATGTTAGTTTCTCTGAGTTTTCATCATAATAATTTTAGTTCTGCGGAAGGCAGTGTGTATCGCTACTAAATATTCTTATAACATATTTTCCTGAAAATCGTCCCTCGTCATAGACGAAGTGAAAACGTGTCCATGTCTTTTAATCATGAAGTAAATTTTCAGATACATATTCAGATTTCTCTTCCATTTGGCTATAACTCGTGTGATACTAGAAGCTCATTTAAGTTTCTGTGATCTTATCACTGTGGTTCTGTTGAACAAAAAATACGTTTGGAACTATACACCTTATTTTAAAACTTGAGGTTTAAATGCGAATTATGCATATAATTCAATACAGTTACTTGTTTTTTACTGAGATATGACAATTTTAGCACTATATTACTAAAATTGAACGTTCATGTGTGGCTTAAATCACATTTTGTTCCGTGTAATTCGTTGTTTTATCATAGAGTATATGGATTGTTAAAGATTTAATTTAAATTCAGATATTTATTGCCTGTATTTTCTCGAAATATACTGTGCTTTCTAATTTTTTATTTCAGCAGTATGCGGTGACCATATTCACCGTGAATTATATGCTATAGTAACTTTTGGCAATGTTTCACATGGCCGTATATGCTCCGGGATAAGCTGGCCAGTATGGACATTGATTTTGTTATCCCTAATACATAATATTCAGTTTATGAGTTCTATTATTACTGATATATAACACTTATTGTTTAATACTCTGTTGTTCCGAGAATCGTTCAGATTGCTCTGGAGTAAAATCAACTTTGCGAGAAGGTAGTTGAAGCTAATACAATGTTCAATGTCTGGCAACGTAGTATTTGTACGCGTGTCTATATAATAAGCTTTTAACATTAACGAAAAAAAATGTGGTTCCAATGCAAGCTTACCTAGAATTGAACCCGGATCGCCTAGGTCTAAATACTGTAGGTTACTAATGCTCTAAACGGTTGTTTTTTTTTTATAGCGGATCCGTGGTCTAGTGGTAACGCACTGGCTTCACAACCCAGGGTCGCAGGTTCGAGCCCCCGCTACACCCTAACCTATTTACTTGTGTTTCGCTTGCATGAGACGTTAATCCTAGAAACAGTGTACTACGAGTACTTAAAGACCCAGGGTTGCCTCTGGAACGGGGCGTCTCCTGTATCTTACACTATCCCCCGTAACCCAACTAACAAGTCTTCTAAGGACGATGGCCATATAGGAGAGAATCCCGGTGCACTTGATACGACACGCACGCTCTGAACGGAAACCATCATCGACGTTAGAGCCACGTATATGCAAAGTGCTGTATGATGTGTCACACAGCTGTTAATGGGGGCATGAAAGATAAGTTTCAAGTGTGCTGAATAACGTTTATCGTGTCAGCGAAACGTCAAAGGAGACTAATTTGACGTCCAAAGGATATGCATTGATATATTATGAACATGCGTGGGTATTTCAAAGAAAAAGAGCATGTACTTATAAATCGTTTTTTTTTTCTATTCTTATTGATCAAGTGGGTATCAAAGTGTCCAAACGCTTGAAGCCAACCCTATGTCTGTGTCATATATACTGAAGAAAAGTTATAAAGCTTTAATTTCAGCTTGAAATGTTAGCTATGATTATATTAGGTATGGATGCATACCGGTATGTTCACATCATAATATTGGGAAAAAAATACGAAATAATTTCGTGTTTACCATGGCGCAGCTGAAATTCTTATGAATAAAGAAAATACAACAATTTCCATTTATTTCCATTTGGAGCGTTTTAACTTTTGTTGGGTGTAAACAGCGCATGATTAATTCGCGTGAACGAAAAAATATCAGACTTAATTTTTACAGGTATTTCTAGATATCGTCTACTGAAAGCCAGCCTTCTTTGCACAAATGCTTTCAAGGGATGATATACGTTATACGTTCGATAAGCCAATGGGTTAAAATGCATTGGCAGTTCCAAAGATTACTAGGTTGGTGCGTAAATGGGTCGGGAAAAGGGTCCCAACTATAGAAACGTATGCTATAAATCATGCATAGGTTAGATACCAGTAAATCATTGTGTATCCCTCCGTGGTCCAAAGTAGCGCCTATTACTAAAGGGTTCCTTTTCTTTTCTGGTATAAAAGACATTAAGAAATCTCAGACATGCCTTTTGTGGTTATTTCTAATATCCTGTTTGTGTCTGAAACATTTTGGTGCATTTCTTTGGAGGCTTACTTGAAAGGTGAACTTTTGAGGTGAGTTTACTGGGGTACGGGGCTTTTATCGAAATATGACTGCCGAAACCCTGTTTTCTACCGTTGTCTGCATTCAGGTGAGATTAATTTTCTTAGAAGTAACATGATAAATCTTTTATTGCAATTTTTGGAAAAGGACAGATTCATATTTAAATTGATACCAGGCTTACACAATCTGAAATAAAGGAAAGGCTAGAAAAATGCTTGGAAACTTTGACCGTTTCATAATGGGACCCTATGGGAATTGGATTTACTGGTATCTAACCTCCATACAAAATAAGCTGCATAACCACGTGTAGTTAAACAAAAAAAATGTCCATTATTTTGCATATCGTAATTTATTCAATAATACATATACATGTGACGTGACAATACGATCTGATTATAATAAAATTTATAATTGATTACATGATTATAATTTGTAAATACGATTATATAAATGTTAGACTAGACTCTAGCGGTTTTAACAACAAATGCGTATTCAAGCCGAATACCCGAGGGTATCCCAAAAATCGCATTTGTCTTTCAAATAGTTTTTAGTTATCAAATTCTGTGGAGTTTTCAGCAACATTTCCTGGTAGCTGCTGTCGTATTTCGGCCACGGCAGGGGAACCCTGTGCGGCCCCGTACTCGGGTCACCCGTGTACGCGAAGTTCGTCCAGTAGGCGATCATGGAGGCGGAAAGCGCCTCCTCTTCCGGTGTGAAGTCGAAGCCGGAGCGGTCCGCTGAGTGGAACACGAACGCTATCTCCTCTCCGTGGCAAACGTGCCCCTCGCAGTACGTGAAGTTTCCCCAGCCCGGGAAGGAAAACGCGTGGTCGAACACGTACCGGTGCACGGGCGCTGCGTGCTGCACGAGGACGCGGCTCATGTTGCGTGTCGCGCACGTGAAGATGAAATCCGTGCCCAAACTGGTGGAAACAGAAAGGAACAAACGTTTTTGAAACAATGACAATTAACTACCACTGCGGCTGATGCCGCTACTGGTGCCGCTGCTACTACTGCTGCTGCTACTGATGCTACTGCTCCTGCTACTTATTCTAATAATAAAAACAATCCATAATAATAATAATAATAACAACAACAACAACGACGACGACGACCAAAGCAACAACATTAACCCGTGTTATCGTCATCAACAACTTCATCAACTACATTATAATAACACCGGTAAACATATGATACTTAGCTAGTAACATAGCCTTGGAGATAGCCTATTTAATACGGCAAACAAATATTTGTTGGTTTGCGATTATGTAGCCAAAAGATCTAGGAGGGGAGATAAAATATAGCTTTTTTTATAACTTTTTTTCTTCGTGGCATATTCACCACACAGTTTAGGTACATTGGACATCAAGTAAAATGTTTAAACGCGAAAACTGCTCTTTTTACCGAAAGTCAGAAAAAGTAAATGATCGATAGACAAAAAAAAACTTGGAGCGGCGGAAAAAATTCTTGTTTCCGTACAGAATAACGTCGTAATAAACTGCACTGAAATTCGCAACCTTAACAGGGGCGTAGCAAGGGTTGTAAAATGTATACGTACGCGAGAGCATTCATCACGAGGGAGGGTGTCGGATGCGTATGTCCCTCCCGCTGGTGGGATATCGGGGGGTGGGATCCCTCCACCCCCACCCCCACCCACCGGGGAAATGAAATAAGGGAGAAAATGGTGCATTCTGGAGCATTTTGAGACACTTTTCTAGCGTTTGAATTAATTCTTTCTCTAGCATAGAAACTTATTGTCATTGTACGATACATGGATTTGTATCGACAGAATAAAAAAACAAACAGTTATCTCTACGAAATTGGAAACGAAAACATAGAACCTATTATTATGCACAATAATAAAAACATAAAAATTAATCACGACTGGTGTTTGCAAATATCAAATAGGGTGCTAGAGAGCTCGATTAAAATGCTTTCAGGTTGCCCCTGTAGTGACGGTGTGAAACGCCTTTTCGTGCGTTTTGTTTCTTTTGTTCCTTTAAATTTATGCAGTAGCTTACACAAAAAGTGCGTATTAAATTCTGAAACCTCAATGTTTATGAGAGTAATTTTGAAACATTGTTGTTAAACAGTATGCGCATTCCTATAATATTCAATTTCAATGCTTGACGTCAAAGAAAATTAGCCATTGGGGCAGAATATTGTAATTGTATGTTTATGGGTATATTGTTCCACACAGCAAAATGTTTAAGCCAAACAGATGCGAGCTCTTTCTAGACTTCGCACATGCAGATATTTTTAATATGTGACAGTGCTTAAATTACTACGATGAACTAGAAATCTGGGCTCAAATACTGATAATGTTCCGAAACCAATTAGTAGTAGCTTCAACTTTAAACTCATAAGTATCTTACTTATCACGTCAAACCGTAAATTTCATCGGTTTTAGTTCCATTATAAGAAATAAATAGGGCATTTATAAAAAAAAATTAAGACATACATTCGATCGACTCGCCTTTCTGTTATCACCGTTTTTTATCCTTCGCATTTTTGTATTACGCATGTTCGTATTGTGCGTATAGGGCGCTTCGCCCTTGCTTAACTGTGCGAAGACATGTAATCAATTTCGGCGTAGGTACGCCCCTTGGGCCATATTCTAGAAACATCTTAAGTTTATCTAAATTTATTTTTATTAACACTCCAATTTTTGCAAGGCTATAGTTTTAGAATTACAAATATATATAAATAAGTGAATCCAAATACAGTTAAGTAAATAATAGTAATTAATAATAAGTAAACAATTGGTGAACACAAAGCAGAAGTTCATATGTGGAATAAAATGCTAAAGAAAATGAGAATCTATGGATAATATTTCATTAAAGATGTTGCAGGATTATGACTACTTGTATATAAGATGCAATCGGTACCTTGAGAGCCCGTCCCTGTTATCCGGGGCCGTCCCGGGGTACTGAGCCAGCATTTCGGTCACGTGGTCCGGGTACGTGGCAAACAACACGGCCACGTACTCCGAGAGGGGCACGGGCTTCCCCCAGGCCTCATACACAAATATCCGGGCCTCCTCCGAGACCGTCCCGATCATAACCGGCATGGTCTGGATCTTGTTCTTGTAAAACGCTGAAATGGGCTCCAGGGGAACTATGTCGCCGTCGACAAAAGGGCCCAAGGGTTCGAAGAATTCAAGGATTTTTAACGAAGTCGGTTTCGCGCGCGATTTCAGCTGCGCGTCGGCGATTTCGTCGGCGGTCTTGGACCTCAGGCAGGACATGTAATCGTCTTGCTCGTCGGTGCACTTTAGATAGGCGACGATGGTGCTGGCCAGGTACAGAGCTTCCGTCGGCGATTTAAAGGGGATGTCGAACGGCGCGCTTTCTATGATCACGTTCCGGAAGAGAGACCTCGCGTCCGACGCCATCATGTGGATGGGAATAGACTGGCCGCCGGCGCTCTGTCCAAACAACGTCACCTGGAATACAAATGCTTGCCATTATTTAGGAAACGTATGCTGGCGTTTTAACATAAAACAATGTTTTTCGTTTAGCCTGACGAACGTTGTCATGTGTTTGCTGTCTTATAACAACACTTCAGGAATTAAAAAAAACATTCACAAACGGGGATTCAAGCGAACAGAATCGTAAACTATAATAACCGTACAATCAGTAAATGAAACAGAAATAAAATATCTTTACACTTGCGTAGTGGAACAAAAGGAACGTCAAATTGATATACATCGCGAGCAGATCTGAATTGCATTTAATGCAGCGTTTCCCCATTTATTTATTGTTTTCGTTCGCTATACCCGTGGTTGTCTTAGTTTAAAGCTGTCAATTTAAGTTCCATTGTGTAGAACCCAAATACTTGCTGGGACACTTTCAATTCCGTTTCCTGCGTAGAACCAGTCTTTTTGAAATAGAAAGTAGAGATCGAACTGAAGGCATGCACCATTTTCCTTTTAAAACGGCGGTTGTTGTGGATTTCCAACATATATTCAAATCCATACTTTGAAATGAACAGTGGTCTATTCTATTTGAAATAAACACGTGTTATCAGTTTTGGTCTTACCAAGAGTTGTCTGTTTTGGCTTACACAAGAGTTTTTTCCCTTACCCGGGTCGGATCGCCTCCGAAGTACTTAATGTTCTGCTGGACCCACGTGAGTGCGAGTCTCTGGTCGCGGATTCCGTAGTTGCCCTCGGCGTCTTCCGGCTCTGGACCGGTGTACAAAAATCCTAGAACACCTGCAATACACAATTGTACTATTCAACTTTGCGAAAACGACACCCACCTGTCGTACGCAGGTGTACTAATCAAATTTGAGAGAACAACTGCCGCATATAAAACGCTGGTTGCCTGTCTTGGCGTGAACAAGAGTTATATCCTTACCTAGCCTGTAGCCGAATATTAAACAGCGGGAATACAGGCTTGAGTCTGACATACGGGCAATAGCCTCACCTAGCCCCAAGTCGAAAATTAACCAACGGGAATACGGACAATAGTCTCAACTAGCCTGAAGTCGAATATTACACAACGGGAATACGGGCTATAGCCTAACCTAGCCTGTAGTCGACGGTGACGAGCACAACAGAGCCTTGCTTGACGTAGTCAGCACCCTGGTAGATAGGACTGCTGGCGCTCAAGTGAACGAAGTTGCCGCCGTGAATGTAGACCATAACCGGAAGTGACGTGGCGTTCTGTGGGCTCCAGATGTTCATAAAAAGACAGCTTTCTGAGAACTAGAAATATATTGATACAGACTGTGTACAGACGCATTTAACAGTTAATTCTGACAGTATACATTTGGACTGATCCAAAACTGACTATGATGTTGGGGTCATTGATGATGATGGTGATGATGATTGTAGTGGTGATGGTGGTGGTACTGAGCCAGCATTTCGGTCACGTGGTCCGGGTACGTGACATGATGAGTACATGTATTTGTGTATTTACTAATACGAAATAAATGTTCTCAGAGTACTATTTGACAGGTCCACGTGCGCATACATACCCATGCACGAGGATTGTATTGTTTATATCTTTATATACTAGTACATGAAGGTCTAAAATTATTGTTGCGGTCAAAGAAAATAGCCGGCATGTTTACTACAGACTACATATGCCCATATATACTGATAAATGATAAATAAAACTAATAGATTTGTCCTGAAATAAATACTATTTGTTTCCGTCCAACTTACGCCGGCTCGTACATATGGCGGCGACAAAACTCGCGACGTGAATTAGACACTAAACATCAAAATAAATAGTAAGGAGATTTCTTGAATTTCTTTCAGAAAAAGATTAACATATGCATCACAGCGAGTTTCAGCAAATGGTGCGTGTGCATTTCGTATGAATTCTTTCCGCGTCAAAAGCTCAAGCAGCATTATGTGTGGACCCGGGTGTGTCACATCACCCATGTACCTAATTTTACTTGTTACGAAACATCGATAGTTGTGACGAATTTTGAAAAATCGCTGCATATTTTCAACTTTTAGTACTTAATTTTTTTACAGAAATGTTTGTTATAGTGTGCTGAGGTGAAAACCAGAGCACTCGGAGGACAACCGCACAGCATCAAACTGACAGCAAATAAAACACTAGTTTCAAGGGCTGTATACCTGTTTGGGGCAGACCATGGCCGGGTTGGTGCTCAGGCAGCCGTGCTGCGGACATCCGGGCTGGAGCGACGTGGTGTTCAGGATGCTGGGGCGCCACGGGAGCGGCGGCTGGGGGCGGCGCCATCTGGAAGTCATACGTAAGATTGTTACGAATAGAATAGGCCCCAATATTTAGGCTTATTGTCGTCATGTTAAATACTCGCTTAAATAAACGACCTTTATGGTTGATGTCGTCCACGATTGGTGCAAGCGTTGGCGTGCTGTCGTAAACGCCTCTAAATCTAAATGCATGCACTTCCGGCGGGGTCGTACGCAGCGCACACAGTTTACATTCAAAATAGGGGACACAGAACTGGAGCTTGTGGAATACTACAAATATCGCGGTGTGATGTTCCACGACAAAGGCAATTTCACTGCTAACTGTGAAAACCTAGCGAAAGGCGCCGGACGTGCCTTGGGAAAAATCATAAGTAAAATACACGTATTGAAAGAGTTTGGATTCCGGTCATACAGTAAATTGTACACCACATGCGTCGTCCCCGTATCCGACTATTGTGCGTCGATTTGGGGATTCAAGCAGTACCAAGCCGCCGACAATATACAAAACCGCGCTATGCGATACTTCGTGGGTGTGCACAGGTTTGCGCCGGTTCCGGCGCTCATCGGAGACACTGGCTGGATCCCCTCCAGATACCGCTGATGGTTGACCATGCTGCGTTACTGGAACCGACTCGTCAACGTGAATACAGATAGTGTGCGTTTTAAAGTGTTTGAAAGAGACTATATCTCGAGCACTGTGAACAATACCGATAATTGGTGTAGTGAAATAAAATCTATAATGATCCATACAGGACTAATGGACCACTTTGAGCAGAAACGCCCAGTTGACTTAAGTACTGCTAATGAATTATTCAACATTTTTTACGAACAACTATGGAAATCAGACCTCGATAAACTACCGAAACTGAGAACGTACAAAACATTTAAGTCCACGATTAAGACCGAGGAATACCTATTGCTGAATCTCCGCAAATGCGAACGCTCCGGCCTAGCTAAATTTCGAACCGGTATTTTACCACTAAGGAGCGAAACAGGTAGATACGTGGTTGAACCGTTAGATAGAAGACTTCGTAAAATGTGCAACTCCGGATCCATAGAGAGTGAAATGCACTTTGCTTTTCACTGCACTACGTACACCGCCGAACGAGACTATTTACTTAACAATATAGATTTAACGTCAGTGAACACACTGTCAGATGAAGAGAAACTGCCATTCTTGATGTCAAACAGATTGAGATTATTTACAATTTTTTTGTTTAAAGCTTACATGCGCAGAAGAAGTCTTATATTTGCATTGAAAATCACGTTTGTTAACGGAATTATGCATTTCCATATCCACATGTTTAGTTCATGCCTATCCATTTCTCATTGTTTCACACATATTGTTTAACACTGTATAACATGTAAATAATTATATAATCTCAGCTAACGTCTCTTAATTAGAACAATGTTTAGGTGACATATAGGCCCATTGGGCCGGGTATAACTTGGCAGGTATTGTATACAGCTTGTATAGAATGTACGTATACACATCCTAATTAGAACAATGTTTAGGTGACATATAGGCCCATTGGGCCGGGTGTAACTTGGCAGGTATTGTATACAACTTGTATAGAATGTATGTATACACATCCTAATTAGAACAATGTTTAGGTGACATATAGGCCCATTGGGCCGGGTATAACTTGGCAGGTATTGTATACAGCTTGTATAGAATGTACGTATACACATCCTAATTAGAACAATGTTTAGGTGACATATAGATCCATTGGGCCGGGTGTAACTTGGCAGGTATTGTATACAGCTTTTATAGAATGTATGTATACACATCCTAATTAGAACAATGTTTAGGTGACATATAGACCCATTGGGCCGGGTGTAACTTGGCAGGTATTGTATACAGCTTGTATAGAATGTATGTATACACATCCTAATTAGAACAATGTTTAGGTGACATATAGGCCCAATGGGTCGGGTGTAACTTGGCAGGTATTGTATACAGCTTGTATAGAATGTATGTATACACATCCTAATTAGAACAATGTTTAGGTGACATATAGGTCCATTGGGCCGGGTGTAACTTGGCAGGTATTGTATACAGCTTGTATAGAATGTACGTATACACATCCTAATTAGAACGATGTTTAGGTGACATATAGGTCCATTGGGTCGGGTATAACTTGGCAGGTATTGTATACAGCTTGTATAGAATGTATGTATACACATCCTATTTAGAACAATGTTTAGGTGACATATAGATCCATTGGGTCGGGTGTAACTTGGCAGGTATTGTATACAGCTTGTATAGAATGTACGTATACACATCCTAATTAGAACGATGTTTAGGTGACATATAGGTCCATTGGGTCGGGTATAACTTGGCAGGTATTGTATAGAGCTTGTATAGAATGTATGTATACACATCCTAATTAGAACAATGTTTAGGTGACATATAGGCCCATTGGGCCGGGTGTAACTTGGCAGGTATTGTATACAGCTTGTATAGAATGTATGTATACACATCCTAATTAGAACAATGTTTAGGTGACATATAGGCCCATTGGGCCGGGTGTAACTTGGCAGGTATTGTATACAGCTTGTATAGAATGTATGTATACACATCCTAATTAGAACAATGTTTAGGTGACATATAGGCCCATTGGGCTGGGTGTAACTTGGCAGGTATTGTATACAGCTTGTATAGAATGTATGTATACACATCCTAATTAGAACAATGTTTAGGTGACATATAGGCCCATTGGGTCGGGTATAACTTGGCAGGTATTGTATACAGCTTGTATAGAATGTATGTATACACATCCTAATTAGAACAATGTTTAGGTGACATATAGGTCCATTGGGCCGGGTGTAACTTGGCAGGTATTGTATACAACTTGTATAGAATGTACGTATACACATCCTAATTAGAACAATGTTTAGGTGACATATAGGCCCATTGGGCCGGGTGTAACTTGGCAGGTATTGTATACAGCTTGTATAGAATGTATGTATACACATCCTAATTAGAACAATGTTTAGGTGACATATAGGTCCATTGGGCCGGGTGTAACTTGGCAGGTATTGTATACAGCTTGTATAGAATGTACGTATACACATCCTAATTAGAACGATGTTTAGGTGACATATAGGTCCATTGGGTCGGGTATAACTTGGCAGGTATTGTATACAGCTTGTATAGAATGTATGTATACACATCCTATTTAGAACAATGTTTAGGTGACATATAGATCCATTGGGTCGGGTGTAACTTGGCAGGTATTGTATACAGCTTGTATAGAATGTACGTATACACATCCTAATTAGAACGATGTTTAGGTGACATATAGGTCCATTGGGTCGGGTATAACTTGGCAGGTATTGTATACAGCTTGTATAGAATGTATGTATACACATCCTAATTAGAACAATGTTTAGGTGACATATAGGCCCATTGGGCCGGGTGTAACTTGGCAGGTATTGTATACAGCTTGTATAGAATGTATGTATACACATCCTAATTAGAACAATGTTTAGGTGACATATAGGCCCATTGGGCCGGGTGTAACTTGGCAGGTATTGTATACAGCTTGTATAGAATGTATGTATACACATCCTAATTAGAACGATGTTTAGGTGACATATAGGTCCATTGGGTCGGGTATAACTTGGCAGGTATTGTATACAACTTGTATAGAATGTACGTATACACATCCTAATTAGAACAATGTTTAGGTGACATATAGGCCCATTGGGCCGGGTGTAACTTGGCAGGTATTGTATACAGCTTGTATAGAATGTATGTATACACATCCTAATTAGAACGATGTTTAGGTGACATATAGGTCCATTGGGCCGGGTGTAACTTGGCAGGTATTGTATACAGCTTGTATAGAATGTACGTATACACATCCTAATTAGAACGATGTTTAGGTGACATATAGGTCCATTGGGTCGGGTATAACTTGGCAGGTATTGTATACAGCTTGTATAGAATGTATGTATACACATCCTATTTAGAACAATGTTTAGGTGACATATAGATCCATTGGGTCGGGTGTAACTTGGCAGGTATTGTATACAGCTTGTATAGAATGTACGTATACACATCCTAATTAGAACGATGCTTAGGTGACATATAGGTCCAATGGGCCGGGTGTAACTTGGCAGGTATTGTATACAGCTTGTATAGAATGTATGTATACACATCCTAATTAGAACAATGTTTAGGTGACATATAGGCCCATTGGGCCGGGTGTAACTTGGCAGGTATTGTATACAACTTGTATAGAATGTATGTATACACATCCTAATTAGAACGATGCTTAGGTGACATATAGGCCCATTGGGCCGGGTGTAACTTGGCAGGTATTGTATACAGCTTGTATAGAATGTATGTATACACATCCTAATTAGAACAATGTTTAGGTGACATATAGGCCCATTGGGCCGGGTGTAACTTGGCAGGTATTGTATACAACTTGTATAGAATGTATGTATACACATCCTAATTAGAACGATGTTTAGGTGACATATAGGCCCATTGGGCCGGGTGTAACTTGGCAGGTATTGTATACAACTTGTATAGAATGTATGTATACACATCCTAATTAGAACGATGTTTAGGTGACATATAGGCCCATTGGGCCGGGTGTAACTTGGCAGGTATTGTATACAACTTGTATAGAATGTATGTATACACATCCTAAGTAGAACGATGTTTAGGTGACATATAGGCCCATTGGGCCGGGTGTAACTTGGCAGGTATTGTATACAGCTTGTATAGAATGTATGTATACACATCCTAATTAGAACAATGTTTAGGTGACATATAGGTCTATTGGGCCGGGTGTAACTTGGCAGGTATTGTATACAACTTGTATAGAATGTATGTATACACATCCTAATTAGAACGATGTTTAGGTGACATATAGGCCCATTGGGCCGGGTGTAACTTGGCAGGTATTGTATACAACTTGTATAGAATGTATGTATACACATCCTAATTAGAACGATGTTTAGGTGACATATAGGTCCATTGGGCCGGGTGTAACTTGGCAGGTATTGTATACAACTTGTATAGAATGTATGTATACACATCCTAATTAGAACGATGTTTAGGTGACGAATAGGTCCATTGGACCGGGTGTAACTTGGCAGGTATTGTATACAACTTGTATAGAATGTATGTATACACATCCTAATTAGAACGATGTTTAGGTGACGAATAGGTCCATTGGACCGGGTGTAACTTGGCAGGTATTGTATACAACTTGTATAGAATGTATGTATACACATCCTAATTAGAACGATGTTTAGGTGACGAATAGGTCCATTGGACCGGGTGTAACTTGGCAGGTATTGTATACAACTTGTATAGAATGTATGTATACACATCCTAATTAGAACGATGTTTAGGTGACGAATAGGTCCATTGTGCCGGGTGTAACTTGGCAGGTATTGTATACAACTTGTATAGAATGTATGTATACACATCCTAATTAGAACGATGTTTAGGTGACATATAGGCCCATTGGGCCGGGTGTAACTTGGCAGGTATTGTATACAACTTGTATAGAATGTATGTATACACATCCTAATTAGAACGATGTTTAGGTGACGAATAGGTCCATTGGACCGGGTGTAACTTGGCAGGTATTGTATACAACTTGTATAGAATGTATGTATACACATCCTAATTAGAACAATGTTTAGGTGACGAATAGGTCCATTGTGCCGGGTGTAACTTGGCAGGTATTGTATACAACTTGTATAGAATGTATGTATACACATCCTAATTAGAACGATGTTTAGGTGACGAATAGGTCCATTGTGCCGGGTGTAACTTGGCAGGTATTGTATACAACTTGTATAGAATGTATGTATACACATCCTAATTAGAACGATGTTTAGGTGACATATAGGTCCATTGTGCCGGGTGTAACTTGGCAGGTATTGTATACAACTTGTATAGAATGTATGTATACACATCCTAATTAGAACAATGTTTAGGTGACATATAGGCCCATTGGGCCGGGTGTAACTTGGCAGGTATTGTATACAGCTTGTATAGAATGTATGTATACACATCCTAATTAGAACGATGTTTAGGTGACATATAGGTCCATTGTGCCGGGTGTAACTTGGCAGGTATTGTATACAACTTGTATAGAATGTATGTATACACATCCTAATTAGAACGATGTTTAGGTGACATATAGGTCCATTGTGCCGGGTGTAACTTGGCAGGTATTGTATACAACTTGTATAGAATGTATGTATACACATCCTAATTAGAACGATGTTTAGGTGACATATAGGTCCATTGTGCCGGGTGTAACTTGGCAGGTATTGTATACAACTTGTATAGAATGTATGTATACACATCCTAATTAGAACGATGTTTAGGTGACATATAGGCCCAATGGGTCGGGTGTAACTTGGCAGGTATTGTATACAGCTTGTATAGAATGTATGTATACACATCCTAATTAGAACGATGTTTAGGTGACATATAGGTCCATTGTGCCGGGTGTAACTTGGCAGGTATTGTATACAACTTGTATAGAATGTATGTATACACATCCTAATTAGAACGATGTTTAGGTGACATATAGGCCCATTGGGCCGGGTGTAACTTGGCAGGTATTGTATACAGCTTGTATAGAATGTATGTATACACATCCTAATTAGAACGATGTTTAGGTGACATATAGGTCCATTGTGCCGGGTGTAACTTGGCAGGTATTGTATACAACTTGTATAGAATGTATGTATACACATGTCACGTTAATAAAAACATTTCTTACTTACTCGCCTCTCCAATAATTATTAAAGTCACCTTTCTCTTATTTTGAAGTCACTCTGGAAATGACATGTATAGAAGGATTATTCTTTGATTTGCGTGTTATTTGAATGAATTATAGACAGGTCCGAGTCATGGTTTGACTGGAATATAGAAGTTATTTGACTGGAATACAGAAGTTATTTGACTGGAATATAGAAGTTATTTGACTGGAATATAGAAGTGATGAGTATCTACTATGGTTGAATATTGCTTGTTATTTGAATGCAAATAAGATGGGACAAGTCATGGTGGTGCTTTGTTGTTTGTTATTTGTAAAATCTAGATGTGTCTGGGGTGGTGGAGAATTACTTGTCATTAGAACTACACGAAGTATGGACTAGTATGGTAGTGTATATGTTGCACTATATTTAAACTAACGTCTAGAATTGACAAGTGTTTTGGTTTATTAATCGTTACTTTACTGAAGTTTTATTAAAATTAAAACTTGTATGACAAGCAGTTTGGTATATTACTTGTTCTGGAGTACCATCTAGTAATGACAAACACTTTTCATTTGTATATGAACTGATATATAGAAATGACAGTATTGGTGTTTTGAATTATTGACTATTGTTTGATTTATTCACATTTTATTTGAAACAGACACATAGCGAACATATTTCTCATGAACACTTTTTTCAACGGTTTTGAGTGTTTTATTGAATTCTTAAGAAGAAACAAATTTTACAAAGTGAGAGCAACTCTGTGAGGTGCATCAATCATGTTGGTCAAAGAAAATCGAAGGTAACGTTAGTAACAGTCAGACCTCCAAAATGTTGAAGAAAATGAACGAGCGTCCACTCCGGATGAATACTAACGAACGACTAAAAAGGCACTTAAAGGGGCGGACTACTAGTATTGTAAATTCATGTAAGCATAAAGCTTAGCCTCCCTTACTAATTATATAATTTTGTAAACATTATTTAAATTCTTAAGATACTCATTTGCAAACACACATTTTTACACTTCACTAACCTTAGGTTTCCCACGGGTGGTTTAGCGTATGGGATGCCTAAAAACGCGTTGATGCCATCCGCAGACGTCCCCCGTATCTTCCCGTATGACGTCTCCACGATGACGTCATCTGACGTCGCACAAGACACCAGCAGGGTCAAAATAAGACAGACACGTTTCCATGTAAAATATTCCTCCATTTATATATTGTTTGATGTATTAAGTGAAACCCGAAGCGTTTATTTACTAGTACACACTAGTGTCAGCCTTTGATATGATAAAGAGACCTAATTTCGATAGTGTCATAAGAAAGTCATATGACTCACGGTAGGTCTAGACAAAAACGAGTACACGACTGATTTATCAGCTTATGCAAAAACTAGAATGTCGGTTGGACAGAACGATTAGTACTAAAATATATTGGTGTCATCCTTATAATAATAATAATAATAATGATGATGATGATGATGATACAGGCGGCTGTAAATTACTGTGATGATGATGATGATGATAATAATAATCGTCATCATCATCATCATCATCATAGTAATTTACAGCCGCCTTTAATTACAATTTGTAACCGATTTTGACATGGTGTGGTTGCTATATAAACATTGTTTGTAGTTTTAAGTCATTGAGATACGAATATTTATGAACTATTTATGATCCCAGATCGGTTTTGTTGTACTACTTTATTCTCGTGTTGTAGGACGAACAAGTTGGCCGAGTTTTAAAGTTCTGCCAGTAACCGAGTCTCTGTAGTTTTTCAAACAGCTTCGACCGTTATTTTTATGTCCTTGAAGGAGGGTGTATAGTAGTCGCACCGTCCTTCCAGTTGTCTGTGCAGGCTGCGTGTGTGTGGTGGTGGTGGGTGTGTGGGTCAGTCCGTTCGGATTTCGTTTCCTCTCTGTAACATTTAATGCCTAGAAGGATTTTAATAGAACTTCAAATTATTATTCGCCATGACTAAACGATGTGTCGCGTACATCACACATGCTCGTCAGTCAAAGGTCAGGGTCACAATTCAAGTTCAAGGATTGTTTTTCCCGCTCCATAACTTCTAAATGCTTAGCTTTCAATATAACTTCAGATTATTATTCACTCTGACCCGATGATGTGACGCGTACATGCCCCATGCTTGTCTGTCAAAGGTCAAGGGAACAATTCAAAGTCAAAGATGTTCGTTTCCGCTCCATAACTTGTAAATGCCTGGAATTATTTTTATTTTAATATAACTTCAAATTATTATTCACCACAATGACCAGATGATCTGTCGCATCATCGCCCATGCTTGTAGACAAATCATGAATTGTTATAAAGGGGTTTGTGATAGCCGGACAAATCTTGAATTGTTATAAAGGAGTGTGTGATAGCCGGACAAATCGTCAACTGTTATAAAGGGGATTGTGATAGCCGGACAAATCGTCAGTTGTTATAAAGGGGAATGTGATAGCCGGAAAAATGGTCAGTTGTTATAAAGGGGAATGTGATAGCCGGACAAATCGTCAACTGTTATAAAGGGGAATGTGATAGCCGGACAAATCGTCAACTGCTATAAAGGGGATTGTGATAGCCGGAAAAATTGTCAGTTGTTATAAAGGGGAATGTGATAGCCGGACAAATCGTCAACTGCTATAAAGGGGATTGTGATAGCCGGACAAATCATCAGTTGTTATAAAGGGGAATGTGATAGCCGGACAAATCGTCAACTGTTATAAAGGGGATTGTGATAGCCGGACAAATCATCAGTTGTTATAAAGGGGAATGTGATAGCCGGACAAATCGTCAACTGTTATAAAGGGGAATGTGATAGCCGGACAAATCGTCAACTGCTATAAAGGGGATTGTGATAGCCGGACAAATCGTCAATTGTTATAAAGGGGAATGTGATAGCCGGACAAATCGTCAATTGTTATAAAGGGGAATGTGATAGCCGGACAAATCGTCAACTGTTATAAAGGGGATTGTGATAGCCGGACAAATCATCAATTGTTATAAAGGGGAATGTGATAGCCGGACAAATCGTCAACTGTTATAAAGGGGAATGTGATAGCCGGACAAATCGTCAATTGTTATAAAGGGGAATGTGATAGCCGGACAAATCGTCAACTGTTATAAAGGGGATTGTGATAGCCGGACAAATCGTTAACTGTTATAAAGGGGAATGTGATAGCCGGACAAATCGTCAACTGTTATAAAGGGGATTGTGATAGCCGGACAAATCGTCAATTGTTATAAAGGGGAATGTGATAGCCGGACAAATCGTCAACTGTTATAAAGGGGAATGTGATAGCCGGACAAATCATCAGTTGTTATAAAGGGGAATGTGATAGCCGGACAAATCGTCAACTGTTATAAAGGGGAATGTGATAGCCGGACAAATCATCAGTTGTTATAAAGGGGAATGTGATAGCCGGACAAATCGTCAACTGTTATAAAGGGGAATGTGATAGCCGGACAAATCGTCAACTGCTATAAAGGGGATTGTGAAAGCCGGACAAATCGTCAATTGTTATAAAGGGGAATGTGATAGCCGGACAAATCGTCAATTGTTATAAAGGGGAATGTGATAGCCGGACAAATCGTCAATTGTTATAAAGGGGAATGTGATAGCCGGACAAATCATCAATTGTTATAAAGGGGAATGTGATAGCCGGACAAATCGTCAATTGTTATAAAGGGGAATGTGATAGCCGGACAAATCGTCAATTGTTATAAAGGGGAATGTGATAGCCGGACAAATCGTCAACTGTTATAAAGGGGATTGTGATAGCCGGACAAATCATCAGTTGTTATAAAGGGGAATGTGATAGCCGGACAAATCGTCAATTGTTATAAAGGGGATCGTGATAGCCCTTCCATTATGGACTTCCATTTACTTCTTTATCCATATACGTAATATCTTAAATGCTAAGTTGTATGTATTATCGTCACGTACAGCATGCATACTGAAAAAAATTGTAAACGCTCCTAACACCGAAACATATTGGAAATATAAGTGTCGTTGATGGATAATAATGAATTGAAATGGATAAAATATAAAGCGTTTGTAATGCGTTTCGCCAGTATTTTGGAATAAACGTGTAACACCTGAATTTAATGTAAAAAAAATACTCAAACATTTTTTTTTAAACCGAATGGCCGAGTGGTTAGCGAGACAGATTTTTGATCGCGGCGGTCGTGGGTGCGAGTCCCAACGAAAGCAATCGTTTTACTTGTTTTGTTCATTATTAGCTCACCTGAGCACGAAGTGCTCGGTGAGCTATTGGTATAGGGGACCTCTCCGGCGTCGTCCGTAGTCTATCGTCCGTATGCCGTCAACAATTTGGACCGCTATCGCGATAAAGACTACATTTTTTATCCAATCTTTACCTTACTTGCACAGTTTGTGTAAGACCATAACATCTCGGATGGGGTTGTTATTGGGTCAGATCACACCAGTAACACCAGAGTTATTGCCCCCTTTTCATGCAAAAAAGTGCAAACGTGCCCTTTTCCAACGTACAGACTTTAGTATCCATTTATCTTAACCAAACTTTCACATTTTGTGTATGACCATCAGATCTCAGCAGACGTCAAAAATGGGCCAGATCGTGTTTCAAACACCAGAGTCATTGCCCTTTGTTTATTAAAAAAAATATACAAAAATGGACATTATTCAGGATAGAGAGACATTTTTCATCCAATCTTCACCAATCTTGCACAGTTTGTCTGTTACCACGAGATTACAGTTGAAGTTGAATATAAGCCAGATCGGACCAGAAACACCAAAGTTATTGCCCCTTGTTTGTGAAAAAAATATGCAAAAATGGACATAAAGGATAGAGACTTCATTTTTCATCCAATCTTCACGAATCTTGCACAATTGTCTATGACCATAAGATTAAAGGTGAAGTCGAATATAAGCAAGATTGGACCAGAAACACCAGAGTTATTGCCCTTTGTTTGTAAAAAAATATGCAAAAATGGACATTATTCCGGATAGAGACATCAAAAAACATCAAAAATTTATCAATGATTGGCTTGCTCACACGATTTTTGATCCAATGTTGACCAAACTTACACAGTTTGCGCATTACCATCAAAATTGATTTATAAAATTTGATTTCCAACAGTTGCACGATTTGCATGAAGTTATTTGTACATGCAACTTTGATGTCTTCAGAGCCTGCATTAACATCATTTATCATCATTGGAAAGAAAATTATCAAAGAAAAAGCAAAACTTTACGTTATTGCACAGCCATCGCAATTATCGCATTGCAACTAGTTTTCCAAAACTGTTTGCGAAAAAGACATCAAAATCTACTGTTTGTGCATTTTCCAGAATTGTCAATGACTTAATGAAAAAGGGTCAGGTAAGAATATCGAGAAAAATGATTTGAGAACCATTAGCAAAAAAAATGCACATCCACTACCCAACTCGTACTTTAGTTCGCCCATTGCACTTACCGATGTTTTTAAATCAAACTTGATCCTACCCCCTCTGTGTATTGTTCAGATACCTTAATTTTCAAACCTGTCACAACAGTATGGTCTTCATCTGTACCAGTTCTCAGGTGAGCGCTTTGGGCCATCATGGCCCTCTTGTATAATATTTGTTTTAGGTCAGTCCAGATGCATTAGTTTTTGCAGTTGTGACATTTAATTTTTAAAACATACGAAAATGTGTGAACAAATCCCTTTAATGTTGCATAAATTTTTCAAGTTGTGACATTTAATGATATTTATAAAACATACGAAAATATGTGAACAAATCCCTTAAATGTTGCATTAGTTTTTGCAGTTGTGACATTTAATGACATTTTCATAATATACGAAAATATGTGAACCATTCCATTTAATGTTGCATTAGTTTTTGCAGTTGTGACATTTAATGACATTTTTATTAGATACGAAAATATGTGTACAAATCATTTTGTTGTTTGTTTTTCTGTTAGGATTTTTCGCTGTTTTTAACAGTATTTCGGTCATATCACGGCGGTCCGTTGACCTACTCACATTTTTCCTGGGCAAGCTTAGCCGATCTAAGCAGTTTACCAGTACCAAGTTTACATACTTTTGCCAGTAACTGACAACTGCCCTACTTGAATCAGAGGTAGAGGGAAAATGGCCGTATAAATAATTGACCAATCCCCACACAAGTTACGTGGCCAGGCTGGGGTTCGAACTCACGTTCCCCGGATTTACAGTCCAGCGCTCTACCGATTGAGTTAGCCGGGCCCGGCTAACAAGTCCTTTTAATGTTGCATTAGTTTTTGCAGTTGTGACATTTAATGACATTTTTAAACAAGAGGGCCAAATGGCCCTGGGTCACTCACCAGAGTTTCATTAGTCAAACAATTTTCTAAAACAATGTGTTAGATTTTTATATAGATATGGATATACTGATACAGACTAATGGAAATGCGGCCTTAATCATCATGATTTGAAAAACTTAAGTGACAACAGACATTCAAAATTTTGAAGTAGATATTGAAATTGAAGCTTTTTCTTCAATTTGACCTAGTGACCTAGTTTTTGACCCCACATGACCCAGATTCGAACTCGGCTGAGATATCATTGGGACAAATGTTCTGACCAAGTTTCATGAAAACTGGGCAAACAAATGTGCAGCTAGAGTGTTAACAAGCATGTTCTTCAATTTGACCTAGTGACCTGGTTTTTCACCCTACATGACCCAGATTCGAACTCGCCCGAGATATCATTGGGACAAATGTTCTGACCAAGTTTTATGAAAATTGGGCAAAAACTGTGACTTAAGAGTGTTAACATGCTTTTTCTTCAATTTGACCTAGTGACCTAGTTTTTCACCGCACATCACCCAGGTTCGAACTCGGCCGAGACATCATTGGGACAATTGTTCTGACCAACTTTCATGAAGATTGGGCCAAAAATGTGACTTCTAGAGTGTTAACAAGCTTTTTTTTCAATTCGACCTATTGTCCTAGTTTTTAAACCCACATGACCCAGATTCGAACTCGGCCGAGATATCATTAAGACAAATGTTCTGATCAAGTTTCATGAAGATTGGGCCACAAATGTGACTTCTAGAGTGTTAACAAGCTTTTTCTTAATTTGACCTATTGACCTAGTTTTTAAACCCACATGACCCAGATTCGAACTCGGCCGAGATATTATTAAGACAAATGTTCTGACCAAGTTTCATAAAGAGTGGGCAAAAAATGTGACTTCTAGAGTGTTAACAAGCTTTTTCTTCAAATTGACCTAGTGACCTAGTTTTCGATCCCACATGACCCAGATTTGAACTCGGCCGAGAAATCATTGGGACAAATGTTCTGACCAAGTTTCATGAAGATTGGCCAATAAATGTGGCCTCTAGAGTTTTCACAAGGTAAATGTTGACGACGAATGACTAACGACGGACAAAAGGCGATCACAAAAGCTCACCATGCTGTACTCAGGTGAGCTAAAAACATACGAAAATATGTGAACAAATCCCTTTAATTTTGCACTAGTTTTTGCAGTTGTGACATTTAATGCCATTTTTATAACATACGAAAATATGTGAACAAATCCCTTTAATGTTGCATTAGTTTTTGCAGTTGTGACATTTAATGACATTTTTATAACATACGAAAATATGTGAACAAGTCCCTTTGATGTTGCATTAGTTTTTGCAGTTGTGACATTTCATGACATTTTTATAACATACGAAAATATGTGAACAAATCCCTTTAATGTTGCCTATGGAATGGGTGTCAAAGTTAGGCGATCTTTTAATGACCTGTTTTGGCTAAGCATTGTAATTACAAGTAAAACATAATTTAATACTAGAAAACACTCTGACAGCGCAGACCTTCGCAAAGATAGTTAACGTATTTAACAACTGAATTTTTTTTTGGTGATAGGTTACTTCCTATGCCATGTCTCCCAATACAAACATGTCTATGCCCATACAAAGTGGGAGGCATTAAGCATTGCACTTGTCCATCCGTCTGTACGTACGTCCCGAAATTGTGTGGACTCAACTCTTTAATGGCTGTGCGGATTTAGCTCAAACTTTCACAGCTGAACACCCTTAATGTGTAGATGATGGTAAAGGAAGGAATTTTGGGTGCGACCAATTTTGGCAGAATTATGGCCCTTTCACATTTTTCCAATGTAGAATTTATGACAATAAATTTGTGTAGGCAAAAATTAGTGTTGGTGACACGCCCTTTGTCCGTGTCCAAACATGCGTCATGGGGGCATCCGTGTCTGTGACACATCTAGTTTATTCTTGGATCCAGACTGCGATGCGGGTCACGACAAAATCTAAATATTTGTTAATGCCTTTTTGAATACAATCCCAGATATATTATTAAAACACCATCACTAGTTTATGGTAAATGTATATCAAATAACATTATAAATACAATATATTACAAACTAAATATAAAAAAGATATAATAACATTCCGTTAACATCCAATGAAAAACAAAAAATAAAGCACCCGGATCCGCAAGAAATTCAAACACAGAATCACACAGGTCTGCCAAATGTAAATAAGGCATAATTAACATTTTTTCAAGTTGTATGTTATTTTCAAATATCAATCCAAGAGATGTTAATCCAGAATGCCCTCAGATCTTCATACAATGAGACCTGGTTGAGTACGAAAACAGGTAAATGTCCTAGTGCAATTAGTACTATGCAGCCTCGCCAGTAGTGCCCTTGTGGTGTTTAGCCTTGCTGTATCCTAGTGGTGTGTAGCCTCGAAATGTTTGTCCTAGTGGTGTGTAGCCTAGCTGTATCCTTGTGTTGTGTAGCCTCGAAATACTTGTCTTAAGTGGTGTGCTGCCTAGATGTATCATACTGACAAGTAGCCTCCCTGTATCCTAGTGGAGTGTTGCCTTGCCATTCTAGTTGAGTGTATCCTATCCACAAGGGCCCACATGTTGCTGGTTTGTATCCCCACTACATATGCTCGGGGTGGTCACGCAGACAATTAATGAACTGTTTAGGATCCATCTCTCTCTGACATATACGGTAGATAGCCGTAAACAGCGGAAACCTGTTATACAAAGGGGATGAGAACATTAAGTTTAGTTTGAAATAAGTTACTTTAGTTCATTTTAAAATAGGTTACTTTAAATTCATTTAAAAATAGATTAATTAGTTCATTTTAAAATAGGTTACTTTAGTTAAATTTGAAATAGGTAACTTTCCACAAGTCGTAAAAGCCGATGTCTCCCGTTTGATATAGCTTATGTGGTCAATAGTTAACTTGCACTCAATTACGTTTTAACTAGTAAATATACCACGCAAATAACCAAAAGCTTCTAAAGCTTTCAATGTCAGAGCTCCCTCTGGCTAATAACATAATTTATTAGCCAAATTTGCTTCGCTATGTTGAAGCCAAATGTGTAACACTGGCTCATTGGTAAAATTGCCGGTTGGCACTGCTGGGGCCAGTTTAACCAAAAAGCGTGGCCAGTTTGACTTTTTTGGGACGTGTTTGACTTTGGGGCCCGTTTTGCCTGCACCCCTAGTATGTAATTATGCGGTGAATTTTGCAATTACAATTAAAACCGAAAGAAAAAAATCACCTTTCCAACAAGTTCTTCTGCGACAGTGTGTGGTAGATCTCCTTGGCAACTAGCGGACCCTGAAAGCTCTGTCCGCGTAGAATTTCCTTCTCTAGTTCTCGGATAGTCTGAAGGAGAGACAATAAATAGAAACAATTTGCAACAGTGCATCAACATGGATAGCATTAAGAAGAATCTCATGTGCCTATAAAACATTGCTTGGGGCAATAACCTGTATTAAACTAGAAATGTGTCCACAGACACGGATGCAGCCATTTCTACATGGCGCCACTTTGTCTGTATGCATACAAATTATTTTGCAAAAGAGAATTGAACATTTATACTGTTCTTTATGCTTATGAATTATCTTATTCTTGGAAGTAAGTTGAGTTATCACAAAATAGTTTTAGTACTGAAAAAATTCAATAAAGGGTAGTAATTAAAACTTGTGGGCAATAATGAGTTATGGTTCTTGTATGCTTCACTTACTCTTGCTTTCACTTACTCTTGCTATCTTAAATCATTCTGTGCAGAATCGACAAAATGTCTTTGAATTATGATTTGCACTCTCATGAATAATGGGAAGTAATTCACTAAATTCACAAGTCAGGTTCTTGCATGCGACACACCATCTGGTAATGGTGATAATTTCTGCCATTTTATTTGAAAATCCCTGCATGCATGGCAATATTATACTCTGGACAATTATTTGACCTTTGATCTTGATTAGTGACCTTGACCTCCAAGTAATTTGAAAATTCTTCCATGCCGGACAAAATTAAACTTCGGTCAATGTCAATGGCTTGAACTCTTATATTTGACTTTTGACCTTTTAGTGTGACCTTGACTTTGGACCAAGGCACCTGGTTCTTGCACGCGACACACCGCCTCATATGATTATTACTTATGCCAAGTTGTTTGAAAATCCTTACCCGCTGGACAACATTATGCTCCGGACAGTGTCTATGGCTTAAATTCTTATATTTGATGACTGACCTATACGTGTGACCTTGACCTTGGACCAAGGGACCTGGTTCTTGCTCGTGACACACCGATTCGCCATGCTTAGCACTTCTGTCAAGTTATCCTTCCCTGATAGACAAAATTATGCTCCGGACAGTATCTATGGCTTAAATTCTTATATTTGATCTTTGACCTTTAAGTGTGACGTTGACCTTGGACCTAGAGATCTGATAATTGCGCACAACACACCGTCTCACCACTCTTAGTACTTCTGCCAGGTTATTTGAAAATCCTTTCCCGCTGAACAAAATTATGCTCCAGACAGGGTCTATGCCTTAATTCTAATATGAGACCTCTGACCTTTAAATGTGACCTTGACCATTGGACCTAGGGACATGGTTCTTACACGCAACACACCGTCTCACCGTACTCAACACTTGTGCCAAGTTAATTTAAATTCCTTCCTCGCTGGACAAAATTATGCTCCGGACAGAGTCTATGGCTTAATTTCTTATCTTTGACCTTAAGTGTGACCTTGACCTTGGACCTAGGGACCTGGTTCTTGCGCACGACACACCGTCTCACTGTGCTCAACGCTTGTGCAAAGTTATTTCAAATTCTGTCAATGCTGGACAACATAATGCTCCGGACTGGGTCTATGGCTTCAATTTTTGTATTTGACCTTTGACCTTTAAGTGCGACCTTGACCTAGGGACCTGGTTCCTGCCCGCGCGACACATCGTCTCACCATGCTCAACACTTGTCCTAAGTTATTTTAAATTCCTTCCGTGCTGGACAAAATAATGCTCCGGACAGGGTCTATGGCTTAAATTCTTATATTTCACCTTTGACCTTTAAGTGTGACCTTGACCTTGAACCTAGGGGCATGGTTCTTGCACGTGACACACCGTCTCACCATGCTTAGCACTTCTGCCAAGTTATTTGAAATTCCTTTCCCGCTGGACAAAATATGCTCAGGACAGGGTCTATGGCTTTAACTCTTATATTTGACATATGACCTTCAAGTGTGACCTTGACCTTGGACATAGGGACCTGGTTCTTGCACGTGACACACCCTTTAACCGTGCTCAACACTTGTGCCAATTTATATTAAATTCCTTCCATGCCTGACGAAATTATGCTCAGGACAGGGTCTATGGCTTTAACTCTTATATTTGACATATGACCTTCAAGTGTGACCTTGACCTTGGACCTATGGACTGGGTTCTTGCATGCAACACACCGTCTCATTATGCTTTACATTTCTGCCAAGTTATTTGAAAATTCTCCAATGCTGGAGAAAGTTATTGTCCGGACAAGAATCCGAACATACGTACACACGTACGTAGCCATGGACTGGGTAAACTCTATATGCCCCCCATCATTGATGGTGGGGGCATAAAAAACCTGTGGCTTCGCCCCTGGGAAAGCAATTTTTCAATCTCTTACTAGTTCCGATTGTCTGTAAAATAGTACTTCAGAAATTGTAGAAGTGATTTATGACATGTACATTCTGCTCTTCCACTCTAATAACACTGGTTAATCCGAACATATTTTAAATGCAATTTTGAAGTTGCGTCTGTGTCTAAAAGTACCACGGAGCCAATTAGAGTTGGACAACCAGTTATTGAAGGGAGAATGTCAAAATGCAGAAAAACTTGCTCATGGGCAAGTGGATAGCAAAATTTTAGCATAATCACTGATCAAAGATAGCACTTGTCAAGCAGCAGATTTTCAGTTACATCTCGTTTGGACTACGTTTCTTTCTTTCAAACTCAGAGAAGATATATCTAAAATCATAGGTGTCCAAAATCAAAACCTTATTTCCTATAATGTCTTATCAAAATGATGACCATTTATGTTTTGTACATTTTGTTGCAATAACACGAAGACATTGACACTATGGCTCTAGATATCAAAACATGCGTCACCGTAAGCGAGAAATACGTATTTATAATCACCTGTTAGGCCTAAAATTCAATATTGTTTGTTTCCCAAAAAGAAAAACCAAACAGTTGTCAAAGGGAGAACATGAAAGTTTTAAACTTCAATACAGCGTCAAGATGCACAGGTTATTTTTTCTCTCAGCCTTTAATATAGAATGTGGGATTATTTCACTCAGCCTATATGAATTATTTCCCTCAGTCTATACCTTTAGTCTATATTAAATATTTCCCTCGGTCTATATCAATTACTTACCTCAGTCTATATAAATTACGCCATTTCAATCTATTCCCGGTAACATGTGTGGGTTATTTCCCTTAGCCTATACACAGTATGCCATTTCAATCCGTTATGTGTTATTTCCCTCAGCCTTCCCTGTAAAATGTGTGGGTTATTTCCCTTAGCCTATACACAGTATGCCATTTCAATCCGGTATGCGTTATTTCCCTCAGCCTTCCCTGTAACATGTGTGGGTTATTTCCCTTAGCCTATACACAGTATGCCATTTCATGTATGGGTTATTTCCCTCAGCCTATACACAGTATGCCATTTCAATCCTGTATGCATTATTTCCCTTAGCCTATACACAGTATGCCATTTCATGTATGGGTTATTTCCCTCAGCCTATACACAGTATGCCATTTCAATCCTGTATGCATTATTTCCCTTAGCCTATACACAGTATGCCATTTCAATCCTGTATGCGTTATTTCCCTTAGCCTACACACTTTATGCCATTTCAATCCTGTATGGGGTACTTCCCTTAGCCTATACACAGTATGCCATTTCAATCCTGTATGGGGTACTTCCCTTAGCCTATACACAGTATGCCATTTCAATCCTGT
The DNA here is from genome assembly GCA_027627225.1 of Congeria kusceri. Taxonomy (NCBI): domain Eukaryota; kingdom Metazoa; phylum Mollusca; class Bivalvia; order Myida; family Dreissenidae; genus Congeria; species Congeria kusceri. The sequence continues at coordinate 5,606,597 of CM051030.1, forward strand.
ATGGGTACTTCCCTTAGCCTATACACATTATGCCATTTCAATCCTGTATGGGTTATTTCCCTCAGCCTATACACAGTATGCCATTTCAATCCTGTATGGGGTACTTCCCTTAGCCTATACACATTATGCCATTTCAATCCTGTATGGGTTATTTCCCTCAGCCTATACACAGTATGCCATTTCAATCCTGTATGGGGTACTTCCCTTAGCCTATACACATTATGCCATTTCAATCCTGTATGGGTTATTTCCCTCAGCCTATACACAGCATGCCATTTCAATCCTGTACGGGCTATTTCCCTTAGCCTACACACTTTATGCCATTTCAATCCTGTATGGGCTATTTCCCGTAACCAATACACAGTATGCCATTTCAATCCTGTATGGGTTATTTCCCTTAGCCTATACACAGTATGCCATTTCAATCCTGTATGCGTTATTTCCCTTAGCCTACACACATTATGCCATTTTAATCCTGTATGGGGTACTTCCCTTGGCCTATACACATTATGCCATTTCAATACTGTATGGGGTATTTCCCTTAACCTATACACATATTGCCATTTCAATCCTGTATGCGTTATTTCCCTTAACCTATACACATTATGCCATTTCATGTATGGGTAATTTCCCTTTGCCTGTACACATTGCGCCACTTCAATCCTGAATAAGTTATTTCCCTAAGCCTATATAAATTACACCAATCAATCCCCTACAACAGAGACATTCTACCCACCTTGTCTGACTTGATGACAGATTCCCCGAGCAGCCGGTTCCTACCGCCATGACAGGTGGCAACTAGGTCAGCTATACCACAGCTCTCGAAGAAAGTGTCTTCTTTACATCCTGTACAGTAAAACATATATGGTAGACGTTTCTGCAATTGTCAATAGTTACAAATCAGTTTAGTATTTTATCCAAATCATTGTACTCAAATATTACGTGTTCAATGGGTACCAGTAATCTATTTTACACAAAAGAGGAAGTGGAAAAGCTCATGTGTGTGATTATGGAAATACTTTTGGGAAGAGTAAACACCACTAATAAAGAATGTGTGAGTTCATTATTTTCTGTCGCTGATACCCGAAAGTTCTTAAGAATAACTGACTTAAGTTCACTATTTCATCAATCAAAATTAACATTTTAAACTTTACAAATCATAATATTGTTTATTTTGATTATCAGACAGAAAATTTTCATTTAATTTAGGAAAAATGTCTCCACAATGTTATTTATGCTCACTTCTTACAATATGAAAATCATGAGCTTAAGCTAATCCTGTTATAGAATACTTAAGAATTTTTTTCAGAAATCGCGGCCAGTACCTAAATTATGAGCTTAAAGTCAAGAGTTTACGAAAGATGTTAATGGAACACAGACCCAGTGCTTGAATATTCATTCCGATCAAGGAGGCAGAAGTACCTTGTATAAATCTCTCTCCAAAAGCCACCATTTCTTCCCTCGTATAAATCTCACTCCAAAAGCCACCATTTCTTCCCTCGTATAAATCTCTCTCCAAAAGCCACCATTTTTTCCCTTGTATAAATCTCACTCCAAAAGCTACCATTTCTTACCTTGTATAAATCTCACTCCAAAAGCCACCATTTCTTACCTTGTATAAATCTCACTCCAAAAACCACCATTTCTTCCCTTGTATAAATCTCACTCCAATTCTTACCTTGTATAAATCTCTCTCCAAAATCCACCATTTCTTACCTTGTATAAATCTCACTCCAAAAGCCACCATTGCTTACCTTGTATAAATCTCTCTCCAAAAGCCACCATTACATACCTTGTATAAATCTCTCCAAAAGACACCATTTCTCACCTTGTATAAATCTCTCTCCAAAAGCCACCATTTTTCACCTTGTATAAATCTCACTCCAAAAGCCACCATTTCTTACCTTGTATAAATCTTACTCCGAAAGCCACCATTTCTTACCTTGTATAAATCTCACTCCGAAAGCCACCATTTCTTACATTGTATAAATCTCACCCAAAAAGCCACCATTTCTTACCTTTTATAAATCTCACTCCAAAATCCACCATTTTTAAGCCACAATTTCTTACCTTGTATAAATCTCACTCCGAAAGCCACCATTTCTTACCATGTATTAATCTCACTCCAAAAGCCACCATTTCTTACCTTGCATAAATCTCACTCCAAAAGCCACCATTGCTTACCTTGTATAAATCTCACTCCAAAAGCCACCATTTCTTACCTTGTATAAATCTCACTCCAAAAGCCACCATTGCTTACCTTGTATAAATCTCTCTCCAAAAGCCACCATTGCATACCTTGTATAAATCTCTCCAAAAGCCACCATTTCTCACCTTGTATAAATCTCTCTCAAAAAGCCACCATTTCTCACCTTGTATAAATTTCACTCCAAAAGCCACCATTTCTTACCTTGTATAAATCTCACTCCGAAAGCCACCATTTCTTACGTTGTATAAATCTCACCCAAAAAGCCACCATTTCTTACCTTTTATAAATCTCACTCCAAAATCCACCATTTCTAAGCCACCATTTCTTACCTTGTATAAATCTCACTCCGAAAGCCACCATTTCTTACCATGTATAAATCTCACTCCGAAAGCTACCATTTCTTACCTTGTATAAATCTCACCCCAAAGCCACCATTTCTTACCTTGTATAAATCTCACTCCAAAATCCACCATTGCTTTACCTTGTATAAATCTCACTCCAAAAGCCACCATTGCTTACCTTGTATAAATCTCACTTCAAAAGCCACCATTTCTTACCTTGTATAAATCTGTTTCCAAAAGCCACCATTTCCATAAGCCCAAGTCTCAGCACCGCAGCCTTGGTGTTGTGTCCCAGACCCATACCGTCCACAATGCCAGCTCCGATTGCAACCACGTTCTAAAAATTGAAACACATATAAAATGTTTAACTGTGTATTTTATAGGCCTAGCAAGTCTATAATAATGTTAGGTGTATGTTTTTCTATATGTTTTCAACATAATCAGATAATTAATGTAGACAATGTTTTGCAAAAATTGAAAATGTTTGAGAAGTGTGTTACAGAACTATTTTTATTGCAGATATAATTATCTTCTTACAGTAATTTACTCAAATATGTAATTAACTTTTAACAATGTTGTAATAGATTTTTAGCCCAAATGGTTACAGTTTTTTTTTATACAATAATCGAACATAAAATGTAACTAACTAAATAGGATAATGCCAGATAGTTAAAGTATGCCAACCGATACATTTCAAATATTGCTAAAGACTGTGTTCATCAAACAATATTTCACTTTCCATGCACATACGTTTTAGGCCCCACACATTTTATTGATTTCCATGTCAATAATTAACTGATTAATATTAATGGTAGTGTAGGGATTTGCCAGACTAAAAAAATGGCAGGGGGTCCTGAAAAAGGGCAGGGGGGCCTTTTCGCAAAAAGAGCAGGGTTATAATAATTATATATATGTACCTGAACAATGCAAGCACTATCGATAGAGCATTAATGAATTCGCGTTTTAGGTGAAATGTTAAGGGTATCAAAAGAATCAGACAGGTGTTTTGTTGCATGGGATAAAATGGATATCTAAACGAGAGTGACGAAATATACACATATTGGACTTAAACTGGAGATTCTGTACAGCATAAAACTTATTGAATATTAAAATGGATTAATGTGTTTTTGCACGCAAGGTAATTATGTATGCATATCGGAAATTTAGTTTGCATTGATAACGTTTTTAAGAAAGTAAATTATTATAATAAATAGAAAATTCCAGAACACCAACAACAATAACATGGATAAAATTTGGTAAAATAACATAATTAGACATTAACAAACATCAACTGCAAACAATCCTTTACAGAAGCACCGCAATCGGCACTAAATTACCATTAATTCGGTAACTGATAATTGATGTCGATTGGTCATGACGAGCTGATTAATGATACATGTCGCGACAAGACGTCAAAGATCATTTAGGCCATGGTGTGTTTGCCAAGATGCGCAAGTAACTAATTAAATTGCGGTAGGGCGTGTCTGTGCTGACAAAAGGGACACAGAAGGGCGGGCTAATTCTTAAAAGGGCGGAGGGAAAAGGCAAGAGGGCGGGGCTAAAAAATGGAAGGGCGGGCCGCCCTGCCATTCCACTCTAGCTAAATCCCTATAGTGGTATGTTTACTGTCTTATTCGGACCTCATATTTAAACTTACACCAATAACCCCAGAATAAATGGAATGCTGTGTAAACTGAAAACTGAACAATAATACATTACATACCTTTAAGGCACCGCACATTTCAATGGTTTCCACATCAAGTACCACTGAGGTCCTGAAGAACGGCTTCTCAAACAACATCTTCAACAGGTCTCCTTGTTCCGGCTTTTTGACACCTGAAAATTATAAAGAATTAATTTTTTTAGCAAGAATTAGTACAGCATTCTAAATAACACAAATGCCCGAAGCCCTGGACAAGTCCCGGTAAACATTTTATTACCCGTAATAACTGTCTGCTCGAAGGGCGAAGTATAAGAATGATAAATATGAAAAAAAAAAGAATCCATTAACAACATTTTTAATAATTCAGAGATTAGCATCTTTTGTGTTTCAAGCTATAGTAGATGGCATCTTATACTTGTGGCTTTTTGGGGTCTTCACAATCAGAAATATGTTTCACAACTATGGCTAATAAACTTAAACAATCTGCTGGATATTATATAAATATACTGCCCAATTTCTATCAAATACATGTATGTTGCAAATATTTATACTTTGGTTGCAAACAGAGTGCTTTAAAATGTAATGTACCATGTTGTAACATATTTGAATATGATACATTTTCTAAATCAATTGGTGTAATTGACTAGGTTTTTCTTATTTTTGAATTTTCACAATTTAGCACATATTTCACTGTGATGCTTGTAACGCTTTCACAACTTGCTTTTTATCAGGCTCACTACATGTACTCACAAAACTGAACAGTCACAATCCCCTTCACAATTTTGGGGAAAAAAGCCCAGACTGGTACACCTTCCCTGAATACCTTAGGTAGATTCGCAGACTGAACCAATGGCATCAGTTTCAAGCCTACTGTATTCAAATTGTTTATTGCAGATTTAACAATGGTAGATGTTCGTTGCCAATCAATCTTTTAGAATGTGAAGCCAGTTGTTTCCACGGTACCTATGGTAGATTCGCAGAACTGTTCCTCCGCCACCTCAGGGGCAAGATTGGCTCCACTGAGGACACAGCAGTCGATACCCAACAAGTCCTCGATCAGCTTGGATATCATCAGAATGTTCCCATCCTCGTCTTTCTCAAACCCCTGCCACACACCAGAATAACTTTCAGTGATTGCAAACTGAACACATGAGCATGGAAGTCTGGGGGTTATTTACTCCCAGTTTTGTCACAGGACTTCCAAAACTGGAGCCCAGGAAGTCCAACAGGCAAGGATGAAAACTCAGAAAAAGTTGTATCTAAACGTATACCTCTTTTATTGAATTAATTGGTATATAATCACCCAATGACAAAGAACTGACCTTAATCAAAGCTTGAATTTTATACTTTATTTCATGTCTGAAATTCTCAGAACTTCCAGAATCCAACATTTAGAAGTCAGGACTTACAAAATGTTCACCTTAGTGCAAGCCCTGCACATGAGTAATCGAAGTTTCCACAAATAGTAATAGTATTTTATGCAGTCATTGCACTTGGATATTGTGTACTTAACTGTTCTAATCTAGTTGCACACAAAAAGCACCGTCTTGCCAAAACGATGAACGGAATATAACCCTGTAACAATAGCTAAGGAGGAGATTAAAAGATTAGTGAAAAGGAGGAGATTAAAAGATTAGTGAAAAAACTGGAATGGTCTGGAAACATCTGTGCCTTTGTCAATTTGAGGAATCCCACGCATGTAGTCTTTTGGTGATTAACAAGACATTTCTTGTTTGAGAAACAAATGTTTATTTAATTCCTGTAGCTGCAGTAGTAGAATATGATCTAGGTTTATGTAAAGTACATTTACAGGGTGGCCACTGACTCTCAAAAACAGGGAAAGTGTGAAAAACATTCCCTGCAATGAAAAATCAGGGCATTTGAAGATTTTGTAAAAATCAGGGAATTTTACCAAAACTTGAAAGAAAATGACAAAGTGGGATAATAAACTATAGAATTGAAAAAAAAAAAAAACTTTTGTTACAATAAGACAATATGCTATTATAATCTAATAGTAAATATGTCTTTAAAGGGGCGTAAATACCAAGTATTTACATACACTGTCGCCATTATGTACTGATTAAGCTGGTATTTGAAACAATTAATGTCAGGGAAAATAACATTTTAATCAGGGAAAAATCGGGAAATATCAGGGAATTTTACTTTTTAATTTCAGTGGCAACCCTGATATTGTAGCTTCTCCCCCCGCTTACCTTGATTAAAGACACCGCGAGGGACATATCCTTGACGTGTTCCTGCATGACCTTACACGTCCCCCGGACAAACTGATGGGGCATCACAAAGATGAGAATATCAGCATCCTTACTCGCCTCAATCAGGTCTGGCATTGCAACCTGAAATAATATTTTAAATTATTGCTTTATTTTTTTTATATTTTAATACAAGGTACATTGTTACATTTCCTAGGAAAATGAGTATTTCAGAAAGACAGGCATTTGTGTGCAGTTGGCAGTTTTTTTCTTTGCATCAACCGTGTATCCACATGATAAAAGTATAACTGTGTTTCATTTTAATGGAACAATTGCTTGATCTTTTTCCTATAAGCATAATTCCATGTTTCCAACGACCCTATCTGACAGTCATCAAAATTACAAGTTTGGTAAAGCAAGCCTGAATGTTTATAAAGTTATATTATCTCTTGAGAGCACAAAAAGTTTAAAGCCCGCCTATATAAAACTGAGAATCTGTGCTAATTTTGATCACTGGCATCTGATATTTCCCTGACCGACGTTCAGAACAGTGAAAACATTTGTTTACATGTACCATTGCATACCACATTTTCTGGAAGTTTGAAGCCTGGAAGATATTTAACATTCTCGTGCATCTCGTTAACAACTTCTGTCAGTTTTCTTCCTTCGTAGTTTTCTTCGTACATGTACATGTTCACTCTGGACTCAAATACATCGGGATTTTCAGTGACATTGTCGCCTACAATCCTTGCTATTGCCGAGCCCCTGAAAAATGGCAACACGTGATTTTAGGTTTTGTTTTTAGTTAAAATTTAAGTGCCCTGCGGCCTGGGGAAGGCCATGAGTAGCTGCTATTATCAGTCTCCGCGAAAGACCGTCGGACCTTGCTGATAAAAATCCATGAGGTCCGGGAAAAACTGTCTGAATACTGGTCCTCATGTCCAGTAAAAATTTTGGTCAAAAATATTGTACGACATCGATTGCTGTATCTGTTTCCACAACAGTCATAAAGTCACACTTGAGGGTCACCGATTGTGTTGAAGACATTAAAGGGACTTTGAATTATACAATTGAAGTCATATATTATACAGGGTTGGGTTTTTTCCGGAAAAAACTTATTTTTTCCTTGCCGATGGCAAAAATTGGAAAAAACCGGCAAAAATGGCAAAATCTATAGACATTGAAAACAATACGTTTAAACTGCTTTATTCAAATTCAATTAACAAATACATGCACTTTTTACCATTGAATATATGCATATTTTCAATAAAAAGTGAAACTTTACAACTTATTATTGGAATAATTATTCCAGGTACACCATCTACTCCCTTCAACTTTGCACATTGTGTGATTATGATACGAAAATCAGTACTCCAGCTCCTGTGAACCTCTCAGCATTCGGTAGCAGAAAACAAGTTTTCCTGCCTTTTCGATCCCAAGCCGGTTCCTTAGATTGGACTGTATATGGCTGAAGTTTGAAAACACTCTTTCAACTGAAGCAGAACTTGCGGGCAGTTTTTGTAGTCTAATCATTAGATCAACAAATCCTGGCAGAAAGTTTGAATTGTTCACAGCCTTCCACCAAACACAGCTATCCATGCTTGTTGCCGAAGTCGTCCAGAAAGAGGATGGATATGGTTCAGCCTGGGCCTCAAAGCTGATGACTGAGGAGATGTAACACTCGTTTTTCTGTGTGATCCAATTTCTTGCAATTTCTTTTTGTTTATCACTAAGATGTGCACCTTTGTATTTTGGATGAAGAAGATATGCTGCCAAATGGAACAGCTGAAGGGCTTGATTCATTCTACTATTAATGACATCTTTGTGCTCAGTCAGATCTGGGTGGTGAAGTAGAGTGAACCAAGCATCGCAGGCATCAGCAGCATTGGCAGAGTCACCCTGAATGCGATCTAACATTTCAGATATTGGTCGCATTTGTTTGTGGAGATCTTTTGCCTGCTGGTACAAATTGAAATCATTAACTTTCCTTGCTATGTTGGAGTCAGTAGAGTCACCATGTTCCTGAGTAATTCCTATCATGAACTCTCTGTTTCTCAGAAATGTATCAAGACAGGTCAGTTGACTGTTCCACCTTGTGTCCCCAGGCAGCTGGGGCTTTACACTCCCTTCACATTCACCCAGCCATGAGCTGGGCTGGTGGTGATTTCTGAAGTATTTTTGCACTTCAACATGTTTCATTACAGATGATGGTGTAATATCTTGTCCTAGCAAATTCAGTAAATGGGCATTACATCCATACACAAGCAAGTCATTGTCTTCCTCATGAAGAAGCCGTCGCATTTTTTCCATGTTCTTGGCGTTATCTGTCACAATATTCTTTACTGTACATCCATATAAAGACGATGCCTTTTTGATGGATTCTTTACACATATCCTGGAGGTTTTCCCCTGTTTTGCTTGTTGCTCCTGTTGACTTGGCATCAATGAAGAATGCTTTCTTATCAACATGGACACACGTAGCCGTCACAGGATCATTATGGCAGTCACTCCAGCCATCTTCAATAAGAGTACAGTCTTTGCCTTCAATTTGTGCCTTTACCTGCAACTGTAGCTCTTCTGTGACAGAATCAAGTAGTGGTCCCGACAGTTTCTTTCTTGTTGGTGGCTTGTATACAGGTCGCAGAGTGGACACAAAAGTTTTAAATGAATCATGCTCACTCACTGAGAATGGTATGTTACATGCAAAGAAGAACTTGGCTAAAAGTAAGTCCAGCTTTAATTTGGTTTCTTCCGATGTCACAAACACTTGGTTATTCAAGTCGGTTTGAATTCTTTTCTTTGGAGCTGGAGCACTGCTTGTCTCAGTTTCCAGGCCATGATTTTCTTCTGCAGAGCGTTTTAATTCAAATGAAACTACCTCACTGCATGTCTTCTGGTGTTTTCTCATACGCTCTGCTTTGTTGCTTTGCTCATGACCACACTTCTTGCAACGGGCAAGAGTCTTTCCATCTTTTTCTACCTTGTTGAAAAAGTCCCATACTGGGTCTTTATTTCTTCCTCCTCTTGTTGACATAATTATTGTAGATCTATATGCAAGTGATGAAGGTACATGTAGTTATAGTGAGTGAATTCAGAAACCCAATGGTTGTCTTACAATGGCTTAGAAGAATATAAACCCATGAAAATGACACAAGCAACTCTATGATAGGCCAAAAGGACATGCCCATTAATGTTAAGTGCCAGATGAATGCCTAACACACAACTACAATCCAATGTGGTGCATGCTCTGAAATTTCAGTACCTGTTTGTTCTGGAACCCATTAATTGTTCCCCTGAGGAACATTCCAGTGATTAGCAGCCCCATTAGCTAGCCCCAGTATCCCCAGTTCAATAATAAAGAGGCCATTATCACCTGAGTTGGATTTTGTTCTCCTGTTTTTTGCTGCATAACAGGTGTCTTGACTCAGACATGGCATTCAAGTCAAATGTCTGTCTTCTCCTTTCCCCCACTTAATATGAACACCAGGTGCATATATAAACACATTGAACCCTATCTCATTAAATTTAAACTGTATTTGTTTGTTGTTGTGTTTTTTTATATTAATTTTATACATAAATTATTTTGGTTTTTGCCACCCAGTTTTTTCCTTGCCGGTTTTTTCCGGTTTTTACCATGGTTTTTTCCACTCATGGCAAAAACCTGACAACCCTGCATATATATCTTGCAAAAGCAACATGCTGATAGTAGTAGCTTTAGTTAATAAAGCACTCTCAAGCGTATATTGCTTTAGTTTTCTTTAAAGATATTGTTTTTATCGTCTTAAAATATTTCTTGCAAAAAAATAAGTGGCCAGTAATAGTTTGTCCGGGCCAGTAATATTTGGGGCATTACCGGTCCTCGTGGCCAGTAATAAATTCACGACTTTCGCGGAGACTGTATTATTTATAGAAATTTTTACTTGCTAAAACTGTTGCACATGTATGTTTGAATCTCTATAATGTCCTTCAAAATAACTTAATTTTCATTTTAGGTGAAACAAACTATGGATTTGTAGTGACTGGGTTTAGCAACACAGGTAAAACATTTGTAAGTCCTGGACTGGGTTCCCAATTTTCATGCCCTGTGAGTGTGACATTATGTAAAATACTTATAAAGTAAAGCTGGGAGGAAAAGTGCGCCCGATGCAGGGCTGAATGCAGACTACCGTAACACTAGCATAGCACTCTACAATCTGAGCTAACCGGGCGTCTGGTTCTTACCCACGCATACTACACTCTTCCTTCCATTAACCTTTTAGGCCGATCCCATGCACTCTTGCCGTGTACTTCTTATACCATTAAAGTGTAATCATTCACATTAACGATTACAATTAAATTATTCATAATCAATAGAAATTAGAATTGGGTCATTTATTAGACCAGTTGTATCGATAAAATTAAAAAACAAACATTTCAAACATCATTATTTAATACACTTACCAATTTCCTGACCCAACGATGCACACCCTCTTCTTCGACATGACTCTGGTGAAGTTGAATAAATGCCAAAAACATGCACCTCAATGTGCAACTCTCTAGACTACACTCAGTTGACTCACACCTTTAGTGAAAGGTCACTAAAAAACTTGATAAATTTAGCTAGTTTTGAGCGGTGGCTTACGTCATATAATGAAATAAATTGCACTTTACAAATATGAGATGCTAAAATGTTAGTACGGCGTCTGAATGACACCCCTCAGCGTACTTTACGCAGAGGTCTTATGTTCAATATAAACATTTAAGGAATCGTTTTCAGCCAAATCTCAAGGTCATGAAAACATAGTCTTTGGTCAGAACGGTGGTTTTGGTCAGACCGGTCGCAAGTCAAACGGTCTAGTCGCAGATGGTTTTTTGAAACGACATTGGTCTCCATCCAAATCATTGAATGCTATTTTTGTAAAATTAATGTATAAATAACGTTCATTAACAGTTTTACAAATATTTAAATGTATTATTTTTTAGGACGGCTATTCGAAAAATAGGTGAGCTTTCATATGCCCTTTTCTCGTAGATTTTTAGGCTAAAGTTGTTAAAGTCTTATAACTTCAAAATTTGATAAATTCTTGAAATTTGGAATACATATTTGTTATCAACTCCACCATTAGGTGCAACAATCCCCATAACTCTCTTGAAAAATGGAGTATACGTTTACAGTAGTGTAAACCTATTTAGTTTATGTCGATTGCATCGAAAGCCTTATGGGACCTGTTCACAGATTGGCAAATTTACAATTTTCAAAAATTATGTCATAGATCCCGAAAAGAAAAATACTTTAAACAAGCGAAATAACACTACTGGCATTCTATTGGCATTCAATTTTCCCGCTGCATAATTATCGCAAGAAATCTAGGTCAAAAGTGATCATAGACGGCTATGCCTAAAAATCATCAATTGAAATCGATAAAATTATAACGCGTTTGTAAAGCTTTTCATAGGTATTTTAGAAAACACGTGTACCGCTTACAGAGCATTGAGATTTACTTCCATAATTGTAAGTCAGAATGGCTGAGTGGTAAGGGCGAGATTCTTTATTCCGGTTGTCATAGGTTCGAGTCCCGGCGAAGGCAAAACTTAAATTACTTTTTTCTTTATATTTGTTTTTGGTTAGTGCAACTGCTTCAGATTTTGCAGTTAAGACATTCAATGACATTTTCCAAAAATACGAAAATCTGTGAACAAGTCCTTTTAGTTTTATAGAGACACTCTCGAGTCCGTTTCCTTGGAAGAACCAGTACTTGGTGTCTTTGGAAAGATCTTGAGAACGCTCTCTGAGTGGGATTGAACCCGGGACCTTCCGGTCCCAAGATGGACACCAAAGCCACTACACCATTACCACCTTTCATACGTTTGTCATCAACTCCAGCGTCAGGTACAATATCCTTTCCTTTACTCTGTTTTGTATTTTAACAGAGATATACCCATTTTCGTGTAGATTTTCAGTTTGAAGGTTTGGTTCAAAAGTCGTATAATTTCAAAACTACACTAGTCATCAACTCCAGTATTAGGTGCAACAATCCCCATAACTCTGTTTTGAATTTTTGTTATGCCCCTTCTTCAGATAAATATTTAGATTACAGTTTTTTTTCAGAAGTCTTATAATTTCACTTAAAACTTTATCATCAACTCCAGCATTAGGTGCAACAATTCCCAACACACGGTTTTGTATTTTGACACTGTTATGCCCCTTTTTAGATAGATATTCAATATAAAGTTTTGGCCCTTTTTGGACATTCATCACTTACTTTGGCAATTCATGTTTGTTTTTGAGTGCCTTATTTATTTCCAAGTGCTCATAAAATACATGCATCAAATACATCAGAAAATAATTTTACCAAAACAGCATAGACAGAAAGGTGACAACAACTTTATTCGAAAGTATACATATCGGAATACTGCCAAATATTATGCAACAAACAATAAACAAATTAACTCATTGAACAATGCACATAAATTTTTGAATAACAAAAAACATGAAATAGAAATCTACTATAATACTGAAGGTTTTTGAATATTTTAAAGTTTTTGAAACACTTAAAACAGCGTGAATTCTCTGTTAGTGAGCGCCATTTGATCCACAAATCTGAAACGAAACAAACATATTCCTTACTTTTAGATCTATAACATGACCACTATTTTTTAGAGGCTACACTATTGGGCATAACACTAATATTACTTCATAAATGTCTAGTATCTTAATTTAATTGTTCAAGTTTTGTTTGGAGGCAATGCTTTAAATAAGTAAGTGGTATTAAAGAATAATTGCTTAGCAAATCTCAAGCTGTGTGGACAGCCAAAAAGTAAATTTTCACAAGCAGATTAAAATCTTATATTGTAAATTTGTATGAAGTTATGCGTAATAATGTTTGACAACTGTTCATTTAGTTCTCAAGAAATAATTTAACAAATGCTATTTACAGTTCATATTTGAACACTTAAAGTCACTAAATGTTATAATAAAGTTAAAACAATGTGTACTTATTGTTTAAGAATTTTTTTCTAACATTGTGGATTTGATATTTTTATAGCACAAAAACAAATCGATAGGCAAATTTTAAGAAAATAGGTTGCAATGTACAACGTCTCTCCAGATACTGTAAATGTGTTGTTGTATTTGGTTGATGAATAACAGAAGATCTCAAGTATAAATACAAAATGTCCCATAGCAAATGTACATACAATACATTTATGATTTTGTTAAAACCATAAGCCGTTTTACTTCTATAATACATAAAGAGCTTTTAAATGCTTTTAAACTGCAGAATGTTTGTTTAATGTGTTGTTGTTGTGTTGTTGTTTTTTCTTTTCTTTTAAAAAGAGCTTGAAAAGAAATCTAACACAACAATTTAAGTAATTACCTGGTCATTTCACTGTTGATTTTCACCTGTCGCGGCACATTGGCCCACGGCATATTGTGCTTTAGGGGTTCCTTCTGGGTCCACCATCCGTAACAGTGGCTGTTGGTCACTGGGTAGTTAAACATCTGGTAGGTTTCTGAAATTGAATTGTAATGACTGAAAAGCTGGTAGGTTTTCTGAAAGTGAATAACAATGACTGAATAGCTGGTAGGTTTTCTGAAAGTGAATAACAATGACTGAAATGCTGGTAGGTTTTGTTAAAGTGAATTGCAATGACTGAAAAGCTGGTAGGTTTTCTTAAAGTGAATTGCAATGACTGAAAAGCTGGTAGGATTCTGAAAATGAATTGCAATAAATGAAAAGCTGGTAGGTTTTTGAACGTGAATTGCAATAAATGAAAAGCTGGTAGGTTTCTGAACGTGAATTGCAATAAATGAAAAAGTTGGTAGCTTTTCTGAAAGTGAATTGCAATAAATGAAAAGCTGGTGGGTTTTCTGAAAGTGAATTGCAATAAATTAAAAGCTGGAAGGTTTCTGACAGTGAATTATAATAAATGAACATCTGGTAGGTTTTTGAAAGTAAATTATTGTGCTTGAACATCTGGTGCAAGTAGGTTTATGAAAGTGAATTGTAATAAATGAATAGATGATAGGTTTCTGAAAGCGAATTGTAATAAATGAAAGCTTGTGGGTTTCTGAAAATAAATTCTTGTGCTTGAACATCTGGCCCTGTGTTCACAAAAACAGCTAAACCTGAATTTCAGGTTTAAGATGAACTTGAGCCAGATATTTAAGGATCAGACTCAAATGTGGCGTTCACTAAAAAGCTGGAATTATTTTTGATAAAGTATATCTTGTACATGATTATGAACTCCTCTTAGCGTATTTTTCAGATTCGGCTCAGTTGAGCTGAAAGATCAAGATCAGCTAAGATTGATCTTGATTCTGCAGTTAATCCTTTGTGAACACGGGGCCTGGTGCATGTAGGTTTATAAAAACGAATTGTAATAAATGCATATCTTGTTGGTTTATGAAAGTGACTTATAATAAAAAAACATCTGGTAGGTTTATGAAAGTGAATTGTAATAAATGAACATCTAGTAGGTTTCTGAAAGGGAATCATAATAAATGTACAACTGGTAGGTTTATAAAAGTGAGTTTCAATAAATTAATATCTGGTGGGTTTCTGAAAGTAAATTCTTGTGATTGAACATCTGGTGCATGTAGGTTTGTGAAAGTAAATTGTAATAAATGTATATCTTGTTGGTTTATGAAAGTGAATTGTAATAAAGGAACATCTGGTAGGTTTATGAAAGTGAGTTGCAATAAATGAACATCTGGTGGGTTTCTGAAAGTAAATTTTTGTGATTGAACATCTGGTGCATGTATGTTCATGAAAGTGAATTGTAATAAATGTATATCTGGTAGGTTTATGAAAGTGAATTGTAATAAATGAACAACTGGTAGGTATATGAAAGTGAATTGTAATAAATGTACATCTGGTAGGTTTCTGAAAATGAATTGTAATTAATGAGCAACTGGTAGGTTCATGAAAGTGAAATAACTCAAAAGCTGTCCCTTTTTTGTAATACAGGTTACAAATGTATGTCTTCTTATTGGGTAAACCTTATGGATTACTTTTATCACACTAAACATTCAGTAAGAAAATTTAATAAAACTAAAAAATATAATACATTAACTTCATTAATTTTTAACAGGTTAAGAGGTTACACATGTAATTTGTGCAATCAATTATGCAAATTGATATATGGTATAAAGTTTCCTCTTGAAACAACATTGTTGTAATACTGCCTCATGACATTTATTATGATGTAAATCGGCACATTACAGGGCCCTCTGCCATTTATACAGCGGAGATAAGGCTGCCTGCCCCTACACAGTGTCATTTTTCCACATAACATATCAGAAATTCCAAGGCCCGCAGGTGGCATCCCTCAAAACAGATAGAGGGCCCTGCATTATAAAAGCAAAGATGCATTTTAGTGCAAAACAAATGAAAAGTTTCAACTGTTTATGTTAAAAGTAATACAACACTGAAATACAGAGTAAATGACCACACAATTATTATATGCACTGCACATGGAAACAATGTTTGTGTAGGTTCTCTGGAGGTTGATGGCTGCACAGGGTGGATAAACTAATGAGCGGTTACAACTATCAAGTTGCTTAGTCAATAGTAAATTAATTTTATAAAAACAACATGTTAGTTCAGTAACTAAGACTTAATAGGTGCTGTTTCTTTTTTATTAAGTATATATAATCGAGTCAGTTAAATGCAATAGCAGTTCTGTTTTTATTATTCTGTCTGCAGATTGTAATAAAAATGTATATTGTGGTACAGCTAAATGCAAGTTATTTTAAGCTGAATGTTTAAAATCTGTATGGAAGTGCTCATTTAAGGGGCACATCAACAATATATTGCATAAATATAAACACGTACTAAAACAAGATAATTTCATCAAATATTGTGTCGATTGCAACAATTAATAGACTGATGGAATCTATGAAAATTATATATCAAGACAAAAGAATATTGGGGGATATACATCTCAATGGGACTGGAACTCCCGCCATCCAAATCGCACACTGTCAAAGAAAACTTCCATTCACTATGAAACATATACCAATGGCGTATGCGCATAACAGTACATCATGTACATGCCAAAAGGCATTCATATTGAGTTTATTACTATGCTGTAAATTCTCCCATTCCCTGAAAGTGTCATCGATGACTGCTGTTTAAATAGAAAATAATTTATGTTCATAAACTGTTTATAGACAAAAGACAATGGAATTTAAAACAATTCTTCAATATTGATTCTCTGAAAGTTTACTATATTTTGCAAATGTTAATTATTGTCGATTTAAACCTTATTTAAAAAATAACATAAACATCATAGCATACCTCTAGGGTTTCGAATATGCTTCGTTCGCATTCTAGTAAACTCCACGTATGAATCTCTAGGCCCTGGTCCGTATGACGACACCTGGTCCACTGGCACAATAGACCGCCTGGGTGGGTTTGAATCTGTCAGGGGTGGAAGAGCAATAAACCCAAGTTGAGTTCTCGAGCGCTTTGGATCCGCCTTCGCTTTGGCCGAACCCTCCCTGATTGCATTTTGATAGCCAAGTTGGCTCAAGCCAAAGAAAGACATCTGGGATTTTGATTTACAGAGAAATTATAAATTTCTGCAAAATGAAAGTATCCTAATGCGCAAATGTTGCTATGCAAAACATTTATTTGTTTCCTGTTCTACCTCCGCGCTTAGATTTCACTGGTTCCGAACATACTAAGGGAGATAATTGTTGCGTTTTCTGGCTCCTGGTTTTCCAAATTGACATTCGCTGCGCGAAATTTGGTTCCCGGTCAGTTCGGGCTATTGTCGGACCGTTATTTTAGAGTCAGGTTGGTATTTCAACAGGCAAGCCGGATTGTTTATGTATCATTTTTTACCGTACTACGAAAGTTTTCTAACAACAATTCGGATATTATGCTACAGTTCATGGAAATAAATTACCGAGTAATCATACTATAATCAAATACAAAAGCTGTACGTTTTAATACTTATTCACCGTGCTGCTGCTGCTACTGCTACGGTTACTACTACTACTACCGCTACTACTGCCCGTTTTTTTATGACCCTACTATAGACGGGGGGTAGGGGAGGGGGGCATATAGATTTGCCCTTGTCCGTCCGTCCGTTCGTCCGACAGTCCTTCGGTCCGTCCGTTGGATTTTTGTGTCGCGCATAACTCAAAAAGTATAACTGCTAGAGTGATGAAACTTTATAAGCATATTCATCGGCATCGGGGCTTGTGCACCTGGGTATTATGGTGCAGTTTTATTCCGATATCAGCGGAGTTATGGCCCTTTTTAGCAAAACATGTTATTTTTTTACTTGTAACTCAAAAAGTATTGCTGCTAGAGTGATGAAACTTTACAAACATATTAATCAGCATGTGAACGTGTGCACCTGGGTATTTTGTTGCAGTTTTTTTCCAACATCGGCGGAGTTATGGCCCTTTTTTAAAGCAAAAAATGACATTTTTGGACTTGTGTCGCTTGAAACTCAAAAAGTATTATTGCTAGAGTAATGAAACTTTATAAGCATATTAATTAGCATGTGAACTTGTGCACCTGGGTATTTTAGTGCAGTTTTTTCAGACATCAGTGGAGTTATGGCCCTTTTTTGGACTTGTGTCGCACATAACTCAAAAAGTATTACTGCTACAGTGATGAAACTTAATATATACATATTAATCAACTTATGCACCACAATGAACTTGTGCACCTGGGTATTTTGGTGCAGTTTTTTTCGGACATCAGCGGAGTTATGGCCCTTTTTTAGCAAAAATTGACATTTTTGGACTTGTGTCGCGTATAACTCAAAAAGTATTATTGCTAGAGTGATGGAACTTTATAAACATATTAATCAGTATGTGAACTTGTGCACCTGGGTATTTTGGTGCAGTTTTTTCCGCAATTAGTGGAGTTTTGTGACAACCAGCGGAATGTGGGGGCATCCGTGTCCTACGGACACATGTCTAGTTCTGCATCTATTGCTTCTACTTCCACTTCTACGGTTACTATTACTGCTACCACTACTAAGGCATAAACAAGTGTTTTAGGTTACATGCCCAAAAGATTAGAGTAGGTAGGAAGGGCTTTTTTTGGTAAATGGTCAATTGAAGATGCTAACACTGAATAAATATTCAAAACATACTGGTAATATCTTAAAACATTGTTTTGAAGTGGATGCTATAAAAACAAAACAATTATTTATCCAAAAACATTTAATTAGTGAAAAAAGTAAATAAAACAAAAAAATATGTGACAAACTCAATAAAATATACTAGGGAAGGGGCACTTTTTAGGGTAGGTCGGGTAAGGCCAAAAAAAGAGAGTTCCTTTTCTGGTCTCCTGCCCCAACAAATAAGTGTCTGTAGGTAGGGATTTTTTTAATATTTATTTTATTTTTTTTTATGACGGGAGAATGGTTTGTGTTGTACACGGTAACAGTCTTTTTCAGGCTTTATTATTTTTGGACCAATAATATGTAGGGCCGGCAGCAAAAGTAAAGGGTCGGTCGGGAGACCAGAAACGGGACTATTTTTTGGTGAGGCCTAACCTGAAACAAACATAATTGTTTTACGCCTCATTAATATCTGGTCATTTCGCCCCAAAGTCGTTTTCTCTCCCTTGTCATTTCGCTCCCCAATTACAGCTAGTATGCATAACAACACTGCCAAAAAGACAGTTATACTAAGGCGTAAAAAAATATATGTTTGTTTCAAGTAACCCGACCTCCCCCCCCCCAAAAAAAAATAGCCCCGACCCTAGAATTTTATTAGGTTTGTCAGATTGATTTTTGTTGTATTTACTTTTTTTCAATAATTAAATGTGTTTTGGATAAATAAGTGTTTTGTTTTGAGAGTATCCACTTATAAACAATGTTTAAGGATATTACTGATATGTTTTGAACATTAAATCAGTTTTAGAATCTTCAAGTTGACCATTTACCAACAACAACAAAAAAAAATCCCGACCTACCTACCCTAATTTTTTTGGGCATGTTACCTGAAACAAACATATTTGTTTACGCCTAATGGTGAATTGAATTATACTCGTTCAGCAGTTGTGTGTTATGCAAAATATTTGTCAAGATATACTTGTCTGGAAAATTGCTTAATAAGTGTGTTGCTAATACAAATAATTTTACCAAACTCACCGACACCCCAAACAAGAGTTCTCTCCTGCAGTTGCAGCTGGAGTTTCACTTTGTTTATATTTAATGTTATTAATACCCTGTCAACATGTTTAAATGTTATTAATTTCCTGTCAAAATAATTTCAGTCTGTCTTTTAAGTACTGGTTAAAAGTTTACAATGAAACTTCAATTCAAATACGTGTGTTAGGAAAGAACACTCTCAGAAATCCCTTTTGTAGTTTGGGCCGTTTTACGGTGTTACCGTTTTGACTCATGTTTGTTATTGTACCGAACCGAACATTCTGGAGCTGAATTCTATGTCCAGACAGATACGATTCTATCGTGATTAATCCATAAGCTTCATTTGGAATTATTCATCAAAATGGATAGTAGGGGATCTCTGGCGTTTGACGAATATGGGAGACCATTTATTATTATTCGTGATCAAGAATCGAAGACAAGATTGACCGGTATCGAGGCCCATAAAGTACATATGTCACAGTTACGATTTGACATGTTTGTGTAAATTATAAACAAATACTGCAATTTGCATTGTCAGAGCTTGGGTTTAATGTCAGAATTTTAAATTACATTAAATATATTTTAGAAACTATCAATTTATACAGCCACTTCTCATTTAAACAGTAAATGAACGAATGTTAACAAAATATTTGACAGTTTTAAATTATTATTATTATGATTATTGTTGAAACTGATCATTTTCAATTTCATATCATATCGATTGATTTGGCAAAATCAAGTGTGTAGAAAAAGCAATAGTCAACACACATTTCAGCAATCAACAAACTACATTGAGCTGTTATTAAGTTTACAAACCATTAATTAGTCATTATTGGGTAAATTACATTTAGTCTTTATAAGACGCGCAACTAATTTACTGGTGCAGTACCTAAATCAATACGTTCACTATAACTGTCTAATTTCGGGGCGTCAAAGTTGCGATCAAAATCCTGTCAGAACAATATAGACAAAGAAGAAAAACTTTCCACCACGGAAATTGTCCTTCACCAGGGTTGTCATTATTAACCGATTGCCAATCAAATTAATCGCTTAAAATCATGAGAAAATCGGTTGTTTTTTTAAGGAACTTTCAGTGTTCTGCCATGGATGTGGCCTTGCGCCATTGGCTCAAAAATTAATGATTTGTCCCCACCAAATGTTCGTAAGCGGGTCTGCGGGCGCACACAATTTACAAGTAAATCATTCGGCGTATTTAGTAAAATTTATATTTATATAAATTTATAACCAATTTTTTCCCTAGAACACTAATTCATAAACGCTCAGCAGTGCTTGAGCAGTTCAGATACAGTAGAATCAATTGATAATTGTACACGCGGTCCAGTCCACATGCTTAGCGTGAAACACGCTTTTCAGTTACAAACTGCTAGACAACAGCCGCATTTCGGCAGACACATCAAATACTTTTGAAGTCAAATTAACCCACACTGTTGCTATGGGTGTTGCTAACGGCTTGCAGTTTTGGATGCCCGGCTAATTGATGATGTCACACTGTTACACTTTGTAGTTTTAACAGGTTTCATTATTAACGCCTTGTGTTTATAACGGATTTTATTGTTTGTTCAAATTGGAATTAATACGGCAAGATTATAAGGTATTAAAGGATGCAGTGTAACATTGATCAAGAGAACGTTATGAATTAATTAAGAACACAATATTGTGTATTAATCCTTTTTCGAAAAGAAATAAAAACAAGCTTGAATACAGCTAGTACCTACTTTTCAAAACAAAAATCTGCTTTGGGAATGTACACGATGTGAAACACTTTTTTGTCCGAGTCCCTAGATTTTTGTTATATGTCCCCACTTTTTCAAGCCTAGAGGGCCCTTGTCCCCAATAGTCCAAATTCACGGCAGAACACTGGAACTTCAAAACAGCGATCAGTAATATTAAACTAGAAATGGGACCTCTGGCCAAATCACTGAGATTTAGACAAAAATTGCTTGTTTCATTTGATAATGAGTGACAACCCTGAAATAACATTTCCATGTATGGCTGCGACAAATACTTCACTACAGTCTTAATTTTCTTTTTTTCAGTCACATATTATGGCAGCTAAGACAGTTGCAAATGTGTTGAAGACCTCATTAGGACCCAAAGGTTTGGACAAGCTGCTTGTTTCACCGGATGGCGATATCACGATCACAAACGATGGTGCCACTATTCTCAAACAAATGGATGTCGAGCATCAGATAGCGAAACTTATGGTTCAGCTTTCACAGTCACAAGATGATGAGATTGGAGATGGCACTACAGGTGTTGTAGGTATGCATCTTTGTATTTTGTCATTGTCGTCCTTTTTGAAAAAGTATGTGTCCAAATACGCTTGGTTTTGCGTTTCCGAGATCCCTGGACATGTATGCATGAACTTTCTGGAAAGGTTGGAATTGGCCAATGAAATGATTAGATTTTTGTGGTGATCAGGATCACTGTCTGAATCCAGGATTTTTTAAAGGATTCTTATTGGGAGATAGGGTACATTATGCAGTGTTTTTGCCACATTATGCAGTGTTTTGGCCACATTATGCAGTGTGTGTTTTTCACCTTTGGGGGAAAGGTTGTGGGGCCCTTCAGATGGGGAATTTTACGGCAAAATGCAGGCCTTTTTCTGACCTTTTTGGGAAAAAGTACCTTGGCTAATTTGGGAAATTCACGACGTAAAATTGTCAAAATTGGGAAAAATTTGTATCGCTAAATCGTAAGTATAATGAAGACATTTACAGTTCTAAATCAAAAGATAAGAATTTAACAGCACTAATAATGTTAATGTAACTGTAAATTGTGATAATACCTAAGCAAGCTATGCAACCAAGTGTTTGTAATCATATGCATGTCTCATTACTTATAAGTATGTGTATATTTCTAAAAAAGCATCATCAAATCTGACCAACTTCACCAAAATAAAATTGTGGGATCTACTGAAAATATTTGCCCATAATTCATGTTAAATTACATCATGATAGAGGACAAACAAATCGTTTTTCTTGGTGTTACCCATTTTATTACACATATTAGAGTGTTCTCTCCTTGTAAGCAATGTCAGTGATAAAATTAGAGGATGTCCAAATGTAAAGCCAGTGTGAAAAAATCGGCTGTAATGTACTGAAAAATCGTATTTTCACTTTCATTTTCGAAAGAAAACAATACATATTTTGTTACAATTGGGAATTTTAGGTCTGAATTGGGAAAAATTATGCATGTTTAGCATTGGGAATGGGTCCGACTATCTTAGTGAATTTTTTTTTCCATTTGGTCAATTTTTTTTTTTCTTCAAAAAAAAGCTTACATTTTGAAGGGAATTTTAAGGTAAATATAGCGGAAAAATATATTCTTTTTAAGCAGGGGAAAAAAAAAATGGAGCCGAATTTCGGCCCCAAATTGGCCCTAAAAAAATCACTGTTAATGTGTTATGCTGTAAAACTGATTAGGTGCACAACAAATGAGCTGCCTTCACAGAGGTTTGCAATCTCTGCATGGTTTCTAGTTTTGAATGAAACGGTTTCTGGCTGTCTTGATCCGTTTTCAGCAATTACAATAGATTCTGGTTTCATCTTGATCTTTATTGCGCTGAATGTTACTCACGAAATGCGATAGTTACTGCTATAGCTGGTTTGGGTGAATATACTCATGATAACTGCTAATGTTAAGTTGTAACAAAAATGTTTTTAAAGTGGATTATATTTAAAAAAAACTACAAAAAGCCCACACATCTTAATTTTGACATGACCTCACAGGGTATCAAAATTGAGAGAAAAAAGTGAATCATTATTTATATCCAAAATAAATGTTATTTGATGGATGAAATGATAATTTATTTAACCAATTAAAAAGTTGCCCATAGATCTTAAATTCAAATCGCAGTCAGATCATTCCAATTGAGAAATTAATGAGGAATTGTAACGATTGGTGAGTAGATCTAGTATTACTTATTTTCTGGATTTACATGATCTGAAACAATTACATGAAACCATTTGTAACCTATTTCTAGTGTTGGCTGGTGCTCTGATGGAGCATGCAGAGCAGTTGCTGGACAGAGGAATTCACCCAATCAGAATCACAGACGGCTACGAAATGGCCGCCAAGGTGGCGGTAGAACATCTGGACACCATCGCAGAGAATTATCAGATCGACCCGAAAAACACAGAGCCCCTCATAAACCTTGCCATGACAACACTTGGGTCTAAGATGTAAGCAATAGGTCTTTACATCTTTTGCCACTAAGGCCACAACAAATTGATATCTTGGTGAATTTTCAAATTTAAATCTTGGTGAATTTTCAAATTTAAAAATAAATATTTATTTTTGAAAAATGCTCTGCACCTGCAGCAAGAAAAAAAGGTAAAATATTTGTTGGAGTGAGTTGTTTAAACCAGGGTTGGCATAAAACCTGTGTTTAGTAGTATTGACCGGCCCGGGGTTTTACTGGGCAATACTGGGGAAAATAATGTGTACATTACATACTAATAATGAATTTCTACATATAAACACATATCTAATAACAATTATATGATGTAAGTTACATTGTTTATTTGTCTCCTACCAGTGTTTCACCGGAGGGGACTATAGGTTTGCCCTCCGTCCGTCCGCAAAATATTGTTCCTGCGATAATTCAAAAAGTACTGAATATACTTCGATGAAACTTGGTATACATATAAACGGCAATGTGAGTATTATGCACAACCTTTTATTTTTTACCAGAGGTCAAAGGTCGTGACTGTTAATCAAAATAGAAATAAACTAAAACAAACTGGATCCTGCGATAACTCAAAAAGTACTGAAGATATTTCGATGAAACTTTGTATACATATAACTCAAAAAGTACTGAAGATATTTCGATGAAACTTTGTATACATATAAACAGCAATGTGAGGATTATGCAGGACCTTTGATTTTTCACCAGAGGTCAAAGGTCACGTGACTGTTACTAAAAATAGAAATAAACTAAATACTGTTGTAATTCGAAAAGTACATAAGATATGACTATGAAACTTGGTACAGAGATTGAACTATAGGTTTGCCATCTGTCTGTGTGTCTTTCTGTCTGTTCGATCGTCCGTATGTCTGTCCGTCCATCCGTCCCCAAAACCTGGATCCAGTGATAACTCGGAAAGTACTGAAGACACTTTGATGAAACTTTGTATATGTTGAAACAGCAATGTGAGAATTATGCATGACCTTTTATGTTTCACCAGAGGTCAAAGGTCACGTGACTGTTACTAAAAATAGAAATAAACTTAAAACTGTAATATTTAGAAAAGTGCATAAGATATGATCATGAAACTTGGTACACAGATTTGATTATGGGTTTGGTTTGCCCTCCGTCGGTGTGCGTCTGTCTGTCAGTTCGTCCGTTGGTCTCACTCTGTCTGTCTGTCCCGTCCCCAAAACCTGGATCCTGCGATAACTGAAAAAGTACTGAAGATACTTTGATGAAACTTTGTATACATAGAGCAAGGTGAGGATTGTACACGACCCTTTATTTTTAACCATAGGTCAAAGGTCACCTGACAGTTACTTAAAATAGAACTTAACTTAAAACTCGAATAATTCGAAAAGAACATATGATCATGAAACTTGGTACACAGAATGGACTATATGATTGCCCTCTGTCATTTTAGTACTGCAATAACTCAAAAAGTAACTCGAATGTCTGGTCAATGTTACGAAAATAGAAAAAACAACTTCATACTGCAGTGACAAATGGGATTTGAATATGAAACTTTATAAATCTACGGATAAAGGGCGATTTGATGGTATTGCACAATGTTTAATTAGTAGGGGTTTTCACCGCTAGGGGACTCCTGTATTGCTGTATTGCTCGCAATACTATCAAAGCCTCGTTTATTTTGCACTTCATTATTTCTAGAAAAAAATCAGATGACCAAGTATTAATTTGGTATGGCCTTATATTATAAACTCTCATATCAGTTGTATGAATGTTAACTTTTTAAGTACTTCAGTGTTAATAGTTCAAGGGCTAGGTTTGAATGTTGTCAAACGTGAATCTTTACTTAAATTCACACTTAAGTATCTTTTAGTATCTAAAAGTGTTGTATTGAAATATAAAAAAACATGAAATTCTGGATGCATCCGGAGTTGAGAAACACAAAAAAAAAAAAACTTTAGTATGTCAAAACAACTTTGGTTGTAACAGGGATCAAATTTAGAATCACATTCAATGTACTCGCAAATCGTGACTTAAAATATAGAAAATGTGAGTAATTTTTGTGCAAACTTTGGTGAGTGAAAAGAAGGCATATAATTGCTCAAATTCGCGAAGTATCAGCAGTAGAAGATCAAGCTTGTGTTGTGTTATGGAGAAAGGGGATATCGTTATTTTCAAGTCGGAAAGTTAGAAAAATGAAATAAAACACGGGTATTATAGTCAAATTTTAGGATAATATATGCACTGTACTTGATTGATTGAAGTACATACATTGCGGCATCTGTTTTTGTGAGTTATATAAATTTGTCATTTACTGAGTTGACACAACGGTACTTCGCAAATTTTGACGACTGTGTTTTATAGGCAATTTCAAACCCTGTTGTTATGTCAGTGCCAATCAGTGCCACAATGACGTTGGTTCTGTGTTCTGTCAGTATCATTCGCTGCCATAATGATGTTGGTTGTTTGTTATTTCAGTATCAATCGCTGCCACAATGACTGGTTGGTTGTTATTTCAGTATCAATTGCGGCCACAATGATGTTGGTTGTTTGTTATTTCAGTATCAATCGCTGCCACAATGACTGGTTGGTTGTTATTTCAGTATCAATTGCGGCCACAATGATGTTGGTTGTTTGTTATTTCAGTATCAATTGCGGCCACAATGATGTTGGTTGTTTGTTATTTCAGTATCAATCGCTGCCACGATGACATTGGTTGTTTGTTATTTCCGTATCAATCGCTGCCACGATGACATTGGTTGTTTGTTATTTCAGTATCAATCAGTGCCACAATGATGTTAGTTGTTTGTTATTTCAGTATCAATCGGTGCCACAATGATGTTGGTTGTTTGTTATTTCAGTGTCAATCGTTGCCACAATGATGTTGGTTGTTTGTTATTTCAGTATCAATCGGTGCCACAATGATGTTGGTTGTTTGTTATTTCAGTATTAATCGGTGCCACAATGATGTTGGTTGGTTGTTATTTCAGTATCAATCGCTGCCACAATGATGTTGGTTGTTTGTTATTTCAGTATCAATCAGTGCCACAATGATGTTGGTTGTTTGTTATTTCAGTGTCAATCGCTGCCACAAGCACATGGCAAAGATAGCTGTGGACGCCATCATGGCGGTGGCAGACTTTGAGAGACGGGACGTTGACTTTGAGCTGATCAAGGTCGAGGGGAAGGTCGGGGGCAAGCTGGAGGACACAATGCTCGTGAAGGGAGTCATTGTGGACAAGGACTTCAGTCACCCACAGATGCCCAAGGTTAGCAATCGTTTTCACAGTTTTGGGGAGGGGGGCTGTACCAGAGTTTTTATGCCCCCCACTTTAGAGGGGGACATATAGATTTGCCCTTGTCCATTCGTCTGTCCGTCTGTCGGATTTTTGTGTCCGCAAAACTTAAACTGCTTGAGTGATGAAACTTTATAAGCATATTCATCGTCATCGGGGCTTGTGCACCTGGGTATTTTGGTGCAGTTTTTTCCGGCATCAGCCCAGTTATGGCCCTTTTTTTAGCAAAACATGACAATTTTTTACTTGTGTTGCGTGTAACTCCAAATCTGTAACTGCTAGACTGATGAAACATGATAAACACATTCATCAGGATGTGAACTTGTGCACCTGGGTATTTCGGTGCATTTTTTCCGACATCAGCAGTGTTTTGTGACAACCAGCGGAATGTGGGGGCATCTGTGTCCTGCATTCACATTTCTAGTTGAGATTGGAAATATAGCTACATACTTGGGAACATAATTATACCCCCACAGACGAAGTTAAGGGGGTTATATAGGAGTGAGCTTGTTGGTCTGCCGGTCCGTTGGTTTTTTGGTTTCCGGGTGATAACTCAAGAAGGGCTTGACATATTCAAATAATTTTTGGTACACATGTGTAACATCATAAAATACAGGTCAAAATCGACTTTGGTTACAAACCGCTAAATTTTTACAGAGTTATGGCCCCTTTTTGACTTAAATTCCCTTAAATCATGGTTTCCGGACGATAACTCAAGAATGGCTTGACATATTGAAATAGTTTTTGGTATACATGTGTAGCATCATAACATATGGGTCAAGTTCGACTTTGGTTACAAACCACTAAATTTTAACAGAGGCGTGGCGGTGTCAAATTGTTGTTTCCGCTCTCTAACTTGAGAACGAATTGAGCTATTGTAATAAAACTTCATACATAGATACGTTATATTGAGACGTCAATTGGGATTGCATATGGGGTCAAGATCAAGGTCACCGTTACTAAAAATAGTAAAACTGTTTCGCTCCTTATTTGAGAACGCATTGAGATATTTTAATGAAACTTCATACATAGATACCTTATATCGAGACCTCGCTTGGGATTGCATATGGGGTGGGTGGGGTCAGGGTCAAGATCACCATTACTAAAAATAGAAAAACAGGTTCCACTTTATGAATTGAGAACGCATTGAGATATTTAATGAAACTTCATATGTAGATACCTCATATTGAGACCTTGCTTGGGTTTGCATATGGGGTGGATGGGGTCAAGGTCACCATTACTTAAAATAGATAAAAAGTTTCCACTCAATACCTAGAGAACGAATTGAGATATTTTAATGAAACTTCATATGTAGATACCTTATATCTAGACCTCTTGTGATTGCATATGGAGTGGGTGGGGTCAAGGTCACATTTACTAAAAATAAAAAACGATTTGCACTCAATAACTTAAGAACTTATTTAGATATTTTAATGATACTTCATATTTAGATACCTTGTATTGAGACCTTGCTTTCAATTGTAAGGTCAAGGTCACCAGTTCCTAGCCATAGGTGTATGACCTTCACCTTGCACCCAGAACTTTATTTCATTATTGTACTGACTTAGGCATTTCGTTAGGAATATTTGTTTTTCGTGGATTTCTTGTGAAATTATGTTTTGTACACAGGTGTAACATCATAAAATACAGATCAAGTTCAACTTCAGTTACAAACTACTAAATGTTGACAGAGTTATGGCTCGTATTTAAATTAAATTTTTCCAAATACACTGTTAAACATTCACAAGTTAAAGCATTCTCTGAATCTGTGTATCTATTTCTTTCAAATGGATGCAATAGTTTTGTGACAAGGCCATATTGTGGGGGTATATCCGTCGCTCATGTGACAATTCTAGTTATGAACGTTTGTTTGGAACTGTCAAGGCCTGTGGCAAATTGTAATCAGGTCACACACTGCCAACATCTTAATACTTCTTTTACCAAGTTTTAAGATGATTAAGCCTGTATATTAATTATTGGTATTTGTTGGATAGATCAGATTCGAGATTACAAAAGTTCAGCTTATGTGCTTGGTTATGGGTGGATGACTTCTAAATAGTAATGTTCAGTGTTATGTCGTTGGACAGGTCTTTGGACTTGTCCTGTGATTTCGGAATAGCTATATATCTTGGGATATGTCGGAGTCCTGTGACTTTGAGATTAGGGAATTCAGCTGTAGGTCTGGATATGTCCAGTGACTTTGAGATTAGGGAATTCAGCTGTAGGTCTGGATATGTCCTGTGACTTTGAGATTAGGGAATTCAGCTGTAGGTCTGGATATTCCAGTGACTTTGAGATATCAGTTTCACTGAATGCTTATACCGTATTCCAGTCTTCGAAATTCGCACTCGCCCGTTCGCAAATGCGAGTAAAAATAAAATCGGGCGAACGAAAAAATCCATAATTATCGCCCGCCTGGCGAATAAAATATTATGGCCAGAAATTAGAGATTAAAATCAAATAATCTCATAAATACTCAATCTACGTAGAAAATGTCAACAACACCGTAAAGCGTTCGTTTACAACCGTATTTTCGATTGGATTACATTAGAAAACATCATCGCGCACCTAGTCGTGACACATCCAATCGAATCCTATCGTTGAATTCCGACTTACCGGAGAGTAACGATTGTCTTAGCAGTTTGTCCGATATAAGCAAAACGGAAATGTCCGAGTAGGTACGCATTATCTTTCGTATACAGATGCCTGGCGAAAATTGCCGAGTAAATACGAATGTCGTATTTTGTTATGATTTGTGACCTTTATGAAGTAATCGATTAAAATATGCTGAGCTCCAATCGCTATTTCAATCAGGTACCCCACGTCCGCTTTCACTTGTTTGATGTGTTATTGTTCAAAACAAAAAGTTTGTTGACATGTTTTGTGATGAAAATAGTTCAGATTGTAACAGACATGTGAATGTACTAGTTTTGTAATGATAAATATAATGAACTGTTGTTGCAACTTGTGTTTTTCATTAATATAAGTTCGGGCTAGTAAAAATTGTTTCGGGCTAGTTAAAATTGTAAGGTAACAAGCCCGACTGGCTAGTAATTTAAAAATGCGAATTTCGAAGACTGGTATTCTAAACAGTTTGTAAATGTAAACTGTAATGTGTGTATGTTGGTTTAGGAAGTGAAGGATGCCAAGATAGCCATTCTCACTTGTCCATTCGAGCCGCCCAAACCCAAAACCAAGCACAACATGGAGGTGAAATCAGTCGAGGATTACAAGAAACTCAGAGAATACGAATTGCAAAAGTTCCAAGAAATGGTTCAACAGGTATGTTGACTTGGTTGTCATTGAAATAACTGTTTGTTTGTTGATTATATACCAGTGACATGTATGGAGATTGCCAGTATTTTCAGCTATGAAATTGTCAGTTCTCATGAGATTTTACTAAGAGTAAATTACTAAGATGCACATGTTTGTTTTATACTGAACCCTCGATATGTGCCTGTATCTGGTAATGTTTACATTCTTATATTTAACATCTTCTACAACAAGATTTTGTCTAATGATTGGCTGTGGATTTTATCAGTTATGTCTAAGGGGCATACAAATAAATGAAAAACAACTCAAAGTAAACATCTAAAATATATAACCACTTTAATTGATCATGATGTTATTTAATGCAAGAATATTTCTCCCACAGGTGAAGGACTGTGGGGCAAACCTGGCCATCTGCCAGTGGGGTTTCGATGACGAGGCCAATCACATGCTGCTACAGAAGAAGTTACCTGCAGTGCGCTGGGTCGGAGGTCCGGAAATTGAGGTGCATAGTTTTTCCAATCTCATTAAATCATCTCCAGTCTTACGCAACTATATTATCTGCTAACTGGATCTGATAACTTCGCATTAGGTTCAGATGAACTTTTCAGGAGCCAATCAAATTGTTGCCTTCAAAATGTCGTTGTATAACTATATAAACCACAAAAACTATGCACAAATTAACATGAACTTTGGATTTTTAGTCGCCCAAGGTACCACTATATCCATTTAATCCTCATGAAAATTAACTGTAGATGATTTATTCCCGAGGAACAGCTGGAAATGCATCACTTAAAAAAAAACAAGACCAAACTTCTGTGCAAAAAGTAATTTCATTGGGCGCAGCAGCGGCAGGGCAGAGATTTTATTGTTGGGAGGTGACCTGTCAAACGACGTCTTCAGATCCTAACAATGTTAGGATTTGATTTTAATGAGATTGATAGTTTTTCCAGCTGTGGGGGAAATGGCGGCAGGGCCCATTGTTATGGAAAAATAGATGTCATGCTGGAAATTATGAATGTTTAGAAAAAGCAACAACAATGATTTTATCAAGATTTGTTTCAGATCACTTTGATCTGCCATTATACAAATGATCTACGGAGCTTATTCCCTTTGTTATACTGGAAAATATTAATAATATTGTTTGTTTCCTAATGCAACCATGCAAAACATCAAGGGGGAAAACTTTGAGGTTTTTTGGGGGTGGGGGGGAATACTACAAAGCTTGGGGAATGGGGACCTATTTTAGCCCCTAATAGGACTTTAAAAATCACTGAGCCCCCACTCTGCTGTCTAAAGTTTGTGTTTTACAGTTTATGATTTGTATGCCATTCATGATTCAGCTTGTTTGTGGTTTTCAGTTGATTGCCATAGCGACGGGTGGAAGGATTGTTCCGCGGTTTGAGGAGCTTACGGCTGAGAAACTGGGGAAGGCTGGCATAGTACGAGAGCTTTCTTTCGGAACAACCAAGGAACGAATGTTGGTCATCGAGGATTGTAAGAACTCACGGGCTGTTACCATCTTCATTAGAGGAGGCAATAAAATGGTGAATACAAACTTTATGCCAGCCTTTTCTCCTTAACTACCAGATGTTTACACTGCATCATATGTCAGTTTTTGTGTGTGTGTCTCTGTTGACAGGTTCCATAAACAGATTTCATGATGCCTTTGATAAAGTTTGATATAACTAATAATAGGCAGATTAGTCTCCTTAGCTAAATGTTAGAATAATCGTCAAAAAATTGTGTCATGCCTTAACATTAGGAGGTCTCTTGACTTATTTACTGATTTCATATTGGCATCAGTATAACACACCAGATGCATTGATTGAAGACTTGCAATATATTCATGAAAAAGAGCATATTGCAATACAATATAGAGAACCCATAATTATTGCAAATACAGCATTTCAGTATATTGTTGCTGTTCTAAAAATGTTGTAACTTATGGGTTTTGTTTGTAAGAAATAAATACATAAAATATTTTATGTTCAGATTGTTGAGGAAGCCAAGAGGAGTATACACGATGCTCTGTGCGTGATCAGGAACATCGTGAAAGACGAGCGCATCGTGTACGGGGGTGGGGCGCCCGAAATCTCGTGCTCATTGGCAGTGGCGACAGCTGCCAACAAAGTAAGCATGTCTATTGGCATTTTGACCTGATGTTGAGAGTTAGTATGTTATGTACAGCTGAACTTCGTTATCTTAAAGTCATGGGGATTCAAAATTTTGACATTTCCAAAGTTTGACTTGTCTGAATACATACTGTCTAAAAATATTGGGTCCTAATGATCAATGAATTGAACTATAAAATGGTAAAAGTGTACTCATAAATTGTACTGTAAACGAAGGATCATTTACTCGATTAAAAGACGCGCTTAATCACTAAAACGTGAAAAGAAACAATAAGGTGTGTGCAATGTGTGACAAACTTGGACTGTGGACGCATATTATGTATTGCCACGACGTCGACACTATCAGACAAACACATAGAAATAAGTAGCAATTGGAAACCACTTTGACATAATACAAACTTCAAGTTAAATGTTTGAGACAACCTGATTTTATATAAAATAAGTCGGGAACTTGCAGATTTTTGGGGAGACCGAATTCAGTTAACAGCATACAGAGATATCACTTTCTCTAGAGCGCCTTGTGACTGGTTTTCAGATTTCCACGTTGGAGCAGTACGCCATGAGAGCTTTCTCCTCCGCACTAGAGAGCATACCCCTGGCATTGGCTGAAAACAGCGGCCTGTCCCCCATCCACACCCTGGCCGACGTGAAGTCCAGACAGACGATGGAGAATAATCCACGCCTGGGCATCGACTGTCTCTCTGAAGGAACAAACGGTGGGTATCAAAAGTGTATACATAGGGTGGCCACTGACTAGAGGGAAAAATTGTGAAAAACTTGTCTGCAGGGTTAAATCTTGGAAAATTACGCCTTACATTTACATGACACATGCAGAGATTTCTATTGACAAAGAACAAAAATTCATTGTTGTTAAACCATGAATAAACAGCATGAAAAAATAATCCATAACTAATGTAGTTTGCATTAATTTGCAGAATTTGTTGGTCTGGTCAAGTTAGAGTTAGAAATAGTTTTCGCATTGTTGTTTATCTGTAAATAAACAACAATTAGACACACTGTAGTTTAATTCCTAAGCATCAGAACTCCAAACTGTTGTAAATGAGCCGATAAACAACCATAAATAGAAAGCTTTTGTTTATTTACACATGACTATTTGCCCATTTCCAGACATGAAGGTTTTCAGGTTTTCTAAGTCTCACTAAATAAACTAACCTAGTTTTCTCTATATTTTACACTTTGATGTTTGCTATTTTCAGACATGAAGGAACAGAATGTGCTGGAGACCCTGTCCTCAAAAAGAGCTCAGATCATGTTGGCCGTACAGCTGTGTAAGATGATCCTCAAGATAGACGACATACGAGCAAACGCAGACCACGTAAGTCTTCAAAATTGCCATAAGGCACTTGGTCATGAATAATTATTGCTGATCAAAAGAAAGCATCAGGATTATTATGCCCCGCTTCGAAGAAGTGGGGGTATCTTGCTTTGCACCTGTCGGTCGGTCGGATGGTCGGTTTGTTCGTAGACCATTTAGTTTCCACACGATATCTAGAGAACGCTTTGACCTACGATCATGAATTTTGATATGCTGGTTACTTGGGAGGAAAGGAAGACGCCTATACATTTTGAGGTCAACAGGTCAAAGGTCAAGGTCACCGTTGCTAAAAACAGAAAAACGGTTTCCGCTCAATAACTTCAGAACGCATTGAGATATTTTAATGAAACTTAATACAGAGATACCTTATATCAAGACCTCGCTTGGAATTGCATATGGGGTGGGTAGGGTCAAGGTCACTGTTACTAAAAATAGAAAAACGTTTTCCGCTCAATCAGTATTCACAAATAAGTTTTAAAAGCAGTGGACCGTCGGTCCACCAAATTAGCTAAATCAACTGGACCGTACAACAATTTAGTGGACCACAATTTGTTTGTAGATTTTCATTCACTCTTACGTATATATACAGCATCAATGATTTTATTTTAAAAAATAAAATGGAAGCAATTATGGTTTTCAGACTTTTATTCTAACATGAATCATGTATTTATTACATTCACTCTCAATAAATATATGGCGAAATATTAATACAAGATCGCCAGTTAAATCAAATACCAGGTGTATATTTCGTTTTAGCCTATTTGAGTTCAGTACTGGCCCAAATGGCCGAGCTGGTACCTGGAATGAAATTTACTCGAATGTGCAGATCAAATGGAAATTGCTCCGCTCGCTAGGATTGCAGAACATGGACTCCCTACTCCTAAAGAGTTGGGGTCCCAGTAATTGTTACCAAAGCACCCCCTCCCCACTCACTGCTTTAACTATAAATGCTTTGTGTCCAAAAATTTTTTTTTTTTAAATCTTGTTGAGTAATAAAACAAATTTACTTTAACTTTCGCTAACTTTAGTGAAAATGTGGCAGCATAAGTTTTTGGGTGTAATCAGTGTATAGTTATACTTTTGTATAGCTCATTCATTAGAAAACACACGTAGTCATAGCAATATTTTCTTTTAAAACAAATGAGTAGTCATAGCAATATTTTCTTTTAAAATAAATGAGTAGTCATAGCAATATTTTCTTTTAAAACAAATGAGTAGTCATAGCAATATTTTCTTTTAAAACAAATGAAGACGTACCTTTGACATTACACACTAAAATTCAATGCGATCGGTAAACACAATTTGTCAACATCCCATTTCGTATTTTAAGTAAACATTTTGCAAACAATAATATACTGACTTATTTTAGTATGTAGTATTTTATTTATTATGTGGGTGTTACAAACACGCAGGTAACAAGATGCACGAAAATGTGTTACAAATTTCTTCACCTTTACCAACAATGACGGGGTGATAAACAACCACTCATCTACATATTGGAAATGTAATGCATTCTCAATGGCTGACTAGGTGACTTTAGTAAATCTAGCTCCTCCTGCTTACAGATTTTATCGATAATTTACACGCTGATGCGGGAGAGTGCGTTTATTTCTGAGTAGGCGTTCTTTGTTTTAGAAAAACAAGCGTACGCAAGCGGAAATAGTTGCGAATTTGACACTGAATTTTATGGCGTCTTTTCGTAAAAGTATGCATCCAAATAAGTCGATTTTAGCTTTACCAAAAACTGTTGGCTGAACCTTTTTAGGGATTTCTGGTATCAAAATTATCAAGGGAAATTTCTTAGCTGGACCGCCAGTCCAGTTTACTTGAAACTTTTGGTGGACCGAGCGAACATTTGGTGGACTCAGTCCACGGTCCACCGCTTAACATCGAAGACTGCTCAATAACTTGAGAACGCATAGAGATATTTTAATGAAATTTCATACATAGATACCTTATATTGAGACCTTGTTTGGGATTGCATATGGGGTGGGTGTGGTCAAGGTCACTGTTACTAAAAATAGAAAAACGGTCTCTGCTCAATAACTTGAGAACGCATCAAAATATTTTAATGAAACTTCAATAGATACCTTATATTGAGAACTCGCTTGGGATTGCATATAGGGTGGGTGGGGTCAAGGTCACCGTTACTAAAAATAGAAAAAACGGTTTCCGCTCAATAACTTGAGAATGCATCGAGATATTTTAATGAAACTTCATACATATATACCTTATATCAAGACCTCGCTTGGGATTGCATATGGGGCGGGTGGGGTCAAGGTCGCCGTTACTACAATAGAAAAACGGTTTCCGCTCAATAACTTTATAATCCATAAAGATATTTTAATGAAACCTTATAAGAAGATCTATATATCGAGACCTGGCTTTGGATTGCATATGGGGTGGGTGGGGCCAAGATCAAGGTCACCATAACTAAAAATAGATAAACGGTTTCTGCTCAATAACTTGAGAACGCATCGAGATATTTTAATGAAACTTCATACATATATACCTTATATCGAAGCCTTGCTTGAGATTGCATATGGGGTGGGTGTGGTCAAGGTCAATGTGACAGTTACTAAAAAATAGCAAATGGTTTCCGCTTACTTGAGAACGCATCAAGATATTTTAAGGAAACTTCATTCATAGATATCTTATATTAAGACCTTTCTTGGGATTGCATATGTGGTGGGTGGGGTCAAGGTCACCATTACTAAAAATAGAGAAACGCTTTTCTCTCAATAACTTGACAAGCATTGAAATATTTTAATGAAACTTCATACATAGATACCTTATATCGAGACCTCCCTTGGGATTGCATATGGGTTGGGTGGGGTTAAGGTCACCGTTGCTAAAAATATAAAAACGGTTTCTGCTCAATAACTGGAGAATGCATCGAGATATGTTAATGAAACTTCATACATAGATAAGTTATATTGAGACCTCTCCTGGGATTTCATATGGCATGGGTGGAGTCAAGGTCACCATTACTAAAAATAGAAAAACGGTTTCCGATCAATAACTTGAGAATGCATCGAGATATTTTTATGAAACTTCATACATAGGTACCATATATCGAGACCTCGCTTGGAATTGCATATTAAAAACAATTCTTAACAATTGCACCTATTCACAACTTGGCTGCAAGTCGGGGGGCATACATGTTTTACAAACATCTCTTGTTTGGACAGGTTTCTGAAGTAGATTACTAGTATCAGACGACCAGACAAGGCGTGAAAATGCGAATTTACGCACAGAAAATCTCAAAACACGGAAAGTAAATTAAATCAGGGCATACATTTACTCACATAATTTCAAATTGTTGCATAATAGTTGATATGAAAACAATATTCGAATCTTGCAGATGCACACGTGTAGAAATTTCTTATTTATCTTCTTGAACGTCTAAAACATTATGTTACTCGTTTGCACCTTTATGCTAACCAACGAAATTTCAAACTGAAAGTACATTTGAGGCGCTTTGTGGGAAAACCGGACTTAATGCATGTGCGTAAAGTGTCGTCTCAGATTAGCCTGTGCAGTCTGCACTGGCTAATCCAGGACAGCACGTTCGGCCTACAGTGGATTTATGTTTAGAAGAGACTTCCTTGAAACAGAAAATACCATGAAAGCGGAAATTGCCGTCCCGGATTAGCCTGTGTGTGACTGCACTGGCTAATCTGGGACGACACTTTACGCACATGCATTAGGTCCGTTTTTCCCACGACGCGCCTCATTTACTCTTCAATTTGGACTGAGTGCACATCTACCCCCATACATTCTAGTTTGTGTGTACAATTACCCTCTGCACCAAAATTTGTCTGGAGCGCTGTAGTATAGTTATCGTTATAGTATAGTTACTTGCATACGTACATCTTTGTACGCAGGTTCAGTACAACAAATAAGTTTTGGCCTGGGCTCGTATCAAATCTCCTTAAGAAAAACTTATGTAAATTTCTAAAATTCATAAAATTCCTTTTATGTATAGGACCTTTTATATTAAAATGTTTTAAACTATTTAATATTGCTTAGAGATTGAGTATTTTGCCATGTTGTAAACAGAGATCATTGGCTTTCACATAGAAAATTTGATAAAAATTTTCACTTGAGTATGGTTGATCCGGGTAAGTATGGACAGGCGGGTAACTTTGGACAAATGCGTTCGTAGATCGACTTTTCTACCTGTTTTCATGTTACTTGTTATGATTTTACCTTATTTAAGAAGAGTATCTTTTCAGGGAATAGATGTCTAAAAATAGCATATGACGTAATGCATTGGTTATTGTAAATGGTGCCTAGTGGGAACAACCTATCGATGCTGTCCGAGTTTTCCTGAACTTGGAATCTAAAACAGTGTCCGTAGTTTCCCAATTTAAATTTCAATAACAAAACCAGTACTGTCCGTAGTTTCCCTACTCTGTCCGAACTTACCTGGTTTTGGGTGGCCTCGTTTCTGACTCATTTGACATACTTTAGACTACAGATAGATATATGGAATCTACGTTAAAATCCGAGTATGACAGGGATTTCCCGGTTTTGTCATCATAATATGGTGATATCCTACAGAGCTAGGCGCAACATATTGACAAGGGGAGACCTTGTAAAAACTGTTCGTACTTACCCGGATTAACCCTACAACTTAAGTTGCAATTTCCCTTAGGAGCTTTGTGAATACCAGCCCGTGTATATCTGGTCGTATAGGAATTACAGCATCATTTATGTAAACTATATACAATTTTTGCAATTAAATGTAAGTCTGTTGTTATTATTGTTTCAGGCAATGTGATTCCTGTGCGGGTACATACAGTGTTGAACTACAGCTAGACTTGTGTTGTCTACACCCACCAAGAAATCCGTGGTCGATAGATGGACAAATACAGGAATTACATTACTTTAATATTACTCTACGACTACGACCATGCTGGCCCTTAAATTACCCGGACCTGTATTCACCAACCTATTCTTAGACATAAATATAATTATTAAAGTGAATGTTAACAAAATGAAATGCCAGCTGCATCAACTGGAGAGGACTCTAATTAGTAGCATAAGGTCCTTTAAAATAAGCTTTAAGGTCCTTTAACACTTAAGCATTAATAATAATCTTGAACCGGTCATCTTCGAAGATCGCTGTCAATTTGAATCTTACTTGGTAATGGCCCACTATAATTATAGCATTCTTTATTTAAAACAAGTTGCTACTGACATAAGTGACATTGGTGCGACATTGGTGTTCTGAGTATTTGCAAACGTAGACATTTATTTTCTTGAGTCCAAGTCTATTCTTAAATCTTAAGTCTAAGAATAGGTTGGTGAATTGGGGCCCCGAGACTTACTGATTTGTTGCAGATGTCATAAACGTGCTTAATACGCTCCCACCACAGGGGCGGGGATGTTAATTTGAGGACGATTATGTGAGATAGATAAAATATTTCCAAAACGTGAACTTAGTGTTCAACATTTGATATTTGATGTTCAACATTTTATATAATCTTTGTGTGCTTTAAATTTGTGAGACTGAACTATTCTGATATTTAGGTTTATTTATAATTTTTGAATAAAAAAATCTTGATACCTGGTTTCTTGTTTTGTAAACATATCCAGGGAAATCTATCATTGAACACTTGAAAATCTTGTTTAATGCGCATATACATGTAATGTCACCTGCCTTTTCGCAAAATAAACCGTCAACAAACAAAGACAAGTTTTTAGATTGACTATTCGAAGTATAGGTGAGCTTTCCTACTACCCCCGGCGTCCGAGTCGGCGTCTGAATTTGGTTAAAGTTTTTAGCTCACCTGAGCACAAAGTGCTCATGGTGAGCTTTTGTGATCATCTGTCCGTCCGTAGTCAACTTTTCATTCAAACAACATCTCCTAAACCACTTGGCAGATTTTCACCAAACTTCACAGAAATGATCATTGGGTGACCCTCTTTCAAAGTTGTTCAAACCATTACGGTGTGCTGTATATGTAGGTCACCAGAGCTAAAAATAGAATTAAAAAGTGTAAACTTAAAAAATCTCTGAAACCGCAAGGCCCAGAGGTTTCATATTTGGTATATAACATTCTATAGTGGTCCTCAACAAAGATTGTTCAAATTATGCCCCCGGGGTCAAAACTGGCCACGCCCCGGGGGTCACATGGGTTATATAGAATATATAGCAAAATGACTTTAAAAATTTTCTCCTCTGAAACCACAAGGCCCAGAGGTTTCATAATTTATATGTAACATCCTATAGTGGTCCTCTACAAAGATTGTTCAAATTATGCCCCTGGGTTCAAAACTGGCCCCGTCTCGGGAGTCACATGGTTTATATAAACTTAAATAGCAAAATGTCTTTAAAAATCTTCTCTGAAACCTCAAGGCCCAGAGGTTTCATATTTGGTATGTAACATCCTATAGTGGTCCTCTATAAATATTGTTCAATTTATGCCCCTGGGGGTCAAACCTGGCCACGCCCTGGGGGTCACATGGTATATATAAACTTAAATAGCAGAATGACTTCAAATATCTTCTCAAGACCGCAAGGCCCAGAGGTTTCTTATTTGGCATGTAACATCATATAATGGTCTTCTACAAAGATTGTTCAAATTATGCCCCTGGGGTCAAAACTGGTCACGCCCTGGGGGTCACATGGTTTATATAGACTTAAATAGTATGATGACTTTAAAACTCTTCTCCTCTGAAACGGCAAGGCCCACTGCTTTCCTATATTTGGTACGTAACATTGCATAGTGGTCCTCTCCAATGATTGTTCAAATTATGCCCCAGGGGTCAAATCTGGCCACACCCCAAGGGGTAACATGGTTTATATAGACTTAAATAGCAAAATGACTTTAAAAATCTTCACCTGAAACTGCAAGGCCCAGAGGTTTGTTCAAGATTGTTTAAATTATGCCTCTGGGATAAAAATAAGCCACGCCTCTGGGATGCAAATTCCAATTGGGTTACAAGGTGTCAGGTGAGCGTCTTAGGGCCTTCAGGGCCCTCTTGTTATTCAAAAGCCTTGTAACTTCAAAACTACATAAGTTATTCACTTGAAACTTGGAATATACCTTTGTCATCAACTTCAGTGTCAGGGGCAACATTCCCCATAACTCTGTTTTGTATTTTGACAGAGTTATGCCCCTTTTCACTTAGATTTTCTGGTTAAAGTTTATATTCAGAAGTTTTGTAACTTAAAAACTACATAAGTTATTCACTTGAAACCTGGAACTAACCTTAGTCATCAACTCCAGTATCAAGGGCAACGTTCCCTATAACTCTGCTTTGTATTTTAACAGAGTTATGCCCGTTTTTCACATAGATTTTCTGGTTAAAGTTTATATTTAAAAGTTTTGTAACTTCAATACTGCAAAAGCTTTTCACTTGAAACTTGGAATATAACTTTGTCATCAACTCCAGTAAAGTTTTGTAACTTCAATACTGCAAAAGCTTTTCACTTGAAACTTGGAATATAACTTTGTCATCAACTCCAGTATCAGTGTGAACATTCCCATAACTCTATTTTGTATTTTGACAGAGTTATGCCCCATTTTCACTTAGATTTTCTTTTTAAAGTTTATATTCAAATGTTTGGTAACTTCTAAACTTCATAAGTTATTCACTTGAAACTTGAACTAACCTTTTTCATCAACTCCAGTATCAAGGTCAACATTATCCATAACTCTATTTTGTATTTTGACAGAGTTATGCCCCTTTTTCACAGATTTTCTGGTTAAAGTTTATATTCAAAAGTTTGTAACTTTAAAACTACATAAGTTATTCACTTGAAACTTGGAACTAACCTATGTCATCAACTCTAGTATCAGGGGCATCATTACCCATAACTCTGTTTGTATTTTGCCAGAGTTAGCCCACTTTTTACATAGACTTTGTTGTTAAAGATTTTGTTCCAACAATTTATAAACTATTCAAGGCTTCAATTAAATGTTTTGTATTTTAACAAATGTTTGCCCCTTCCATTATCAAAAATATGTAACAACTGAAATACTTCGAATAGTCGAGCGCGCTGCCCTTTGACAGCTCTTGTTCTGCAGTGGTCTAATTCAGGGTTACTGGAGCTTTCGGCGAACACCGTTTCGGATAAAAGATGTTTCTGTAGAAGTTGAGTGGTGGTTTCGGCGAAATGATATATCAAGTGTTAACTAACTTTATTGTGTACAGACCAATTATCGACCATAGTTAATTGCCCAAAATAACAATTTCATTCGAAATTGAGAACATTTAACACGGTTGAGAACATGTGATAATGCTTTTATTGATAATCAGCACATGCATATTATAGAATATAAACAATTAAATTTAATGAATTACAAAAGAACACAGTTTACAACATAATATTGTGACATATTATTATTATTAAAATTATTTAATAAATTGGGACATTTTAAACAGAATAATAAACCTAGTTTTATATACATATTTCCTTTTAAATAACATACAAACAGGCACGATTTACAAAGGTATATATACAATGAACATCGTTAACAATATCACAGTTTACTACAATATCCCTTACAGTCTAAAAAAACGTTATTGCTGCTAGTAGCAGCCTAATAACACTAATAACTCGGGGCTACTAGCTACAGTCAAGCCAAGCGTACATAATAAGTGCGAAAACAATTAAGCTTATTAAAATGTGTTTTGTCATGCTAACAACCCATGCTGGCGATCAGTTCACACCTTTATTGTTAATTACTGAGAGGTGTTATCTACTGTTAATCACTTTCGCCGAACCGGTTTAAAACCTTGTATTTATAATCGGGGTTTCTCCGAAACCGCTACAGAACAGCACTGTATTTGTTTTCACAGATTACAAAAATACATTTTGTAATAACATGTGAGTATAATATTATGGAGAGTCAAAAACAATTTGCTGAACAACAAACGGTAGTTCCTGTAACAAATCACGTAGGAAGGTGGTCACAATGAGATCTATACAATAAAAAAATTAGCGAGGAAAAAGCAGGAATTAATATATCAATATAAAAATATCGTTTTATGCTATATTA
Organism: Congeria kusceri; assembly: GCA_027627225.1. Taxonomy (NCBI): domain Eukaryota; kingdom Metazoa; phylum Mollusca; class Bivalvia; order Myida; family Dreissenidae; genus Congeria; species Congeria kusceri. Next base: position 5,649,360 of record CM051030.1, read on the forward strand.
ATATAAATATTTAAAAAAAACTTTATTTTAAATATTTTTGTAAATTGCTCGTACAGTTGGATAATACTTAAATTGGTAATATTAAAAAGTAATGATAGTAAAAAGTAATGATAGTAAAAAAACAACAAAAACAAATGCACTACGCTAATACATAGTTTTCGTCCATAAAAAAGTGAGGAAAAATGAGCAACAAACAAACAAACAGAAATTTATTTACCAATTTAAATATATCAATGTCTGCTATATTGATATTAAAATCTTATTTTGTAATGTTTATGTAATTTGCTTCTACATGTTTATTTATGCTTAAATTAGTAATATTTAGAAATTACTACTACTAATTATTATCTTATGTAGTTTTCGTCCATAGAAAAAGTGAGGGAAAACAGCAGAAATTAATGTAACAATACAAATGTACTATTGTATTCTATATTAATATAAACATTTTAATTTGTAGTGATATTTAAAAAAAATGTTACTACTACTACTAATGATAACTAGTAATAGTAATAATAATAATAATAATAAGTGACTAATTTAAAAATAACATATTTTAGTTATATCTATATATTATGCGTTTAATACATTAAAGACATCCGGTGTTTACGTTTACATTAATACTATCATATACATTTCAAGTAACATGTTATAACAAAAATTATTTAAATTCATTGAGAAAGGTAAAGCAATACGAAAACTGCAGTTACATTAATATCTATCTTGATAAAGGTAAAGCAATGCGAAAACTACAGTTACATTAATATCTATCTTGATAAAGGTAAAGCAATGCGAAAACTACAGTTACATTAATATCTATCTTGATAAAGGTAAAGCAATACGAAAACTGCAGTTACATTAATATCTATCTTGATAAAGGTAAAGCAATGCGAAAACTACAGTTACATTAATATCTATCTTTAAATGCGAGTTGTTAATAAAGAATATTGTACATGAATACAAATATTTTGATTATTATGAAGGTGGTTTAGATATAAGGTAAAACAATTTCATATTAGCAATGTAAGACAAATTAGTGTATTTCTGATATCTTGTACATTTTCATGTACATAGTATGTGAGTTCACAATATATAACAGTAAACATTTCTTTCTTTACGATTTAAATTTATGTCTCTATACAAAACGTGTTCTATATAGCGTAAATCGATCCCCCTATTATAAATTACTCTCTCATCGAAAGGTCAAAAGTTCGGGAGGGTAAAAGTAGGGGAACTAGTTCCGAATGTCCTGTTATTTAAATTGAGTCATATCATTTATTTATTGATTTACATATACATAGTTTCGGTAAAAAAGTTTTAGAATATGTGTTGATGAGGAGTTAACATTTGACAAGGAAATATATCAGTTCCATGTCGTTCGATAATTTTTTGAATGCAGTACCTAGGGTTAGTCATCCTACGATGGTTAACTGCAAAATAATAGTAACTTGTGTGCATACTATAAAGAAGTAGCACAGTATAGCATCGTGTTATCGTTTCTTTGTATCTTCGAAATTATCGAAGCTGTGTATAGTGAAATTAGACACTAGTGAAAAAGCGATGTTTTGACAATTTTATTCAGGTGGGGCTATAATTGATAATAAAGCACATCTCTGTGTGGGGCCTGTACTCAAAGGTTTACAGAAATAGAGTTTAGAAATAGAAATAGAGTGAAATAGAAATAGAGTGAAAATGGGGCATAACTCTATCCCAAAAATGTGTCGTACACCTCCAGGGAAAATTGTCAAGATTTTATCTGCAACTTCTACGTAAAGGTCTCGAGTTACTAACAAAGTCTGTCAAAAATGCGAACATTACCGTGTTGATCGTGTTCTGTTCATACTAACCAGTTTGTAGCCTAGAGCGGGTGTTTCGATATGTGATCTCATGCGTTTTTGTGGTAAATAATAATACATAGGGCACACATTTGGAAATAAATTAACAAAACTTGGCCATTTTATTTTGGTAGAATGTAGCTCGGGGTTAGATATTACTCGTGTGACTGCCATGTCATTATTCATGTCTTGCGTCGGTTATTGTGTTTATATTTTGCTACCACTAAAATTTCGAGATTCTGTTGATGTTATGTGTTTTAACATCATAAATGTTATGCTTATTTTAATCGGCTCAGCTGTTGACGTACGAGATGTCCAGTGGTTTATTTAGACGGTCCATAAAACGCAAATCTTAATATGAGTACATACATCGCAATTCTTAAGTTGTCCATAAAACCAAATCTAAGATGCGGACAAACGTACAATCAACACCGTAAAGTCATTTGCAATGCCATATTGCGGGTACTTCTGGATATTTTTATTGGAAGTAACCAGGAAAATATAGGAGAAACAGGTACAATAATGTACGGTATATCACGTGAACTGTTTTAAAACGAGAACTTAGTAAGTTAATTTCTAACCGTTGATTCACTCCATCAATTCTTAGTAGACAAACACAGATCACGACTGCTCCACTACATTCATCCGGTACGTTTAGACATCCAGAACTAACGGCATGATTCTGCGAAGGAGATCCTGAAATATTACCATGGCTGTCCGCACACCCACCACAATTACGTTCCACTCCTTAAGTTTTCAACTCTCCCGATAACGCAAACCATTTTCCCCGACTACGAAAACTACCGCAGTAGGAATTCTTAAGTTCTCGTGTTTAATTGTGTGTGTGTTCTATGTTCTTTTACGTAACACCTGACAAATTCTCTTAAGCGTTTCAGTTTGTTTATTTTTTGGCACCTGCCAAGTTCGTGACATTTCGTGGCAGCCACCAACTCTGGTTAACAGGGAACGTGTGCATAACATACTGCAGAGAAAATCGATCAGTGAAAATTTGAAAAAGGGAGGTAAGGGAATTTTAATTAATTGAAAAGTGAAAGAAGTTTCTTTGGTATCATTTATCTTGTATTGAAGTGAAAAACAAGATACAGAAACCATTTTTGTGACAATAAAACAATAAAAATATCCTATTTGCGAAAACAAGAAAGCTGGTAGTAAAATGGCTAGAATAGCAGATTAAAGTTCTTAAATTTGAAAGCTGTCCACATAAACTCAATGTTCCAATATAAACGCGACAACAAATGTCGGGGAAGTTTACTCCGGAATTTTAGTGGCCACTCAGCATTTTCACATGTTACATGAAACGTTGTGTTAAACGTCAAAGAATTGGGTAGTTGGTCATTAATCAAACGAAGGAAACATTAATCATTCGGTGCCATAGGGTAGCATCGTTGTTTTCCGGTGGCGCCAATAGCTAGCCGTGAATATGATACGCAGATATGTTGTCTTGATTTACATTACATGTTCTGTACATGTATATGTATTTCTTTTACTCAAGATTTGATAACTAAAATACGGCCACTAAGGAACATGGTGCAACACTCTGGTACTATTATACTCTGGCTCTTTTCTCTAGAATTATTTTAATTAATATTTCGTATTAAGTCCACGAGCTATTCGGAGCAGTTCATTTTCAGCGTATCAAGGGAGACTAATGTTGAAAGTGTGTTCTAAACGCTAACTCGAGTTTTCGCCCTTTACCGACTACGCCTATCGGATAATATTTGACAGGCACAGCAACACTTTAAGCATCGTTGCATTTCGATTGTACGTTTTTGGCATGTCATTCACATAAATACTGAACAAATTAAGCGTTTTGTATACGTGTGTTTGAAAAGGAATTTAATACTTAAACATTTTGGTTCTAACATTTATTGTAAACCCTGGACGTATTATTTGACAATTCGGTGGTTTTGGTTAAAGCCGCAGTCCATAGAATATAACGTAATACATCTTAAATTGGCATTAGTTCTTATGAACGTTAATGACGTTTATTCCACTGAAAACTCTTTCTTTTTACGAAAGGCATTTTATAATGTCAATGTTCGAAAACGCTTGGTACGAACGGAATATACACTAATGTACATGCTGATTTACTCCAGAGGCATCACTAGCTATTGCATACAGATAACAATACGATAAAACGTTATCAAAACGTTAATATTTTACCGGTTTTTGTGTGTTGTTTTAATCGGTAAGATAACGATTAGAAACGATTTCTGCAAGTTTTATTTTTATTAACATATTTCTGGACTGCTGCTTTAAGTGACGTCGAAATTACGAACACGAATTTCAGATTTATTTAGAAACAATATGATGAATTAGCATTTCAGATTTATTTGCCTAACCCGGATGAATTAGCATTGAAAGCTTTCTTAGAAATATATATATTATAGCTTAAAAGGAACAGTTTAACAGTTTGGGGTTGGAAAAACTTTTCTCTAAAAATTAAATTTAAAATTATTTTGTAGAATCTATCAACACTTTTTGTCTGTTGTGCTGTTTTGGTTGCAAAACATAATTATCCTGATATTTATTATAACTTTTTGTGCAAAAAATTACTGGGGTATGTCTACAAGGTAGAACAATTTTCTCGAAAAATTATACTGGCGCAGTGCCTAAATCCGCCACATTTGGGGTGTATTTTTACGATATTTTCAAAAGTTGTTTACCGATTGACATAAAAATGTACACAAATCAAGTTAGGTTTAATGTGCATTTGCTGGCGTGTTTTGGTTACATTTGAAATACTTTGCAAATGAAAAATATTAATAGAGATTGAAGGCCTAAACAGTGTAAACAAATGAGCGCGGGTGTGCCTAAATCTCCTCTTTAAAATGTTCAAACTGCTCAACAATAATACTGTTTTATGAATTCTGTTTTTAAAGCAACTTCTATTGACTCCTATTGACAAAACTCCCACTTTTGTTTATTTAAGGTTCATTTTCTAGTGTTTTTAAAAAAACATGGTGATCCGAAGTTGCTTGGTGAAAAGGAAGATCAGGAACCGTGACCTGCTTATTCCACATTTGTCTATTGTTCTTATTTAATTTTCTATATTAAGCAGCTTGTTGTCTGTTGTTAATACAATGTTCCAATTTCTTCCCAATACTCATTTGTTTTTATAAAAATAGCTCTGAAATTGAGGCCCTGCGTGCATGTGGGACATATCATGAGGGCTTTGAGTAGCGCTCTTAATAAGCAGGTGTTTCCGCATTTTATTGTATGTAATGCCGATGAATAATGGTTATTTTTATGCTGGACATGCTCACATGGACATAATATTAAAACACGATAATTTAATTTTATCATGGACACCATGCGGGGCCTCGAAACTGCGCATGCGCAGTATGAAAAAGATTCCCCGCATGCAGTTTATTTGCATTTAGGGGTTATGTACATGATAATTGGATTAAATATTTATTTATGCACAAATCAAGATGAAAACTCGTAAGCATTGTTAAGGGAAAGTATCGGATTGACTTAGATCAACAAAACATAAATCGCCGGTAAAAAATAACGCTTATTCGGAAGGGGTGGCGTATTTAGGCAAGTGGCGGATTTAGGCACTGCGCCAGTAAGATAGTCGTCAAGGGTTTAACTTTGCACAAACAATATGTTTTCAAACCTTGAAATATGAAAAATAAAATATATTATTGAAAAGGAAAAAGTCACTTTTAGAAAATTATTTTTCACAGCCAAAATCAGTGAAACTGCCCCTTTAAGAATAGAAATGCAGTCGCCCGGTGAAAAAAGGACAGGCTCTCAGTGAGAAATGATCTAATCCGGAAAGATTCAATGATCAGTGATACGTATTCCAACCCAAACCACATACAACGTCATTTTGATGGTGCCGGGCCCTGCTAGCTCAATTGGTAGAGCGCTGGACTTTCAATCCGGAGTTCGTGAGTTTCGAGCTCAAGCCCGGCCATGTAACTTGTGCGTGGATTTGTCATGAAATTGTTTCTACAGCCATTCTCCCCTACCTATGATTCAAGTAGGGCAGTTGTCAGTTTCTGGCATAAGTCGACTAAGCTGGCCCAGAAAAAAACGGCAAAAAAATCCAAACAAACAAACCAACAAAAAGTCACAAATGCGATAACGCAATGATAATGAACTATTCTACTGTCGGTTTCATGAACTTAAGCTAACTCAGCACCACCGGACCACCCCGTTTCAAGAAATTCCCAGAAAACTAACAAACATTACCAATTATTGCAAAACTTGTAATGTATTGTAACATGTATGTGAAGACATATATATGTGTGATCATCGTCAGTCGTCACACACTTAATGATAATGGGTTGTAGTAAGAACTCAAACGGGTTAACATGTCAATACAAAGAGTATCATAGACATATTCTTTCAATGACTTCAACTTATAAAAATCCTTCAGCCTTTATTTTTGTACATTATTTAACTAAACTAAGAAGGAGTGTTCTTTTATCATTCCTACTGGTAATGACATTGGCCGATTTCTTAAAAAGCACCTGTATTATAAGAAAATAATACAAAATTGGAAAGTCATATGTACTGTATACAATATATTTTTGCACCACTGGACCACACCGGAAGTCACCACCGGACATTTTCTTAACACCTCGAAATGAGGTGGTCCGGTGAGTCTCCTAACCGTGTAACTCCAAATCCAGTATCTGCACCCAGACCGTTCGAAATCACCTTTTGCACGAGGACCACGTGCCCGGGTATATTTATAGAACAGAATTCCATTCCAGTTACCTGTTAAATATGTCAACCGACAGAAAATAGGTTTGTGTATAAAATAAGCAGAACGGACTGTTCGAAATCAGCTTTTGCACGTGGACTACGTGCTCCCAGCTATTTATAGAATGCATACGTATTTTTTCACACTTGAAATAATATGTTTACAGTTTATAAATTGTTAGCCACGTGCATTGATCGAATTAACTTCAATAATTGTATGTGTGTATATTGGTGTTAACATGAACAAACAGTGATTGGATTATCTACCATATGTGTGTAGATCTATATTATTGTGTACCCAAATATAAACAAAAATAATTGGATTTGCAACCGTATGTGTGTATTTTTCGTGTATATTAACACATTTGTGGAGATATACTTTGGTGTTTATTATATTCAAGTTGGATAAAACGAGCCAAGTGAGCAAAGTCGTGCTTAGCCCCGATGTATTCAGGTTGGATAAAACGAGCCAAGTGAGCAAAGTCGTGCTTAGCCCCGATGTATTCAGGTTGGATAAAACAAGCCAAGTAAGCAAAGTCGTGCGTAGCTCCGATGTATTCAGGTTGGATGAAACAAGCCAAGTGAGCAAAGTCGTGCGTAGCCCCGATGTAATCAGGTTGGATAAAACAAGCCAAGTGTGCTGCAAAGTCGTGCGTAGCCCCGATGTAATCAGGTTGGATAAAACAAGCCAAATGTGATGCAAAGTCATGCGTAGCCCCGATGTAATCAGGTTGGATAAAACAAGCCAAGTGTTCTGCAAAGTCGTGCGTATCCCCGATGTAGTCACACGATTTGGCGTTGAGTTCTTCATACATGTAAGTCAACTGTGGATTGTTTTCATACTAGATATTTGCTTTATTCCTTTTATATGGGAAAGGTCTAGAGCAGCATATCAGGATGATATGGTGGCTGATTTCTGCCATATCGGATGGCGTGTTGGCGCCTTTGAGGGGCGCCAACACGCCGACACGCCAGAACGACAAATATACGCGCCGATACGACAGATAAAGGTACTTGTAGTTTGGCGTGTCGGCGTGTTGGCGCCCTTCAAACGCGCCAACACGCCAGAACGACAAAGTAAGAGCGCCAATACGACACGTTTGTACCCGCCAGAATGACAACAAGACACATAAATCTCTCGTTCTGGTGCCCATTATTTGGCGTGTTGGCGCCTAGGATTTGTCGTTCTGGCGTTCTGGCTGGTTTGAAGGACGCCAACGCGCCGACATGCCTGAACGACAAAAAGCGCGCCGATACGAGAAATAAGGTATTTGTCGTCCTTTCGTGTTGGCGTGCATGATAAGCGGAAGGCGCCAACACGCGAAAACGAAAGGACGACAAATATCTTAATTGTCGTATCGGCGCGCTTATTTGTCGTTCTGGCGTGTTGTCGTTTTGGCGCCCTTCAAACCCGCCAGAACGCCAGAACGACAAATCTGAGGCGCCAACACGCCAAATAAGGACCGCCATAACGAGATATTTAAGTGTCGTGTTGTCGTTCTGGCGGGTACAAATTTGTCGTATTGTCGCCCTTATTTTATCGTTGTGGCGCGTTGGCGCGTTAGAAGGCCGCCAACACGCCAGAACGATAAATATGCGCGCCGATACGACACATCAGGTATTTGTCGTTCTGGCGTGTTGTCGTTTTGGCGCCCTTCAAAGGCACCAACACGCCAAAACGACATGGCAGAAATCAGCCACCATAGGATGATGCTCCTTTCTGACCCCCCCCCCCCCCACCCATCATTTTGGCTTGTCAACATGTGTGTTGAATGTCTTTTGAAATTCAAGCACTTTTTGCATATTTTATATGTGACGTAAAGTGACCATTTTTAATAAAAGAAGCATCGACATGCTAAAACTACTTGCATTATCACCCTGTACATGTTCTTAAGCCGCTAAAACATGGTTTTTCTGGTTAAAGTTTTTATTCAGATGTATTGAAACTCCAAAACTTCATAGGTTATTCACTTGAAACTGAAATAGACCTTTGTCATCAACTACAGCATCAGGTGCCACAACCCACATAACCCTCTGTTTTGTATTTTGACAGAGTTATGCCCCTTTTTCACATAGATTTGTTGCTCTTGTTTTATACTGGTATACTTACGTTATGTGCCGTTTCTATATATGGAGAATAATTTCCACATATCTACAACTGCTATATATTGGACAATTTGCCCATATCAATGTACCAGATACCGTGAACTCATTTTACTTCGCCGTGTCTAATTTTAATGCATTGTTGGAAAACCGTGCTTATTCGCTCAGACTTAAATTCGCGCATTGTATCTCGACTTTTTGAAGAAAAAAATCTAGTTATTGTCGTCGCTCTGTCGTCTGCGTCAGCGTCATGGTCAGCGTCAGTGTCTGCGTCAGTTATGCTTTTTTGTTTAAGTTTTTTGTCCGAGTCCAATTCTCAAAAACTATCAAAGGTATCCATTTGCAACTATTAATACTTGTTCACTATCAAAAGGGTACACCATTACAATAAGGCAGGTTACCCCGTGATTTGTATTTCCGGAGTTATCTGCCCTTGTTTGAACTTGCCACTTAGCATATTTTGACATTTTTTGGTATTAAAATATAAAATTTCTCAATAACTATCAAATACATTTAATTGAAACACAAGGTACTTGTTAATGGTGCTGACCCCATTCTGCAGACAAAAGGAGGTAACTCTTTCAAGGATTTTGTTGGAGTAATGACCATTTTTTCTACTTACACTTTTCCTGTTAGGTCAAATTTCTCAATACCTATATAAGGTATTGACTTGAAACTCAAAATACTTGATCACAGTGATGAACTTATTTATTCTGTAGACAAAAGGAGGCAATTCTATCAAGGATTTTGCTTGAGTAATTGCCCCTTTTCAACTTAGAATTTTCGCTTTTAAAACAGATCAAATTTTGCAGTATCTATTGACTTGAACCACAAAATACTTTGATCACAGTTATAAACCCGTTTTGTAGACAAGACGAGGTAACTATATCAAGGATTTTGGTGGAGTTATTGCCTTTTTTCAACTTAGATTTGTTGCTGTATGTCAAATTTCTCAATGCCTTTTAGAGGTTTTGACCTGAAGTTCAACATTCTTCATGACATTGATTCTAAAACAAAAGCCCAGTGTACTGTCAAATACGAGAAAGTCGAGCGTCCAGCACCCGTAGGCGGTGCTCTTGTTTATACATTTTATCCATATTTTTCTAATAAGTATTCAAAAATAATATGGACGCGGGGACTAACATTCGTGCAAAATGTTCGGACCGCGAAATACGCGAAAATTATACCACCGCAAAATGAAATGATTTTACAGTATAATGTGTTTTTCAGTTCTGTTTCTGCGGGTTTAGTGTGCATTCATGGTCAACTCTAGAAGATAACACTTGTCTTGTCTGCTGTAATCACTTCTCACTCATCATTTCTGTCTGTTCAATAATGGAGATGAACATTTCGCCAATTTATGTCATAACTCAAGTCGGAGAAAAATCCATCTCGAATGCAGTGACCAAATCAACTCTGTAGTTTCAATACCTCTTTGCCGAAACTGCAACATGTTTTAAGTGTGTGTATGTATTGGTTTGTTCATACCTGTTATATGCCCCCGAAGGTGGTCATATTAATATCGAACCGTCAGTCAGTCCGTGCGTCCGTCCGTAAGTCCTTCCGGCCCAGGTTAAAGTCTATTATAATGTCAAATATCTTGATTTCTATCAAAGGTATTTACTTGAAACGCGAAATACTTCTTTACTTTCAATGTCGCTATCAGGGAAAGCAATCCCCCTAACTCTGTTTTGAGTTTTGACAGATTTATGCCCCTTTTTTAGCTTAGAAATTTTGGTTAAAGTTTTTCAGTAAGTACAATATCTTGTACACTATCAAAAGTATATTTAATTGAAACTTAGTATACTCCTTTACTATCAATGTCTCCACCAGGAAAAACAACCCCAGTTATTCTGTTTTCGTTTTTGACAAAAAAGCATTCGGGGGCATAGCCATATGTCACATTTTGGTCAGCACTTGTTTCCTAATATAAGTGTGGAAATGACAAAGTTTATTCGGATATAAGAACCATAAAACTAAAGAAGGAAGCATAAAATTAGCAAATTATTAAGCAAACACTTTTGAATTGTTTAATAGTGTTGTGCGACCTACATCATATGTCGGATCATTTTATTCACGTGTGTAGTTTTTGACTGTACAGTAGAAAAATATTTAGAAGTTAAAACTTCAACGTGAACATAATATACGACCGATGTCACGTTGTTCATAATGTCTATGCTAACCATGAACTGACTTCAGATTTAATGTTTTTTCTTTATCATAATGTCAACAATAATTATGAAATTACTTGAGGAAATGTATGTTTAAACGAAATATACATGTACTAGTGTGTTTTGTTTTTTGGCTAATGAGCGTTATGATTACGGGATAAAACAGTTATTGCAATAATTTCTTTAAAGAAAACTGACTCAGGAAATGTATTGTTTAAAAATGTTACATGTACTTATGTCTTTACTAAGGATCGTTATGAATGCGGACTTAGTTTCCGAAACCATCGTAAGTTACAAGAATCACGTAGAATTTGAGTCCATTGAACTTTGTTTTGAAACATAATATATGTACAATCGATGATTAGCACATGTTAAGTGTAATATATATGAACATATTATGCTCATATAAATGATAATTCCTCTGGAAACTGATTAAAATAAATAGGTCCCCAGCGTTTTTTACGTTGATATATTTTTAAGTACCTAAGCGGTAGAAAAATCACATCCACCTATTTACATTAATTGTCCATTCAGTTTTAAGGGCCCCATGTGGGTTCTATAACTGGATGAACAAAAGTCGCGTACATAATTCAAACGCTATTTTATTTCACGTATAATCAGGCAAACATGACATGGGTTGTCGACGATAGGAAGCTAAACATAATGAAGAAATTGATTTGTTACTGGAAAACGTTTTAAGTAAGGAATTTTGATATATGTTAGACACATGACTTCGAACGTTGATTCAAGATAAGCACCTGATGATAATATCTAATTTCTAAAGTGTATTGTAGTAAAATAAATGTTTCTATCTCGTCTTTCACTCAGTTTTACGGACAACAATGTTTACAGTACATATTACGGTTTAAAGTGTTAATTCTGGTTTGTGCTAATAAAAGACGATTCAAATTATATTCATTGTACATGAATTCAGAAGAACGTGCATTTTAGAATATCACAAATTATACAGGTATTAACAGATAACAAGATTATTGATCCATATTTGTAGTTGTTGTAGTTTTTAGTAAGAAAATACTTGGTGACAGCTCTACCGGCGACAATCATCGTTCAGTTAGTTATTCCACAAACATCGAATTTCAGATATCCAAATTCCAAAAAGCAAACAAATATTGTGGTTTCATTGTTTAGTTATGTTGTCTCGCGTTTAGATAACGTGTCCAACGTGACGTCAACGTGACGTTACGTGACGTCATAACATGTCCGTAGTGACGTTAACGTCCTCGAAGAGCGGTGAAGGCGAGCCGTCGTTTTCCTTTCATTGTATGTTCTAAAAACAAAAACAATACATAGATTAAAATCAAACAGTTTGTTCAAATCGTTCAATTTACAAACGCAAAAAAAAAACAAAAAAAAAACAACTGAACATGCAGTTACGTTTTAAGCTATATAACTTTGTGACTTTGCAAAACTCCAAAAGTATTTGGGGAATATCATGCACAAGTGTCCAGTTTCTTTTTTTAGTTACTATTAGTATAGAAAGCACTCCGAGAGCTAATTTGCCGTACCCCCATAATAAAGAAACCTTTTAAACAAATACTGGAATCAGAAACGGATCACCAACAAAATGGAATAATTTCTTCATTGGCATGATCCCAACATTTCTATACAATTTCATGCAAATCGGTTTAGTACTTCATAGCTAACAGGCAAACCAACGTCACAGGGGTTACGAACAATATAATTTTGAAAACTATGTTTGTTCATAAATACATGTACACTAATAGAAAAAAGAAACTGGACATTTTTTCATGTCGTATTTTTTATATGATGTTACATTTAAATATGGACGAATTTGACCTGGATGACGTTAGCGTTGTATTGATTTAACAGTTTTTGGGGCATTAACATTATTGATTAGTTCAATTTATAACCTAAATTTTAATACCAAATTCAATCATATTAAAATCTAACAACATATATACAATACGAAATGAAAAATATCCTGTTTTGTAGTATATAACTATTTATTAATACTGTTCTAACATTTACCCCCTTTTAAAATATGTTTTCGTTATTTGCTGTCTTATATATTACTTATATTACTAATAATTTCTACCTTATAACGTTTATAAATTGTTGTATACCATATAGCCAATGTTTTTTTTTTGTTATTCCAGCATTTTGTAAATATTGCTCATATGTTCATGTTTCGCATAAACTTAGCTTTGAACAATCAAACATAGCTTCGAAAAACTTATATAGATGCGTGTCTGAAAAACAAAGCAAACAAGTTATAGAACAATTGTTTGACTCTGATATACTAATTTACTATAAACAACTAATATAAATGTATAGAATATTACCTTACCTGACTGCCTACTGTTCATTTCTATGAGTCGTTTTAAAAGTTGTAGAAGCGGAAACAAACAATATATTACCCAAGTCCAAGCCAAGAGGTAACATTTAACCAAAACGCAAAAAGTACATTAATTTTAAGAAAAAGTTACTCTACCCGTATTTTTGAGTGGAATTATCTGTGGATTGGCGCTGTGGTGTAACGATGGGCGTTCGAATTTGTTAATACGAAGGGTCAGGAATTCCTCGAGTATGGGCTCGTCGTAGTTGGAATAATACAGTGTAAATTGCCCATCGCCCGTCAAGTCTTTCACTCCCCACCCACTCAGGCTTGCAGGCGAAATGGAGGAATCTTCAAAATCTTCCGCGCCCTCTTCATTGAACTGAAAAATAACAGAACTAATTTTTTTCACATGCTATACCTTGTATCCCGTGTAATACAACCATTACGAATATTTCTATCTTAACACATGTGTAAAGATAACATTTTGAGCGTTTTCATTGGCTACATATTCTTTGACTGACCAATCGCATGACGTTATTTTTGTGAAATCACGTCGTTAACATGAAATGACGTCATGCCAATACACAACTTTTAGGATTAATCAACATGTTTTGGTAAAATTAGACGTTTTTTTTTTCGTTTAAAAGCATGTGATAAAAAAGATCGGACACTCGTTGTCATTTCATACCATATTTTATTAAACTCGTCCAGGAAATTCGTTAGTAAGCTCGCCAAAAGCTCGCTTACTAACAAAAGTCCTGAACTCGTGTAATAAATTATGGAATTAAACCACAACTCGTGTCAGATCCTATATATCAGAAACAGTGCTCCATCTAAGTTTTTGTGTAGAGGGTACATGTACATTAAAACCAGAATTTATGGGGGGGGGGGGGGGGCGGGACGTACACTCAGTCCTAAATTTATGGGGGGGGGGGGCGTTCACTCAGTCCTAAATTTATGGAGAGGGGGGGACGTACACTCAGTCCTAAATTTATGGGGGAGGACGTACACTCAGTCCTAAATTTACGAGGGATTAATTGTACTTTTAGTCGGAAAATGGTTGGTTTAAAAGAGCAAAAGACAGCAATGGGGGTAATTTCAAGTAAGGTAGTAGCTACTTTATGAAAATAAACGTACTAAATACGAAATTTCTATGTATTCACGCTTCTAAGAGTCGGATAACATTCATGGGTCTGTTTTGGGTTTCCATGTGTACGTTAAAGGTTGAAACTTCATGCGTAAATGTTCACCTTGATTTTATTTTTTGTACGTATCTTGTAATTTTCTGTCCGTAAATTACACATGTACGCGCCTTATCTGGTCGTCTGAAGCAAGCACGTATTAGAGAGCGCAAACCTCCACCAAGTCGTCTGAAGCAAGCACTTATTAGAGAGCGCAATCCTCCACCAAGTCGTCTGAAGCAAGCACTTATTAGAGAGCGCAATCCTCCACCAAGTCGTCTGAAGCAAGCACTTATTAGAGAGCGCAATCCTCCACCAAGTCGTCTGAAGCAAGCACTTATTAGAGAGCGCAATCCTCCACCAAGTCGTCTGAAGCAAGCACTTATTAGAGAGCGCAATCCTCCACCAAGGTAGCTCTAGCAAGCACTTATTAAAGAGCGCAATCCTCCACCAAGTCGTCTGAAGCAAGCACTTATTAGAGAGCACAATCCTCCACCAAGGGTCTGAAGCAAGCACTTATTAGAGAGCGCAATCCTCCACCAAGTCGTCTGAAGCAAGCACTTATTAGAGAGCGCAATCCTCCACCAAGGGTCTGAAGCAAGCACTTATTAGAGAGTGCAATCCTCCACCAAGTCGTCTGAAGCAAGCACTTATTAGAGAGTGCAATCCTCCACCAAGTCGTCTGAAGCAAGCACTTATTAGAGAGCGCAATCCTCCACGAAGGTAGCTCTTCCCCCGCCTTATCTGGTTGTCTGAAGCAAGCACTTATTAGAGAGCGCAATCCTCCACCAAGGTAGCTCTGGTCGTCTGAAGCAAGCACTTATTAGAGAGCGCAATCCTCCACCAAGGTAGCTCTTCCCCCGCCTTATCTGGTCGTCTGAAGCAAGCGCTTATTAAAGAGCGCAATCCTCCACCAAGGTAGCTATAGCAAGCACTGATTAGAGAGCGCAATCCTCCACCAAGGTAGCACTTATTAGAGAGCGCAATCCTCCACCAAGGGTCTGAAGCAAGCACTTATTAGAGAGCGCAATCCTCCACCAAGTGTCTGAAGCAAGCACTTATTAGAGAGCGCAAATCTCCACCAAGGTAGCTCATCCCCCCATGTGTTGTGCCAGTGGTCGTCTGAAGCAAGCACTTATTAGAGAGCGCAAACCTCCACCAAGGGTCTGAAGCAAGCACGTATTAGAGAGCGCAAACCTCCACCAAGGTAGCTCTTCCCCCGCCTTATCTGGTCGTCTGAAGCAAGCACTTATTAGAGAGCGCAATCCTCCACCAAGGTAGCTCATCCCCCCATGTGTTGTGCCAGTGGTCGTCTGAAGCAAGCACTTATTCGAGAGCGCAAACCTCCACCAAGGTAGCTCTTCCCCCATGTGTTGTGCCAGTGGTCGTCTGAACCACGCACTTATTAGAGAGCGCAAACCTCCACCAAGGTAGCTCTTCCCCACATGTGTTGGCAAGCACTTATTAGAGAGCGCAATCCTCCACAAAGGTCGCAATATATCGCAATAAATATCGCAATAAGTTAACAACTATCACAATATATTGCAATATGGATTTCTAATATCGTGACACCCCTATATATTACACTACTGCGACCAGAAATGAAAGTGAGAAATTGCAGTATTACGTATAAACGATAATTAAGCGATAATAATGACATGCTCCGTGTTAAAAAACGATTTGAGTCTGATTTTCTGGTTCAAGAGGGACTTGTGACAAACATGTGGATCAATTTATTCCGTTTATCAAACACATGCTATATATACATAATAGTGAAGTCCTCTAAGCGTAAATTTCAAGTGTTGTGTGAAATGACGGTTTTAATCAGAATCTAACTACCTAGGCAAAATGCCTTTAAAAATAAACTAGTTTTGAGTTTAGAAGATCAAGATCAACAAACACTGATCATGATCCCAAAAGTTAATCCTACATGTGAACACGGGACATACTGCACTGGCAGTAGCGAAGAGAAACTCATATTAACTAATAAGCACTCAAGAGAGAGTGCAGACTTCACAATTGAATTCGCCAGTGATGGATTACCCACACCCCTGCCATATCTACCAATGATATACATACATTTGAATGATCCATGGACCCAGACGATGATTCGGAAAAAGTATATATTCCCACCCACCCTATTTGCAAAGAAATTCCCCTTCAGAAGTAAGAAAAAATAACCTAGACGTAGATTATTGGGCATTGTAACCCAAACTAAATGTAACTTTGTTTAAACTTCAAGTTTTTTATACTTTATTATGGCTCCGAAGGGAGTTTCGGGGGCATATAGTGATCGCATCGTCCGTCCGTCCGTCCCGCTTCTTGTGCGGAGTATAACTCGAAACGTATTGGAGGGATTCAAATGATACTTCAGATAATGATAGAGGGCTTTGACAGGAAGTGCAAAGTGCAGGGACCATTACTAATTCTTCAATATTTACGCAATTATTGCCCTTTGGTTAATTTTCTTGTGCTCAGCATTACTCCATTAGTATTGAAGGGATTTAAAATGAAACCACATTGATAGAGGACGTTGAGAGGAAGTGCAGAGTACAAGAACCATAATTCATTCTTCAATATTTACGGAGTTATTGCCCTTTGGTTAATTTTCTTGTGCGGAGTATAACTCCATAAGTATTGCAGGGATTTAAAATAAAACCACATATATTGATATAGGACGTTAAAAGGAAGTGCAGACTACACGAACCATTACTCTTTTTAAATATTTTTGGAGGTATTGCTCATGGCTTATTGTTCTTGTGCGGACCATAACTACATGGCTTATTGTTCTTGTGCGGACCATAACTACATGGTGTAATGTTCTTGTGCGGACCATAACTACATGGCTTATTGTTCTTGTGCGGACCATAACTACATGGCTTATTGTTCTTGTGCGGACCATAACTACATGATGTAATTTTCTTGTGCTGAGCATAACTCTAAAGTTATGAAGGGATTCAAATGGCACATCATTTAATGATAGAGGCCTTTGAGAGGAAGTGAAGAGTATACGGACCACAACTATATCTCCAATATTTACGCAGTCATTGCCCTTTGATTGTCACTTACAGTGACAATGCTTGTTTTAATTTCTTATAATTTCATTAATAAGGGTGACAATTGTGATTAGTCAGTATACGGTTAAGAGAGTCAGATCTTACTTAAATTGTGAGTTATTTATTTCCCCTCTTCATCAAAAACGACGCGATTTTCCCCTCCCCACCATTCCCTTATGGTTTCGCAAATATTACAAAAATAATAATTAAAACCATGATAACAAAAACGTATTTGCTGATTTCAAAGATTATTTTTGCGTACGTCTTTGTTTGCTATACATTGCAGACTCTATATCATTTTTATCCTTAATCTTTCCTCAATAATTGTTTTTTTGCAACGAATGGTTTTCGATTAAAACCAGACAGTTTTGTTCTAAAGGATTGTTAAACTAAAATTGTATAAAAGATTACATGTATTACTTTTTTATACATGATTATAAAAATCTCATTCTTTTGTGTTAATATATATTCGTTCTTCTTTATGCATAGAATGTTAAAAGTATTGTAGATTTATATGTTTACTATATCAAGTCTAAGATGATAAATTTGAACCGATTTCCATATTTATATTAAAAAAAAGTAAAAATAACACATAGTTCGTGTATAAGTTTTTACAACAAATCCATTGCCAAAAATTCCTCTAACTCTAACATCACAAAAATCCATTAGGTAGCGAGCGAAATCGCTCTTCCGGTACTAAACCTATTAGGAACGCAAGTTGGCTGTTTCTCTAAAATGGCCTCTCAGGCAATCAAAGAAAAAAATGGAACCGACGCAAATGTCGTGTCGACATTTTAAAGACAGATTTTCGCACCCAGGCGACCAAAAATAACCGAAGCTTATGCTTATTTTCAAGTTTCCTTTCCAATAGTTTTGTAGGCAGATTTTAGTGATTTATATGTTTACTGAGCTCATTTAGATTTATTAAAAAAACGTAAACTTATATTTAATATTCTTACCTTAGAATATGGCATCCCAAGAACAAAGCAGATACATAGTCCGAAAATTAAAACTCTGAGCACAGATAAATTTGTGCAAATATGGTTAATTTGTCTAAAATAGTCCAACATCTTCCTAAAAGATCCGAATCTGTCAAAATTGTTATTGTGCTTTGTAAATTAGTTTATGCTTATGATAATAATAGTTACTATTGTTATTCCAAAATTGCAAAACGACAATCCATTCTATGTTCTGTATTCTTGGTGTGTCTGAGGTGTCTTTTACTGTGAGAGCCGGGGACCGTCTTTGCGGATCATTTCGCAAAGCGTTACGCTGATTACGGAACCAATGAAATCTCGCCGGCGATAATGGCTGGCCCTGCAAGCGCATATAATCAACTGATGCCAGTCGAATGATTGATCGACAGGCGACAGGACATAGGAAATTACAATCGGAACTATTCGAACCCGAACATGGATGCGGAGATGTCGAAATGATTTATGCACGTTACTCGATCGCCGATACGTATCTAAATATATGCAAACTTTCATTAGCATAAATGCGCGAAAATGGACTCATTTAATTGGCGATAAATGCTAAAGTGCGTTGATTCCCAAACGCTTGCTTACATATATGTGATGCAAACGTTAATTCAAGAGACGTTCCTGAAAAATAAAGCAATTTAAAGATATTAGCAAAATAAATGTTGATAATGCTTTAGGGGTTAGACATTACGTTCTTATTATAATTTTCACAAAACGGAAGACGTGTTTAATGATTTTATTTAAAATAATTGGACATGTACATTTTAAAAGATTTCAATGAAAATAATTGGTCATGTAAATTTTACAAGATTTCAATTAAAATAATTGGTCCTGCACATTTTACTGCCCTGTATAAAGACGGAATGTTTTGGAGGTTATATATTATGCTATATAATATACTATATATTTTTACAACATAGAAGGCGTTGTTAATGTCATGTAAATGTTGCTAATATTAAAGGGTTGGCATTTACGTTTTTTTAATAATTTTTCACGGAAAAGAAGGAATTTTAATGACACATGTTATAATGTTGGTAATGTATATGGATGTAACATTTAAGGGGTTAGAAATTTCTTCATAGTGAAGGTCGCAGTGGTGTTTGGTGTCCGCCTTGTAATCGGGAGTGAAATTTCTTCATAGTGAAGGTCGCAGTGGTGTTTGGTGTCCGCCTTGTAATCGGGAGTGAAATTTCTTCATAGTTTTGAAGATCGCAGTGGTGTTTGGTGTCCGCCTTGCGATCGGGAGTGAAATTTCTTCATAGTTTTGAAGATCGCAGTGGTGTTTGGTGTCCGCCTTGCGATCGGGAGTGAAATTTTTTAATAGTTATGAAGGTCGCAGTGGTGGTTGGTGTCCGCCTTGCGATCGGGAGTGAAATTTTTTAATAGTTATGAAGGTCGCAGTGGTGGTTGGTGTCCGCCTTGCAATCGGGAGTGAACTTTTTTCATAGTTATGAAGGTCGCAGTGGTGTTTGGTGTCCGCCTTGCGATCGGGAGTGAAATTTCTTCATAGTTATGAAGGTCGCAGTGGTGTTTGGTGTCCGCCTTGCGATCGGGAGTGAAATTTCTTCATAGTTATGAAGGTCGCAGTGGTGTTTGTTGTCCGCCTTGTGATCGGGAGTGAAATTTCTTCATAGTTATGAAGGTCGCAGTGGTGTTTGGTGTCCGCCTTGTGATCGGGAGTGAAATTTCTTCATAGTTTTGAAGATCGCAGTGGTGTTTGGTGTCCGCCTTGTGAGCGGGAGTGAACTTTCTTCATAGTTATGAAGGTCGCAGTGGTGTTTGGTGTCCGCCTTGTGAGCGGAAGTGAACTTTCTTAATAGTTATGAAGGTCGCAGTGGTGTTTGGTGTCCGCCTTGCGATCGGGTGTGAACTTTCTTCATAGTTATGAAGGTCGCAGTGGTGTTTGGTGTCCGCCTTGCGATCGGGAGTGAACTTTCTTCATAGTTATGAAGGTCGCAGTGGTGTTTGTTGTCCGCCTTGCGATCGGGTGTTTGCGAGTTCGATCCCTACTCTGGGAGCGTTCGGATGCTCCTCAGAAGGATTGAACCAAGTACTGGTTCTACCTACGAAACTAACTCGAAAGTGTTTCAATAATGGTCTCAGGCTTTCGATACAATCGAGCTTTAATAAGTAGGTTTAAACTAAATTACTTTATTATAACAATGTTCACACAAAAAGGAAGGCAGTTCTAAGATACATGTTTTAAGATAAGCATCTAAACAGGGGGTGGCGGGGTACTTTTTAGGGGTTCGAAATTACGTGATTATAATGATCATGAACAACTCACATGGAATGGAGTGGCTGTCCATATATCACGGAAATTAATTTCTCCCACAGCACGCGCTAAAAAATAAATATTGATACAACGCCGTTCAATTTCCATAGATAATTAAACAAACAGTATGGGCACGGTTAATCATGTCTTTTGTTTTCACTGCAGACAAATAAATGCGGTGATGGATAATTATCTGTAAGGTTGAATTTATGAAACCGTTGGCATTTCAAGTAGTATTTTACTTTCGCATTTAGGTCTTACAAAAATAATGTAAAATGCATGTTGTAGGAATACTTGTTTTTGTAGGTAATAAGAGTTCCGCGCAATGTTGTTTGGTTCTGGAATTATATATAAGTATTGTTTAACGGTTTGAACAAATGTTATTATAAAACACGGAACGGTTTCAACATCACCAATTATTACGGTTTCTATATAATGTCTACTTTTAACGATTTCGATACAATAGCGATGTTTAACGTTCATCGGTTTCTACATAAAAGCGAAGTTTAACGTTTGACAGTTTCTATACATATTTGACGTTTAATGATTCCTTTGCAATAGTTATGTTATACGTGTAACGGTTTCTATACAATAGCGATCTTTAATGTGTAACGGATTCTTTACAATAGTTATGTTTAAACATTTTACGGTTTCTATTCAATAGCGATGTTTTACGTGTAATAGTTTGTACAATAGACACATTCCCGTTACATACGTTTTTTTTCTTGCACACGGTTTCTACAAGAACGATGTTTATAGTTTCACCAAGTGTATACCTTTAATAAAGTAATTGCAATTTAATATTCGTTTTCTGTGATCAGGCCAAACAAAACTGTGTGTTTCGGGCAACGTCTGAAAAAATTAGGTAGGTAAGGGATTGATTTTATTTAATTTTTAAAACCCATTTCGGCCAAAAAGCATTGAAAATAATCTTAAATCAGACGAATACGAATTTCACGGCAAACAATCATCGCTAAAACTTTAGGGTCGGGTGGTTTCGCTAGGTATGGTCGTTTTGCCCGAAACACAGATTTTTTTGTTTTGGTCTTAGCAACTATTATTTTATTTTTATGGAAGAGAAGAACAATTACACTAAATTGCCGACATGTTGTTGACTACTCCTTGTAAACATTGTAACCAAAGCCTAAAATTACCATTGTATTTACATATTTCCTACACTCCTTCCAACAATTAAGGTTCTTGCCAATTTGCTCTGGGGACTAAGCGCTAGACGTAAGGGGCAATTGTTTTTATCTTTTTAAGCTAAGTTTTTTTTTTAAAGAAAGAACCGTATTTATACTCATTTTAATGTTTCACGTCATTTGAAACACAGCTGTTTCGCGCTTATGTGACCATACTTGAAAGACGTGGACGGATCAGGTTTCACTCATAGTTCGCCACCCGCCCCCGTGGTCAGGAAACACGACCCAGGAAACACGACCCCTTGCGTGATTTAGTCACCCGGATGTCGTACAGTTGACGTGATCCGGAAAATATACGTCACAACCATTGACGCTTGTCAATTAATTAACGCCAGTTGAACACTTCGGTTTCTTGTGCACCTAGAGTTAATGATCATTGTAGTAAATCGATACTTATTGTATGATTGTAGTTACTGATTAAGTATGTAACCCGATTCTTATCTAAACATCTGAAACTGAACTTCGAGAAACTTTATCACGAATGTGCAATGAGATTTAGAATTGAAATCAATAGCAATTCTGTGATACAATTGGGATAGTTTGTGAATTTGTTAATCACGATGTACGTTAATGTCAATATTTTGCATGCGGGGAAGAATTTCTGGTTAGATACCAGTAAATCCAATTCCCATATGGTCCCATTATAAAACGGCAAACTTAACAAACATTTTTCTAGCCTTTCCGTAATTTCAGGTTGTGCAAGCCTGGTATCAATTTCAAGATTTATCTGTCTTCTTCCAAAAAATTCAATAAAAAAGATATATTATATTAATTCTAAGAAAATGCATCTTATCTGAATGCAGACACCGGTAGAAAACATGCTTTCGGCAGACATATTTTGACAAAAGCCCCATACCACAGTAAACACACCCACTAGTTCATCTTTCAAGTTAGCCCCAATAAAATGCACCAAAAGGTTCCAGACACACATGGTATATATAAAACAAATAACCACAAAAGGCATGTCTGAGATGACTAAATGGTTTTTATACTAGACGAGAATGGGAACTCTTTAGTAATAGGCACTACTTTCCAATGGACCACGTAGGGATACACAATAATTTACTGGTATCTAACCTGCTGACAATAATATTTATGTAGTTGTGACAGTTGATAAAAGGGTTGGGTGGTTGGTGGCAATGACAGATTGGTTTGGCAATCAAGCCCTCCTATGTAAAACGAATCTTTTTTATATTTCGCCCATCTGTATTTCAAAAAAATAAAATAATATCTTACTTTATAATACGTACTTCGTTGCTATGAATTTTGTAAATAGTCTTGACAACGAATCGCCTTTTAAGCACGACTTTTCGAAGAAATATGTGAGCTTTCCTACTCGCCCCGGCATCGGCGTCAAAACTCGGTTAAAGTGTTGGTTCACAAGTATTGTAGCATCAATATTATATAAGGTATTCTCTTGAAACGTGGAATATACCTTTGTCATCAACTCCAGCATCCGGTGCGACAGTCACCATAATTCTGCTTTCTTTATTCTCAACTATGTCCCCTGTTAACAAATAGTGTTATACTGTTTAGTTGAAAACCCATTATAACTTCCAAACTACATAAAGTATTCACTTGAAACTTTGAATATAACATTGTCATCAACTTCAGCATATATCCGTAACTACTTGTATTTTGACAGATGTATGCCCCTTTTCAACTAAGAATTTGAAAGTTATCATTTTGATGTTATGGTCTAGTAACTTCAGAACTATAAAAAGCATTCACTTGAAAACTTGGAATATAACAATGTCTTCAAATTCTACATTACCTACAACAACGGCCATAACTCTGTTTTACATGTTTTACTGAAACACTGAAACTGCTACCAATTGATGTTATAGATTTTACTTTTTTATCAGAGTATTGTATCAAACGCCCTCGTGGTTTAATTCATACGCATCAGAACTCTAAATCGTTGCTTATTAGCCGCTAAACAACTCAAAATCCGACATTTTTTCTTCTCACGTCCACTTTCCACAAATGCATCAACTGGCAAGTATTCGAATAGACGAGCGCGCTGTCTTTCTGACAGCTTTTGTTCGTTTATACCATTAGACATTAGACATTATTTATTCAGATCCAATACGCCAAATGTGGCACATGAGGACAACATATTTACATACTTGACATGGTAAACTATATACATATATTTACATAACATTTATGAGCATACGTTCTTGCGGAGAAGAATCTTTATTTAGAAAGTTTTATTTAAGTAAATTAATAATAATATCATTCCTATAATTATAAGTTTGTGGTGTTAAAATAATTTAAAATACATTGATCTTTCACACCAAAAGTTAATTACGATGTATAGTCTAATGAGACCATGAAAAACAGGAATTATAATTTATAGTCTTAATGAGAGAAAAGGATTTTAAACATATATTCGAGTATAATAAAGATATATAGTATAAAACATACCAACATGTTAAATATGTATTTGATCAGGCAAACACTAAAATACAAACTTTAAGATGCAACACGCAATATGTATCTTTTCATGCGTATATATATATGTGTCATTGAACAACATGTATATTCATAATTAAGAAACTCAAATGAAGTTTAGTCACAACAATAATCATTTATATAATATATCTATACCAAATAGTAAGTAGTACTCGAAATATGCGCCCTATCGAGACGAAATATAGAGATTTTGCACATATTATTGTGGCTTATTGTGTTTTATCTTGTCATAGTCTACCGAACCATACACCCTATCAAAAAGAAATATAGGGCTTTCGAGGTTATAGTTATACCTAATTAGACTTTGTCGTTTAGTCTGAAATGTACTATGAGTCGAAATAAATTGTAAAATTAGTCAATAAAAATAGCAAACGTATTAAATAAGTACATGAAAAGTGTATGCAGGGCATAGTATGCCACCACACGTTAAAAACAGTTATAAAGCCATAAGGTGTTTGAAACACACATATAAACAATGTTTTATAGCGTTAAGCCTTTAATATATACAATTGCCGTACACAATAATACAATTTATAAACAAATCCCCCGGTCATAAAAAAACGACCGCAACATAGTGGGTATAACTATCGATTTTAAAAGAATGTTGTAAAACAGTTATATTGTTTGCTCTTTAGCCTTAAAGCCGAGATATGTATAGCAGGCTAATTTTGTCAATGTAGTTACATTTTCTGATTTCAAAAGTGTGATGAATTTTGGCATGTTAGGTCTTATCCAATAATACCTATTAATATATTTCTTTCTGAGTTCTGTTAAAATAGAGCATTCCATAACAAAGTGAAATTCGTCATCGATTTTTTGACAGTGTATGCATTTTCTATCATTATATGGAATAGAAGTAGGCTTATGCCATCGGCCAGATTCAACCAAAAGGCGATGAGAGGAGACTCTGAGTTTACATAAAGCAATGCGATATTGTTCATTTCTAACAATATTAAGGTAACATTTAAAATCATTATTTATGTTAATTTCCCTATATAAGAGAGCTCTAGAGGATAATGTTAGTCTGTCATTCATGTCTTGGTAAAAACAATCGTAATATTAAATAGAGTTTTCATCGTTTTACGGTATTCAATAAGGCCATACCAACTTGATTCAATGTTTAGCGTCCTCGGGCTGGTAGGTTTTCGGATGCCTGAACGAAAAAAAAACCATTTTGACACTGTGACAATTCAGAAACCGTAAAAAAATTTTTTGGATAAAAATGAAAAAAAAAGACTGTTAGGTGTGTTTAACAATTTGTTTTAAAATAGTGTGCAACTAGTCAATTTACACGCTTAAAATACTGTGTTAAAGTAAGTTGCCAATATGATGACAGTTGCAAGTAAACATTTGCTTTAGGTTGGACCACTGCCATAAATAAGTTGCGAAAGAAAAATGTTGTTTGTTTTTTTTATCGACTCGTTGTTGTTTTTTCCTGCCTGGTTGGTAGGTTTCGAAAAATCATGGGAACGCTAAACATAGAATCAAATTTGTATGGCCTTACTGTGATATCAAGTCAGTAAATGGTGGGCGGAGCCAAATATGCAAGCTTACCGTGCAATAAGTAGCGTGCAGTATATTAAATTGTTGTAATTTATTCGCACGCGACTTATTGCACTGAACGATTGCACTGAGTGGACACATTGCGACAGAGCTAAATTTGGAAATGACACGCATGCCAAGCATGGCAGGCATCGCGTGACGTCTAGGAACTGCCCATTGGGATCGGCATCGTAGAAAGTTGCGATGTGATTGGTAATGTGGTATAAAACTCTTGTAGCACCATTTGACCTTAATACGTTAATTATGTAATCTCGCCCTGCATATAACATCTTAGTGTGCTACAACTATTACTTATGCTGTTTGTTTATATGTACATTTAACGCGTTTATTATATGCATTACCATTTTGTGAAATTACATGGTTTGAATAAAAAAGTAAACGTTCAAAACATACATTACTTGCAATGTCGTTAGAGATAATCGAATTGTTATAGAAAGTTTGCTGTTGTTATTTTATGAAAGAAGAGACGATTTTGTAGTGTTGTGATAGAGTATGTGAAATTGTTGTGTTGAGATAGAATATGTGATATTGTTGTGTTGTGATAACATATGTGATATTGTGGTGTTGTGTGTTGTGATAGATATGTGATTTTGTGTTGTTGTGATAGAATATGTGATAGTGATAGAAGACGTGATATTGTTGTGTTGTGATAGATGTGATATTTTTTTGTTGTGACATAAATATGATAGTGCTGTGTTGTGATAAAGGACATGATAGTATTGTGCTATTCTGAAAGAAGGTGTGATTTGGGGGTATATTATTCAATATGGTGGTAGCAGTGGTCAAAGCAACGAAGCAAGGTATACAACTGTGATGAGTTTAATCAATTGAACTTCTAACAGTAGTCTCCCCTACGTCACTGTAAACATAGCAGTCGCCCAAACTCCTGACAGTGGTTTTTTGAACTTGGTCGGTTAAATTCGTCATGACCAGTAGAAGATCCGTATAAATTATTGGGTCATCGGGTCAAAGATCAATGTCAAACTGGCAAAATAAACGTAAAAAACTGACCAATAGCTGCAAATCTTGTCATGGCATTTACTGCAGAACCCTTAGACCTAGGCCTGTATTTTTCAAACTTGGTAGAAATGTTGGTCATGACTAGTTAATGATCCCTTTTGATCATTGAGTCCTTGGGTCAAAGGCCAATGTCAAACTGACCAATAGTTGTAAAACCTTGTCCAGAATGCATATGAAACCATAAGGCCTAGGTTAATACAATATGGTAGGTAGGTTGGTTATGACTACTAGTAGCAGTTGATCCCTATTGATTTTTGAGTTATAGGATCAAAGGTCAATGTTAAGGTCAAACTGACCAATAGCTTAAAAAACTTGTCCAGGCAATAAATCGGTTACCTTAGGCCTAGGTTTAAAAAATGTGCAAGGTAGGTTTGTCTGGACAAATATTCGACAATGGCTGAACGTTACGGTGTCCTGTTAATGCCATCGTAGTTTTGCGACTTCGACCTGTGCTTATGAAAGGGCGCCGACACGGTACGCCGAAATGCCGACACGATGCGCCGATGCGATCGTCTTTTCCTATCTTCGCCCGATTTTATAGCCACAGATGAAAAAAACACACGAGATTGCGACGTTTATATCGCTTAGGCGTAATCTTTTTGGCGCGTCGGTACCCTTTCATAAGCATAGGTTGAAGTCGCGAAACTACGATGGCTATAACAAGACAGCTTTTTCAACTGTTGGTTGGTTTGTTATGCCATTGATTTACTTCCCTGTTTATGAAACAATTCACTCAGTCAGTATCAATGTGCCATGGGGGGGGGGGGGGCATTCATCACTGACAGTGATATTTCTTATTATAGTATGGATCCTATGATAATATATTGCCGTGGCAGATATTGCATATTGACAAATATTTCAATATAATATGGGGGTATTTTGTTCCAGAACTACACGCAAGACATCGTACAATGAGTCCACATTTATTTTGGTAAGTAAACAAACTTCTCTGACAACAACAGCAACAGCAACAACAACAAGACCAGAGAAAACGTGTGTGAAAGGTATTGCAAATTATTGCTTATAATTTAATTTCATTATGACAGTAATGAAGGAAAAATGTCTGCTCCGTACGTGATGATCATTTTTGTCGGACGGCGACACGGAGAAATCGAGGAGCAACCAACACTGAACGAACACTACCGGAGATGAGAATCTAGACACCGGATATACTGAAATTAGAACATGGAATGACAAATATAGTTGGTTGAAATGTAAAGATTTTGACACTGACTGACGTGAGAACGTGGAAATTACAAATATATTGAGTCGAAATGCGAAGATTTTCACACAGACTAACACAAGAACGTGGAAATTACAAATATATTTGGTTGAAATGTAAAGATTTTCACAAAGACTGACATGAGCATGTGAATATTACAAATATATTTGGTTGAAATGTGAAAATTTTCAAATAAAAATGGCACCCTTATTATGCTGTTATATAGAAACGAGAAACACCGCGCTTGTTCGCTAGTTCAAATCGTATGTAGAATATTTTCACAAAGTGCATTGTAAGCAATGAGGCCATACGAAAAGTGGCTGTACTCATTAAGGCATGTTAGCGGCATCTGTGTGCTGTACCTGCTATTTCTGGGTCGGGGCCTGTTCTTTCATGCCCTCGTATCTGTCCCTGGCAAGTCGCAATTGCTCCACCATAGTTCCCTCAATCTGAGGAAAAAGCTGTAAGAAAATTGAATACATAGAATTTTATGTTCTGTTTTAGTAATCCATGGGCTAAGAAAGTCGAAGAAATTTTGTTATAGATTTTGGCTCATGTATTTGGTTACTTTAAGAACCGTTTGTATTTGATTACCTTGGCAACTGTTTGTATTTGGGTACCTTGGCAGCCGTAGATTAAGGTACATTTGGATATGGTTTCTTTGACAACCGTAGACAAAAAGTGTAATAATTATGTTACAACGGTAACCGTAGATCAATTTAGGTACATGCGTATTGGTTACCTTGGTAACTGTAGATCATTTAGTACCTTGGAAACCGTATACAAAGTTAATGTATTTGGTTACCTTGGTAACCGTAAATAAATGGTTCCCTTGGCAACCGTGGACAAAAGTGCATGTATTTGGTTACCTTGGAAACCGTCTCGAACATCGGAATGAGGACGAACTTGATGAAGCCGATCTGAGCAGATGGCTTCGTGACCTTGTCCCGGTCCATGAAGGGCGCCACCGGAAGTCCCTCCATCTTTTCGCGGTCGCTCTGAAAACAAGAAAAACGTTAGTTAATATAGTGAAAAAGACATAACCTATCGACGTGAAACCAGTAAATGTTCTTTTTATTTTAAGCTTCAAATGTGTTATTTTGGTATTTTTCCGACTTCGCGATGAAAAAGTAGTTCCATTATCAAAGCAGTAATTTTCACAGTTTTAAAACAGTGAATTTCCAATTTTATTCCTCTGAAATTTCCCAGAAACCATCGGAAAGCATAAAATAAAATACCCCTTTCCTTGGCAATCGAATATTAAAATACATGTAAATGACCCGTTTCCATGGCTATTGAATATGAAAGTTTAAGTAAATAGTCCTTTTCCATGGCAGTCAAATATTAAACTATATGTAAATGCCCCCTTTCCATGGCAGTCGAGGATAGTAGTATAATATGCAAATAGCCTGTTTCCACGTCAATCGAATATTATAGTAAGTATAAAAAAATAACCCGTTTCCATGGCAGTCGAATATTGTAGGATATGTAAATACGCCGTTTCAATGGTTATCGAATTTTATAACATAAGTAAAAGACCCATTTCCATGGCAATCGAATATTATAGTATGAGTAAAAGATCTGTTTCCATGGCTGTCGAATATTATAGTAAAAATAAACAGTCCGTTTCCATGGCAGTCGAATATTATAGTAAGTATAAGTAAATGGTCCGTTTCCATGGTAACCGCTTACCTGGTTGAAGTATTCCTCCAGGAGGCAGTCGACCCAGGGCTCGGACACTTCCATGGGTCGCACTTCGTTGGAAATATCGCAGCACTTGATCAGGACCATCTTGAGCTACAACGATTTATCGAACACACGATTTTATTAAAGTTTATCTGAATTGAGCATAGACGTGTGTATATCTGTCAGTATACAAACAGATCCGTTATTTAGCTTTAAGAGGGAATATCGGAATATCGACGATAGTTGGAAATTCATTTTGCTGAAATGAATATTATTGGCAGTATTTGACTGTTTACAAATAATGCAACGAAATTGAAATTCAGGCAGTAGGATTGTTGTGTTAATTGAGACACATAACATCTGGCAACTGGTAATCTGTGGATTGCTTGTTCTAAAATAATTCACAACAGCGAAGAATTCTTTCGTCTTTTAATGTGTGTATTTTGTTGATTATATAAAATCAGTATTGTAAATAAGATTTAAAAATATTTTTTACCCTGGCCTTTGGCATTGTCATCATAATCGAATAATAAAATATGCAGGCTCAAATTAATTTACTTAATCTCTTGTTTTTTTCGTATCTAGTTGTTCTTACTTCATTCGTTTGTCCTCAACGTATCTAGCTGTTCTCACTTTATTCGTTGCTCCGTACCGTGTTTAGCTGGTCTTATTTTATTCGTATGTCCTTACCGTATCTATCTGTTTTCTTACTTGACTCGTATGTCTTTACCGCATCTAGCTGGTCTTACTTTAGTCGCGTGTCCTTAACGTATCTGTCTATCTGTTTTCTTCCTTTATTAGTATGTTCTTACCGTATCCAGCTGTTCTTACTTCATTCTCATGTTACATTCTTACCGTATCTATCTTTTCTTAATTTATTTTTATGCTTTATATGTATCAGGCTGTTCTTATCGTATCTAGCTGTTCTTAATTTATTTTATGTTTTTATCGTATCTAGCTGTGGTTACTTTATGCATATTTTTATACCGTATCCAGATGTTCTGCCTTTATTCTTTTGTTCTAACCGTATGTAACTGTTCTTACGTTTTTCATATCTCTTTACCGTATCAAGCTGTTCTTAATTTATTTGTATGTTCTTTCTATATCAAGCTGTTGTTACCGTATCTAGATGTTCTTACTTTATTGTTATGTTCTTACCGTATCTAGCTGTTCTTAATTTATTTTTGTTATTTCTGTATCTAGCTGTTCTTACTTCATTCTCATGTCCGATTCTTACCGTATCCAGCTGTTCTTATTTTATTTCATGTTATATATGCATCCAGCTGTTCTTACCGTATCTAGCTGTTCTTATTTTTTTCTGATCTCTTTATTGTATCTAGCTGTTATTAATTTATTTTTATGTTCTTTCTGTGTCAAGCTGTTCTTACCGTATCTAGATGTTCTTACTTGATTCTTAGATACTTACCGTATCTAGCTGTTCTTACTTTATTCGTATCTCTCTATCGTATCTAGCTGTTTTTACTGTATCTGGATGTTCTAACTTTGTTTTTATGTACTAACGTATCTAGATATTCTTAATTTATGTTTGTTATTTCTGTATCTAGCTGTTCTAACCGTATCTAAATGCTCTCTATTCTTATGTTATTACCGTATCTACCCGTTCTTACGTTATTCTTGTCTTCTTACCGTACCTAGATGTTTTTACTTTATTTCTATGCTCTTACCGTATCTAGCTGTTCTTTGTTCTTGAAATCAAACTTCCCATCCAATTTGGACTTGAAATTCTCGATGATTTCGCTGTGTTTCGCCATGTCTGTCGCCAGAATCAGCTGGGTTATACCCTGAGGTGGAAGTATAGACGATCAAACAAATGTCACCATATGCGACTTGCTCTAGTGTTTTGTCCAATTATTGCAATTTAATATTGCATGCTTTCGGTAAATAGCAAACATTTCGAATTAGCGTGCGTGAGGCAGGAAGTCACTTCTAAACATTAATCCACTGTAGGTTGAAAGTGCGTCGTTTCTACGTATGAACGTCTATGCATGAACGTATTTAATGTGACAAACTTCGTTTCAACGTATGAACGTCGTTAATGTAACAAACGTCGATTCTACGTATGAACGTATTTAATGTGACAAACTTCGTTTCAACGTATGAAACGTCTTTAATGTAACAAACGTCGTTTCTGCGTATCAACGTAATTAATGTGACAAACGCCGTTTCGACGTATGCACGTCTTTAATATAACAAACGTCGTTTCTACGTATGAACGTAATTAATGTGACAAACGCCGTTTCGACGTATGCACGTCTTTAATATGACAAACGTTGTTTCTTCGTTTGAACGTCTTAATTGTGACAATTGTCGTTTCTATATTGCATGCTTTCGGTAAATAGCAAACATTTCGAATTAGTGTGCGTGAGACAGGAAGTCTCTTCTAAACATTAATCCACTGTAGGTTGAAAGTGCGTCGTTTCTACGTATGAACGTCTATGCATGAACGTATTTAATATGACAAACTTCGTTTCAACGTATGAACGTCTTTAATGTAACAAACGTCGTTTCTGCGTATGAACGTAATTAATGTGACAAACGCCGTTTCAACGTATGCACGTCTTTAATATGACAAACGTTGTTTCTACGTTTGAACGTCTTAATTGTGACAATTGTCGTTTCTACGTATGAACGTCTTGAATGTGACAAACGTTGTTTCTACGCTTTGACGTCTTTCATGTAACAAACGTTCGTTCTACGCTTTGACGTCTTTCATGTTACAAACGTCATTTCTACGTATGAACATCATAATTGTGACAAACGTCGTTTCTATGTATGAACGTCTTTAATGTGACAAACGCCGTTTCTACGTATGAACGTATTCATTGTAACAAACGTCGTTTCTGCGTATTAAAGTCTTTAATTTGGTAAACTTGTTTCTACGTATGAACGTCTTTATTGTAACGAACGTCGTTTCTACGTATTAACGTCTTTAATGTGACAAACGTCGTTTCTACGCTTTTAACGTCTTTATTGTAACAAACGTCGTTTATAAGCTTTTATCGTCTTTATGGTAACAAACGTCGTTTCTACGTATGAGCGTCTTTAATGCAACAGACGTCGTTTCTACGTATGAATCTCTTTATTGTAACAAACGTCGTTTCTGCGTATTGACGTCTTTAATGTAACAAACATTGTTTCTACGTTTGAACGTCTTTAATGTAACAAAATGTGTTTCTGCGTTTGAACGTCTTAGTTGTGAAAAACCTCATTTCTACGCATAAACGTCTTTAATGCTACGAACGTCTTTTCTGCGTATGAATGTCTTAATTGTGACAAAGGCCATTTCTACGTATGAATGTCTTTAATGTGACAAACGTCGTTTCTACGTATGAATGTCTTAATTGTGACAAAGGCCGTTTCTACGTATGAATTTCTTTAATGTGACAAAAGTCGTTTCTTCGTATGAATGTCTGTTTTCTGACAAACGTCGTTTCTACGTATAAACGTGTTTCATGTGACAAACGTTGTTTCGACGCTTTGACGTCTTTCATGTGACAAACGTCGTTTTTACGTATGGACGTCTTTTATGTAACAAACGTCGTTTCTACCTTTGAACATCTTAATTGTGACAAAGGCGGTTTCTACGTATGAATGTCTTTAATGTGACAAACGTCGTTTCTACGTATGAATGTCTTAATTGTGACAATCGTCGTTTCTACGTATGAACGTCTTTCGTGTGACAAACGTTGTTTCTACGCTTTGACGTCTTTCATGTAACAAACGTCGTTTCTACGTATGAATGTCTTAATTGTGACAAACGTCGTTTCTACGTATGAATGTCTTAATTGTGACAAACGTCGTTTCTACGTATGAATGTCTAAATTGTGACAAACGTCGTTCCTACGTATGAATGTCTTAATTGTGACAAACGTCGTTTCTACGTATGAATGTCATAATTGTGACAAACGTCGTTTCTACGTATGAATGTCTTAATTGTGACAAACGTTGTTTCTACATTTTAATGTCTTTATTGTAATAAACGTTGTTTCTATACTTTTGGACGTATTTAATGTAACACGCGTCGTTTCTACGTATATACGTCTTTATTGTAACAAACGTCGTTTCTGCGTATGAGCGTTTTTAATGTAACAGACGTTGTTTCTACGCATACCACTCTTATAGGTTTGGACGTCTTTAACGTAACAAACGTCGTTTATATGTATTTACGTCTTGAACGTCGCAACCGTCGTTTCTACGCTTACCGCTCTAATACGTTTGAACGTCTCCTTGTCAACGTTAGAGAAGATGTTCATCTCCGGGTTGGAGAGGATCTGGAAAGCCACGGCGCAGTGGTGGTTCTCCAGGGGCGAGATGTCGTTGTAGCGGATAGCCAGCTCCGTCCGAGCGTTGATCTGGTACCTGGAAGTACGGAGTGAGAGTGGTTATGCGATGTACTGGCATTGGTAATACAATGTACTGACATTGATTATGCGATGAACTGACATTGATTATGCGATGAACTGACATTGGTTATGCGATGTACTGACAATCGTAATACAATGTAATGACATTGGTTATGCGATAAACTGACATTAGTTATACAATGTAATAACATTGTTTATGCGATGTAGTGATATTGGTTATGCGATGTAGTAACATTGGTTATGCGATGTAGTATGCTCTCTACTACGAGGTATAGCAAAGGTTTTCGCTTCACGTCCTCTTAAATAAGCTAAGATATTACTAATGACATATCTGCACACTAACTCAGAGCTGAATACATACAACACGTTGTATCCTAAATGGTCGAGATCGTAACATATGCTCGCCATTATAAGCTATATGACTTGAGCATGATTTAAAATCTTCATTTAACTATATCTTAACTTTAAATATTTATGAACTCTGGGCCCAGTTCGGTATACGTACGTGTTATTGTATCCTGGGTGGTCGAGATCGTGGCATATGCTCGCCACTATTAGGGTGCCAATCTCCTCGATGGAGATTTTGTCCGTCAGCTCACACAGATTCACCATGCCGTACATCATCTGGGTCACGCAGAAGCAGTGCCGGAAGTTGTGGAAAGGGTTGTTCCGGTAGTTCTCTTGAACACACAGCTGCAAGGGCAGTTGAAAAAGTATTGAGTTGGTTTAAAAGGGTTGTTTCGGTAGTTCTCTTGAACACATAGCTGCAAGGGAAGTTGAAAAAAGTACTGTGTTGGTTTAATTATACCGGGATCGTAAGACCTAGTATCTACAGGTTGAAGAGTTTTTAGATAAAATGGTTGATGTATTTTTTCATTTCATTGGCGATTTATTATTTTTTACATCTCGAGTATAGAAGAGGTGTATGTGAATGGTAAATTACAGAAAAATGTATATATGAATGGTGTATTAGAGAGGTGTTGCATGTGTGAAAGATGTATTAGAAAGGGGTTGCATATGTGAATGGTGTATTAGAGAGGTGTGTATATGTGAATGGTGTATTATAGAGGGGTGTTTATGTGAATGGTGTATTAGAGAGGGGTGTATATGTGAATGGTGTATTAGAGAGGGGTGTATATGTGAATGGTGTATAAAAAAAATGTATATATGAATGGTGTATTAGAGAGGTGTTTCATATGTGAATGATGTATTAGAAAGGGGTTGTATATGTGAATGGTGTATAAGAGAGGTGTGAATATGTGAATGGTGTATTATAGAGGGGTGTATCTGTAAATGGTGCATTAGAGAGGGGTGTATATGTGTATGGTGTATTAGAGAGGGGTGTATATGTGAATGGTGTATTAGAGAGGGGTGTATATGTGAATGGTGTATTAGAGAGGGGTGTATATGTGTATGGTGTATTAGAGGGGTGTTGTATATGTGAATGGTGTATTAGAAAGGGGTTGTATATGTGAATGGTGTATTAGAGAGGTGTGTTTATGTGCATGGTGTATTAGAGAGGTGTTGTATATGTGAATGGTGTATTAGAGAGGTGTTGTTTATGTGAATGGTGTATTAGAGAGGTGTTGTTTATGTGAATGGTGTATTAGAGAGGGGTGTATATGTGAATGGTGTATTAGATAGGGGTGTATATGTGTATGGTGTATTAGAGGGGTGTTGTATATGTGAATGGTGTATTAGAAAGGGGTTATATATGTGAATGGTGTATTAGAGAGGTGTGTTTATGTGAATGGTGTATTAGAAAGGGGTTGTATATGTGAATGGTGTATTAGAGAGGTGTTGCATATGTGAATGGTGTATTAGAGAGGTGTTGTTTATGTGAATGGTGTATTAGAGAGGGGTGTATATGTGAATGGTGTATTAGAGAGGTGTTGTTTATGTGAATGGTGTATTAGAGAGGTGTTGTTTATGTGAATGGTGTATTAGAGAGGGGTGTATATGTGAATGGTGTATTAGAGAGGTGTTGTATATGTGAATGGTGTATTAGAGAGGTGTTGTATATGTGAATGGTGTATTAGAAAGGGGTTGTATATGTGAATGGTGTATTAGAGAGGTGTTGTATATGTGAATGGTGTATTAGAGAGGTGTTGTTTATGTGAATGGTGTATAAGAGAGGGGTGTATATTTGAATGGTGTATTAGAGAGGGGTTGTTAAATATGTGAATGGTATATAATAGAGGAGCTGTATAGTAGAGAGGGATGATATGTTAGAGATGGATTGGATATTAGAGAGGGGTTGGATATCAGAGATGGATGGTATATTAGAGCGGGATTGTAATATTTAGGGTTGAACACCAGAAGGAACCAACTGCTATTGATTTCGATATTAGTGGCACTGTATGTTAGATATCGGTTTTAATGGTATTTTAGAGAGGGACTGTATATAAAACAGGAGCTGCGTATTAGAGATGCACTGCACATTAGAGTGGAACTGAGTATTAGAGAGGAACTCCAAGTCGACCTACCAGCCAGCGCTTCAGAGTGATAGGGTTCATGTTGAACTCCCTGACGAACCCCAGCTCGTGGAAAATGTGCTCCAGAAGGCTCAGCATCTGTAAAATACCATGACAACCACCACGTGCGTTAGTCTTAGTATATGCAGGGGCCATATTCCAGAAACATCTTTATCGAAAAATATTTTCACTTCAGTTCCAATTTTTGTTAGGTCGCATTTTTAAAGTAATGATTCCAGTTACATTTAAGTAAAAAGTAGTAAATAATAAGTTGATAAATTAGTGAACCATTTAGCAGAATTTCGTGTAAACATGGAATAAAATGCTCAAGAAAAATGACGATTGTAAGGCTATGGGTACGATTTCACTTAAGATGTTTCTGGAATACGACACCAGACCAGTTTACTGTTCCATATTATTACGAAAGTCATCTGCGCCTTTGTGTTTTTCTATGTAACTGATAACGCCTATGTAATGAACGTTAAAATACGTGTTCTGATTTATGCGAGGAAAATTATCTTAGAAACCTTGGAAATGTCAGCTAGTACATTTTGATATAAAATCTTGCGACCCAGTTGATTGCTTTCACACTTTCACGCAGTTAACAGAGCTGAAACTTGGCAAATTTGACACCTATATCGCACGGTACACGAATTCAAACATTGGGCACTCTCACTGGTCAAATGCGATTTCACACCTTCAAATACGAGTCCATTATACTATAGCACTCACACGGGTCAAATAGGGTCAAATTAGTTTAAACTTACAGGCACCTATATTGGTCAAATGTTAGTTCAAATTTACAGCACTCATATAAGTTAAAGTTAAGTTTATTGGGAGAACATACATTTTTTAAAGTGAGTACACTCTTGTCTCACAATTTAGTAAAAGTATGTTCACATACATCACACTGTTGTAAACAATGAGTACGCACTATATCACACTTTTGTAAAAAGTGAGCCCCCACTGTTGTCAAAAATGAGTCTCCACGTACACCACACTTTTGTAAAGTGTGTCCTCACATACATCACACTTGTATCAAAAGTGAGTCCTCACCTACACCACACTTTGTTAAAGGTGAGTCCCCACCTACATCACATTTCGTAAAAAGTGAGTTCCCACCTACATCACACTTCGTAAAACGTGAGTCCTCACCTTCATCACACTTTTGTTAAAAGAAAGTCCCCACTTACATCACACTTTTGTCAAAAGTAAGTCCCCACCTACATAACACTTAAAAAAAATTGTTTCCCCTCATACATCACACTTTTGTTGCCAGTGAGTCTCCAACCACATAACACTTTTGTAAAAGGTGTGTGACAGCCAACATCACACTTTTGTGCACAGTGAGTCCCCACTTCATCACACTTTTGTAAAAATTGTGTCCTCACCTACATCACACTTTTGCTAACAGTCAGTCCCCAACTACATCACACTTGTGTTAAAAGTGTGTCCCCCACTTACATCACACTTTTCTCACCTCGTTCGGCTCCCAGTGCCAGATGTCAAATGTCGGCTGCTTGAGATAGTCGATTGTTTCCTGTGACAGTGTGTACTGACAACACAAAAAGAGCAATTAGTAAGTAAAACACGTGGAATTGATGCATAGCATACAGTAGATTCGCACACATAAGTTATCACGTTATATATAGTAAGATTGTTGTGAAAAAGTAGCTTACCGTTTAAGAATTTCGATGTACAATAATTAATATTCAATTGCTTAATAAAAGTAAAAGTATTCACAATAAATAATTAGCACGTAATCTCACAGATAATTTAAGAAAAGAACCGACAAAACTTCTATAGTTATTACGATGGTTAGTTTCTGTCAGTGTATACGTGTCAATTATGTCTATTGGCACGGCATTAAATCATAATTATGTCCACTGACATTGTCCTAAGTCATTTCGATGGATATTGTCTCAAGTCATATTTCTATTGACATTTTCTCAAGTCACATCTCTATTTACATTGTCTCAAGTCGTATATCTTGACATTATCTCAAGTCATATCTCTATTGACATTGTCTCAAGTCACATCTCTATTGACATTGTCTCAAGTCGTATCTCTATTGACATAATCTCAAGTCGTATATCTGTTGAAATTATCTCAAGTCATATCTCTATTTACATTGTCTCAAGTCATATCTCTACTTACATTGTCTCAAGTCGTATGTGTTTTGACATTGTCTCAAGTCGTATAGCTACTGATATTTTCTCAAGTCGTATATTTGTTGACATTGTCTTAAATCATATCTCTATTTACATTGTCTTAAGTCGTATCTCTATTGACATCGTCTTAAGTCGTATCTCTATTTACATTATCTTGAGTCGTATTTCTATTGACATTGTCTCAAGTCGTAACCCTACTGGCATTGTCTTAAGTCGTATCTCTATTGAAATTGTCTTAAGTCGTATATCTATTGACACTTTCTCAATTCGTGTGTCTATTGACATTGTCTCAAGTCGTATGTGTATTGACATTGTCTCAAGTCGTATATCTATTGACATTGTCTCAAGTCGTTTGTCTATTAAAATTGTCTCAAGTCGTATATCTATTGACAAGGTCAAAGTCGTTTATCTATTGACATTGTCTCAAGTCGTATATCTATTTACATTGTCTCAAGTCGTATATCTATAGTCATTTTCTCAAGTCGTATATCTATTGACATTGGCTCAAGTCGTATATCTATTTACATTGTCTCAAGTCGTATATTTATTGACACTGTCTTAAGTCGTATATCTGTTGACAATGTTTCAAGACATATTTCTATTTACATTGTCTTATAATGTCATATCTCTATTGACATTGTCTCAAGTCGTATATCAATTGACATTGTCTTAAGTCATATATCTATTAACACTTTCTAAATTCGTGTGTCAATTGACATTGTCTCAAGTCGTATGTGTATTGATATTTTATCAAGTCGTATATCTATTGACATTGTCTCAAGTCGTATATCATTTGACATGTTCTCAAGTCGTATATCTATTGACATTTTCTCAAGTCGTATATCTATTGACATGGTCTCAAGTCGTATATATATTGACATTGTCTCAAGTCGTATCCCTATTGAAATTGTCTCAATTCGTATATCTATTTACACGGTCTCAAGTTGTATATATATTGACATGGTCTCAAGTCGTATTTATATTGACATTGTCTCAAGTCGTATATATATTGACATTTTTTCAAGTCGTATATCTATTGTCATATTGTCTCAAGTCGTATGTCTATTGACATTGCCTCAAGTCGTATATTTATTGACACTGTCTTAAGTCGTTTATCTATTGACAATGTATCAAGACATATTTCTATTGACATTGTCTTATAATATCATATCTCTATTGACAATGTCTCAAGTCGTATATCTATTGGCATTGTCACAAGTCGTATATCTATTGACATTGTCTCAAGCCGTATATCTACCGACATTGTCTCCAGTAGCATCTCTATTGACATTGTCAAATACGTTTACAAGTATATCTTCTTTTTGTTCCCTCACGTATTTCATAAACGTGGTCACATCAAACGTCTTTGTTTCGTAATATGACGCTTTAGGATTTGGAAAGGACGCCATGCGAAAACAAGCGTACAACATGCAAAATAAATTATGACACATATCTACACGCATCACAGACATAGCAAATGAAGACAATAAACATGGCCATAAACTGAAATCTTAGACTTAACATAAATAAAGGGACTGATGTTAAAAATAATTGTTAATCTGATTCCGCATTTTCTCTTGAAGGTTTGACGCATTCTAATATCAAGTTCTTTTTAGTTCTTGGGAAGTTAAGGTCCAGTTAAAGATTAATGCAAAGAGGACATCTGGCCATGAAAAAATAGGTGTTCTGGCT
This sequence comes from Congeria kusceri, assembly GCA_027627225.1. Taxonomy (NCBI): domain Eukaryota; kingdom Metazoa; phylum Mollusca; class Bivalvia; order Myida; family Dreissenidae; genus Congeria; species Congeria kusceri. Next base: position 5,689,914 of record CM051030.1, read on the forward strand.
AAGGAACCACTGTTAAAGTTAACACGAATGCTGTTGGTCGCATCGGGGCTATGTCTATAGAAATAGTGTTTTTATAGAGCGAACGAGTAAATTATTAATGATTAAACATAAAACTATAATGCGGCCATATCCACAAAGGAAAATCTTAAGTTATATTTCAATGCATATATCAAAAACAATTTTCCAAGTAAAAAGTGGATAATTTATTTTAAAATGTGGTAAAATAAGAAGCATCTTTGGATTGTTTACCAGATTAAAACCATTTCAGACAAAATAAACTTTAAATGAACCAACCAAAGAGTTAAGGCATTTTATGATTTTAAGAAATCTTTTTTCACTAAGGAGTTTTATTTAATATGGACTCAGTAAGGGCCTGCTGTCACTATTTCATACTGTTTATACTATTGGGAGGTTTGGGTTGGCTATGAAAGCAATAGCAGTTTTATATTTCCTTTGACGAACAGCGGGACAGATGGATGTTTTGTTATTTCGCATGCTGGATTGCCCGTGCTTCTGTACTTCGGCAAATTCAAATTCTCCAAATTGAAATCAAGCTTTTCTGTTCTGTTATTATATTTTAGTAGCTTTATAAAATATTTTGACAATCCATGTAGTCAAAACACTATTTCGCAGGCATAGCCCCCTCCTAATTCGAACAAATTAGAACCCAGATGCCTTAGTTTCGTTTATACATTTTTATCACAGAAATGGTAAATGAGGGCATGATTAAATCGATGTGTATCTTGTCATTAAATTTACATTTACATTTACACAATGTTAAAGGGAGACTGGAGCAATACATTGTAACAATATTTCGCAGACATAGCCCATTCCGTATTTCTTACAAATTAGAAGCCAGGTGCATTCGTTACGTTTCTATGCATCATTGTATCACAGTAATCGAAAATGAGGGCATGGTTTTGTCGTGACGTATCTTGTCGTTAAATTTACATCTACATTTACACAATGTTCAAGGGAGACTGGAGGAATACAACTGCGCTAGTAGAGGCAACATTAGGGTAACATTAGGGTACGAGGATACACGAGGGTGAACGTCTAGCAAATACCTTCGGATAGGCGGGAATGTCCCGCTTTAGGCAAATCTTTCTTTCATCACTCAATGAACTATAAAAATGATCTATTGTGTTACTACCGAACAACATGGGTCTGAGAGCGGAAGTATGGTCGATCAGTACGCATGCGCCCCGCAGGTTGGGAAAATCATAAAAAAGAAAAGAAGAAAAACAAAAGCGTTAGATTTGTGGATTTTTTTTCATGTGTGCATATATTCAAAATATGTAAAGAATTACAAATTGTAAATAATTCGAAAACAAATAGTGACAACAAAACAGGATAATTTATTAAATCGTGCAAAGCTCGGTTTTTTCTTTACATATAAAATCGATTGTTAATATACTGCGCAAAGCTGGTGTTTCTTCTAATGCAAAGATTAAAATCAAATGGTGAAAAAAATAAGTAAACTGAAATCTCATTTATACAATTAATAATTTTGCTCGAATTCAGATGCATTATACTTTATAGAAGGATTAGTTTTGCTTATTGGTTATATATCTTGCGGTCTCTGCTTAAATAATAAAATAGAGGGCAATTACGTGATCAAAACAAAAGCAATTTCCTGGAAAAGGTAGAATCATTCGGAAAAAAAGAGTTGTCATAATGCAGCGTTGAATTGATTTGAAGTGAATTTACGTACTTTTAGTTAACAATAAAACGTTTTTCGTTTAGAATTGAAAGTAAACAGTTTCACATTTAAGTATTGCATCACTGCAGAACTGTTTCATTTAATGTCTTCCTGAGATGGTGAAAATATTACACCAATCGAAGTACTACTTTACCATTTGTAAAGAAATCTTCCAATTTTGACCACGTGATTTCTCATAGTTTATCATCATTTAACTAAAAAATAGGTATACACGCTCAATGAGTGGCAAATGATCCTTATGATCCGCGCGCATGCGTGCGAGCCTGCGTACGGACAAGTGTCACGCGCGCTTTGAGTAACAGATGACCCGGGCTTTTTGTACAGGAGTGGGAGACGTTTCAATGTGACAAATCGCGACATCATTGACTTTCTTTTTAGACTCTTGCTAGTACAAATAAGTTTTTCATGATTTATAAACACCCTATTATTTCACTAGGTTTTTGTTTAGCGTAACTTAAGAATATATGTATGTAAACTGACCCCCTCCCCTCCCTCAGGGTGAATCTTGTTCATAAACTGACACTACCCCTTCTTGGGCGATGTTTGAGAAAAATACTTGTGTATAAACTGACCACCTGATATGGCGAACCTTAATAAACGAACATGTATATAGGACAAATCTTAAGAAAAGTGTTTTTATATACTGACAACAGGTACATCAAACAATACTCACATACCCCCAACCCATATATACTATAAATATAGAAAGGTATGTCACTCAGCTCCTGTAGGAAATTTCACTGGTTCTGAGTGTCTGTGTGATAAGTTCACAAAAATGGGCGTATAATATCCAAACCTATGAATTTCAAAGCTTAAATAATTATTCGACACGGGCATAATGTGTTATGTAGTGATACATAGATGCCATATAAACAAAAATTCTGATCGATTTTCTCATCGGACAAGTTGAAATCAATCGAAAACTGTGTAAACAGGGAGGACAGGTTTAGATCGATCGGTGAACTTTCAGTGTGATTTTCAAGTTTTCCGCCCTGGATATCCCTCGTGAGTGCATGTCAACGTAACCAAAGCGTATTGCCTGTGTAGAATAATTATTAAAGCTTTGAAATGCATAGGTTTGGATATTATACGCCCATTTTTGTGAACTTACCACACAGAAACTCAGAACCAGTGTAATTTCCTATAGGAGCTGTGTTGCATACCTTTCTATATTTATAGTATATATGGGTTGGGGGGTATGTGACTATTGTTTAATGTACCTGTGATACTTAACCCCACTTAAACTGCAAACTTAACAAAAGTACATGTACATAAAGAGACCACCGGGGCTAAATTGTGACTGTGGGGCCACTAAAACCTACGGGGCACGTGCAAGTAGGGTGTTGTTACTAAAAATAACCGTATACAACCAGTTTATACAACCACAATAATTCAAACATCTCATTTATAATCAATTATATATTTTTTATATCCTAAATATAAGAGACAAAAAACAATGTTCATGCAGTATTTTTATAAAGCAGCGGGAAAATATTATTTATATTTTAATTAATGATTTAGTAATTTTATTTAACATTTTGTACTTACATTGGTATACATTTTCAGAAAAATTTTAGTATGAAAACCAATGGTTTAAGTAAGAAATTTTGCTTTAAACGTAAAAACAATAGACAAGTGTTACTGTCAAAACAAACTAGATCAAATTCAAGCTGTTAATATACAGTTTAATATTACTTTATATACTACTTTAAAACATCGTCAAAATGGCTTTAATTATGCTTTTTTCTTTTAACCAGAATTGTATAACTGAAAAAATAACTGAAATTGGTGATTTTCAAGTTAACTCACCTTCCGTCTTCGATACTGACAATAAATGTGTGCAAAATATAAATAACCATGTAGTTTAAAATTTTTGTCAAAATACGTTACAATACCATCGTTTCAATGAGTTAGTGATTAATAGAAATACTAAAACACATATTTAAAAAGATTTACTGATTTCCTATAATTATAATTTGCTATTCAATGTTTTATTTCTGTTATGAAGATTGTTGGAAACAATTGTATGCACAAAACGCTATAGCGTCGTATATAAATTGTCAACTATGTTCTTTTTATTTTACTGAAAATTACCAATTTGTGTTATACTCTGTATAGTAAATTTTACCCTCTTACATTTTTAATATGCTCTTTATTGTGAATTCTGCTGTCTTATGTGTTGAGTTCCATATTGTGAAGATTTCTGTCCTATATGTTAACTGTTTTCTTTATTGTGAATTCTGCTCTCCTATATGTTTAATATGTGAATTCTTCTGTTGTGTTCTGTATTGTGAATTCTTCTGTCCTATATGTTAAGTATGTTCTTTATTGTGAATTCTGCTCTCCTATATGTTTACACTGTTTTGTATTCGTGAATTCTGCTATACTATATGTTTAGTACGTTCTGTATTGTGAATTATGCTCTCCTATTTGTTTAGTATGTTCTGTATTGCGAATTCTGCACTCCGGTATGTTAAGTATGTTATATATTGTGAATTATGCTCTCCTATTTGTTTAGTATGTTCTGTATTGCGAATTCTGCACTCCGGTATGTTAAGTATGTTATATATTGTGAATTCTGCTCACCTATATGTTTAGTATGTTCTGTATTGCGAATTCTGCTCTCCTGTATGTTTAATATGTTATATCTTGTGATTTCTGCTCTCCTATATGTTTAGTATGTTATATATTGTGATTTCTGCTCTCCTATATGTTTAGTATGTTATATATTGTGAATTCTGCTCTCTTATATGTTTGCACAGTTCTGTATTCGTGAATTCTGCTCTACTATATGTTAAGTATGTTATATATTGTGAATTCTGCTCACCTATATGTTTAGTATGTTCTGTATTGCGAATTCTGCGCTCCTGTATGTTTAATATGTTATATCTTGTGAATTCTGCTCTCCTGTTTGTTTAGTATGTTATATATTGTGAATTCTGCTCTCTTATATGTTTGCACAGTTCTGTATTCGTGAATTCTGCTATACTATATGTTTGCACAGTAGTGTATTGTGACTTCTACTATACTATATGTTAAGTATGGTCTTTATTGTGAATTCTGCTATACTATATGTTTGCACAGTTCTGTATTCGTGAATTCTGCTATACTATATGTTTGCACAGTAGTGTATTGTGACTTCTACTATACTATATGTTAAGTATGGTCTTTATTGTGAATTCTGCTATACTATATGTTTGCACAGTTCTGTATTCGTGAATTCTGCTATACTATATGTTTGCACAGTAGTGTATTGTGACTTCTACTATACTATATGTTAAGTATGGTCTTTATTGTGAATTCTGCTATACTATATGTTTGCACAGTTCTGTATTCGTGAATTCTGCTATACTATATGTTTGCACAGTAGTGTATTGTGACTTCTACTATACTATATGTTAAGTATGGTCTTTATTGTGAATTCTGCTATACTATATGTTTGCACAGTTCTGTATTCGTGAATTCTGCTATACTATATGTTTGCACAGTAGTGTATTGTGACTTCTACTATACTATATGTTAAGTATGGTCTTTATTGTGAATTCTGCTATACTATATGTTTGCACAGTTCTGTATTCGTGAATTCTGCTATACTATATGTTTGCACAGTAGTGTATTGTGACTTCTACTATACTATATGTTAAGTATGGTCTTTATTGTGAATTCTGCTATACTATATGTTTGCACAGTTCTGTATTCGTGAATTCTGCTATACCATATGTTTGCACAGTAGTGTATTGTGACTTCTACTATACTATATGTTAAGTATGGTCTTTATTGTGAATTCTGCTATACTATATGTTTGCACAGTTCTGTATTCGTGAATTCTGCTATACTATATGTTTGCACAGTAGTGTATTGTGACTTCTACTATACTATATGTTAAGTATGGTCTTTATTGTGAATTCTGCTATACTATATGTTTGCACAGTTCTGTATTCGTGAATTCTGCTATACTATATGTTTGCACAGTTCTGTATTGTGACTTCTACTATACTATATGTTAAGTATGGTCTTTATTGTGAATTCTGCTATACTATATGTTTACACTGTTCTGTATTCGTGAATTCTGCTATACTATATGTTTGCACAGTAGTGTATTGTGACTTCTACTATACTATATGTTAAGTATGGTCTTTATTGTGAATTCTGCTATACTATATGTTTGCACAGTTCTGTATTCGTGAATTCCGCTCTCCTATATGTTTACACTGTTTTGTATTCGTGAATTCTGCTATACTATATGTTTAGTAGGTTCTGTATTGTGAATTCTGCTCTCCTATATGTTTACACTGTTTTGTATTCGTGAATTCTGCTATACTATATGTTTAGTACGTTCTGTATTGTGAATTATGCTCTACTACATGTTTAGTATGTTCTGTATTGCGAATTATGCACTCCGGTATGTTTAGTATGTTATATATTGTGAATTCTGCTATACTATATGTTTAGAATGTTATATATTGTGAAATCTGCTTTCCTGTAAGTTTAGTATGTTATATATTGTGAAATCTGCTTTCCTGTAAGTTTAGTATGTTATATATTGTGAATTCTGCTTTCCTGTAAGTTTAGTATGTTATATATTGTGAATTCTGCTATACTATATGTTTAGAATGTTATATATTGTGAATTCTGCTTTCCTGTAAGTTTAGTATGTTATATATTGTGAAATCTGCTTTCCTGTAAGTTTAGTATGTTATATATTGTGAATTCTGCTATACTATATGTTTAGAATGTTATATATTGTGAATTCTGCTATACTATATGTTTAGAATGTTATATATTGTGAATTCTGCTTTCCTGTAAGTTTAGTATGTTATATATTGTGAATTCTGCTATACTATATGTTTAGAATGTTATATATTGTGAATTCTGCTTTCCTGTAAGTTTAGAATGTTATATATTGTGAATTCTGCTATACTATATGTTTAGAATGTTATATATTGTGAATTCTGCTTTCCTGTAAGTTTAGTATGTTATATATTGTGAATTCTGCTATACTATATGTTTAGAATGTTATATATTGTGAATTCTGCTTTCCTGTAAGTTTAGTATGTTATATATTGTGAATTCTGCTATACTATATGTTTAGAATGTTATATATTGTGAATTCTGCTTTCCTGTAAGTTTAGTATGTTATATATTGTGAATTGTGCTATACTATATGTTTAGAATGTTATATATTGTGAATTCTGCTTTCCTGTAAGTTTAGTATGTTATATATTGTGAATTCTGCTATACTATATGTTTAGAATGTTATATATTGTGAATTCTGCTTTCCTGTAAGTTTAGTATGTTATATATTGTGAATTCTGCTATACTATATGTTTAGAATGTTATATATTGTGAATTCTGCACTCCTGTATGTTTAGTATGTTATATATTGTGAATTCTGCTGTACTATATGTTTAGAATGTTATATATTGTGAATTCTGCTTTCCTGTAAGTTTAGTATGTTATATATTGTGAATTCTGCTATACTATATGTTTAGAATGTTATATATTGCGAATTATGCACTCCTGTATGTTTAGTATGTTATATATTGTGAATTCTGCTATACTATATGTTTAGAATGTTATATATTGTGAAATCTGCTTTCCTATATTTTTTTGTTCTATATCATGTAATCAGCTTTCTTATATGTTTAACATGTTCTATATTGTGAATCATTCTACTCCCTTATATGTTGTATGTTCCATATTGTGGTATAGATTCGAATAAGCTATTAATCATTACAGTCTATTTGACGAATGATGAATATGTTATTAACGAATACCGTAAGCTATTAATCGTTTAACAGTCTACATGTATTTGACGAATGATGAATATATCATTAACGAATAAACTATTAATCTTTTAACAGTCCCTTTGATGAATTTCATTAGCTCGATGGAACGCGAACAGATTTGACCACAAATTGATTCTAGCGCCAATTAGCGCTGATGGGTTCGGATTGTTCCGAGAAATATCGTGCGATGTTACTATTAACCAAATGCTTTCGATAGTTAGCAGTAACTGCGCAGTGTTTTCTAATTGTGGATGTTGTAGAGAAAACAGTTATTTACGACTTAGGAGATACGCCAGAGGAACTGCGAATACTCGCTTCCTGATGTTTTCTTCCGTTGTCGCTTTCTCCGAATGCGTCTGCTAACGCCGTCAATGTGATGCGTCACTCACGTGTCTTTGTACGCGTGACGTGCGCAAGACAGTAGATAAAATGTACACTTCCCTAAGGCCAGAGTTTGTAGAGTTTAAGTTTCGACCAGATTGTTTGAAAATCCCCCAAAAATAGAACATAACCAATATTGTAAAAAAATTATTAAAAATTTGATAAAAATTCTTAATTTCCACTGATGTATTCCTTTACGATATTAAAAGAGAGTTTCCAACTCACAGTTATATTGTAGAACATATATATATTAAACTAACATACAACAAACGTAGTATTGTATTATTATTTAAAAAAAGTGTTTATAATAGATTTCTTTTCTTTTTTTTATTTCCAACTCCAACTACTAGAGTTATCATAAATATCCGAGAAACTCAAAAGAACAAATATCTGGCCTTAGAAATCGGCGACAATGTACACTTCCCTAATGGAAACGAATTACAGTGTACGAGACCGTCTCGTGTGTCAAATGCCAAACCCTCCAGCCTATAATTATATTCTAGTATGTCAAAGCTAGTTTTAACAATTTCAGAAACTTTAACAGCGTATAATCGGTGACATTTTTAGCTCGACTTTTCGAAGAAAAATAGTCGAGCTATTGTCGTCGCTCTGTCGTCTGCGCCTGCATCTGCGTCAGCGTCTGCGTTAGTTAAGTTTGTATGCCCCCAGCATATTGATGCAGGAGGCATATAGTGATTGTCCTGTCCGTCCTGCCGTCTTTCCGTCCGTCACAAGGTTAAGTAGATTTTACCGTTTCGTCTAGCACCAACACTGCTTACTACAACACTTTGATACTTACACAGTTGTTGCTTATGACCATTCCCTATCCACCCATATCATTCAACCTTTCTTAGACCTTGACTTGACCTAATTTGGACTTATAATAAGTCAAAAGTGCCATTTCTTGGTTAACTAGATTTCACTGTTTCGTCTGGCACCAACACCGCTTACTACAACACTTAGATATTTACACAGTTGTTACTTATGACCGTTCCCAATCCACCCATATCACCCAATCTTACTTGACCTTGACCTTGGCCTAATTTGCACTTAGAATAATTCACATGGGCTGTTTCTTGGTTAACTAGATTTTACCATTTATGGCCATCTCCAATCAACCCATATCACCCAACTTTACTTTGACCATGACCTTGAACTAATTTGGACGTATAATAATTCAAAAGTGCCATTTCTTGGTTAACTAGATTTACCGTTTCGTCTAGCACCAACAAAGCTTACTACAACACTTGGATATTTACACAGTTTTTACTTATGACCGTTCCCAATCCACCCATATCACCCAACCTCACTTTCCCTTGACCTTTACCTAATTTGGACTAAGAAATGGGCTACCCAGCACCAACCGGGCGCGTGTGTGTTTATCAAACACAGAATCTTGTTTGGTTACGTTCTTTGTCCGAGTCCATTTCTCAAAAGCTATCAAAGGTATCCATTTGAAACTTTCAACACTTGTTCACTATCAAAAGGGTAATTCATAACAACAAGGCAGGTAACCCTGTGATTTGTATTTCCAGAGTTATCTGCCCTTGTTTGGACATTTTAGAATCTTTTAACATGTTTTTGTTAAATATAACATTTCTCAAAACCTATCAAAGACATTAAATTGAAACTCAAGATACTTGTTTAGGTGCTGACCGCATTCTGCAGACATGAGAAGGTATCTCTGTCAAGGATTTTGTTGGAGTTATTACCATTTTTTTCAACACAATTTTCGTTCAGGTCATATTTCTTAATACCTGTATGAGGTATTGACTTAAAACAAAAGTACTTGATCACAGTAATAAATATATTCTGTAAACAAGAGAAGGTAACTCTATCAACGATTTGTTTGAGCAATTGCCCTTTTTGAACTTAGAATTTTCGCTTTAGGTCAAATTTCACAATAACTATAAGAGGTATTGACTTGAAACTCAAAATACTTGTTCACAGTTATGAACCTATTCTCTAGACAAGATGAGGTAACTATATCAAGGATTTTGTTGGAGTTATTGCTCTTTTTTCAATTAGAATATAGCTTTAGGTCAAATATCTGTGAGAGGTATTTACTTGAAATTTAGGACACTTCATCACAGTGATCAACCCATTATATTCACAAAAGGCCAGACTACTATCAAATACGAGAAAGTGAGCGTCCAACACCCGTAGGCGGTGCTCTTGTTTTCATTTTTTCTTTATAAAAGAAACGCGGCGTATCTGATTTACATGTCTTTTGCGACATGCCTTTGGTAATGGCTTGTGTGTTTTTCGACATCCGGTTTGGTATTTTTTAGTTGAGAAAAGATTTGAGATAATCAATTGGCAGTTTTTTACTGAGGAATATGTCTTTGTAATAACCGGTTAAACAGCTAAGATTTGAGAAAATCGATTTAAAAGCTTTGACCTGAATAGGTTTATGATATCTGGTTTGACAGTGAATATTTGAGATAATCGATTCGGCAGCTTTAGTCTGAGGAAGTTGGCTTGTGATAACCTGTTAAACAGCTAAGTTTTGAGATAATCGATTAGTAATCTTTGAACAGAAAAGTGTGACTTGTGATAACCGGTTTGACAGATAAGATTTGAGATAATCGATTAATCGAATATCGATAGCCTTAGTCTGAGGAATCTGTCTTGTGATCAATGGTTTAACGGCTAAGATATGAAATAAGCGGTTTGACTGCTTTGTCCAGAGGAATTTGTCTTGTTCTAGCCAATTTTACAGCTAAGATTTGAGATAATCAAATTAAAAGCTTAGACCAGTAAGTCGGGTACAGAATCGGTTTATATGATCGATGGAATAATTTGGAATCGATTTGATAGTTTTCCCCAGAGAAATCGGTTGTGTAATTACCGATGTGAAGGTTTTTAGCTGCGGTTATTTCGCGCAATAATCTGTTTTTATAGCTACGATCTACGCAGGAACTGTAAAAGTGTGTCGTAAGATAACATGTTTCTATGGTTTAAACTGATGATTTCGTTTTGTGATGTCCGATTTTATGAATTTGGGAAGTGCCGTTGGCGTGTGTTTACCATTTTCATATCTGAAGCATGATTATATTGTTGTAAGATAACTGCTTCTGTGTCATTGAGCAGCGTATATCTCCAGATTTCGCGTTTTATTGGTCGCGTTTTCACTAGTTTAATAGCACTGCAATTTCTGCGATTTCTGTTCATAAATCCTATACGGGAGAAATTTGCTGTGAGATTAGCGATTTTATCCCTCTGACCGTTTTATCGCTTTCAGTTGTGAAAATTGCTTTTTGTCAGCTTGATTGAAAGAATGTGTTACAAGCACTACTAGGAATATCTTGGTGTATTGTATTGTATTGTATTGCGAAATTGTGTTATAGTGAAAAAATTGTATTGCATTGCATTCCATTGTGTTTCTTTAACGTATGGATGTATGGACTTCGAACTATGATGTGTTTCTTCGGTTTGGTTTGTAGCAACTGCAAAATAACCATCTGACAAGAATGTTTATTGTTGATGTTTTCGGTTTCAGTATTGCACCTATCAGTATTTCCCCCCAGGGAAACGGGCTGACTCAGGGGAATTTGACTAATTTTATATTTTGGGGTCTAATTCCCCATCATAGAGCCAAGTATTTTTGTCTAAATCCATACAGTGGGAGGTGCTTGAGTATCAAATGGCCCGGGAGGGGGGCCAATAAAATCTGGGGTCTTAAATCTGATCAAAGTCTATTTCCTGGGACATGGAATAAGCCGGCGTGTCAAATGCCCCCCCCCCCCCCCTGTCGGGAATCGCTTTCAGTCTAAAGTCCCGTGTATGCCCGCCGCTTACCACCCCCCCTAGGGGAAATATTGATAGGTTTGGGGTTGGTATACGTATAAACTACTATAAATGTAGTAAGTTGCAATTAAATGTGCTTGTTACCAGGTAAGTGTTTGTGTTTTACAATCATGCTTTTCGGTTAAGTGTGCTACACATGCTACACATAAAGTGCAAAATGTCTTTATATTAGCCGGTATATTTGATAATACAGCCTTGAGTCGAGTTGGGGAAGTGTTTTTAATGATCACCACGTACTCATAAGCTAATGGTGTCATGACCATGTGAACATCTAAACAAGCTGTATATTTGATTATTTAGACGTTTAAATATCAAACAGTGAAGAAGTTGTTGACCATGAAACAACTGATATATTTGGTAATTTAGACATTTAACGTGCGTACAAATGGGCATGTTGACAAACAAGCTGTGTATGTGATCATTTAGACGTTCAAATATCTAACGTAAGTGAAGAAGTTGTTGACAATAAAGCAAATGTTGTTCACGATAATTTAGGAGTGTAAACCCTCATAAAGAAGAGCTTGTTGACAAACAAACGGTGTGTGTGAGACTTAGATGGCCAATTATCTAACGTGAGTGAAGAAGTTGTTGGTTACAATTATACAAACGGTGTGTGTGAGACTTAGATGGCCAATTATCTAACGTGAGTGAAGAAGTTGTTGGTTACAATTATACAAACGGTGTGTGTGAGACTTAGATGGCCAATTATCTAACGTGAGTGAAGAAGTTGTTGGTTACAATTATACAAACGGTGTGTGCGAGACTTAGATGGCCAATTATCTAACGTGAGTGAAGAAGTTGTTGGTTACAATTATACAAACGGTGTGTGTGAGACTTAGATGGCCAATTATCTAACGTGAGTGAAGAAGTTGTTGGTTACAATTATACAAACGGTGTGTGTGAGACTTAGATGGCCAATTATCTAACGTGAGTGAAGAAGTTGTTGGTTACAATTATACAAACGGTGTGTGTGAGACTTAGATGGCCAATTATCTAACGTGATTGAAGAAGTTGTTGGTTACAATTATACAAACGGTGTGTGTGAGACTTAGATGGCCAATTATCTAACGTGAGTGAAGAAGTTGTTGGTTACAATTATACAAACGGTGTGTGTGAGACTTAGATGGCCAATTATCTAACGTGAGTGAAGAAGTTGTTGGTTACAATTATACAAACGGTGTGTGTGAGACTTAGATGGTCAATTATCTAACGTGAGTGAAGAAGTTGTTGGTTACAATTATACAAACGGTGTATATCCCCCCTGTACTCGAATAAAGCTACTGCGGTTTGATAAGGTCAACAGCGGTGCACAGATTATGGGCAGAAAAAAACACCAAGGTAATATATTATATTTAAACACATATAAAGTGCTGAAAGATGCCAAACTTTGAGCCAGTTTTATGGCGAGAACCTTTGACATCACTTTGCCGTTTTCTTTGGTAAGCTATCACCGTGTTTGACAATTTTTTTTGAATTTTTGGTATCGGGATATTGAAAAATAGTAATGAATCGTTCATATTATTATGGTCTGTGCACCGCTGTTGACCTTATCAAACCGCAGTAGCTTTACTCGAGTACAGGGGTTGAAATGATGACTTCGACATTACAATTTGCGAAAAAAAAACACTTTTAGATTGAAGAATTGTCGCCTCACCTCATTCTGTTGAAGTCGACAAACTTCTTCTGCGCGGTCCAGATCTGGTCCTTGATTTCGGAGATATCCTTCTTGCATTTCTCAATTTCGACGGCCTTTAGGCCCTCTACTGCGGTGAAAAACAACACCCATAGGTTACGCATTTACCATGCGTGAAATAACTGACGCCAAACACGCATGAAATAACAGATGCAAAACTGTGTTTCTTTTCTTATTTCCGGAAGGTACGGGTTAAAGGTATGTAAAAAAAAATATTTTTCACAAATCATATTTTTCGCACACCTGTTAAGAAAAGTATCTCATTTGTCACATTTTAAAGCGTACAGAATGTTATTGGCCAAAAACGGGGTATGTGTGAGGATCACAGAAGAATATGACTTCATTGCCTATAAAAAAATGGATGCGAATACAAACTTCGCATAAAATGTGAAGAATAAGACTGTGATGTGTGAAGAATAAGATCTCAATGTTCACACCAGTTAAGAATGAGATCCTATTTTTATGATTTGTGAAAGATATGGTCCTAAAAAGGTAAAACACAGAAATTAAGTTTGCAACATGAAGAGTTATAGCTTTAAAAGTAACTGTCCAATTTCTTTTTTATTTAATATACATGAGGAGGGTCGTGGGCAAAACAGGCTTAGTGCATGTGCGTAAAGTGTCCTCCCTGATCAGCCTGTGCAGTCCGCACAGGCTTATCCAGGACGGCACTTTCTGCCTACAGTGGATTTATGTTGCGAAGATACTTCCTTGAAACAGAAAATGTCATAAAAGCGGAGAGTTCCGTCCTGGATTAGCCTGTGTGTACTGCACAGGCGAATCCGAGACGACACTTTACGCACATGCATTATGCCCGGGTTTCCCACGACACGCCTCATATGTTGAATTGTGTTTTCTGTATACTCACTGAAACACTTTACACATGTACTCACTTTCTATTTCTGAATACAGTTCTGTAATTGCAGGTCAAGTTAGAATCGAAATAATTTCGCATTATCGTTGTTGATCGGCTGCTAAACAACGATTCGTCGTTCTGATGCGCGTATATATTAGATATTTAATTCCTTAGCATCAGAACTCCAAATCGTTGTTTACTAGCCGATTAACAACGAAAATGAGAAAGTTATTTTTTAAATATTATACATGTACATGTGTAACTGTATTTATTGTAAATTAGGCAGAGACACTTTATACTCACTTTCTAATTTCCGTTCTAACGCTGACAACCGGCTCGAAATCTCCGACTTCATTTCTTCTACTTTGAAGGCCCTGCAGAACAATGAGATTATATATAATTTTAGTACAAAATTTACATTGTCATTCTTGCACAGCGAGAAAAACCACGTGCGTATAAATTAAGGTGTGAAAATCCACATGCGGTTGTATATAGCTTTTACAAATTAGGCAAGAGTTTGTTGATTTTAAGTTTCTCGAAACCGCCGACCCGATTTTTTTGGAAAGCAGAAAAAAATTGGAACAATATTGTAAAATATGGTTTGTCTATCTGTCTGAATTGTCTGTCCTTCTGTCTGTTTGTCGGTCTGAATTGTCTGTCTGTCTGTCATTCTGAACTGTCTGTCTGTCTGTCTGTCTGTCTGTCTGTCCGTCCGTCCGTCCGTCCGTCTGTCTGTCTGTCATTCTGAACTGTCTGTCTGTCTGTCCGTCCGTCTGTCTGTCCGTCCGTCCGTCCGTCCGTCTGTCCGTCCGCCCCGTCTGCCTGCCTGTCAATATAATAAACCTACAAACTAAAAATTAGTGTATTTCCACTGATGCCGTATTCCTGATGAATATTAAAGGGGAGTTGTCAACTCGCAGTTATCTTGTAAACACACAGCTAGACATATATTTGAGATAAATAATGTTGACTTTACATGCATGTTTCTATAAGAAACATTGCATTCTATTAGTATTGATGTTATTGTCATGTTTATTTTGAAAAGCGTGTTTTATAAAATATTTTTTTTATACTTCTGCCTCCGATTGGACAGTTTTTCCAAAAATGTTCGAGAAGCTAAAAATAAAAAATTCTGGCCTTATGAAATTCGCACACGCGCCTTAAAGAACGCCAGTTGGCCTACAGACACAGTTTGTTTAAGAGCTAAAATTAAGAAGGTTATGTGCTAGGATGTGGGGTGTTTTTTCTCAATTTGCATATTGTGAAATATGAAACGCTGTCATTTTAAATGGGCGTATAACGCAGTTAGCTGAACATTACAAGATAAAGATAATGAATAACAATAATAATAATAAGAAGAAGAAGCATAACCTGATGATGAATGATGATGATGGTGATGATAATGGATGGGTGGATGGGTGGATGGATGGATGGATGGTGATGATGATGATGGTGGTGATGATGATGATGGATGGGTGGATGGATGGATGGATGGATGGATGGATGATGATGATGATGATGATGATGATGATGATGATGATGATGATGATGATGATGATGATGATGATGATGATGATGATGATGATGATGATGATGATGATGACGACGATGAAGAACAGTACAAAGAAGAAACTACAGTTCTTACTGATAAGCATTGCTGTCATAATTTACGTAAGCTGCAAATACTATCCGCTGAGCGGTATAAATAATGCATGATAGAAAAACTGTCTTAAAATTTATACAATAATTAATATCGTGTTTGAAATGCGATTTTATATGACGGAAGCGAAATATTTCCGCCATTGTCACTGGCATAAATGGTGTCAGTGCTGTCACCTTAAGGTGCATGTTACTGACGATAGCTTAAAGTGACTTGTTCACAGATGTTTGTATGTTTTGAAGTATGCAATTAAATGTCTTTGCTTAACAGATTTAAGCATCGGAACTAATGAGTTTAAGTATCATAGTTCACGAAAAGGATAAAGTTAACCAGAAAAGAAAAAGAAAGTTGCTCCCACCGGGGTTCGATCAAAACCTCCGGGGACCTCCGGATCAAAAAGCTAACGCCTTAACCACTTAGCCATTCCGATTTCAATATTTAAATCGGCATTTCTTCTTTATCGTAGTGATCCGCGGGTGGTCAACAATTTTAACGCAAACAACAGAAACATTCCAAATCGTTCAATCGTTTAGCGTTACAGACGCTTTATAAGTGTATCAGTGTCAACTGATAATTACTCATAAACGAAATGGTATTTACAGTGTATTTCTATATCCGTAGTGTTATTTCGCTCCTTTATACACAATTCTTTTATCTTTGGATTCTGTTGGAAAATTGTCAATTCATCAATCTGTGACCAGTTCACTTTAAGACGAACAAAATAATGTATAGAGTTTTCTATAGACAAAAAAAGAAACAATCCGTTGTTAAACTTGCCAATAAACAGCTCGAAAAAAGTAGTTTCAAAACTGTAAAATATAGTTCGCATTGTAATTGCAGAATATGTAGTCAGATCATGTTAGAATGGAAATAATTTTCGCTTGATCGTTGTTTAGTTGTAAATAAACACTCACAAAATCGTTCAGATGCGCGTATATTAAACCACTCGGACTAACGCCTTCGTGGTTTATTTCCTACGCATCAGAACTCAGAATCGTTGTTTATTTACCGATTAACCACGATAAAGCGAAAATTATTTCTTAAACATATATCAGGAGGAGAAAGGAGATACAAGAATAAGAAGATACAAGAAGAAGAAGATAGAAAAAGAAGAATAAGGTACAAGAAGAAGAATAAGATACAAGAAGAAGAAGAGGACGAAGAAGAATAGGAGAATGAAGAAGAAGAATAGGAGAATGAAGAAGAGAAACAGAAGAATGAAGACGAATAATAGGAGAATGAAGAAGAAGAATAGGAGAATGAAGAAGAAGAATAAGATACAAGAAGGGGAATATGGTACAAGAAGAAGAAGAGGACGAAGAAGAATAGGAGAATGAAGAAGAAGAATAGGAGAATGAAGAATAAGAATAGGAGAATGAAGAAGAGAAACAGAAGAATGAAGAAGAAGAATAGGAGAATGAAGAATAAGAATAGGAGAATGAAGAAGAGAAACAGAAGAATGAAGAAGAAGAATAGGAGAATGAAGAAGGGAAACAGAAGAATGAAGAAGAAGAATAGGAGAATGAAAAAGAGAAACAGAAGAATGAAGAAGAAGAATAGGAGAATGAAAAAGAGAAACAGAAGAATGAAGAAGAAGAATAGGAGAATGAAAAAGAGAAACAGAAGAATGAAGAAGAATAATAGGAGAATGAAGAAAAAGAATAGGAGAATGAAGAAGAAGAATAGGAGAATGAAGAAAAAGAATAGGAGAATGAAGAAGAAGAATAAGATACAAGAAGGGGAATATGGTACAAGAAGAAGAAGAGGACGAAGAAGAATAAGAGAATGAAGAAGAAGAATAGGAGAATGAAGAATAAGAATAGGAGAATGAAGAAGAGAAACAGAAGAATGATGAAGAAGAATAGGAGAATGAAGAAAAAGTATAGGAGAATGAAGAAGAATAGGAGAATGGAGAAGAGAAACAGAAGAATGAAGAAGAATATGAGAATGAAGAAGATGAACAGGAGAATGAAGAAAAAGGATAGGAGAATGAAGAAGAAGAATAGGATAATGAAGAAGAGTAACAGAAGAATAAAGAAGAAGAATAGGAGAATGAAGAAAAAGAATATGATGAAGAATAAGAGGGAGAGGGATGATAATAAGGTGATAATAAGAAGATCCGAATATTACGAATAAGAAGATACATTAAGGAGAAATTCTTCTTAGAATATAAACAATAAATACACTTACTTGTTGAACTGGTCGGCAACATGACTCATGAGCTGAGTAAGAATCTCGCTGTCTCCTGTGAAAGGGACAGAAAAACAAGTGACACAAATGCACGTTTTGACACCTGTTGAACGTTTTATAGTAAATGTGATACAAATGCACGTTTTGACACGTGTTAGACATTTTAAAGTAAACGTGACACAAATGCACGCTTTGACACGTGTTGAACGTTTCAAAGTTAAAGTGACACAAATGCACGTCGTGCCCCGTGTTGAACATTTTAAGTGAAACTGACACAAATGCACATTTTGAAACTTGTTGAATATTTTAAAGGTAAAAAAAAGACAAAAATGCACGTTTTGACACGTGTTAAACATTTTAAAGTAAAAGTGACACAAAATCACCCTTATATTTATTAGTTTTAACGACATGTAAATGGCACAAGCGAAAGGTATGGAAACGTGCACGTGTCATTAAATAACATAAAACTAAAGAACGAAAAACCCCACAGAGGATGTAACACGTTCTTTCAAAGACATCCTTACAGATTTCGTAGACTCGAATGAAATGGGGCAACATTGAAAGGCGTTGACATCGATTTAGCAAATCACAGAAAAGAAATCATCAAACGATCTGTTCGATTGAAGCGGGTTAATGTTAATTTATGCCAATAAAAACAAATTGGAGCAACATATAATCTGTCTCGATATAACACGAGGACATCAAAGAAATATCATTAAACAACTTGTTCATACCTATCAACAGAAATCTTGTATCAGGGTTTAACTGATTTGTGCAAATTGATCACTCATATGTAGCGTTATTAAAGAGCATAACACATCATACAAACAGACTTCAGTATATCAACCTCATGGCTTACCAGCTTTCCATCATTAAGCGAGGCCTTGACTGATTAGTGACCGCTATAAGTAAGGCCAGAGGTTTTAGATTTTTAGTTTCTCGGACATTTTTGGAAAAACGGTGCAGTTGGATAATATAAAATTATAAACAAACTAAACATAGTACAGTGTAAATTGTGTTATATGAACAACATGATTTACATTGAATACAAATATACTAAATCAAAAAAGAAACATTTGTCAAGTACGTGCCAAATTGTCACGGTTACGTAAGAGATGTAGATCTACACACAAAATACATGTGGTTATTGTAAAAACATTCTGCTTTGCAAAATCGACCAGTTAATTCTAGTAGATTCATGAGACAAATTTATACAACAAACATACTATTTCAGTAAAATATATATTCAAACGTTAAAAATTATCTACATGTACCTTCAAACTTAGCGAAGGTTTTTTTTTTGGTGGGGGTGGGGGTGGGGGAGTTCAGTATATGTATACGTATGTTTACTGTGTTGTACATTATAACTTTGAGTAGAAAAAGTATTTTGTTCATATCCATAAGTGGATATGATCAGAGGAAATATGAGCTTGTGCTTATTATATTTATAATTTCGGATCTGTTCCAATGTTTACCTTTTTGTATTAAAAAAAAAAATCGGGTCGGCGTATCCGAGAATCTAAAAATTAACAAACTCTGGCCTAACGTGAGCATCAAAGACGTTTCATTAGCCAGTCACAAGCGGAAGTCGGACTTAAGAACATAACTAGATCACGTGATTTACCTTGATTCGATGTCGGCTGCTTGATTTGAACTTTGTAAGGAGTCCTGGAAACGGAAAAAAATGTGAATTAAAAACTTGTTGCTAGAAAAAACGCATTTTCATCATCATTAAAATTTTGTCTGTAAATCTTAGCAATGTAAGACATTTAGGACAGAAACTTACATGACAAATTTACGCTGGTCTTAAAAGGATTTGTTCACAGATTTTCGTATTTTTAGAAAATATCATTTAATATCTTAACTGCAAAAAACTAAAGCAGTTGGACCAGAGACCCAGATAAGGCGCGTACACGCGTAAATGAAGCACAAATAATTGGAAGATACGCAGAGAAAATAAAAATGTGGGTGTATATTTACGCATAGTTTTAAGGATGTTCGCGTACATAGGTGACTGGAAGACAGAAACAGATAGAAAAACCTGCATATCTGAATGTGCAGTTGATATATTCAGTAGTTAGCTATAAAGTCTTAATATGTTCAAAATTATTTCTTGTCAGATTATTGTATGAAAATGACTGCATTAAAAAGATTATTTTTAAATTGTATACTACTCTGGTCTTCTGTTCATATCAATATATATTGTTAAATGTAAATTTACTCCACTAATCCTGCATAGAGTGTACATATACCCCCACACATTTTTGAGAGAGTGTAAATTTACTCCCAAATTTCCAGAAGTAAGCGTACATGTACGCCCAGTACAAATATTTATTTTTTACACTGGTTGGACTAACCAAAAACACATTATATAAAGAAAAAAATGATTTGCCGTCGCCGGGACTCGAACCTACGACCGCCGGGATCAAAACATCCGTCGCGCTGACCACTCGGCCATTTTGACTTTCTTTAATGATAGTGATTTTTAAAGCCATGCAAGTGATACATGTGTTTTCCAAAATACTAATGACGTTTCAAAAACTACATATAATTTTATCCATTTCAGTTGATGATTTGTCATAAACACCACTATAATTCCAAAATACTGTGGATTCACTTAATTTTGTTGACATGAAATTTCGTGGATTCGTAAAATCTTTCAGTATTTCTTTGTCATTATTGTTAATTCGCTTGTTTATATATAATGCATTTTTCTTTTTGGGATCTTTGACAAAAAAACTTGAAGTGTCAATTTGCCAATCTGTGAACATGTCCCTTTAAATTTGTGCTACACTCGGACCGCGAAATACGCGAAATTTAGTAATTTTTCGTGTGTTTGAAAACCATTTTTTTATATGTGCTTTGGGCAACCCGACCCTACCTACCGACCCCCCACCCCCTCGACCCTTACGTTTTTAGCAACGATTATTTTCCGTGAAATCCGTATTTGTCAGATTTTAGATAATTTTCAATGTTTTTTTTTTACCGAAATGTGTCTTTAAAAAAAGTTAAAAAACAAAAACAACTGAATCCCGACCCTACCTAACTGTATTTGGACCGTTGCCCGAAACACACAATTTATTTTTTTATTTTTGCCTCAGTTCTCATGGTCATATAAAGTTTCTACCCGTACGGGCGACAAGTAAAATACTAACTATTTTCTACGGACATGACCTGTTGACGACACTAAAATATCTACGTACATTAGTTTACACCTACGTGCGGTGACATGAAACTTCTATTTGTTCTCCATTAAAAGTCTTCGAATCATGAATAAACAAGAGATGTTTGTAAAACCATGTATGCCCCACATTCCCCGACTTGCAACCAAGTTGTGAATATGTGCTATTGTTGAGAATTTTTTTAAATATGCAATCCCAAGCGAGGTCTATATATGGTATATATATATATATATATCTATGTATGAAGTTTCATTAAAATATCTCCATGCGTTCTCAAGTTATTGAGCGGAGACTGTTTTTCTATTTTTAGTAATAGTGGCCTTGACTCCACCCACCCCATATGAAATCCCAAGAGAGGTCTCAATATAAGGTATCTATGTATGAAGTTTCATTAAAATATCTCGATGCGTTCTCAAGTTATTGAGCTGAAACTGTTTTTCTGTTTTTAGCAACGGCGACCTTGACCACACCCACACCATATGCAATCCCAAACGAGGTCTCGATATAAGGTATATATATTTGAAGTTTCATTAAAATATCTCAATGCGTTCTCAAGTTATTGAGGGGAAACCGTTTTTCTATTTTTAGCAACGGTGACATTTACCTTTGACCTGTTGACCTCAAAATTTATAGGGTTCTTCCTTTCCTTCCATGTAACCAGCGTACCAACTTTCATGATCGTAGGTCAAAGCGTTCTCAATATATCGTGCGGAAACGAAATGGTCTATGGACAGACCGACCGACCGACGGACGGACAGGTGCAAAGCAAGATACCCCCACTTCTTCGAAGGGGGGCATAATTAATACGAGCTCTGTCGCTTGCTTGCAATTTAAAAAAAAAAAAAAACTTGCAGCTTATTCAAATATTATTGTCACAAAAAGATTGTAGTGGTACTAATTTAGGTATCCAACATACGTCACACATACGCGAAGAAATATTAGTGATTGTAAATATATTATGTAAACGGCAAAAGGTTTTGTCGATGCCATGCCAAGTTCACGCCTTATTTAGAACCCGGTAAATTAGAATCTGTATATATAGGTTCGTGTTTATGACAATGGAGGTGTGACAAGATTGTTGTTCGTGATGGAGGTGCAGGTGTTAGGAACAACGATGTTGTTGTGTTGGTGTTTGTGGAGATGGTGGTGGTGGTGATTGTAATGTTGGAAGTGCGTGTGGTGATGCTTTTTAATAAAGGACGCATGGTGTTTTTTTATTTAAGTATTTTTTATATCAAATGTCGTTTAAATAACAGTGTCAAGATCCAAAGTCACACTTTGGAACTATGTTATTAATTTAAGGTTTGAATTATTATAACATAATAATTATACTAAATGTCCTTAAAACAGTGTTAAAAACATTAGTCGTCCGTCTGTAAACTGTTAAAAATCACCAGGCAACGTGTCAACCACCTGAAAAATCACCAGGCAACCCGGTGTCAACCACGTGACTTACGTTGGGGTGTTGCACGGCATGGCTGGGGACATTGACACGTGGGCGCCGCTTGTGTCCTTGAGGGTGATAGCGCAGTACCTGAAACAAGCCCGTGCACTCTTTTTTTATTCAATATCAATAAAAGATACATTATACATGCGTATACATTGTCATTGTAAAAAATTGTAAAAGATTGTTCACACTTGTGAGCAAGAAGAAATAAAAACAAGTAAATACAGGAACAAATCACTCAAAAGTAAACAGTTCATGTACGATTAATGTAACTTATTTTCGCAAAATTATATAATTATCAAGGGAGGCTACTCTTTCTTGCTTACTTGAAGTTTAAATAGTCCGCCCCTTTTAGGGCCTTTTTCCGACGTTCGTTTTTTTTCGCCAGATTTATTTGGCCTAATTAAATATTTAGTTTACTTGTGTTTTGTCTTGTTTTCTGACCGCAATAACCACATGCTTTACCATATACACGTAGTGTATTTTTAGTTGTTATCTTCAACAATATTCCTATCCTTTGGTGTTACTGTGGGAGACAAATTGTTCAACAAAAGGTAATAGTAAGTGCATCGTACAAGAGATAAAAAAAACAAATAAAAACATTAAATATTTTTAATAACCGTTCAATCTATCATAACAGAAGTTAACACGAGCTGTTTGTAACGCAGTTATGCCCCACTAGGTCCAAAGCAGTCTTTAAAATACCAAGTTTGATGAAGATCGGATGAAAACTGTTGGACTTAGAGAGCGGAAACGGCTTAAAGGCCAAATTTAGATAATGAAAGGGCCATAACTTCACAGTACCTGAAACAACCCGTGCAATATTATCATTACAGGATAAACAAGAGCTGTTTGTACAACAGTTATGCCCCCTCCAGGTCCAAAGCAGTCTTAAAATACCAAGTTTGATGAAGATCGGATAACAACTGGAGGACTTAAAGAGCGGAAACGGCGTAAAGGGCCAATTTCAGATAAATCTTGGACCATAACTCTGCAATACTTGAAACAACCGGCAAATTCTTATCATTACATAAGTTAACAATAGCTGTTTGTAAAACAATTAAGCCACCACTAGATCTGAAGCAATCTTTGAAATACAAAGTTTTGTGAAAATCGGATGAAAACTGGACTTAAAGAGCGGAAACGGCTAAAAACGCCGATTTTAGATAATTCAAGGGCCATAACTCTGCAGTACTTGAAACAATATTATCATACGAGTCGCAACTATGCTTACTTATGGTGGAATACTTCTGCATAAGATAACCAGCTACCTTTCTTTAAAAATTGACTAAATTATTCGTAAGATTGTGTTGGGAAATATGGGCCTAGGACAAAATGTACTCACTTGCTACATCCGGCCGCCTGTGCCACCAACTCGTGAATGTCTCGCGCGCTACAATGTTTGCTGAACACGATCTGTAACATAGTATATGACACGGTATGTAACACTGTATGTATCACAGCATTAACACAAGAAATATGTTAGATATCATGGTACACGGCGTGTATCATAACATGCAAACCGGCATGTAACACAAGATGTAATACATTATGTAACACGGTCTGTAACGTAGTATGTAACACGATCTGTAACATAGTATGTAACACGACCTGAAACATAGCATTAACACGATCTGTAACATAGTATGTTACACGGTATATGACACAAGACGTAACACGGGATGTTACACCATGTAACATATATTGTAACATAAGATAAAACACATATGGTGACACAGGATGTAACACAACGTAGCATATATTGTAACGCATGATGTAACACAGCATGAAACACGTGACGTAATACAAGCCGTAACCGTAATCATGTAACACGGTTTGTATTACAATATGTCAAACGAGCATGTAACACAAGATCTAGAACAGAATGTCACACAGCAAGTAATACTAGATGTCACACAGCATGTGACACAAGACGTTTTTCAATTGCTACGTTATGTTGCGTTATTCGATACGTTAAACTACGATACGCCACGCATCACTCTCGTTATTGTTACGCTTAGCTGCGCTATGTACTGCGTTCTTCCACGTAACGCTACGTAATGACACGTTGTGGTACGTTGTCAAATGTAACGTAGCGTAGCGATAGCGCTGTAAGTACGTAGTACATCGAGGCGCAGCGTAGTAAAAATTGATGACACTTGTAAAATATGTACTAAAACGGCGGGAAATAACGTGACACTATGACCGGGTCATAATTAAATACAATGTATGTAACATAGTATCTTACAAAACCTGTAACACAAAATATAATTCACCATGTAACACAACTTGTAACACAATAGGTAACACTGTATGTAACACAGCATGTAAAAATGTTTTGTTTCTAAAAGAGCTATTTTTCTTCCTTTGTTTGTCAAATGACACATTTCTTATCAAAGTATTGCATTTCAAATACCAGTTGCAACTTATTTTTATGAAATAGTAAAACATATATAATGAACTCCGCTATGTCCATTACTGAGTTTGACCTATTAATAGTAAACAATAAAACATCTTCCCAGAATATATTACAAGAAATATCCATTAAAAAAAAAGTATAATTATTTTCGATATTAATATTTCGCTTTGACGCACGCGTACAGCCAGTAGTCTGTTCAAATCTGTCGCTGGCAACAACGTATTATATTTAGTTTCCCGTACAATGTCTATTTTAGTGAAATCACAGCTTGACAAGTTGTCATCGGTTTCCGGAATTAGCAGCAGAAACAAGGCGGTTAATGACGCCATAGCTGTACAGTCATTGATATTGTAAACACAGTTTGTTCTGCTTCTTGAAATTCTGCTTCTGACTGACTGACTGACTATGGTTTGTTGTTTTGTTGTTTGGTCAACTGCTCGCTCGCTTTCCCTCCCCTCCTCCCTATCTCCCTCACTCACTCACTCCCTAAATCACTCACTCACTCTTTCGCCCAATCAGTCATTCATTCACCGAATCATTCATTCATCCATTAAATCATCCATTCACTGAGTTAACAAAAACCTCTGTTGAAATTACTTCAGCAATCTGCAATAATTATTGCATCATCATAAACCGCGAATGTCTCTGTTGTCCTCATTAATAGTGGTAATGTAGTCAATTATTAAAACATGTATACTCAATGTAGTGCGATTTTGTCATCCATTAAAAAGCTTTTAATGTTTTCCCGTAAGTGAATAAATATCAATAAAACCACGTAAACGCGCGTAAATTTTATTAACTACATTATTGATATAATAGCTTGAAAGGATAAATGGAGTCACCCAGTTAAGGTTTTAATTGCGTAATGGTGTTTTTCTCTCTCTTTTCAATTAACATTCTCTTAATCACTCTTTTTTGAGCCTGACCTGTCAAAGCATTTGTCACAAAGCAATATTTGGAATAAAAGTCCAAACAAATTGTTATTCAAAGTTTAGTAGTTTTTTGTATATCGCTTCCTCGAATGGATGCTTATGTTTTAGCTTTTTTTGTCCGTCGTGCGTCGTCCGTCGTGTGTCAACATTTTCATTTAAAGAACATCTCCTCCTAAACCACTGGGCAGATTTTCACCAAACTTCACAGAAATGATCCTTGGGTGACCCTCTTTCAAAATTATTCAAATCGTTCCGGTCCGCTGCATATGTACTTCACCAGAGCTAAAAATAGATTTAAAAACTGAAAACTTTAAAAATTGTCTTCTCTGAAACCACAGGACTTGGAGCGTTCATGTTTGATATGTGAAATCCTCTAGTGGTCCTCTACAAAGATTGTTCAAATGATACACCTGGGGACAAAACTGGCCACGCCCCGGGCTCACATGGTTTAAATAGACTTGTAGAGCAAAATGACTTTTAAAATCTTCTTCTCTGAAACCGCAAGGCCTAGAGGTTTCATATTTGGTATGTAACATTGTATAGTGGTCCTCTATAGAGATTGTTCAAATGATGCCCCTGAGGTCAAAACTGGCCACACCCTGGGGCTCACATGGTTTATATAGACTTAAATAGCAAAATAACTTTTAAAATCTTCTTCTTTGAAACTGCAAGGCCTAGAGATTTTATATTTCGTATGTAACATAGTATAGTGGTCCTCTACAAACATTGTTCAAATGATGCTCCAGGGGTCAAAACTGGCCACACCCGGGGATCACATGGTTTATATAGACTTGAAAAGCAAAATTACTTTAAAAATCTTCTCCTCTGAAACCGCAAGGACCAGAGGTTTCATATTTGGTATGTAACATTGTATAGTGGTCCTCTACAAAGATTGTTCAAATGAAGACCATGAGGTTAAAACTGGCCACACCCGGGGGCTCACATGGTTTATGTTGACTTAAATATCAACATGACTTTAAAAATCTTCTCCTCTGAAACTTAAAGGCCTAGAGGTTTCATATTTGGTATGTAACATTGTATAGTGGTCCTCTACAAAGATTATTCAAATAATGCCCCTGGGGTCAAAACTGGGCACACCCCGGGGGTTACATGGTTTATATATACTTTAATAGCAAAATGACTTTAAAAATCTTCTCCTCTGAAACTTCAAGGCCCAGAGGTTTCATATTTGGTATGTAACATTGTATAGTGGTTCTCTACAAAGATTGTTCAAATGATGCCCCTGAGGTCAAAACTGGCCACACCCCGGGGCTCACATGGTTTATATAGACTTAAATAGCAAACTGACTTTAAAAATCTTGTCCTCTGAAAACGCAAGGCCCAGAGGTTTCATATTTGGTATGTAACATTGTATAGTGGTCCTCTACAAAGATTGTTCAAATTATGCCCCTGAGGTCAAAACTGGCCACACCCCGGGGGTCACAATGTTTATATTGACTTAAATAGCAAAATGACTTTAAAAATCTTCTTTTCTGAAAGCGCAAGGCCCAGAGGTTTCATATTTGGTATGTAATATTGTATAGTGGTCCTCTATAAAGACTGTTCAAATGATGCCCATGGGGTCAAAAGTGGCCACACCCTGGGACTCACATGGTTTATATAGACGTAAATGGCAAAATGATTTTAAAATGTGTCTCCTCTGAAACCACAAGGCCCAGAGGTTTCATATTTGGTTGGAAACATTATATCGAGACCTTGATAGGGATTGCATATGGGGTGGGTGGGGTCAAGGTCAAGGTCACTGTTAATAAAAATAGAAAAACGGTTTCCGCTCAATAACTTGAGAACGCATTGAGATATTTTAATGAAACTTAATACATAGATACCTTATATTGAGACCTCGCTTGGGATTGCATATGGGGTGGGTGATGTCAATGTCACTGTTACTAAAAATAGAAAAACGGTTTCCGCTCAACAACTTGAAAACACATTGAGATATTTAAATGAAACTTAATACATAGATACCTTATATCGAGACCTCAAGGTCAAGGTCACTGCTACTAAAAATAGAAAAACGGTTTTCGCTCAATATCTTGAGAACGCATTGAGATATTTTAATCAACCTTAATACATAAATCCTTTATATTGAGACCTCGCTTGGGATTGCATATGGGGTGGCTGGGGTCGAGATCAAGGTCACCGTTATTAAAAATAGAAAAACGGTTTCCACTAAATATCTTGAGAATGCATTGAGCTATTTTTATGAAACTTAATACATAAATACCTTATATCGAGACCTTGCTTGGGATTGCATACTGGGCGGGTGAGGTGGGTGGGGTCAAGGTCAAGGTCACCGTTACTCAAAATAGAAAAATTGTTTCCGCTAAATATCTTGAGATGCATTGAGCTATTTTAACGAAACTTAACACATAAATACCTTATATCGAGACCTTGCTTTGGATTGCATATGGGGTGGGTGGTGTCAAGGTCACTGTTATTGACAACAGAAAACGGTTTCCGCTAGATAAACTTGAGAACGCATTGCGATATTTTAATGAAATTTAATACACATATCTTATATCCAGACCTCAATTGGGTTTGCTTACGGGGTGGGGGATCAAGGTCAAGGTTACTGTTATTAAAAATAGAAAAACGGTTTACGCTCAATAACTTGAGAACTCATTGAGATATTTTAATGAAACTTCATTTGTAGATATCTTATATCGAGACCTCGCTTTGGATTACGTATGGTGTGGGTGGGGTCAAAGTCAATGTCACTGTTATTAAAAATAGAAAAACGGTTTCCGCTCAATAACTTGAGAACGTATTGAGATATTTTAATGAAACTTCGTACATAGATATCTTATATCAAGACTTAGGATTTCATATCGGGTGGAGTAAAAATAGAGTAAAAATGATTGATGCATTTCGTTCGAAAAATTTGGTAATCGTGGAATTTCCACGTTTCTTGTAATTAGTATGTAACATTATATAGTGGTCCTCTACAAAGATTGTTCAAAGTTCAAATTTATGCCCCATGGAGTAAAAAATGGCCACGCCCCGTGGTCACATAGTTTATATAGACTATACAAATCTTCTCTGCAAGGCCCAGATCTTTATACTCAGGAAAGTGCTTTAGTGGCATTTCTTTTAAGCCATTATGATGCCTTTAACTCAGGTGAGCGACCTAGGGCCATCGTGGCCCTCTTGTTTGATTAGGCCAAAGACAAGAGATGTTGTGGTTCAGATAACATGACGATAAAAACATTTTATTTTACTAGAAATTTATATTTGTAGATTTGCCCATCCGTCCGTCGGATTTTTGTGTCGCGTGTAACTCAAAAAGTTTAACTGCTAGAGTGATGAAACTTTATAAGCATATTCATCGGCATCTGGGCTTGTGCACCTGGGTATTTTGATGCAGTTTTTGCCGACATCAGAGGAGTTATGGCCCCTTTTAGCAAAAAGGACATTTTGGACTTGTGTCGGGTGTAAGTCGAAAAGTATAACCGCTATAGTAATGAAACCTTATAAACATATTCATCAGGTGAACTTGTGCACCTGGGTATTTTGGTGCCTTTTTTTCGATATCAGTGGAGTTTTGTGACAACCAGCGGTATGTGGGGTCATCCGTCATACGGACACATGTCTATTTTTGAATAATTTGACTATAGTGATTTGACTAGATTGATCACTGTTTTTATGACTAATAAAATGAAAGTAAGTAGTTCCACTTTAGTGCAGAACCTGTAACAAATACATACTTAACGGTAAGTATGAATTGAAAACAAAAAAGAAGTGTTTTTGTGTCGCCTGAAAAGGCGACGGTATAGGGGTTACATTGGCGGCGTCGGCGGTGTCGGCTGTGGCGTCCTCGTTAGTTTGTGCAGACAAATACCCTGAGAAGTTTTTGTGCAATTATTATGAAACTTTAAGAAAGTGTTTGTATTCATAAAAGGAAGGTCAAGTTCCGTTTTCAGCATAATTGCTTATATCGTACTTGAGTTATTCCCTTTTTTGAAAAAAACAAAAACAAAAAACAAAAAAAAAATACTTCAAATAAGGTTTGTGCAGACAATAACTGAACACGTTTTGTTCAATAATCTTTTTTTTATAAAAAGTGTTTGTAATCATAAAAGGAAGTTCAAGTTCGGTTTTCAGCATGATTGCTCTTTTCGTACTTGAGTTATGCCCCCTTTAAAAATAATAGTTCAAATAAGGCTTGTGCAGACAATACATGAAATGGTATTGTGCAATCACTATGAAACTTTAGGGAAGTGTTAGTAGGCATAAAAAAGTTAAGTTCAGTTTTCGGCATAATTGCTCCGTCGTACTCAGTCGAACTCAGTACTCAGTCCATCATGCTTCGTAACATTGTTTTTTGTGTGAATGGTTCATAAAATGTTTTAGGGACGCCAGAAAAATAAAAAATAGGATCGGGTAACCGGAACCACAACAACTTCTTTGCTTGGCCTGTTGTCTTACAGTAAAATGCAGTGCTTTATTGATTAGTGGAACCATGGTATGATACGCGTTAATGTTACCATTGCATTTCTATTCAGTCTTTGAAAAAAATACCAAATATAGAAATTCATAACGTTATAGCCATGTCATTTATACCCGAAATGTCAACTATTCGCCCAAAGGTGTTAATTGTATTTTTACAAGTAAATATCGTCGTCTTATGTTTTCTCTTTCTCGGGTAATCAGCGAGTATTTGACATGCGCTCGTAAACATAATTTATAGTAAGTGGAACATTCTGAAACTGTCCATTCCAGTGTTGCAGTTTTATAATACCACGAGAAACTTTCCATACTGCACATGCACATATCAGGGGCCGTTTTCCAGATTTCAAGTTTGTCTTAAGTGCCATTTCTTGGTTAACTAGATTTTACCGTTTTGTCTAGCACCAACACCGCTTACTACAACACTTGGATATTTACACAGTTGTTACTTTTGACCGTTCCCAATCCACTCTTATCACACAGCCTCACTTTGACCTTGACCTCATTTTGGACTTGGGGGGGGGGGGGGCATGTGTGTTTTATCGAACACAATGTCTTGTTATTTAAAAATACGAAAAACTGTGAATAATTCTAAGAAATACCCAAAACTGTGAAGTACTTCTAAAGGATGATGGTTCAAACTTAATGAGGAGCTGATAAACTTAACAATTCTGTCACTTCCAGTTGTGTCCAGTTTCCGCCGCTTGCAATTAGCGCTGACAAATGTACGCGATCTATATATCGACGGTTGAGCGTAAAACTGTTGTATCTGCTTAACATTTCTATATCAAATACAATAGTTATACGCTCATCACTCGATAGATGCGTATATTTAAAA
This sequence comes from Congeria kusceri, assembly GCA_027627225.1. Classification (NCBI taxonomy): domain Eukaryota; kingdom Metazoa; phylum Mollusca; class Bivalvia; order Myida; family Dreissenidae; genus Congeria; species Congeria kusceri. Next base: position 5,721,301 of record CM051030.1, read on the forward strand.
TGTGGTGGGGGGTGATTTCGCGGGTTCCACTGATCTTGCATACGCAGCTGTCAATGCCGATAATAGGTGGCATCGCGTACGTCAATAGCTCAATAATTTCGAGATGTCAATGCTTATTACTGTGGCCGCATTTGGATGAGATTTATAATTAAGATGCAAATTCGTTTGACGTAGATGGTAGCCGGAGGGTGGGGGAGGGGGGGGGTTGTTTTAAAGCAGGACTGATCTCTTTTACGTTTGATGGGTGGTGGGGAAAATTAAATAACCCATCTTGCAGTTGCAATACATGAAAGTATATTATTGGTGTCGTATTTAATCTATACATATAAAATAAAAATAAATTAAAAAGTCTCAGACTTGCGTTATATTACATATAAAAAAAAATCAGTGCATTTTTCACTGATTACACGTAGGTCGCACAACTCAGATTTGCTGTGCCAGGCTTTGATTGATTGATTGATTAGCTGGTTGGTGGGTTGGTTGGTTGGTGCGTTGGTTGGTTGGTTGGTTGGTGAGTGGGTGGGTTGGTTTTTGGTGGGTTGTTGTGTTGGTTGGTTGGTTGGTTGGTTGATTGACTGGTTGGTTGGTTGGTGGGTCGGTTGGTTGATTGACTGGTTGGTTGGTTGGTTGATTGACTGGTTGGTCGGTTGGTTGGTTCACTTGTTGGTTGTTTGGTTGATTGACTGGTTGGTTGGTTGGTGGGTTGGTTTGTTGGTGGGTTGTGTCTGTGGGTTGGTGGGTTGTGTTGGTGGTTTGGTGTGTTGGTGGGTTGTGTTGGTGGGTTGGTGTGTTGGTGGGTTGTGTTGGTGGGTTGGTGTGTTGATGGGTTGGTGGGGTGTGTTGGTGGGTTGGTATGTTGGTGTGTTGATGGGTTGGTGGGTTGGTGGGTTGTGTTTGTTCGTGTGTTGGTGGGTTGGTGTGTTGGTGGGTTGTGTTGGTTGGTGGGTTGTGCTGGTTTGTGGGTTGGTGTGTTGTGTTGGTTTGTGGGTTTGGTTGGTGGGCTGGTGGGTGGGTTGTGTTGGTTGGTGGGTTGGTGGGTTGTGTTGGTTGGTGGGTTGGTGGGTTGGTTGGTTGGTGGGTTGGTGTGTTGGTGGGTTGTGTTGGTTGATGGGTTGGTGGGTTGGTGGGTTGTGTTGGTGGGTTGGTGGGTTGTGTTGGTTGGTTGGTGTGTTGGTGGGATGGTTTGTTGGTGGGTTGGATGTGTTGGTTGGTGGGTAATGTTGGTTGGTGGGTTGGTTGGTTTGTTGGTTGGTGGATGGGTTGGTGGGGTGGTGGGTAATGTTGGTTGGTGGGTTGGTTGGTGGGTTGGTTGGTTGGTTTGTTGGTTGGTGGGTTGGTGGGTTGGTTTGTTGGTTGGTGGATGGATGGGTTGGTGGGTTGGTGGGTGGGTTGGTGGGTTGGTTGGTTGGTTGGTTGCTTGGTGGCTGGCTGGCTGGCGGTCTGTCGCTCGGTCGGTTGGTAAATGGATTTTTGTCTGGATTATAAACATGGTGGGCGACGTATCCGTTAATCATATTATAAAAATTAATGGCCTAAAAGGCTGTCTAGATACCGCCCGGTCGATTATTAATGAACCAGTTATGCGAAAGTGTTGGCATTTGCGGCTTCTGTAGTTACAGAGGCTGTAATGCGGAATTCTTGTCCATGAATGTTGATGCCTTACGTCGTTAATAAAACAAGGGACAATTGCTGTCTTATCGTGAATAAGAAACGAGCGCTTGCAATAAAACAAGGGACAATTGCTGTCTTATCGTGAATAAGAAACGAGCGCTTGCAATAAAACAAGGGACAATTGCTGTCTTATCGTGAATAAGAAACGAGCGCTTGCAATAAAACAAGGGACAATTGCTGTCTTATCGTGAATAAGAAACGAGCGCTTGCAATAAAACAAGGGACAATTGCTGTCTTATCGTGAATAAGAAACGAGCGCTTGCAATAAAACAAGGGACAATTGCTGTCTTATCGTGAATAAGAAACGAGCGCTTGCAATAAAACAAGGGACAATTGCTGTCTTATCGTGAATAAGAAACGAGCGCTTGCAATAAAACAAGGGACAATTGCTGTCTTATCGTGAATAAGAAACGAGCGCTTGCAATAAAACAAGGTACAACTGCTGTCTGATCGTGAATAAGAAACGAGCGCTTGCAATAAAACAAGGGACAATTGCTGTCTTATCGTGAATAAGAAACGAGCGCTTGCAATAAAACAAGGGACAATTGCTGTCTGATCGTGAATAAGAAACGAGCGCTTGCAATAAAACAAGGTACAATTGCTGTCTTATCGTGAATAAGAAACGAGCGCTTGCAATAAAACAAGGGACAATTACTGTCTTATCGTGAATAAGAAACGAGCGCTTGCAATAAAACAAGGGACAATTGCTGTCTTATCGTGAATAAGAAACGAGCGCTTGCAATAAAACAAGGTACAACTGCTGTCTGATCGTGAATAAGAAACGAGCGCTTGCAATAAAACAAGGGACAATTGCTGTCTTATCGTGAATAAGAAACGAGCGCTTGCAATAAAACAAGGTACAACTGCTGTCTGATCGTGAATAAGAAAAGAGCGCTTGCAATAAAACAAGGGACAATTGCTGTCTTATCGTGAATAAGAAACGAGCGCTTGCAATAAAACAAGGGACAATTGCTGTCTTATCGTGAATAAGAAACGAGCGCTTGCAATAAAACAAGGGACAATTGCTGTCTTATCGTGAATAAGAAACGAGCGCTTGCAATAAAACAAGGGACAATTGCTGTCTGATCGTGAATAAGAAACGAGCGCTTGCAATAAAACAAGGGACAATTGCTGTCTTATCGTGAATAAGAAACGAGCGCTTGCAATAAAACAAGGGACAACTGCTGTCTGATCGTGAATAAGAAACGAGCGCTTGCAATAAAACAAGGGACAATTGCTGTCTTATCGTGAATAAGAAACGAGCGCTTGCCATAAAACAAGGTACAACTGCTGTCTGATCGTGAATAAGAAACGAGCGCTTGCAATAAAACAAGGGACAACTGCTGTCTTATCGTGAATAAGAAACGAGCGCTTGCAATAAAACAAGGTACAATTGCTGTTTTATCGTGAATAAGAAACGAGCGCTTGCAATAAAACAAGGTACAATTGCTGTCTTATCGTGAATAAGAAACGAGCGCTTGCAATAAAACAAGGTACAATTGCTGTCTTATCGTGAATAAGAAACGAGCGCTTGCAATAAAACAAGGTACAATTGCTGTCTTATCGTGAATAGGAAACGAGCGCTTGCAATAAAACAAGGGACAATTGCTGTCTTATCGTGAATAGGAAACGAGCGCTTGCAATAAAACAAGGGACAATTGCTGTCTTATCGTGAATAAGAAACGAGCGCTTGCAATAAAACAAGGGACAATTGCTGTCTTATCGTGAATAAGAAACGAGCGCTTGCAATAAAACAAGGGACAATTGCTGTCTGATCGTGAATAAGAAACGAGCGCTTGCAATAAAACAAGGTACAATTGCTGTCTTATCGTGAATAAGAAACGAGCGCTTGCAATAAAACAAGGGACAATTACTGTCTTATCGTGAATAAGAAACGAGCGCTTGCAATAAAACAAGGGACAATTGCTGTCTTATCGTGAATAAGAAACGAGCGCTTGCAATAAAACAAGGTACAACTGCTGTCTGATCGTGAATAAGAAACGAGCGCTTGCAATAAAACAAGGGACAATTGCTGTCTTATCGTGAATAAGAAACGAGCGCTTGCAATAAAACAAGGGACAATTGCTGTCTTATCGTGAATAAGAAACGAGCGCTTGCCATAAAACAAGGTACAACTGCTGTCTGATCGTGAATAAGAAACGAGCGCTTGCAATAAAACAAGGGACAACTGCTGTCTTATCGTGAATAAGAAACGAGCGCTTGCAATAAAACAAGGTACAATTGCTGTCTTATCGTGAATAATAAACGAGCGCTTGCAATAAAACAAGGTACAATTGCTGTCTTATCGTGAATAAGAAACGAGCGCTTGCAATAAAACAAGGGACAATTGCTGTCTTATCGTGAATAAGAAACGAGCGCTTGCAATAAAACAAGGTACAATTGCTGTCTTATCGTGAATAAGAAACGAGCGCTTGCAATAAAACAAGGGACAATTGCTGTCTTATCGTGAATAGGAAACGAGCGCTTGCAATAAAACAAGGGACAATTGCTGTCTTATCGTGAATAAGAAACGAGCGCTTGCAATAAAACAAGGGACAATTGCTGTCTTATCGTGAATAAGAAACGAGCGCTTGCAATAAAACAAGGTACAACTGCTGTCTTATCGTGAATAAGAAACGAGCGCTTGCAATAAAACTAGGGACAATTGCTGTCCTATCGTGAATAAGAAACGAGCGCTTGCAATAAAACAAGGACAATTGCTGTCTTATCGTGAATAAGAAACGAGCGCTTGCAATAAAACAAGGGACAATTGCTGTCTTATCGTGAATAAGAAACGAGCGCTTGCAATAAAACAAGGTACAATTGCTGTCTTATCGTGAATAAGAAACGAGCGCTTGCAATAAAACAAGGGACAATTGCTGTCTTATCGTGAATAGGAAACGAGCGCTTGCAATAAAACAAGGGACAATTGCTGTCTTATCGTGAATAAGAAACGAGCGCTTGCAATAAAACAAGGGACAATTGCTGTCTTATCGTGAATAAGAAACGAGCGCTTGCAATAAAACAAGGTACAATTGCTGTCTGATCGTGAATAAGAAACGAGCGCTTGCAATAAAACAAGGTACAATTGCTGTCTTATCGTGAATAAGAAACGAGCGCTTGCAATAAAACAAGGGACAATTACTGTCTTATCGTGAATAAGAAACGAGCGCTTGCAATAAAACAAGGGACAATTGCTGTCTTATCGTGAATAAGAAACGAGCGCTTGCAATAAAACAAGGTACAACTGCTGTCTGATCGTGAATAAGAAACGAGCGCTTGCAATAAAACAAGGGACAACTGCTGTCTTATCGTGAATAAGAAAAGAGCGCTTGCAATAAAACAAGGGACAACTGCTGTCTGATCGTGAATAAGAAAAGAGCGCTTGCAATAAAACAAGGGACAATTGCTGTCTTATCGTGAATAAGAAACGAGCGCTTGCAATAAAACAAGGGACAATTGCTGTCTTATCGTGAATAAGAAACGAGCGCTTGCAATAAAACAAGGGACAATTGCTGTCTGATCGTGAATAAGAAACGAGCGCTTGCAATAAAACAAGGGACAATTGCTGTCTTATCGTGAATAAGAAACGAGCGCTTGCAATAAAACAAGGGACAATTGCTGTCTGATCGTGAATAAGAAACGAGCGCTTGCAATAAAACAAGGGACAACTGCTGTCTGATCGTGAATAAGAAACGAGCGCTTGCAATAAAACAAGGGACAATTGCTGTCTTATCGTGAATAAGAAACGAGCGCTTGCCATAAAACAAGGTACAACTGCTGTCTGATCGTGAATAAGAAACGAGCGCTTGCAATAAAACAAGGGACAACTGCTGTCTTATCGTGAATAAGAAACGAGCGCTTGCAATAAAACAAGGTACAATTGCTGTCTTATCGTGAATAATAAACGAGCGCTTGCAATAAAACAAGGTACAATTGCTGTCTTATCGTGAATAAGAAACGAGCGCTTGCAATAAAACAAGGGACAATTGCTGTCTTATCGTGAATAAGAAACGAGCGCTTGCAATAAAACAAGGTACAATTGCTGTCTTATCGTGAATAGGAAACGAGCGCTTGCAATAAAACAAGGGACAATTGCTGTCTTATCGTGAATAGGAAACGAGCGCTTGCAATAAAACAAGGGACAATTGCTGTCTTATCGTGAATAAGAAACGAGCGCTTGCAATAAAACAAGGGACAATTGCTGTCTTATCGTGAATAAGAAACGAGCGCTTGCAATAAAACAAGGTACAACTGCTGTCTTATCGTGAATAAGAAACGAGCGCTTGCAATAAAACAAGGGACAATTGCTGTCTTATCGTGAATAAGAAACGAGCGCTTGCAATAAAACTAGGGACAATTGCTGTCCTATCGTGAATAAGAAACGAGCGCTTGCAATAAAACAAGGACAATTGCTGTCTTATCGTGAATAAGAAACGAGCGCTTGCAATAAAACAAGGTACAATTGCTGTCTTATCGTGAATAAGAAACGAGCGCTTGCAATAAAACAAGGGACAATTGCTGTGTTATCGTGAATAAGAAACGAGCGCTTGCAATAAAACAAGGGACAACTGCTGTCTGATCGTGAATAAGAAACGAGCGCTTGCAATAAAACAAGGGACAATTGCTGTCTTATCGTGAATAAGAAACGAGCGCTTGCAATAAAACAAGGGACAATTGCTGTCTGATCGTGAATAAGAAACGAGCGCTTGCAATAAAACAAGGTACAATTGCTGTCTTATCGTGAATAAGAAACGAGCGCTTGCAATAAAACAAGGGACAATTACTGTCTTATCGTGAATAAGAAACGAGCGCTTGCAATAAAACAAGGGACAATTGCTGTCTTATCGTGAATAAGAAACGAGCGCTTGCAATAAAACAAGGTACAACTGCTGTCTGATCGTGAATAAGAAACGAGCGCTTGCAATAAAACAAGGGACAATTGCTGTCTTATCGTGAATAAGAAACGAGCGCTTGCAATAAAACAAGGTACAACTGCTGTCTGATCGTGAATAAGAAAAGAGCGCTTGCAATAAAACAAGGGACAATGCTGTCTTATCGTGAATAAGAAACGAGCGCTTGCAATAAAACACTGAATTTGCAGTTTCCATCAATAAATACACAACGATAACTAAACCACCACCACCAACAATAACAGCAACTAAAACAAAGACAAGAAACTCGGTAATCATACATGATATCGAGGGTTGAATGGCAGTTGGGCCTTTTGGTTTTCAACCTCGAATTATGAATATAACAAAATTACACACTTTTTGGAAAGAATCAAAACAAATGATGGAATATTGCAAGCAATTTTATATCGTCTCGCTTGAATCGTAAAGTTTGATAATAAGATTGTAACTGAAAAGTGTAATAGTACACATGTACATTGAAAGAACATAGTATATGTAAAAAACGGGTAAAAAACATGCATAGTACACTGTACAATTAAATGGCACAGTACGAGAGAAAAACAACAACAACACAGTACAAGAAAAGAACACAGTACACGTGACATGCTATACATGTAAAGAACACAGTACATGTGACATGCTATACATGCAAAGAACACCGTACACGTGACATGCTATACATGTTAAGAACACAGTACACGTGACATACTATACATATAAAGAAGACAGTACAAAATAAGGAAAGTAAATAATACATTACAATTGACATACTATACATATAAAGAAGACGGTGCAAAATAAGGAAAGCATATAATACAGTACAAGTGACATACTATACATGTAAAGAAAATAGTACAAAATATGGAGAGTAAATAATACACTACAAGTGCCATACTATACATATAAAGAAGACAGTACACAATAAGGAAAGTAAATAATACAGTACAAGTGACATACTATACATATAAAGAAGACAGTACACAATAAGGAAAGTAAATAATACAGTACAAGTGACATACTATACATATAAAGAAGACAGTACACAATAAGGAAAGTATATTATACAGTACAAGTGACATACTATACATATAAAGAAGACAGTACACAATAAGGAAAGTATATAATACACTACAAGTGACATACTATACATATAAAGAAGACAGTACACAATAAGGAAAGTAAATAATACAGTACAAGTGCCATACTATACATATAAAGATGACAGTACACAATAAGGAAAGTATATAATACACTACAAGTGCCATACTATACATATAAAGAAGACAGTACACAATAAGGAAAGTAAATAATACAGTACAAGTGCCATACTATACATATAAAGAAGACAGTACACAATAAGGAAAGTATATAATACAGTACAAGTGCCATACTATACATATAAAGAAGACAGTACACAATAAGGAAAGTAAATAATACACTACAAGTGCCATACTATACATATAAAGAAGACAGTACACAATAAGGAAAGTATATTATACAGTACAAGTGCCATACTATACATATAAAGAAGACAGTACACAATAAGGAAAGTATATAATACAGTACAAGTGCCATACTATACATATAAAGAAAACAGTACACAATAAGGAAAGTATATTATACAGTACAAGTGACATACTATACATATAAAGAAGACAGTACACAATAAGGAAAGTATATTATACAGTACAAGTGCCATACTATACATATAAAGAAGACAGTACACAATAAGGAAAGTATATAATACAGTACAAGTGCCATACTATACATATAAAGAAGACAGTACACAATAAGGAAAGTAAATAATACACTACAAGTGCCATACTATACATATAAAGAAGACAGTACACAATAAGGAAAGTATATTATACAGTACAAGTGACATACTATACATATAAAGAAGACAGTACACAATAAGGAAAGTATATTATACAGTACAAGTGACATACTATACATATAAAGAAAACAGTACACAATAAGGAAAGTAAATAATACACTACAAGTGCCATACTATACATATAAAGAAGACAGTACACAATAAGGAAAGTATATTATACAGTACAAGTGCCATACTATACATATAAAGAAGACAGTACACAATAAGGAAAGTATATTATACAGTACAAGTGCCATACTATACATATAAAGAAGACAGTACACAATAAGGAAAGTAAATAATACACTACAAGTGCCATACTATACATATAAAGAAGACAGTACACAATAAGGAAAGTAAATAATACAGTACAAGTGCCATACTATACATATAAAGAAAACAGTACACAATAAGGAAAGTATATAATACACTACAAGTGCCATACTATACATATAAAGAAGACAGTACACAATAAGGAAAGTAAATAATACACTACAAGTGCCATACTATACATATAAAGAAGACAGTACACAATAAGGAAAGTAAATAATACAGTACAAGTGCCATACTATACATATAAAGAAGACAGTACACAATAAGGAAAGTAAATAATACACTACAAGTGCCATACTATACATATAAAGAAGACAGTACACAATAAGGAAAGTATATTATACAGTACAAGTGCCATACTATACATATAAAGAAGACAGTACACAATAAGGAAAGTAAATAATACACTACAAGTGCCATACTATACATATAAAGAAGACAGTACACAATAAGGAAAGTATATAATACAGTACAAGTGCCATACTATACATGTAAAGATGACAGTACAAAATAAGGAAAGTATATTATACACTACAAGTGCCATACTATACATGTAAAGATGACAGTACAAAATAAGGAAAGTATATTATACACTACAAGTGCCATACTATACATGTAAAGATGACAGTACAAAATAAGGAAAGTATATTATACACTACAAGTGCCATACTATACATGTAAAGATGACAGTACACAATAAGGAAAGTATATTATACACTACAAGTGCCATACTATACATATAAAGAAGACAGTACACAATAAGGAAAGTAAATAATACAGTACAAGTGACATACTATACATATAAAGAAGACAGTACACAATAAGGAAAGTAAATAATACACTACAAGTGCCATACTATACATATAAAGAAGACAGTACACAATAAGGAAAGTAAATAATACACTACAAGTGCCATACTATACATATAAAGAAGACAGTACACAATAAGGAAAGTATATTATACAGTACAAGTGACATACTATACATATAAAGAAAACTGTACAAAATAAGGAAAGTATATTATACAGTACAAGTGACATACTATACATATAAAGAAGACAGTACACAATAAGGAAAGTATATTATACAGTACAAGTGCCATACTATACATATAAAGAAGACAGTACACAATAAGGAAAGTATATTATACAGTACAAGTGACATACTATACATATAAAGAAAACTGTACAAAATAAGGAAAGTATATTATACAGTACAAGTGACATACTATACATATAAATAATACAGTACAAGTGCCATACTATACATATAAAGAAGACAGTACACAATAAGGAAAGTATATAATACAGTACAAGTGACATACTATACATATAAAGAAAACTGTACAAAATAAGGAAAGTATATTATACAGTACAAGTGACATACTATACATATAAAGAAGACAGTACACAATAAGGAAAGTATATTATACAGTACAAGTGACATACTATACATATAAAGAAGACTGTACACAATAAGGAAAGTATATAATACACTACAAGTGACATACTATACATATAAAGAAAACAGTACACAATAAGGAAAGTATATTATACATTACAAGTGACATACTATACATATAAAGAAAACAGTACAAGTGACATACTATACATATAAAGAAAACAGTACACAATAAGGAAAGTATATTATACAGTACAAGTGACATACTATACATATAAAGAAAACTGTACAAAATAAGGAAAGTATATTATACAGTACAAGTGACATACTATACATATAAAGAAGACAGTACACAATAAGGAAAGTATATTATACAGTACAAGTGACATACTATACATATAAAGAAAACAGTACAAGTGACATACTATACATATAAAGAAAACAGTACACAATAAGGAAAGTATATTATACAGTACAAGTGCCATACTATACATATAAAGAAAACAGTACACAATAAGGAAAGTATATTATACAGTACAAGTGCCATACTATACATATAAAGAAAACAGTACACAATAAGGAAAGTATATTATACAGTACAAGTGCCATACTATACATATAAAGAAAACAGTACACAATAAGGAAAGTATATTATACAGTACAAGTGACATACTATACATATAAAGAAAACTGTACAAAATAAGGAAAGTAAATAATACAGTACAAGTGACATACTATACATGTAAAGATGACAGTACAAAATAAGGAAAGTAAATAATACAGTACAAGTGAAAAACGCAATACAAGTCAAGAACATGTAGTGCATGCTCGTAAATAGCATAGAACTTGTACAATACAAATAAGGAACGCATTTTCAACATTCACGAACACATAATAAATCACATAACATAATAGACCTGGTGACAGTCAATATTTTAATAATTCCAGGCGTATAAAACAGTCAGAATACTGCAAAAAGTTGTTGAAAACAAAGACAGGAAAAGAAATAAAACTGGAATCGCTAACAATAAAGTACGTTCAAACATTCGAGTATACATGACGTGTACATGAAACTTTTAACGAACGATTGATAATTAGTCGCAATACCGGACGGTTGGGTTTCCACCGGATACTCAGGTTTCCCCACAGCGCAAGTCCGCACAAAAAATCCCCCCCCCCCCAAAAAAAAATAAAAAAAAATTCAGTCAACATTCAATATTTGTAATAGGAAATTGTACATTTCATTCAAAATGTGTTTTAATATATTTCGGGGTGTCTATGAGGCAAATATATAAAGGGTGAATAACAGAATTTAAAGATATATGTAAATCTCAAACCGCCTGAAATTTGGCAATGATTAAAAGATCGTCCCAAACTTCGCGTGTCTCATAAAGGAAGATAGGAAGGGTTGAGATGACACACGATAGGGCTTGTATTCTCAAAACTTATGGGGAAAACTTAAATTTGTTGAATTCATAAAATTCCTTAAGTTTGTAGCTATTTCATGTGTATGTATTTTTTTTCTACATTATAACGCGTTTAAATTAGAACATATTGCTTAGATGTTTCGTATTTACCCTTTCATTAACAGAAATCATTGGATTCCAAATAGAAAATGTGATCTGAATTTGAAGTACACTTAATTTTAAATAAGTACAACTTAAGGCCATCCTTACAAATTGTTTGTTTGCGGTAACGTGACCCAGAATTTTCAAGGTGGGTAGGTAGGTCGATTTTTTATATATTTTTTGGGGGGAAGGGTCCAAATGTAGACGACCCTTAGACATGGACCAAATTGTCTAAACACAAAGTACGAGAGAAAAACACATCGCTTATAGTATTCTTCGTTCAAACTGGAATTATTATTGCGAGGTTAGTAGAATGCAGTGTTTATTTAATATAAAAAAACGTTATGAATTAATTACTAACAAAATAATTATGATGAATATATAACTAACTGTTTCCAATAGAAACAAAATGCTTCACGTATATAAAAACTTGTGAGTCGGGCCCAATTTCGTGAGTCGGTCGCATTACCGCAAACAAACAATTTTTTAAGGATGGCTTAATTTAAGATTTTCCTTAGGAGCTGTGTGAATACCATCTAAGTTCACACATAACGCAGCTTCAGTTCGCATGCTCTACAAACACCAATAAACACGCACAAACGCACGTGTCTCGGATGTGTGATAACCTCTATTGTGTAACAGTTTTACGAGAGAAAAAAAGCACCCATCAGCAATCGCATCGCGATTGCGTTTTTGTTCATTTGTTCGCCTTTGTTATACTTATATAAACTGAAAAAGATTAAATTGGTTACCTTTGCATGTATCGAACTGTAATATAATATTACAATTTTCAGCGAAATTTTAAATAATAATAATGATACTACTACTACTACTACTACTACTAATAATAATAATAATAATTGTTTAATAATAATAATAATATAATAATAATAATAATTGTTTAATAATAATAATTGTTTAATAATAATAATAATAATAATAATAATAATAATAATCATCATCATCATCATCACCATCACGATGATGATGATGATGATGATGATCATCATCATACAAATAATACTTAGATAATTTAGTGACTTAAGGTATCTTTCGGGAGATTTATTAATATTTGGTCAGTGTCCGAATTCTTATATTGTTTTATGTCAAATATTGTATTAGATTTGGTGTATTTCTTAATTATTCATTCCTTACGTCAGTGATGCATGCATTTGTGGTTTAATATGTACTGACAGATTTAATCCAAATAAAGATAAAACACACATTTTTGTAAAAGAAAAATCGCCGAAATCCACATAGAACATTTGACCTGAAAAGTCCACCTAAGTGCAACGTAAGATTCTTTTTAAGAAATGTGTTGCATTTTGATGAACAAAACGCATTTAAAATCAGCCTAGAAGATTTTATCTAAGATTTTCACTTACCGGGTAAGTGCAGCGACGAGACTCCTTTAGAACTTTATGTTACCTTTAGGTAAACAATAATGATAAAACTCCGCATAAAAAAGTGACGTGTTTTTTTCACTTGTGACCTTTTTTTTTTCACTTAAGTAATTCATAAGTATAGATTTACCTTCGGAAAATATATTACCGTTTGGCGAACAAACTCATTAAAATCACATTGAACATTTTATTTGAAATTTTCACTTACGGGCATCTTAAATTAAGATTTTCAATAAGATATTTAGGAATACTCGCACCTATTCTCTGAAATACAACTTAAGATTTTCCTTTAGATATTTAGAAATACGTGGATTTTTCCACTTTAGTGAAAATTCTGATTTTCTTTAAGATATTTAGGAATAATAGAAATGATCCTATTAAGAGTGCTACTTAAAAGTTTCCCTAAGATATTTAAGAAAACTGGAACATGTCCTACCTTTTCTTGTTTGCCATTTAAGTCTAGGTATATGACAACCGAAGATTCTATAGATGACGCGTTGCCCATCGTCCAAAGCTACCCGGGTCTGTTTCTTACTACACAGTCAGAAATATGTTAACGTCACAACTTTAATATCACATTGAAGTAAAAAGTTCCTTTGTTGTATGCACGCCACTGTTAGCCTTTTAGCACCAACGCATTTTAAATGTAATCGAAGTATACTAACCGTAAACAAGTCTGATTTACTGATTTACGGAATATGTTCTTGTTCTCCCTGAATCCAACCAATAGGCACTGATGTCTTCGGCTTCAATATTTGTTTCGCGACTCTTCGCGCATGCGCAGGGCGCAGCTACAGCCGTTACTTAGCAACACCCAATACAGACGCTTTCATGTAACTAAAGCAACGCTGATTTTGTTTCTGTGCAGTAAAATGGCATCGATTTGTTTGCCGCTATTGAAAGACTAGCTAACGACGACAGTTTGTCTGCGCAGACAATGACTATAATTAGAACTCGATATCTGTCGTGCGGAATTCACTAGCAAAGTGACCGATTATAATGGATTTATATAAAACTGGACATTATATGAATATGACTGTGGGAAATAGGGAATGGGGTCGGTTTTCCGACGGAGGGGGGCATCGGGACGGTGTTAGCATAATTTTCTCTGATGTTGATTATTTCAATGACTAGCAATCAACAGTCGCCGATAGAATATACGTTACCACAAAGGCCAATCATAGCCAGGGGCGTATTCAGGTGTTCTCCTGTACGCCTGGGCACTCCTGTACGCCTGGGCACTCCTGTACGCCTGGACACTCATGTACGCCTGGGCACTCCTTTACGCATGGGCACTCCTGTACGCCTGGGCACTCATGTTCGCCTGGGCACTCATGTACGCCTGGGCACTCCTGTACGCCTGGGCACTCCTGTACGCCTCGTCACTCCTGTACGCCTGGGCACTCATGTACGCCTGGGCACTCATGTACGCCTGGGCACTCTTGTACGCCTGGACACTCCTGTACGCCTGGGCACTCCTGTACGCCTGGACACTCCTGTACGCCTGGGCACTCCTGTACGCATGGGCACTCCTGTACGCCTGGGCACTCCTGTACGCCTGGGCACTCATGTACGCCTGGGCACTCCTGTACGCCTGGGCACTGTTGTACGCCTGGACACTCCTGTATGCCTGGGCACTCCTGTACGCCTGGACACTCCTGTACGCCTGGGCACTCCTGTACGCATGGGCACTCCTGTACACCTGGGCACTCCTGTACGCCTGGACACTCATGTTCGCCTGGGCACTCATGTACGCCTGGGCACTCCTGTACGCCTGGGCACTCATGTACGCCTGGGCATTCATGTACGTCTGGGCACTCATGTAGGCCTGGGCGTACCAAACGAAGCCCAACATTGGCAGAATGACAGTTACCGAAAAAAAACAGACGTTTAATCTTATAGTAGGGCAAAATTGACTTTCAACATAAATACTGTATACATGTATACGAAGTGGTTTTCCGCTATTATATATTATCTTTAATCAATAGATAAAATTCATCTATCATAAAATACATAAAACGTTGCTGATTTTGTTATTTAAACATCCATAATGTAGATGTTCATGTTCTTGTACTTGTTATCATGAGATATTTTTATATCTTGTTTAGCCTTCTCGAGATGTGTCATAGAAGTATACTGTAGCGGGTCCGTGGTTTAGTGGTAACACACTGGCTTCACAACCCAGGGGTCGCAGGTTCGAAAAACACCCGCTACACCCTAACCTACTAACTCGTCTTTCGCTAATTCGTTCAACAGAAGTGTACAAGGTGCTTAACGCCGGGCACTAAAAGACCCAGGTTCCCAGGGCACTGGAATGGGGCGTCTTTTGTATCTTGCACTATCTATCCCCCGTAAATCACGCAACAAAGATTCCTCGGGCGGTGGTGGGGGGAGGGGGGCGATGGTCATACGGGAGAGACTTCCGGTGCACTCCATGAAAATTTACCGCACACTCAGTAGTGCTCAATGTAACTAATTAAAGGGTGTATGTACGATCTTACAACAGACATACTGACATACATTAAAACGACACGAGGACGTTTATTACAATATACTTCGATTTAAAATAGAAGACAAGTTAATAAGAAGCGTTGCTGATAAACGCATAAATGGCTACTTTTTATCAGAAACTAGTTTTTGGCTGTACAGCCGGAAACTCCAATGCATGTATATACGTTGAATCGACAGTTTTATTAGGTTACACAACACCAATAAAAGGTGCAAAAGTCTACATTCGTAATTGTTGATTTATTCGATATTTTATTGTTTCCTTCGACAGGTTTATGTTTATCTGTCTGCTGTTTCAAGTTATATTGTCACTTTCATTGGCTTATTTTGAAAATAATTGTTATGAAAGATCGTACGTACACACTTTTAGAAATTTACTTTAAAACTACGTCGTTAGTATATCTTTCTACCGTAGAATGAATCTTGGAAGATTATTCGTCAAGGATGATTTCTTTCTTTTAAAATAAAACATCAAACTGAATGGAGTTCATAGATCTCAGATAAGGCGTAAACAGAGTTTTAGGTTTCCACTTACTCGTCGCCCCACCCCTATTTTTTCCGCCGACCCTAAAAGTTTGTTGTTTTGCTATAGATCATTAACTTTTTCTGACTTTTGGTAAAATAGCAGTTTTTGCTAATATGCGGCTTATCAGTAAATAGCAAATATTTCGAATTAGTCTGCGTGAGGCAGGCGCTCTTGGTAATGACATTCCGTGAGGTAAATAATTATTTTCTATGATTGGAGGTGTTAACACGTTTTACATGCAGTTCAATATATAACGAACGCCTAAACTGTCTTATCACTATATATCTTATGTTATGTATTTTCTTTATTTTGATGAGTGTTTTCTTTATTATGATGCGTAGTTTCTTTATAACGTTGAGTGGTTTCTTTCTTATGATGCGTAGTTTCTTTATAACGTTGAGTGGTTTCTTTATTATGATGCGTAGTTTCTTTATAACGTTGAGTGGTTGGTTTCTTTGTTATGATGCGTAGTTTCTTTACAACGTTGAGTGGTTTCTTTATTATGATGGGTAGTTTCTTTATAACTTTGAGTGGTTTCTTTATTATGATGCGTAGTTTCTTTATAACGTTGAGTGGTTTCTTTATTATGATGCGTAGTTTCTTTATAACGTTGAGTGGTTTCTTTATTATGATGCGTAGTTTCTTAATAACGTAGAGTGGTTTCTTTGTTATGACTAGTGCGTTTTTTATTATGATGTGTCCTTTCTTTATTATGACGAGTGGTTTCATTATTATGATGTGCGATTTCTTTATTATAGTGAGTGGTTCCTTCGTTATGATGTGTTTTGTCTTTATTATGTTAAGTGGTTTCATTATTACGATGCGTGCTTTCCTGTTTAGGCCATACCAATTTGATTGTATGTTTAGCGTCGCCTGGCTGGTAGGTTTTTGGATGCCTGAAGTAATAAAAAAACATTTTTGACAAGTGAAAAATCGAGTTGAAAAGCGATTAATGTGCCTATAAAGACACATTTTGGATGTTTTCTATATTGCATTATCTCATTCAATGAATGACATTGTAAATAATATAAGTAATGGATCTAAGTTGAAGTTATATTTTATTTTTGAATGAATATTATTGGTGGAAATCTTGCATTTGGGTGTGTGCATCATTTTAAATAAGTTGATGATATTCCACACATCTGATTTGGAATTTTGCATTTTGTCAGTAAGTTACCTACAGATATATCTAAAACATTTTGAATTGATATGTTTTGTCTTATTACGATTTTTTATTGTCCTTTTAAGAACACACTTGCAATTTTTTATCCGTTCAATTTAATTTATGATAAAACATTTATCTATGATTATGAAGATGTTAGTAACTATATATTATTTGGTGGAAATGTCAGGATATGTCAATAGCTATATGATATGTTTTTACCAATATATGTAAAACAATAGTATGTAACTAGTCAATTTACACAGTTACAATACTCTGTTTAAGAAGTTTCCAATATGAAGATGATATATAATAATTTTACGAGTAAACAAAAACATGTTTTTTAATCGACTCCTTGTTTGTTTTTTTCCTGCCTGGTTGGTTGGTTTAGAAAAATCATGGGGACGCTAAACATAGAATCAAATTTGTACGGCCTTATGATGCGTCGTTCCTTTATTTTGACGTGTGCTTTCTTTACATTGACGAGTGGTTTCATTCTTAATATTATGATATGTGGTTTTTTTATTATGATGTACGATTTATTTATAGTGGTAAGTGGTTTCTTTATTATGATGTGTGCATTCTTTACTATGTCGAGTGGCTTCATTATTATGATGTGTGATTACTTTATTGTGGTGAGTGCTTCTTTTATTATGATGTGTGACTTCTTTATTAAGACTAGTGGTTTCTTTAGTATGACGAGCGGTTTGTTTTTATGATGTGTGTCTATTCAGTATAACGAGTGATTTCTTTATTATGATGTGTGCCTTCTTTATTATGACAAGTGGTCTCTTTATAATGACGTGTGCCTTCTTCATAATGAGAAGTGGTCTTAGTCATAACAAAGATGTCACTCAACAAAATAAAGAAATAACATAACATAACATATATAGTTTGCATAAGCCAGCTTAGGCGTTCCATAAGCCAGCTTAGGCGTTCCATAAGCCAGCTTAGGCGTTCCATAAATATACCTAAACTGTGTAGTGAATATGCCCGAAGAAAAAAGTTAAAGAAAAAAAGTTTTTTTTACCTCCCCCTATAGATTTTTTTTGAGACGTAAGCGGAAACCAACAATTATTGTTTTGGCCTAGTTAGAAAGCATCTTGAAATTTGAGAGCTATTTATATGAGCAATTAAGGCTCGAGGTCCTGTGTCGCAAACGTGCACATGTAAGGGTAAGTTATATAATTGAAAATCAGCTAAGATGCATACAGAAATTGTCAAACACCTTGTTTACAGCCTTGTTTGTTTGTATCACTTAGCTGATGAATGTCTTATACTTTGAGAAATAGTTAGTTTTTTTTATAGCTCGACTATTCAAAGAACAGGTGAGCTTTCCTACTACTCGTCGGTGTCGGCGTCGGCATCTGCGTCTGAATTTGGTTAAAGTTTTTATTCAAAAGTCTTGTAACTTCAAAACTACATAAGTCATTCAATTGAAACTTGGAATATACCTTTGTCCTCAACTCTAGTATCAGGGGCATTATTCCCCATAACTCTGTTTTGTATTGTGACAGAGTCATGCACCTTTTTCACACAGATTTTCTGGTTAAAGTTTATATTCAAAAGTTTTGTAACTTTAAAACTACACAAGTTATTCACTTGAAACTTAGAATATACCCGTGTCATCAACTCGAGTGTCAGGGGCAAAATTTCCTATAACTCTGTTTTGTATTTTGACAGAGTTATACCTCTTTTTTACATAGATTTTCTGGTTAAAGTTTATGTTCAAAAGTTTTGTTACTTCAGATCTACACACGTTATTCACTTGAAAATTGGAATATACCTTTGTCATCAACTCCAATATCAGGGGCAACATTGCCTATAACTCTGTTTTGTATTTTGACAGAATAATGCCACTTTTTCACATAGATTTTCAGGTAAAAGTTTATATTAAACAGTTTGTAACTGCATAACTACATACATTTATTCACTTAAAACTTGGAATATACTTTTGTCATCAACTCCAGTGTCAGAGGCAACATTGCCTATAACTCAGTTTTGTATTTTGTCAGAGTCCCCTTTTCATAAAGATTTTCTGTTTTATTTTCAAACTTGTGTAACTTCAGAAGTACATAAGTTATTTACCTGAAAATAGGAACATACCTTTGTCATCAACTCCAGTATCAGGGTAACCACCCTATAACTCTGTTGTGCATTTTGACAGAGTTATGCCTCTTTTCACATAAATTTTCTGGTTAAAGTTTATATTCAAGACTCTAAACGCTTGAAACTACATAAGTTATTAACTACTAGTACATAAGTTTTTCACACGAAGCTTTTAATGATTTGATGAAATAATTGCCATAACTCAGTTTTGTACTTCAACCAGTGTATGCCCCTTCCACTTTCCAAACTATGCACCAACTGAAATACTGCGAATAGTCGAGCGCGGTGTCCTCTGACAGCTCTTGTTTCGTTTGTAAGAAACATTCTGCTTCGTTGTTTGTATTGCTTAGCTGTTATGAATGTCTTACTTTGGGAAATAGTTTGATCTGTATTGCTATTGTGTGCCACGGCTCCATTTGTTATTTTTCTTTAGTCTGCTGGAGAAAATAGAATTCTTAGAAACATTTAATTGTTAAATGTAGCATGGTAGACAGAAATGTTGCTCGTATGCAATATTAATGTTTACTATATACGCTAATTAAGGAGCTCCACAGATTGTGTCTGTTAAGGAGCTCCACATATTGTGTCTGTTAAGGAGCTCCATATATTGTGTTTGTTAAGGAGCTCCATATATTGTGTTTGCTAAGGAGCTCCATATATTGTGTTTGTTAAGGAGCTCCATATATTGTGTTTGTTAAGGAGCTCCATATATTGTGTTTGTTAAGGAGCTCCATATATTGTGTTTGTTAAGGAGCTCCATATATTGTGTCTGTTAAGGAGCTCCATATATTGTGTTTGTTAAGGAGCTCCATATATTGTGTTTGTTAAGGAGCTCCATATATTGTGTTTGTTAAGGAGCTCCATATATTGTGTTTGTTAAGGAGCTCCATATATTGTGTTTGTTAAGGAGCTCCATATATTGTGTTTGTTAAGGAGCTCCATATATTGTGTCTGTTATGGAGCTCCATATATTGTGTTTGTTAAGGAGCTCCATATATTGTGTTTGTTAAGGAGCTCCATATATTGTGTTTGTTAAGGAGATCCACATATTGTGTCTGTTAAGGAGCTCCATATATTTGTGTTTGTTAAGGAGCTCCATATATTGTGTTTGTTAAGGAGCTCCATATATTGTGTCTGTTAAGGAGCTCCATATATTGTGTCTGCTATGGAGCTCCACAGATTGTGTCTGTTAAGGAGCTCCACATATTGTGTCTGTTAAGGAGCTCCATATATGTTTGTTAAGGAGCTCCACAGATTGTGTCTGTTAAGGAGCTCCACATATTGTGTCTGTTAAGGAGCTCCATATATTGTGTTTATTAAGGAGCTCCACAGATTGTGTCTGTTAAGGAGCTCCACATATTGTGTCTGCTATGGAGCTCCACATATTGTGTCTGTTAAGGAGCTCCACAGATTGTGTCTGTTAAGGAGCTCCACATATTGTGTCTGTTAAGGAGCTCCACAGATTGTGTCTGTTAAGGAGCTCCACATATTGTGTCTGTTAAGGAGCTCCATATATTGTGTTTGTTAAGGAGCTCCACAGATTGTGTCTGTTAAGGAGCTCCACATATTGTGTCTGCTATGGAGCTCCACATATTGTGTCTGTTAAGGAGCTCCACAGATTGTGTCTGTTAAGGAGCTCCACATATTGTGTCTGTTAAGGAGCTCCATATATTGTGTCTGTTAAGGAGCTCCACATATTGTGTCTGCTATGGAGTTCCACATATTGTGTCTGTTAAGGAGCTCCACAGATTGTGTCTGTTAAGGAGCTCCACATATTGTGTCTGTTAAGGAGCTCCATATATTGTGTCTGTTAAGGAGCTCCACATATTGTGTCTGTTAAGGAGCTCCATATATTGTGTCTGTTAAGGAGCTCCATATATTGTGTCTGTTAAGGAGCTCCACATATTGTGTCTGTTAAGGAGCTCCATATATTGTGTCTGTTAAGGAGCTCCACATATTGTGTCTGTTAAGGAGCTCCATATATTGTGTCTGTTAAGGAGCTCCACATATTGTGTCTGTTAAGGAGCTCCACATATTGTGTCTGTTAAGGAGCTCCATATATTGTGTCTGTTAAGGAGCTCCACATATTGTGTCTGTTAAGGAGCTCCATATATTGTGTCTGTTAAGGAGCTCCACATATTGTGTCTGCTATGGAGTTCCACATATTGTGTCTGTTAAGGAGCTCCACAGATTGTGTCTGTTATGGAGCTCCACATATTGTGTCTGTTAAGGAGCTCCACATATTGTGTCTGTTAAGGAGCTCCACATATTGTGTCTGTTAAGGAGCTCCACAGATTGTGTCTGTTATGGAGCTCCACATATTGTGTCTGTTATGGAGCTCCACAGATTGTGTCTGTTAAGGAGCTCCACATATTGTGTCTGTTAAGGAGCTCCATATATTGTGTCTGTTAAGGAGCTCCACATATTGTGTCTGCTATGGAGTTCCACATATTGTGTCTGTTAAGGAGCTCCACATATTGTGTCTGTTATGGAGCTCCACATATTGTGTCTGTTAAGGAGCTCCACAGATTGTGTCTGTTAAGGAGCTCCACATATTGTGTCTGTTATGGAGCTCCACATATTGTGTCTGTTATGGAGCTCCACATATTGTGTCTGTTATGGAGCTCCACAGATTGTGTCTGTTAAGGAGCTCCACATATTGTGTCTGTTATGGAGCTCCACATATTGTGTCTGTTATGGAGCTCCACATATTGTGTCTGTTATGGAGCTCCACAGATTGTGTCTGTTAAGGAGCTCCACATATTGTGTCTGTTACCTTAATATTAAAGAGACAAATTGAAATAAATAAACATAGCTAAATAAAGCAGTTGTTTTTTTTGATGCACAAACTAATGGTTTTACAAATAACTGAATTTTTATTTATTTGTAGTACACAAATTACCAGCTGACAATAGTTTAGAATCCACATGTTTATATTTAAACCACAACGCGACCAAAGTAATAAAATAAAATAATAAAAAGACACGTTTTTCGACTTTATTAAATAAAGTAAGACGTTGATGCTATACAATTATTTTTGCCAAGTAAGGGCATATATTCTGTTCTTGAATATTATTTTGAAATGCCAGTCTGATGATAGAAGTGTCAGCCAATATTTTGCGCATGGGCGGCCAAAAAACTTCTGGACATCTTGACAGAATCACGTGATACACCCCCCCCCCCCCCCCCCACACACACACCTCCCCACCAAATAAAAAAATACGGAAGCCATTTTCTGCCTTTAATGCGTCTATTTTCAGGTAAAGATAATAATATCACCAGAAATCTCATACGAATGTCGGAATTTCATTAACATGACATCGTAGAAACGTTGCCATCAGGGTGGCAAACTAATTAGCGTAACTGTAATTTGCTGCTCTTTATTGACCTTTTATTTTATTCTA
This sequence comes from Congeria kusceri, assembly GCA_027627225.1. Taxonomy (NCBI): domain Eukaryota; kingdom Metazoa; phylum Mollusca; class Bivalvia; order Myida; family Dreissenidae; genus Congeria; species Congeria kusceri. The sequence continues at coordinate 5,744,175 of CM051030.1, forward strand.
TGGTTTGTAATTTGGTATAGTATAATGATTTTAAGGACGATGGGGTACTTTTCAACTGATCGATGAAGATCAGTTTTCGAATATGTTATTTGATTTATTCTTATTTGACATTAATAACAAATTAGATGAGTTATTGAGGAATCTATTATTTCGTATTCTCTAAATACTTTAAGCAATAGCATTGCCAACAAACGTTTGCAAAATAATCATAATAATCACCACTACCATCATCATCATCATCATCACCATCATCATCACCATCGTCGTCGTGATCGTTGTCATCATCATCACATCATCATCATCAACAACAACGCCAGTGTGTGCCTTGTAGGTGTCTATTTCGAGGCAGAAATTCGTTCAGAAATCGCAGTGGAAATACTTTTTTTCTTTATAGAGAACAACACCCAGAAGACAGTGTTAGTATATTACCAAATAACATAATGGTTTATTTGTAATATGATAGTCTGAAGATAACATGATACTTTTTCGTGGAAAAAGGGCAAAGTTTGAAAGTGTGTTGTGTCTTTATTTTTCCACGAAATAGTATCATATTATTTGTAGATTTTCATCGTACACAAGTTCTGAAACAAGAACTCTTTTCAAAGAAATAGTATTGATCTTGCTGATTACCATCTTATCCTTAAATAAACATTTTCTTGCTAGTGCTCCCCTTTTACTGCATACGGTAACAAGACGAATTCGGATTTTTAAGACAAAGCTTGATATAATTTTGTATATATTTTTTTTTTACAAAAAGAGACATTTTTTCCCAAGGTTTATCCAATTCGTGAAATGAAATCCACAACTAACAAACAAACTGTTACTAACAAAAATGTCAAAAAGTGCAATATTTAAAGAAAAAAAACCCACATACACAACTTATATAAAATATAATTAAAAAGGACTGCGGTGAGAATTCTATGGAGAACAAAAACTGGGGTTCCACGAAAAAAATTATTATTTTGCGATTCAAATCAGATCTTTTAGTGCTAAAACGAGTACCAGTTAGACTTTGTCTCGAATTTTTGCCAGATTTGTTCAAGACAACGACCACAATAATTAAAAAAGATACTTAGAAATATGCCACGAGGATTCCGTTTTGTTTCTCGGAAAATGTACAGTTAGAGGGGGGGGGGGGGAGGAGGATAAAATAATTATTAATAAAACTATATTATAATACACCCATTGTATTTCGCACTAAACGTACTATCTGAAATAATACAATGCAGTGTTTGTATTATCAACATGCGTACACAGTCTACATGATTTACGTATAGTTAATATAATGGTTTACTGTGATTTGACATTATAATTGTAAGTTCAACACTCAATATGCCACATATTTAAGAAATAATTGACGGGTAACGGTTTGTTATTGCGGTTATAACCAACGGTTTGGAGTTCCGATGCGTAGGAATTAAACCACGAGGGCGGTAGCCCGAGTGGTTTGATAACAAGCATCGGAACGACAAACCGCTGGTTATGACCGCAATAACCAACTGTTACCCGTTAATTATTTCGATTCTAACACGATCTAATATAAAATTCGTGCTTTTAAAGGTTATGAATGAGAACTATGTTTATCTATACTCCGTTTCAGTGACGTCAATAAATCATAACAATTAAAAATGACGTCAGCTTTATTGATAAACATTGTGCGAATGACGTCATACTTATCGATATAATACAGTGAAAATACGATGCGAAAAAGCGCAAATTACAAGCATATTAACAAAACGTAAACGTTTTTGTGAACTTACGTATAACATATGTAGTACAGGTGTGGTTTTATTGCGCTACATAATGCGAGAGGAGCGGAATGGGTCGAACGAGGGTATCCGACGATGCATAATGCAGAAATGATTTGTTTGTCACAATTTACTAGCGCGCGTTTATGCACGTGCATTTTACGGAACAATTTCTTCGAATTTCCGGAACTATTTTCAAAATATTAGGCTCCGCCCATAATTTGTTGCAGAATAACCCACAGTTATGCACCTATCAATATTTTACACCAGGGAATTAGACTAATTTCATTTTTTGGGGTCTAATTCCCTACCTTAGAGCCAAACGTTTTTGTCTAAATCCTAACAGTGAGAGATGCCATATTTAAGTTGAGTTAAAAAGCCGGCGTCTAAATTTCCCAATTTCATCACGATCTAAAATCGCCGACCAAAGTCTATTTCCTGGGACCCGGAATCATTCGGCGTGTCATATTCCCGCCTGTCGGGAATAACTTTCAGTCTAAAGTCCCGTATATGCCCGCCGCTCCCCCCACCCCCCCCCCCCCGGGTGAAAATATTGATAGGTGCATTATTTTCCTTCTTTATCTATGGACCACTAGCCGAGTGCCGTGGTAGAATCCCTAATAAACGCCCCCGGTGGCTTTACATGTTCACAAATGGGGCCGTTTAGTATGACTCCAGTTCTTAGTGTTCTGTCATACATATTATTATAATATTATAGATTATATTTGTTGATTTCGGTGTAAGATCGTATTTTATTTCACGAGTGTTCATAAAAAATGAATTTTTCACGAGTGGCGCAACAAATTTTCGTTTTATTTTATGCTTTTGGACAATAAATAATCAAAATTGCGCGAGATAAGCTTAAACGTCACAGTAAGTTCGTGTATTCTGACGTCATGACGTCATAAATGATTCCAAAACTGTCACTGGTTAGTATGGTGGGAAAAAGGTGCCATATTTTGTGAGTCGTTGTTTCTAAATTATAATTTTGTTGAGTTTTATAATGTGTTTTATGTAAACACATGCATGTACATACTATGCATGTATATAAATTTGCCAAGGGTTGTAAACCACTACTTCTAGATCAATGCTATTTATGGAAAAAGAGTCCGTTTTATGTTATATTTTCACTTTTGTGAAAATATAAAATCTCACTGCTCTAACGGTGAAAATATAACATTTTATTTCACCAATAAAATTCGATATTTCACTGAAAAAGCATATAATAAATGGAAAGCATTGTTATATGACTGTAGCTCATGTTGAAAACATTTCTTTCAAAGATTTACAAACACAGGTGTCGGGTATACATTAGCAATGAGTTTTTAAAGCAATGTGTGGGCATTAATTGGGCATGGAGGTTTGGGTGTTATTTAAAATTGGGGTGGGGGTGGTGGTGGTGGTGGTGGTGGGGGGGGGGGCATGTATTAGGATGGGGCGGTTATTACGGAATATACGGTATAAGGAAACAATAGAAATACAATGTAAATGATCAATATTTTAGGTTTATTACTTTTACATTAATATTGTTTTTGTTTAAAAAAAAGACAATCATGCCGGCGGATCTGAGAAACTAAAATAAACAAACTCTGGCCTTACCTCGTAGTATCGCGAATTTTGTCTTGTTTTTATCTTTGTTTCTAAGTAAATGATGGATGAAAAATCACAGTCACAGTTGCATACTCTCGGGATTGGTAAAAAATAGTCCATAAATAGTGTTAGATATATGTTTCCGTTAATTATATTTCAACAGTTCATAATGTCAATTGATGTTCATGGAGTTATATAAACTAATGGATGCCCTCAGTTACATCTGAACATTTTTTAACATCGGTCAATAAGTCAACGGTAGTAGAAATAAGGCAATACGAAAATAGCGTGTCATTGTGTAGGTATGGAAAGAGTGCCAGCGGAAAGAAATCTAACAGTTGTACGATTTCTTCTCCGTCCCCGTGGCCTAGTGGTTAGGGCGTTCGCCTACGGAGCAAAAGTCGAAGGTTCGGGTCTCGCACAGGGCTTGTTCTGATATGGCTGGTTGCCTGCTCAGCAGCTTGTTAAATCGAAGGGCACCGACTGCCTTCCTGCCAAGCGCCCGGAATATAGGATAGGAATCGGGAGTAAAGATGTTCATCAGTAAAGGTGTCTCATAAGTCAAAACTGGCTGGCCCTTAATCGCGATGGGTGACATTATACGACTTTATTTAACTATTGTTCCGTCAAAGAAATGCGGCAAATTGTACATGAGAAAAGCATCAAAACCTTGGTGCAAAGTACCAACGGGCGCTGTATATTAATTACTGGCATTTTATACAAATTTTGTTAATTTCGCGTATTCTGTCTGGCGCAACATACTTGTTTGGTAGGGTGGGTCAGTCAAATTCCTCTCTCGTAAAAATAGGTTGTAACAAAATCCCCTCTATAATTTCGCAATTTCTATCATAGCTCCCTCCCGTCATAGATACGAAATGACTATCAAAATCACCTTCGTTGATTCCATTTATAGGAATTTGAGTCTGTCATTCCATTACGTGAAATATGGGTCTCGTTTTTATAGTCCAGGTCATTCCATGGAGGGCGTTTAATTTTCGTTGTCATTTCATGGAGGGATATTGATAGAATTGGTCATTGCATGGAAGGGATTTTCATAGCTTTGGTCATTCCATTGAGGGGAGTTTGATAGTCTTGGTCATTTCATTGAGGGGATTTTTATAGTCCAGGTCATTTCACGGAGGGGATTTTGTTTGTCATTTCATTGTGGGGATTGTAAGTTTTGTTTATGCCATTTAAGATATTTGATAGTCTTGGTCATTCCACTGAAGTGATTTTGATAGACTTGTTTATTCTATTGAGGGGATTTTGATAGTCTTTTGTCATTCCACTGAAAGGATTGTGATAGTCTTTGTTATTCTGTTGAGGGGATTTTGATAGTCTTCGTTATTCCACTTAAGTGATTTTGGTAGTCTTGGTTATTTTAATGAGATTTTGATAGTCTTTTGTCATTCAACTGAATGGATTTTGATAGTCTTGGTTATTCTATTGAGGAGATTTTGATAGTCTTGGTTAATCTATTGAGATTTTGATAGTCTTTTGTCATTCAACGGAATGGATTTTGATAGTCTTGGTTATTCTATTGAGGAGATTTTTATGTTCTACTGAAGGAATTTTGATAGTCTGATAGTCTTTGTCATTCTATTGAGGGGATTTTGATAGTCTTGGTTATAACACTGACGGGATTTTGATAGTCTTGGTTATTCATTTGAGGGGATTTGAAAAGTCTTAGTCATTCCACTGAAGGGATTTTTAGTTTTGGTCATTCCACTGCAGGGATTTTGATAGTCTTGGTCATTTCCTGGAGGGGATATTGATAGTCTTTGCACTGAGATAGTTTTGATCATTTCATTGAAGGACTAGCGAGTTGTGGTCATTAAACTGAAGGATTTTGAAAGTTTTGGTAATTCCATGGTGGAACGCAACCATGAAGAGAACTGTCAATAAATGGTGCATAGAACCAACAATACAATACAATGTACTGGTGATAGTAATATTTTATCACAAAACATGTATGCGTTTACATATGAAAAGAAGTCACAATATTTCATAGTATTTTAAATATTTTACATCATGAGACAGGCCAGAATCGAATGACTGAGAATTTTTACAAGCGATTCTCACATACAATCAAAATCGTAAAAAGAGAGTAAATGAAACAAAGTTTCTGGTAAAAATACAGCATTTGAAGGAAAAGGTACAAGTAATGATTTCATTTAAGCAGTCTATGAACAAAGGATAAGAGTGAAAGAGAAAATATGACACTGAAATGAACTTTAAAGTGTGTATGTACGATCTTTCTTATCAATTATTTTCGAAATAAACGCACGAAAGTGACAAAATAACATGACAGCAGACAGAAAACATACAAGTGTCATCTTTGCATAGTTTTTTAAATGTTGTTTAACTCAAAACATACGCTGAGTCAACGTTTATAGATGTATTGGATTTTGGCTATACAGCCGAAAATATTTTGTGATGAAATAACCAGCCAATTATGCGTTTTACAGCAAGGTGTGTTTTTAACTTGTATTCGATTTTAAATAGAAGTATATTAATTAACTTCATTCAGTTATTAGTATGTATGCCACCATGTCTGTTGTACGATATTACATACACACTTTAGCCTCTTAATGACTGGCAAAAAGTGACCCATTTGGTCTATAAAAAGCCTTCGTTTATATACTCCAAAACACCATAAATAATCACCAATATACAATGTTGCAGGAAACCTTTTGCGTAAGCTCTCACAATACTCGAAAGTTTACAATACTCGAAAGTTAACAAACACACGTTTTTAAAGTCCCCATATGCAATATTCAAATAAAATCGTTTTTGAACTGAAAAAGTCACAAGTCTATGAATCGATGCTATTTACATCATTTTGGACAACTTTGAATTTACTTTCGAGATCTTTTGTCATTTATACACAAAAACAGTTCAGCACATTTTTATCTATCTTTTTACATTTAATATTTTATTCTAATAAGAAAAAGAATATTCCCTTTTAACATTGTTTGTAGTTTAAGAAGGCAAATAAATAAAATACTATTTTCTTTAATAAAACAGGAACACATTATAATCGCACATGTGGACTTTAATATCTTACAACTACTATAATCGCATACGCAAGATTTTGCTGTTGCAGCATAACGGGTATAAAATGCTGTTCAGAATAAAAATGGAACTAAAATATAAATTATGCTAGAATAACTACAAATTAAACCATGTATAACATGTGCTTTAAAATCACATATAAAATCTGACAATCAGACAACACTCACATAAATTAGACATACTTTATAAATAGACAAAGTTTAACAAAATAAAATTATGTTACAAAGATGCATTTTCCAAATTAAAGATCAACATTGGATCTTAAGATTAAGAAATCTTTAAATCTTTATATTTAAAAATAGTGACCAATGAGCAAACAGAAAACATAGATTAGTACTGTGCAATAAAATTAAACTTCATAATCCAAATCAGTCATGATAAAATGAAAATACAAATACGTGGATAAATACTAGTGTACTTATTTGAGCAGATGACATTTACATGTGCAATGTTATATTTCTGTTCAAATATTTTATCACATTATTCTCAGCAACTAAAAATGCTGGACTGATAATACGAAAAAAACAATCAAATCGGCAAACAATATCACAGTCTGCTGGTAAATATACCTGTATATACACAAACACTTCTAATGTTTTTATTTATTATGTATTTACATGACACGTAAATGAGTTCTTTATACAGGCATTATATAATATATACAAATACTTTATAGCTATTTATAACTCGCGACATGCATCCAAAATATCATCTCAAAGACTTTCCATTTAGAAGTTTAATGGATCAATTTGCGGACATCCCATTCAAAAGTGCAATGCTTCGACTTGAAGTCATACCATTCAAAAGTTCAATGCATCAATTTGCAAAATGTTCCATTCATAAGTTCTGTGGTTCAGCCAGAAGACGTAACTTAAAAGTTCAATGCTTCAAATTGAAGACATGCCATTCAAAAGTTTAATGGATCAATTTGGGAAGTTCCATTCAAAAGTTTAATGGATCAATTTGGGAAGTTCCATTCAAAAGTTCAATGGATCAATTTGCAGAAGTTCCATTTAGAAGTCCAATGTTTCAATGAGTTTTTCAATGAGCCTTTTGCGTAAGTACACTATCCATATTCTGTCGTATTTTATCCGCAGTCCTTCGTTCCTGCAGATGGCGCTGTTCGAGCGTGCGGATGTCTATGACGTCCATGGTTTGCGTCGACCCCTGCGGGTTGTCATGCTTGGACAAGTTCACTCGCTTATTGGTAGGGCTACCTGGGGTCAACTGGGCGGCGACCTCATAGGAGTTGTACTGGTTGGGCCGCGGCTTCGTTTGAGGCTTGGGTACGTTCTTTGCATACTCCAGCGCCTGAAATGAGTGTCATGGTTTGTTTAAGAAATAATTTTCGATTTATCGTTGTTTATCGGCCAATAATCAACGATTTGGAGATCTGATGCTTAGGAATTAAACCAAGTTAAGCCCAAGTTGTTTAATAGCCATGCATCAGAATGACAAAGAGTTGTTTACTGGCCGATAAACAAAGGTAATGCGAAAATTATTTTGATTATAACAGAATTAATTTTTGCAATTATAATAAGAAATACATTTTTCTATCCTCCGTTCAGAATAGGGACTACTTTTTGCGTTGTTTATTGGGAAGTTTAACAATGATAATTTTGTTCTTTGTCTATAGAAAAATTAGGGAGTATCATGTTAGAATATTACAATTGCAATTAGTACTACTTACAAATTTTAAAATTAGGTTGTCGTGTGTTAATTTGGCCCTGAATGGAGCAGCATGTTTTCATTTAGATTCATACATAATGCTCCTGTAGAATTTTGTTGTCATGTATTTGGCCCTGAATTGAGCGCCACATTTCTTTCTAGATTCGCACATACGACTCCTTTATCATTTGTAAATTCATCATTACAAATTAAATGTTGCTTTTTTTGCTAAATATAGTGCCTGCATTTAGCTGTTGTTTTTTTGTTCTGTTAGTTTTTCTGTTAGTTTCTCACATGAATTTTCATGCTCTAGATGGGAGAAGATTTGTGTAAATCCTCCTGTAAAATTTGGTTCTCATGTTATTTTGGCCATTGAATGTCAGAGGAGTACTTGTTTAACTACTCTTAAAAATCTGGAAAAAATGTGGGTGTACATTATTTGCATATTCTAGTGCATGCAAAGAATGGTTGTTGGTTGTGGTGTAGTAATTTGGGAATGGCCAATGAATGTTGGGGTTCTAGACTTCCTAAATTCCATTATTTTTGCATGATAAAGCTCAGTTTTTCATGCTACAATCTAAACATTTTAACAGACATCAAAATGGTACACTGATATCCACATTTTATTTGATCTCCATGATAAAATTATTTATCTAAGCTGTATAATAGAATAGAATTGCTTGTAGCACAGCACTACATGTCTGTCCATCATAACGCTCTTGATTTTGATTTTTCGGTTGATTTAATATATTTCAATGGATTTGATCACTTACAGTCATATGCAAGGATACTTTTTCAACTTTCCATGACAATGCTCGAAAATTCCAAGGTTTTCCCATCATAAAATCCAAATAATCAAGATTCCATAATTTTTCTAGACAAAGCCTATTTTCCATTACTTTTCCATGACCACTTATTTTTTAAATACTAAATCATTTGAAATTTGTCTTCAAATAAATAGCATGTAAAGGAATATTCTTGGCATACTCTAGTGGCTGCAATAAGTTGTTTTCATGTACATTTTGTAGACTTTGTTTATAAATTCAAACATGAATATCAGTACTCTAGATGAAAGGAGTACTCAAGCAAAGACTCAATCTAAAATTGGACATTTCTTTTTAAAAAATTAAAATGTGCGGATATGTTCTTTGCATTCTCCACACAATGTAAACATTTCATGAAAAGAAAGTAAGCATTCATGTCAACTTCAATTTTTTATTTCACAAATGTCTTTATCTTTTGGAGTTTTGTTTTTCTGTTTAATTTCAGTACATTTCTCACTGAATTAAATATAGATCACAATTCAGCTTTGCAGTTACAGTCTATTATGGATGATATTTTGTTCTGGATTGGTAACAAGGTTGGGCGGCAGATCCATTTAACGATTCATTATCAAATAATTGGCCTTAACGAGGTCTCACCGTTTTTCTCTTCACACCCTCCTCCCCCTGTTTTTCCGGCTGTTTAGGAAACTTGGGTGGCTTTTTCACGCCCAGCTCCATGCGGTTTTTCTCCATCACCATCCGGGCGTACTCGAACTGCTTGTGTCGTTTCTCCATCTGAAATTATTACGTACAGCTAAACATCGTTATCTCAAAATCAGACTTTGTGTGCAAGAGGTATCAGTGATGTAATGGACATGGTGTCTGTGACCTTGCGTTCGGGAGGTCGTGAGTTTGATCCCTACTTGGGAAGCGTTCGAATGATCTTTCTCATAAGACACCAAGTACTGGTTCTACCCAGGAAACAGACTCAACAGTGTTTCAATAAGCTAAGTAAATATGTTTAAACTATTCTTTCTTCCTTCTTATTATATATAAAATAAAATAACCTTTAACTAGAAACTTGGTTATGTCAAAGAAATTTCCTGTTCCTTACGACTTCTTCACGCTTATTTTAATGTTGAAGTGTTGTACAGTCCAGTATATAGATACATGATTGCTATTTAATAGCATAAAATTATATAAAATCACCGCTCCCCATCTTCCATAAAAGCAACAAATCACAATTAAGATTGTTTTCTGTGCCATACCTTATCTTTGTAAGACTCCGTATCCAGGTCGGGTCCGAGGGTTCCTCGGTTAAGTCGCACCTCCCGCTGCATTTTCTTGTAGTCGTTGATGTTATAAACCTTGTACCAGGGATGCTCGCTCGGGTCCTTGGTCTTCATTTTGTGGTAGAGTGCGGCGTAACCCTCCTCCAGGGATTTCTGCAATAAAATGAGGCGTGTCGTGGGAAAACTGGTCTTAATGCATGTGCATAAAGTGTCGTCTCAGATTAGCCTGTGCAGTCCGCACAGGCTAATCCGGGACGGCACTTTCCGCTTTTATGACATTTTCTGTTTGAACGAAGTCTCTTCTAAACATAAATCCACTCATATAAATGAAGATCTTTCATAAAAATTTTAATTTTTCAGATTTTTTTTTCACAGCTTTGGAAATGGGTGCAATACTTTTTGATTGGGAGAATGTTCATGCTTTGAAATCTGGCTAGTCGGGAAAAGTAATTTCAAAATGTTTTTTCACTTTTTTATTTCAAACCAGGGGCATATTGATTGAACTCTGTGTTTGAATGTTTTTTATTCACAAGCGTGCATGTCATGTCATGTAATTATTTACAACCTGAATTAAAAGCCAGTAGTCCCTGCCCTCTAACAGTGGTTTAGAAGAGGTATTTTTTTTATATTTTCTCTGACATTTTTGGAAAACGATGGAAAAAAAATTAAAAAATTCTATAATAAACTTTTTTATGCAATACACGTGACAATAATGCAATGTTTGCTATATAAACATGCAAAATAAAATAGACATGATTTTCGTTCAATTAATATATATTTCACTGTGTTTTTACCTTATATCTTTGAGTTGAAAGCTTTTAATATCTATAAAGAATACGGCCTCAGTGGAAATAAATGTTTTTTTTCTTATCAATTTTTGCTTTATTACATTAACAACATTGGTTTTGTTCCAATTTTTATTTTTATTTTTAATTGAAATTAAAATCGGATCAGCAGATCCGAGAAACTAACAATCAACAAACTCTGGCCTTATTTCACAAACTGACTTACCAGCTCAGAGTTAGAAATCTCGTCATCTTTATATGATTGGAATTTTCTCGAGTATCCGGAAGGGTCGGCAAGCTCGAGCTCAGCTTGCGAAAGTCTCTGCTCTCCCGTGTACGGCACCATCATCATCTGGTCGGCGCCCGAGTAGCCGTACTGGCCCGCATCCTGTAGCAGAAGCGTAAAACATTAACAATGCTACCTGCAGTAAAAATAGCCGGCGTAAAACATTAACAATGCTACCTGCAGTAAAAATAGCCGGCGTAAAACATTAACAATGCTACCTGCAGTAAAAATAGCCCGCGTAAAACATTAACAATGCTACCTGCAGTGAAAATAGCCGGCGTAAAACATTAACAATGCTACCTGAAGTAAAAATAGCCTTCTTTTGGGTATTTTTTCCCTGCTTTGGGAATGGGTCCGGACCGTCCGGCACCGATCAAATTGGGAATTATGCGTCGTGAAACCTTGCTAAATGCAGCATTAGTTACTTCAACGTTCAAAAATCTTAAAATCTGGGTTTAGCTTAAATTAGTTGTTCGTAACCATAGATAAACATCGGTAAGTCACTTGTGCCTATTGTGCCTATCGATTTTTACACCCAAGCTAAGCCTTTGTCTAATTACATTTAACTTACAAGTTAACATCATTTGTCCAACTCAAAGGTCAATTCAATATCCCATCTTTATGAACAATGAGCAGATGCCAGTAAAATATAAGCAGTCATTCTGTTGATGCAAGGGACATAACTCTGACATGTTGAACTGGGCCCATATTTATAAAGATTCTTATGTTATTATGAACTTAAGTTAAAAATAAGTCAAAATTTAAATTTGTGTTTGAAACATTGTGCATGACAAATAATAAATATTAATGTTCTTGGACTTTTATTTCAATGTCCGAAAATAAATCTCCAACCAATACATTAATATTTAGTAAGTAATTCTATATTAGTATAACATAAGCTTGGTGACAAAGAACCTTTTAAAGCCGCAGTCCATAGAATATAATTCAATACATCTTAAATTGGCATTAGTTCTAATGAACGTTAATGACGTTTATTCTACTGAAAACTGTTTCTTCTTTACGAAAGGTATTTTATAATGTCTATGTCGAAAAAACTTGGTACCAATGGAATATACACTTATATACATGCGGATTTATTCCAGAGGCATCACCAGCTATCGCATACAGATAATTTTGTGGTAAAACGTTACCAAAATGATATTATTCTATCGATTTCAATGCGTTTTTTTTAAATTTTGATCAGTAAGATGTCCATTAAAAACCATTTCTGCAAAGTTTTATTTTTGGACAGCTGCTTTAAGAAAATGGTTGAAATAATGTAAACTTACATTATTGTAGCCGTAGTCATACTGCTGGTACTGGTCCTGCATCTGGTACGGCACCCCGTAACCACGGTGATCTCCGGGCGGCTGGGTATCCTGTACAGGCATCAGGGCCAGCTGCTGCTGGTGGTGGGGAGAGCCCGCGCCCGAATGGCCCGGTGGAGGGCTTATCAGGCGGAGGTTGATGTCCACGCTGATTCGCTGACCGTCCTCCGTCGTGATTTCCTGAGTGATGGGTTTGAGTTCCATATGGCGCCGGAAAGGTGACGATGGCTTGACTGCGGTGGGTTGGAGTTCGGTGGCCACAGGGGGAGCTGGTTTGTTTTCTATCGGCTGAAGCCTCATAGGTGTTCCATAGCTGCCGTGGTTTTGGGAATACCCACCTTCGTCTGCATGTTGATTTGGCTGGTAGACATTTTGTGGCTTATAGATTTGCCCTTGATTGGGCAAGGGCGCGGGAGGTACGAATCTCTGTGCCTGCTTGACTTGAGGGTTTGAATTCCACCGCTTGGGACCACTTCTGCCGGGGAGTTCTCGGCTCGGTTTGTTGCCCTGGGCTGAATCTTTTTTATCAGAGAGATGCGCGGCCTTCTTTGCCCACAGTTCTTCCGCGGACGAAGGTTTGAAGCCCATGGGAAACTGTTCCGGGGGCTGGTAGCCCATGTGCTGAGGCTGAGCAGACTGAGCCTTCTTGGTGGATCCATGTTTGTTTTTCGGAGGAAGTTTTGGCGTGATGAAAATGTGATCGAGTTTCTCTTCCTCCTCTTTTTTCTTGTGTTCAATGTCTCTGTATGTCTTTCTTGGAAGCATGCCATAGTCCTGCTTATTGTTCTCGATGTAATCATACTTTGGTGCTTTCGGGTTCACAATATCCATTCTCTCTACATCGTCTGCATCGTAAAAGTCCGGTTTAGAGTCCTGTTTTGCCAATTCCATTTGGTAATAACGCATGTCATCTTGGTACGGATTACTGGGGGGATTTCCCCACCGTTCTTGCTGTTCGAAGCCGTTATAATCTAGTGAATCCCGAGCATAACCTGCCTGATCTTCCGGATATTCAAGTGAATCTCTTGGAGTGTCGTTTTCTTTATCGTAACTTTCCCTCCTAGCATATCTTGGATCAATATCTTTCACTTTATTACTGTCGATTCTTCTTTTTAAGTCTCTCTGATATTCCGCTTCCAGCCGTAAATCTCTTTCGTCCATTTCAGTGTTTTGTTTTTTCAAACCACGTAAATTTGTTTCGTCTTCTCGCCTTGGCTCCCTGTCCAACTCTGCTCTGTCTTGTTTCAGTCTATCATACCCATCACCCGACTTGTACGATCCAACACGTCGGTTATTCTTACTCTTTAAATCCGAATAACCATTCATTTCTTCTGACCTATCTTCATATCTATCCTTCTCTTTATTAACCGTTCTTTTATTTCTATCCTCATACCTATTTTTCGATTGTCCTGCCTTCCCACTTTCAGTCTTTCTACTTCTGGCCTCGCCATTACTCCCAGCCTGATAATCATCACCACCGTAACCTCTCCTATTCGGATCCATTTCCCTGAAAGTCGTTGTATTCTTTTCCTCGATATCTTCCAGGCGACTGCTCACGAACCTATATTCCTCTTCTTCCTCCTTGGTGAATGAAGGCGACTCAACATACACTCGCTTGATTTGACTGTTTTCCAATTTCTCGCGACTTTCCGGTTTTGGGGTATGTAGGGTGTCTAAGGGTGGATGCTGTGGGGGGAGACTTCCTTTTGACTTGGCCGAGGTGGTTTTCTGAGTCGCCTCTCTGGGGGGCTCCCAGTCAGGCGGTGTGGGGGGAAGCTCTTTCTTAGGCGATCTTGCATATGGGGTGGGTGCCCGGTCTTGCAGATCTCTGTCCTGGTGGTCGCGATGAACGGGCTGTTGTGATCCCCCGCTAAATTTAACTTCTTGACTGCCGCTCTTTGAACTTGCTTGCCGGTGCTGAGACGTTTCTTGCGCGCGTTGGATATCTGGGTTACTCACTGCGTAAACCTGACTACTGGCTCTAAGACTGGTGACTGGCTCTTTTTCGGGGGGTGGGGTAGTTTGAACGGGGGGTGAGGGGGGGTTGGCACCACGGTTAGTATTGTCTGTTAGAGCCTGTGTATCAAAAGGGAAAGGAACAGTCAAATCATCAGCTAAATCAGATCGGTTCACTTCCAACTGTTCAGGGTCAGCCTGGCGATCGCGATATGTATCCTGTTCTGCTGCATCAAACTGTCTGAAATTGGCAGAAGATGGGAAATTTGGTTTCGTAGATTTGTCAAATGCATTCAGGTTAGAAAACGTTTCTGAATCAAACTGTTTCAGACCTAATGCTTGCTGATGGTAAGACGATGGTTCAGAATAATCATTTAAACCAATACTGTCATCAGTTTCACTGCCGGGGGAAGGGGTTAAATTTCGCAAGTCTAAGGGAGGGATAGTTGTTAAATTCTCATCATCATGAACAGAATTAGGATTATTATTGGGAGGATTGTGCACAGTTTTTGAATGCAAACTTAAACCAGTGAATTGCTGAGTGAGGCTTCGTTGGTGAGAATTAGTTAAGCCAACATTTAATAACTGCACATCACTTCTATTATCTACAATATGCAAAGTGTCGTTGGCGGGCGCTTGAAGATTCTTGTTTCGAGACTTCAGTCTATTGTATTCGTACGAGTTTGGATTAAAATTGTCTGAATTGTTAGCGTAACGAAGCGTTATTTGCTGATCTTCAAGCTGTCTTGCATTCCCGTCACTGGTCAAAACTATGTCACCACCACCACTAACACACAGAGACGAATTACTCTTAATACGAACTTCAGTTTCTCTGTTTTTTAACTGAGTATACGAAGAACTATCCAAGCCAGTACTACCCGTGCTGTGAATATTTCCTACACTAGAACTTTGATTAGATCTACTAGACTCCTTTTGTAAAGAAGGTCGAGTGTTTGCTACAGTGTTAGCTTCCTGACTAATGTTTGATTCTAAAACGGGTAATGTTGGCTTGGAATTGGACCGTCCAGAATCAGCAATGTTCAAAGCGTTATTTGAAGTACACTTAGACACAGGACTGTTAGGCTCCACAACGTCTAAAGCTGACACTGACACAGAATGCTTTGCAGTGGGTGAGGTGGCCCCAGATTTCGAGAGATTGCTGCCAGTGCGGTGCAAAAGCTCACGACTCAGTGTAGAATTCTGGGTAACTATCCGTCCGTGCACAGATAAATGACGTGGTGAACTGTGAGACGAGTGAGTTATGGACATATTACCTATCTGAATCCATGGCGACGCCGGGAATCACATCGGCTCCCAGTTACGCATTTAAAATAGACATGAACACCTGGCCCCAGCTGACTCCTGCAAGAAAACAATACAAATAAAAATATGTTTTCGTCATTTTGAGAAACTTACAATACCTTTTTTTTTTGGCAAGTAATATTTTTAAAAGCAAGTCAAGCTATAATTAAAGTTCAGGAATGTAGAAACCCTATGCCTGACTTGTCTGACACTGGTAATTTTACCGTTGGATAAGTTATATTTTCGTCGCAAGTTGTCCTTGGACGAGTAACATATTGCCATAATTGAAGTGCAAAACTGATGTAAAAGTTGTGATTTAATTGCTTTATTATTTTATAATTATCATATATTTTAACATCAATATAAAATTCTGTTTTATTTATAATTTAATGATGATTTATGTTAGGAACACACAGAATTAAAACTATATGTTTATTTTGACAAATGAGTTGCTTGCAAACAAATTGATTTTTGCAATGAACTTGTCCATGGACAAGTAAATAATTGTTATATTTCCACACGTCTGAAGTTGTTCACAATAATTATGCTAACACTTTTAATCATATAAGGTAAATAAGGATCATATAAAATCGTGTATTCTTTCCAACATTCTTTTAATATAATAAAGTCATGGATCCAATGTGTGCACCATAAGTTCTTCAAACACCAATACAGTATAAATGTTAATGAGAAGTTCTAAGACGTTATAACACACTGTACTGTACTTTCTTTATAAGGACAGTATCACAGTATTGGGCTGGGGCGGTATTCACAAAGCCTTATAACACACTGTACCGTACTGTTCTTTATAAGGACAGTATCACAGTATTGGGCTGGGGCGGTATTCACAAAGCCTTATAACACACTGTACCGTACTGTTCTTTATAAGGACAGTATCACAGTATTGGGCTGGGGCGGTATTCACAAAGCCTTATAACACACTGTACCGTACTGTTCTTTATAAGGACAGTATCACAGTATTGGGCTGGGGCGGTATTCACAAAGCCTTATAACACACTGTACCGTACTGTTCTTTATAAGGACAGTATCACAGTATTGGGCTGGGGCGGTATTCACAAAGCCTTATAACACACTGTACCGTACTGTTCTTTATAAGGACAGTATCACAGTATTGGGCTGGGGCGGTATTCACAAAGCCTTATAACACACTGTACCGTACTGTTCTTTATAAGGACAGTATCACAGTATTGGGCTGGGGCGGTATTCACAAAGCCTTATAACACACTGTACTGTACTTTCTTTATAAGGACAGTATCACAGTATTGGGCTGGGGCGGTATTCACAAAGCCTTATAACACACTGTACCGTACTGTTCTTTATAAGGACAGTATCACAGTATTGGGCTGGGGCGGTATTCACAAAGCCTTATAACACACTGTACCGTACTGTTCTTTATAAGGACAGTATCACAGTATTGGGCTGGGGCGGTATTCACAAAGCCTTATAACACACTGTACCGTACTGTTCTTTATAAGGACAGTATCACAGTATTGGGCTGGGGCGGTATTCACAAAGCCTTATAACACACTGTACCGTACTGTTCTTTATAAGGACAGTATCACAGTATTGGGCTGGGGCGGTATTCACAAAGCCTTATAACACACTGTACCGTACTGTTCTTTATAAGGACAGTATCACAGTATTGGGCTGGGGCGGTATTCACAAAGCCTTATAACACACTGTACCGTACTGTTCTTTATAAGGACAGTATCACAGTATTGGGCTGGGGCGGTATTCACAAAGCCTTATAACACACTGTACCGTACTGTTCTTTATAAGGACAGTATCACAGTATTGGGCTGGGGCGGTATTCACAAAGCCTTATAACACACTGTACCGTACTGTTCTTTATAAGGACAGTATCACAGTATTGGGCTGGGGCGGTATTCACAAAGCCTTATAACACACTGTACCGTACTGTTCTTTATAAGGACAGTATCACAGTATTGGGCTGGGGCGGTATTCACAAAGCCTTATAACACACTGTACCGTACTGTTCTTTATAAGGACAGTATCACAGTATTGGGCTGGGGCGGTATTCACAAAGCCTTATAACACACTGTACCGTACTGTTCTTTATAAGGACAGTATCACAGTATTGGGCTGGGGCGGTATTCACAAAGCCTTATAACACACTGTACCGTACTGTTCTTTATAAGGACAGTATCACAGTATTGGGCTGGGGCGGTATTCACAAAGCCTTATAACACACTGTACCGTACTGTTCTTTATAAGGACAGTATCACAGTATTGGGCTGGGGCGGTATTCACAAAGCCTTATAACACACTGTACCGTACTGTTCTTTATAAGGACAGTATCACAGTATTGGGCTGGGGCGGTATTCACAAAGCCTTATAACACACTGTACCGTACTGTTCTTTATAAGGACAGTATCACAGTATTGGGCTGGGGCGGTATTCACAAAGCCTTATAACACACTGTACCGTACTGTTCTTTATAAGGACAGTATCACAGTATTGGGCTGGGGGCGGTATTCACAAAGCCTTATAACACACTGTACCGTACTGTTCTTTATAAGGACAGTATCACAGTATTGGGCTGGGGCGGTATTCACAAAGCCTTATAACACACTGTACCGTACTGTTCTTTATAAGGACAGTATCACAGTATTGGGCTGGGGCGGTATTCACAAAGCCTTATAACACACTGTACCGTACTGTTCTTTATAAGGACAGTATCACAGTATTGGGCTGGGGCGGTATTCACAAAGCCTTATAACACACTGTACCGTACTGTTCTTTATAAGGACAGTATCACAGTATTGGGCTGGGGCGGTATTCACAAAGCCTTATAACACACTGTACCGTACTGTTCTTTATAAGGACAGTATCACAGTATTGGGCTGGGGCGGTATTCACAAAGCCTTATAACACACTGTACCGTACTGTTCTTTATAAGGACAGTATCACAGTATTGGGCTGGGGCGGTATTCACAAAGCCTTATAAC
The DNA here is from genome assembly GCA_027627225.1 of Congeria kusceri. NCBI lineage: Eukaryota > Metazoa > Mollusca > Bivalvia > Myida > Dreissenidae > Congeria > Congeria kusceri. Next base: position 5,762,959 of record CM051030.1, read on the forward strand.
ACACTGTACCGTACTGTTCTTTATAAGGACAGTATCACAGTATTGGGCTGGGGCGGTATTCACAAAGCCTTATAACACACTGTACCGTACTGTTCTTTATAAGGACAGTATCACAGTATTGGGCTGGGGCGGTATTCACAAAGCCTTATAACACACTGTACCGTACTGTTCTTTATAAGGACAGTATCACAGTATTGGGCTGGGGCGGTATTCACAAAGCCTTATAACACACTGTACCGTACTGTTCTTTATAAGGACAGTATCACAGTATTGGGCTGGGGCGGTATTCACAAAGCCTTATAACACACTGTACCGTACTGTTCTTTATAAGGACAGTATCACAGTATTGGGCTGGGGCGGTATTCACAAAGCCTTATAACACACTGTACCGTACTGTTCTTTATAAGGACAGTATCACAGTATTGGGCTGGGGCGGTATTCACAAAGCCTTATAACACACTGTACCGTACTGTTCTTTATAAGGACAGTATCACAGTATTGGGCTGGGGCGGTATTCACAAAGCCTTATAACACACTGTACCGTACTGTTCTTTATAAGGACAGTATCACAGTATTGGGCTGGGGCGGTATTCACAAAGCCTTATAACACACTGTACTGTACTTTCTTTATAAGGACAGTATCACAGTATTGGGCTGGGGCGGTATTCACAAAGCCTTATAACACACTGTACTGTACTTTCTTTATAAGGACAGTATCACAGTATTGGGCTGGGGCGGTATTCACAAAGCCTTATAACACACTGTACCGTACTGTTCTTTATAAGGACAGTATCACAGTATTGGGCTGGGGCGGTATTCACAAAGCCTTATAACACACTGTACCGTACTGTTCTTTATAAGGACAGTATCACAGTATTGGGCTGGGGCGGTATTCACAAAGCCTTATAACACACTGTACCGTACTGTTCTTTATAAGGACAGTATCACAGTATTGGGCTGGGGCGGTATTCACAAAGCCTTATAACACACTGTACCGTACTGTTCTTTATAAGGACAGTATCACAGTATTGGGCTGGGGCGGTATTCACAAAGCCTTATAACACACTGTACCGTACTGTTCTTTATAAGGACAGTATCACAGTATTGGGCTGGGGCGGTATTCACAAAGCCTTATAACACACTGTACTGTACTTTCTTTATAAGGACAGTATCACAGTATTGGGCTGGGGCGGTATTCACAAAGCCTTATAACACACTGTACCGTACTGTTCTTTATAAGGACAGTATCACAGTATTGGGCTGGGGCGGTATTCACAAAGCCTTATAACACACTGTACCGTACTTTCTTTATAAGGACAGTTTCACAGTATTGGGCTGGGGCGGTATTCACAATGCCTCTTAAGTTACATTTTATCCTTATCCTTAAATTTGGACATTTCTTCAGCTGTATAATTCCATAACAAAACAGTTTAGCATTAAGGAACACTTTATAATACCATCATTATGAAAGTGTTATTTGAGCAATATCAACAACATATGTGTCTGTTTATTAAGTAAAGAAATATAATATATTCAAAGTTTGCACTTAAGTGAAAATATTTAAGAAATTACTTAAGATGCTTTGTGAGTACCAGCCCTGGAAACACATTTGTCTAAAAATGAAATTTTAAAACAGGAATTCGTAGAATCTATCAAAACTGTTAGTATATTATGCTGTTTTGGTTGCAAACATAATAACCTATTTTGATATTTATGCTGCCTTTTTGTGCAAACAAATTACTAGGGTATGTCTACCAGGTAGCAATATTTTCACGCAAAAAATAACAGATATCCATCAAAAGTTTAACTTTACACAAGAAAGTTCTTTCCAAACCTTGAAATATGAACAAAAACGTATTACAGAACATCAGTTTTAGACAATTATTTCTCAAGCCATAAACCGTGAAACTGCCCCTTTAAAATATGTATTTTAGAACTAAGTGTCTTCTTAATATATGATTACAAATGCAAACTGCAGTTTGACACAATGTGATTAGTTTGCCCACAAAATGCTTTGATAGGGTTAGATTTTACAGCCAATCTGAAATCTTAAATTATGACCTTGACATTTCTGGCAGACTGAAAAACAGCCATATACAAAGGTGGTTATCAATGCGCATGCATTCCAAAGTTCACATACTGCAATTCCAATTCAAGTTCAAGGCTTTTTTTTCCCTTCTATAGAAGGGGCCGTTATAAAGCGTCATCCCCTCAGAAAAATTCTTTTAAATCATGCAGTTTTCCCTTAAAACTGATCTTACCCAAGGATTTTTCATTCCCCTGCTATGAAAATTGTTCCCCCAAATGCCAAAAATAATGCTAAAATGACCACAAAGGGCCCTATCCCCAAGAGGTGAACAAAAGCCCTGAAAATTGGCATACTGCCAACTGTCAGTTAACCATTTCAAATTTTCATTGAATTTTGAAACAGGAGATACCGTAATTACCCGAAGATTTGGGACACTTAAAAATAAATAATTTTTTTATTGTCCCAATATTAAGGGACATAATTTTTTTTAAATCAAAATTGTGTCCCAACAGTTAGGGCAATATATCATACAATATATTATGCATAATATCTATGTCTTGAACCAATTAATTATTTTTATTTCTTAGAGATAATCGCTTACTTAAATATATTAAGTATTAAATTATAAATAATTAGAAGGAATATGATGATCAATTATTTCTTGCTGGGGACTTAATGGTAATTAATTGAAAAGTTTAATTGTGAAGACCATGCTCCAGTAGAGTACACAGTTTGCACCACGTGCCAACGGCATGTAAACATACCCCTGATGGTGTACATTATGATGTATAGATAAGCAAGCACAATATACCGTGTCACAAGTCACTATGCAACCAGCGTAGTGGCAGGGTATGGGATGTTTATATACAGTAACAACATAAGGTGCTATTTTGGTGTCCCAATATTAAGGGACACAAAATAATTCAACTTTGAAATGTGTCCCAACACTAAGGGGCGCGAAAAATAATTATTTTTCCAAAATTTAAGGGTGTCCCAATATTTAGTGTGTGCCAATACTTAGGGTAATTATGGTAAGGTATGTAATATTTTACTGCGCAATTATGAATGATTCTCCCATCTGTTCATTGACCGTTATAACAAGTGTGATGCTACGGCTGTTTTTTCTTGAAAACGTGACAAATTAATTTGAAGTTTAAAGCTTCCCAGTATTACAGATCAACTTGTAACGTTTTCAAGCAAAAACAGCGGCGACATTGCAGTTGATGCTATGATCATAGAACAAAGGGGAAAGACCTTAGTACTGTACGCTAATAAACTTTTACATATTTGTCTTCTATATCCAGATAATAATGAGATTAACAATTAATCAAGAGATTGCAGTATGCCCAGGTCTGGATGTGCACGCATCGATTACCTACCGTTGATTATGCACCTATCAATATTTTCCACCAGGGGGGAGCAGCCGGCATATACGGGACTTTAGACTGAAAGCGATTCCCAGCTGGAGGGGATTTGACACGCTGAATGACTCCGGGTCCCGGGGATATAAACTTTGGTAGGGATTTTAGATCCCCGTAATATTGTCTCCCGGGCCATTTGATACCCCTATAGCATTGTCAACTGAGGGGATTTAGACAAAAATGCTCGGCTTTAGGGTGGGGAATCAGACCCCCAAAAATTTAACAAGTCAAATTTCCCTGGGTCAGCCCGCTGCTCCCCCCCCGGGGGAAAATATTGATAGGTGCATTATGTTAAAGCGTGTATGTACGATCTTTCAACAGATATAGTGGCATAAATACAATTAACCAAATAAAATTAATTAACATATATTTTAATTTAAAATGGAATAAAAGTCAAGAACATTGCTTTTAAACGCACAGTAAGCTAACTTTTAATCACCAAATAGTTTTTGTCTGTACAGACGGAAACTCAAATACAAGTATATATGTAGACTTGACAGTTGGTTTAGGTTACATAACACTAAGAAACGATGCAAAAACTCGACACTAGTACTTGTTAATTTAACTCATATTGAAGTGTTTCTTTCGTCATTTTTATGTTTTTCTGTTTGCTTTCACGTTTTATTGTCACTTTCATCTGCATATATTGAAAACAATTGATGTGAAAGATTATACATACACACTTTAATAGGTTAGTGTGACAGGTACAAGCAAACACTATTAAAACTTCTGAGTAATCAGCTATATCCATATCTCTGGACAGTAGAAATGTTTAAAATCAATAATTATACATTTCTATGGTATCTACACTTCCGAGTAAATGCTCCAACTATACAACAATATGAATGAAACTACCATCTTATTCTTGTGTTAAAGTCTGATAATCCGTATTTATCTATAAAACTGTCAATCTAGCTACATTTTGCATATTTGTGGAAATAGTACCCGACTACTACCATTAATTGTATAAGGATAATAATCATAAAATTCCTCCAAATTGTGAATTTAACCTCTCATTTCGACAGGAAGTTTGGGAGTAATTTACTCCCAGTTTTGGTCATTGAACTTCCAAAATTGCAGCCATGGAAGTTGCAGAACTTCCAAAATTGCCGCCATGGAAGGATGTAAGGATGAACAAGTTAAAAGAAAAATTAAGTAATTTATCTAAATGTATACCTCTTTCACTGAATTAATAGGCATATAAACACTTCATGAAAAAGAACTGACCTTAAAAAGAAAACTTAAATTTATACTTAATTTCATTTTTGAAATGCTCAGGACTTAGGTACCAAAATACTGTCAAAACTTCCAAAATCAAAGGCCAGGAAGTTCAAACTTCCAGTTTTCAAAAGTTAATGAAAGCCCTGTTTGGATGTATTTGTGAGTCCTTCGTAACAGACAACGCGAAACCTGTCAGACAGTCAGACATGATGGTGTCTGACAAAATTGATCACACACCTTATAATACATATTTTTAAATTAACACTAGTTTGACTTTTGTTTGATAAATAAAGGAATTATTACTGCAACATTAGGTGATCATTATGCAAAATAAATAAATAACAAAGTACAATTATCATGATTTCAACATGTGGTGTTATAATACTTGACAAATCATTGTGCCTGACAGCTGATTTAGAGATTTTGCAGAGTCTGCATAAGGCAGTGGATAACAATAAATAAACTGATCAGGAATGTGTTCATCTCACAAGTGTAAGCTCTAAACAGTCAAGGTTTGGTTTAGGTGCCAAACAAATTTGAAAAAAAATAAATCACAACAATCATTCTAAGTCAGAAATTTCATAATGGGTGCTTAAAGTAATGCACCTATCAATATTTTCCCAACCCTACAGTCAAGCATATTTGCTTAAATTCCCTCAGTGGGAGATGCTATATATCTATCAAATGGCCCAGGGCCTGTATTGCCAGGATCTAAAATCTGACCAAAGTCTATTACCCCAGGACCTGGGATCATTCGGAATGTCAAAATTCCAGCCTGTCCGGAAGCGCTTTCAGTCTAAAGTCACCTATATGCCCGCCGCCCCCCTTCCTGGGGGAAAACATTGATAGGTGCATAATTCTTTATCTAAAAAGGAACAGTTAAAATGCTTATTTTAATTATAAGCAAACATAAAAATAAATATAAATGTATAATGTAAATATACCCTGTTCACATATTGTAGATGAAAACATCTTGATCCCAATTCTCACAATTTATAAACTGCTAAAATATGTTCTAGACTCTACTTTTCTTCCTAAATTACTTACCAATTTAAAAGAATTAAATATTAAATAAACATTATTTTTAGGGCAATCTGGTTAATTTTTGGTTTAGTAAGCAATACATTTCTTGTAAGCTATAAATCAATAAATCTATATAAATTACAATTTAAGTTCTTTCCAAACTACCAACACCCAAACCTAAAATTACAAACAAAAGCGCTCTCTGTTTACAAACAAGGATACTTAGGAATGATGGCATAATTTCGAAACATTCTCTCATTTTTTGCTGAAATATCTCAATGAAAGTATGTTCTGACATAAATTAGATCATCAAACTATATACAGCACACAGCATTCCACTAAATGCCTCACTGATGTTTTGTTTCTTAGAGACACTGTCTCTATCAACATATACAAGTTGCCTATTTTTGTTCTTATGTATATGGTCTTGTCGGCATTTTTCAAGATGACTGTGACATAAAATCAATGAAGAAAAAAGATAAGATATAAGTTAGACTTCATTGTTAATGCAATATTTACAAAAGTTAAATCACTGCAAATTATGATCTTACACATTTCTTATTCACATAATTATGTTAATACGAAACAAAGATTGTTACATAAGCAACACATTTTTTTGTGAATTATTTTTTAACAATGCAAACTGAAAAGTGAATTCAAACATGCAAAACTGGAGAACTAAAACTGCTCTGGGGTATTAAATACATGAAGTTACAATGCCAGTATATAAACTTTTAACAACATGACTATCCTGAACTGGTTTATGTTTTGTTATTATTGCCATCGTAATATTTGCGTAAAAAGAAATTAATTATAAGTTGAACACTGACTATGAACATTTACTTTTTATTCTAGACAATTAATTACTGAAAATGTGTCACACTCACATTAGTTCATATTTTATCATTAAAACAAAACCTGGTTGAATTTAGCGTAGCATTTCGGATGCACCAGGATATATTATGACTGGAACAATGAACTATTTGTCACATAAAATGTACACTGTAACCTGAGCATTCCAATTGACATATTTTCATTTTACTAGTCAAGTAACTATACTATCTGAAAATATCATGTGAATGCACATTACAATTTATAAGCTAAGCATTATCAAATTTAGATTACATTGAAATTATGTTGGACCAGAATAGTCATTAGGCTATTGTCTTATCCATTCATTCTAAGAAAGGTTCTGTGTCATATATTTTAAAAATGTCACAGGGTGAGAACATTGTGCAGCCAGTCCGGGACTTTAATGCGGGACCTTTGGCTTACACGGCGAGTGCTCTCCTGACCGAGCTAACCGGGCCGCCTCATAACCCGTCATTTTACTAGTTACTGACCAAGTTCATATCCTAGTGCAACCCAAATTGGACTGATGTACCCTAAATTCGACTGTTCTGTTTTTATTGTAACATGTGAAATTACCACCAGAGTTTGGATTTTTTGGATAAAAATGATAAAGAAATCATTAAAAAATTCAGTGTTTAACTTATTATTAAATTGAAATTAGGTCTACAAAATATTGTCATATTTAGGTGACACTGAAGTTGGGACACACCAGGCTACATTGTAAAAAATAATAAATTATTATTATTATTATTATAAGAATGTTGTCATTGTCTATGAATATAAGGCTAATTGTAAAATAGACATAATAAAAAATACCGCAATTATTTACTTATTTCCTGGCATGTCAATTTTACATAAAACGGAGTGTATCATAACCTTTGCATACCGAGTGGCTAAAATGGGTGACATACAAAAGCCATTTGTAAACAAAGATTATTTACTATAGTACGCACTAGTTTTTTAATCAGCAGCGTTAGTAAGTGTAAGCATATGTTATAATTATTACCTTCACTTTATCAGGTCGTTCTCTCAAGCGATCTTAATTAAAATTTGACATTTTATATGAATACACAATGGCGAAATATAAATTCGGTTATTTACAAGTATCCTTGGTATTTCGCGCACCTGCTCGGGTACGGTAAAAATAAACCAGAACATATCGGCAACGGAAATCAGCCGACTGTATTTAATAGCGCGTTCGGTTGTAATCAATATAAATTCTTTCATTACGTTTAAATCAATAATGGATCATTAAACAGTTCATGGCTTGTTTAATATTTCCAAATTAGAGGTTTTAAACGATAGTTAATACCGAATGTAAGGTGAAACCGTTGCAAATAGTCAATTTTGTAGTGTACATGTACTTCATACGTTTATTACCAACACAAACTCTGAATGTAGCATCTTTATTAATTTTGAATAGAACTATTTTGCAAACAGTGCAAAATGCTGTAAGCAAATACATAGACATTTGTATCGTTCATGACTTAATTTGAATAGAGCACAGGAAACGTTAGCACTCGGCTCGTGGGTTTTGATTTTAAATAGTCTGATTGGTATTTTTCCGTTTTCCGGTCTAAATGCGTTCTAGATGGTTTTATATGTTTGTAACACTAAATTAATGAGCCTTGTTCACCGATTTGTATGGGGTTGTTCCTTTGTTGTTGTTTATTGTCAATACGTATGTTACTGCGAAATTCGAGATAAATGAACAGAATTATATCTAAATCAAATGAATTGTAAAATCAACACACAATATTTCTCTATACCAGCAGCAATAACGCATGGTTATTCTGTGGTCCCTTTAAGTACTAAAGCGTAACAGCTTTCCGCTAATCGTTAAAAAAATCTACTCGCCATATTTGAACGCACGCTAGACACGTTATTCAAATCTCTTTATCTAGTCCTTGAATTTTATACTCCACGAGATATCTATTGATTGTAGTTAAATGTTACAGTTGTTCAAGCTTATTCCAATCGTTGAAAACTCGGCAACACATACTTGCCAACCAATTGTGAGTAGACTCCTGGGGCCATATTCACAAAGCTCCTTAGGGAAAACTTAAGTAAATTCCTTAAATTCATAAAATTCCCTGAGTCTCTGGCTGTTTCGTGTATAGGTCTTTTAACATTAAAATGTTGTAAACTTGTAAATAATGCTTATATGTTTAGTAGTGCAGCCTTCTTTGTACAGAAATCATTGAATTTCACATCAAACATTTGATCTAAAATTTCCACTTAAGTACAACTTAAGATAATATTTCCGTTAGGAGCTTTATGAATACCAGCCCTGGTCCCAAACGAAAATAAATAAATAAATAAATAAATAAATAAAATAAAAAGATAAATAAATAAATAAATAAATATATATATATATACAAATTGAGAAATTTATATAATGAAAAATACAAACACGTTACATGGGATTATAAATATATATTAACAATATAGCCAACGCGTTTCGACAAAGCTCATCAGGGCATAATACATAATCCCCTTTGGAATTGAGACTGCCTGGTATAAGGACACCAAGCTTCAAACAAAACTCTCTAAGACCAGATCTAGTCTATGTTTACATCAAGTCTTAATGCCACTTTGGAATTGACACTGCCCGGTATTAGGACACCAAGCTTCAAACGACACTATTTAAGACCACATCTAGTCCATGTTTACACCAAGTTCCAAAAACCTTTGGGATCGAACAATATTTACATTAAAACCTAGGTACAAAACTAGCCTTTCGATCAGGCGTACCAGTAGTTTTAATCCATCACCAACACATGATGGGATCTAGTCTTTGTTAACATAAAACTCAAGTATCACACATTAAGATCAGATCTAGTATATGTTAACACCGTACTCTTAATAACTCGACTTTCTTGTTAAATATAGACTAGTCTATGTCGACATTAAACTCGATAAAAATTCACATTGATGGCGGAATCAAGTAAGTTTTTTCACACCCAGCTTCAAACTAACTGCCTGTACGGTTTGATATCATCTATACATGTATTATAGCATATTAGATTCATCCGATCTACTAAAATCTATCAGACTCCAAAACAATAAGCAAAAATACCTCAACTCTACGGTGGCATAGATGTGACATGTGCATGTTTTTATTTATGTCGTTCCCACGACATATTAAGTCGTGGGAACGAAATCTTATCTCGTGGGAACGATATAATTGACTCTTGGTAACGACATATTAAGTCGTGGGAACGAGATTTTATCTCGTGAGAACGAGATAATTAACTCGTGGTAACGGCATAATATGTCGTGGGAAGGACTTAATGAGCCAATCAAAATCACAACAGATATGCCAATGTAAATTGGAAGATATGTCCCTAGGTGAGCGCAAATCTGTCGGAGTTGGGATTTTGATCGGCTCATTAAGTCGTTCCCGCGACATAATATGTCGTTACTACGACTTCATTATTTCGTTCCCACGAATTAATTATCTCGTTCCCACGACTTAATATGTCGTTCCTACGAGTTATTTATGTCGTTCCCACGAGAAAAGATCTCGTTCCGTTACCATGAGTTAATTATCTCGTTCCCATGACTTAATGTGTCGTTACCACGACATAATTATGTCGTTCCCACGAGAAAAGATCTCGTTCCCACGACTTAATATGTCGTTACCATGAGTTAATTATCTCGTTTTTACGACTTAATATGTCGTTTCCACGACAAAATTATGTCGTTCCCACGAGATAAGATCTCGTTCCCACAACCTAATATGTCGTGGGAACGACATAAATAAAAATATGCACATGTCACATCTATGCCACCGTACAACTCACATTGATGGTTGGAATCAGGTCTGAGTTAACATCCAACTTCAATCACGTTGCCTTACACGGTTAACATTAAATTCGAATATCACGCATGTTTATCAGATCTAAACTAGCTTACAGAATTTTCAAAGTAACTTTCCAAAATCACCTTTGTGTCCCTAATAGTCTATGTTTACATTAACCTTCATGTACCTTTTCTGCGGTTCTAAACCATTTTCTTATAACAACCTAGGCCATTTATTTTTTATAACTTGTTTAACGAATACTGGCGGGAAATTTTCACAACATTTAATTGGATGCCGAGAAAGGTTAAAAGTAGGGTTAAACCCAAAAAGTTGGTTTACGCCGAAAAATAAAATCCATTTCCATATAACAAGCCTGAAGAGACAAAGCTGAATTGTGCCGCATATAATTATGTTTTCAGTAAGAAATGCACTCAAAAGAGTAAAACAAGAAAAAGTATCGAATACCGAACCACTGAGAGATTTTTACATTTACAAATGAAGTTGACATCAATGGTAAACTTCTTTTGTATGTGCTTTTATTCATTGCTGTTTGTTTCTAGAACAGTTTTTCAACTTTAGCCAACACAAATTCTGTGTTTCGGGCAACCCGACCATACCTAGCGAACGCCCCCCCCCCCCCGACCCAAAAGTTTTTAGGGACGATTATTTTCAGTGAAATCCGTATTCGTCAGATTTTAGATTATTTGCAATGTTTTTTTTTTTTTACCCAAATGTATCTTTAGAAAAAAGGATAAAAAACTCAATCCCAACCCTACCTAATTTTTTTGAGACCGTTGCCGGAAACACGCATTTTTTTTTCGGTCTTTGCACTTCTTGTATTGTAAGATGTGGCTTATTTACCCCCTCCACCCGCACCGCCCATCCTAGATTTTTGCCAAAACAATCCCATGCGCGGTTGTAGGAATTTGCTTTACAAGAATTTGCGGAAATATTTTAAGTATGTTAACGCCATTGAGAATAATTGTTTATTGTCAGATAACCAAAGAGAATTGCAAAAATTATTTCGATTCTAACATGATTTGACATATATGTTTGCAATTGTAATTGGAAATACTTTTTACTATGTTCCGCTCAGAATCGGAACTTCTTTTTGCGTTGTTTATTGGGTAGTTAAACAACTATAATTTTTTTCTTTGTCTATAGAAAAATTAGCGATTATCATGTTAGAACGTGACACATGACATGAATTAAAAGCTAATAAACTAGTATCGTTTTCGATGAGAAAGTACTTTCAGTTATTGTCAAAATCAAAATGTTGACAATTTTTGGAGGGGGGGGGGGGATTACCGGTACGCCGCTTCCGCCCTTTCTAAACCCGCCTATGAATCCGTTAAACAATTAATAAAAGTAAATGGCACTACTAAATATCTTCGAACCTTTCTGTGTGATCAGCATAGCCATTCTATAAATTACAACGAGGCCTTCATAGATAAAGGTACTAAAAGTTGACAGTCTATAGGTTTATATATTTTACACGAATGACATAGCGTCCATTGAAAGCCAAAAGGTGTCATCAGCATATGTGCAAAGAAGGCTGATAGCCCCTTCTGGCTTTCAAAGGACGATATGATATGATAAAAGTCAAAAGACTTTTAAATGTGGTTTCGTGCGCAATAAACATTTCGCATTTTGCATTTAACACCGCATGTATTTTTATTCAAAACATTATGTCCCATTACAAAAAAGGTTAATCACATAGTAAAAACAGATCAAAGCTGTCCAACATTTTACGTTTCTCTCTTTTACATTCATAATTATCGTCATATATAAGTTTAAGCAATTACCTACCGTTTCAAATTTAACAACGTAATTATTCCGCACTGGATAATTATTTAAACGCTTACTGCATCCTTATACGTACTATAAGAGTTTGTTAAGCAGAAAAATCTTTAAAAGTCTGAGGCGCTCGATAAGAAAAGACCTTTTCTTCTTAATACAATACCTAAACTCGAGTTAATTGATCAATCTATCGGATTTCCATTTCGGTATGTAAACAAATCAATCATTAAACACGCATTGGAATCATACCCTCCTAGCGCAAATGTTTACTTATTGTTCAATTTTTATTGACACGACATTGTCGAATCTCTTGCATTTTACCAATGTTGCATACCGTTTTAATGGAAATATTTCAGGATAAAAGCGTTAACTAAATCAACAGTCTTTGTCGAAGATTAGACATAAGTGCAGTTTAAAATTTAGAGACTTTTTAACCTCGTATGTAACACATATGTCTGGGACTGGGGTTTAATAGGCACGTACTTTGGGTTACTGGCAAACCTTCATTTTGTGTTTGACAAAACAAGGGCTTAGTTTAAATGTCAAATCTGTATTTTGGGGTTTGAAGAGTCCAGTCTTAGGAATGCGTCAAACCTTCATTTTGTGTTTGACGAAGCAACGACTTAGGATAAGTGTCAAACCTATATTTTGGGGGTTGAATTGGCAAGGACTTACGATTAGTGTCAAACCTATATTTTGGGGGTTTGAATTGGCAAGGGCTTAGGATTAGTGTCAAACCTACATTTTTGGGTTGAATTGGCAAGGGCTTACGGTTAGTGTCAAACCTATATTTTTGGGGTTGAATTGGCAAGGGCTTAGGGTAGGTGTCAAACCTATGTTTTGGGAAATAATAGGCAAGGCTTTAATGAGGTAATTGTTAAACCTACATTTTGGGGCTTGAATTTGCAAGGGCTTATGATTAGTGTCAAAAGTACATGTTGGGGTTTGAATTTGCAAGAGCTTAGGATTAGTGTCAAAAGTACATTTTGGGGGTTGAATTGGCAAGGGCTTAGGGTTAGTGTCAAATCTATATTTTGGGGAGAAATTAGCAAGGACTTAGGGTTTGTGTCAAACCCATAAGTTGTGGATAAATATGCAAGGTCCTTAGGTTAGTGTCAAACCTATATTTTGGGGATTAATAGGCAAGGCCTTAATTGGGTAAGTGCTAAACCTACATTTGGGGGTTTGAATTTGCAAGGGCTTAGGGTTAGTGTCAAACCTGTATTTTGGGGATAAATAGGCAAGGCCTTTGGGTAAGTGTCAAACCTACATTTTGGGACTAAAGGAGACCGTGACTTAAGGTTTGTGTCAAACCTACATTTTGAGAGTAGAATAGGCAATGACTTAGGGTTTTTGCCAAACTACATTTTTGAAATAGAAGAGGCAATGGCTTAGGGTTTGTGTCAAACTTACATTTTGGGAATAGAAGAGGCAATGGCTAACGGTTTGTGTCAAACCTACATTTTTGGGATTAATAGGCAAGGCCTTAATTTAGCAAGTGTCAATCCTACATTTTGGGGTTTGAATTGGCAAGGGCTTAGGATTAGTGTCAAACCTACATGTTGGGGGTTGAATTGGTAAGGGCTTAGGATTAGTGTCAAACCTACATTTTGGGGGTTGAATTGGCAAGGGCTTAGGATTAGTGTCAAACCTACATTTTGGGGGTTGAATTGGCAAGGGCTTAGGATTAGTGTCAAACCTACATTTTGGGGGTTGAATTGGTAAGGGCTTAGGATTAGTGTCAAACCTACATTTTGGGGGTTGAATTGGTAAGGGCTTATGATTAGTGTCAAACCTACATTTTGGGGGTTGAATTGGCAAGGGCTTAGGATTAGTGTCAAACCTACATTTTGGGGGTTGAATTGGCAAGGGCTTATGATTAGTGTCAAACCTACATGTTGGGGGTTGAATTGGTAAGGGCTTATGATTAGTGTCAAACCTACATTTTGGGGGTTGAATTGGTAAGGGCTTAGGATTAGTGTCAAACCTACATTTTGGGGGTTGAATTGGCAAGGGCTTATGATTAGTGTCAAACCTACATTTTGGGGGTTGAATTGGTAAGGGCTTATGATTAGTGTCAAACCTACATTTTGGGGGTTGAATTGGTAAGGGCTTAGGATTAGTGTCAAACCTACATTTTGGGGGTTGAATTGGCAAGGGCTTATGATTAGTGTCAAACCTACATGTTGGGGGTTGAATTGGCAAGGGCTTAGGATTAGTGTCAAACCTACATGTTGGGGGTTGAATTGGTAAGGGCTTATGATTAGTGTCAAACCTACATTTGGGGGTTGAAATGGCAAGGGCTTAGGGTTTATGTCAAATCTACATTTTGGGAAAAGAAGAGACAATGACTTAGTGTTTGTGTCAAACTTACATTTTGGAAGTAGAAGATGCAGTAACTTAACGTTTGTGTCAAACTTACATTTTGGGAATAGGAGATGCAATGATTTTGGGTTTGTGTCAAACCTTCAGTTTTGGAATAGAAAATGCCATGACTTTGGTTTTGTGTCAAACCTTCATTTTTGGAATAGAAGAGGCAATTACTTTGGGATTTTGTGTACCCTACATTTTGGGTTGGAAGAAGCATGGGCTTAGGGTAAGTGTCAAATCAACATTTGTCGGTTTGAAAAAAGTACACGTGTTTTAGGTTAGAGCCAACACTACATTTTGGGTTTTGAAAAAAGGGCTTTAGGTTAAAACCAAATCTACATTTTGGGGTTGGAAGAAAGAAGTGCTTAGGGTGTGTGTCAAACCTACATTTTTTGGTTGTAAGAATTAAGGACTAACGGTTAGTGCATCGGTAGTTAACCAAGAACAAGAGACCGTATTCCAGAAACGTCTTAAGAAAAATATGCGCAAAATTTAGGGCCCAAGTACTACAGTAGTTGTCAAATGTGCTCATTATCGGCTGGCTTGATTCTTTAGCCATCCCAACCGATTGTGCGTGCAAACTGGCACATGGTCGATGGTAAAGCATGGATTGGTGCGTGTAGGGCGAATGACTGGACTCGCGCGTGCAAACGTGTTGCGTGTGTGCATGCGAGTGCGCGTGCGTGCGTGCGTATTTATGTGGGTTTTATAAAATTTTGCGTCATTTTTTTTCTAAACATTAATTTTGCTAAGTGAAGTAAAGTACCCGGCAACATCAAAGCTGCTTTCGCTTTTGTTATTTTGTAAATAAAATATGTATAACAAGCCTGTTGACCGGTTTAAACAAATAGTTACGGGCTACTGTTTACCCGTCGTGCGAGACTTGAATAGTGAATCGAACAAAACTCAACCAGTCTAGAGTTGGGGATAGCTATAATTGTAATTATGAAATGATCAATTATCGGAAAATACAATCCAAAGTAAAACAATCCTCGTCAAAACGTTTTGTATTTCAATGAAAGTCAGTGACTCAAATAATAACAATAATGTCAATGTAATGGAATTTAAGTATGTATGAATAAGAGAAGAAAGAGACCAAGTTAATATTGAGTCAATTAAAATGTTATTTGGATATAATATTTGATTTAATATTTAAAACGGGTATAAAAGCGTCGGTGACCTTGAAAGTTGTAATAAAGGAGCAATGGCTTCAACAATCATTTGTGGTGTGAGAATAAAACAACAAGAAAATGTAACTATTTTATTTGTATTTAAATAAGTTGGCAGTATAAATGCCCTGTAGTTTTTGTTTGTTTGAACATAGACCTATATGGGTCTTCATAAAAGGTTTGAACCAACATTGCCCCATTCGTTTTATTGGTTTGATAATATAGGCATATGGATTTTCATAAAGGTTTTAAACCAACATTGCCGCAATAGTTTTATTGGTTTGACAATGGGCCTATAGGTTTTCATAAAGGGTTTAAACCAACATTGCCCCACTAGTTGTATTGCTTTGACAATATAGGCCTATGGATTTTCATAAAGAGTTTAAACCAACATTGCCCCACTAGTTTTATTCGTTTGACAATGGGCCTATAGGTTTTCATAAAGGGTTTTAAACCAACATTGCCCCACTAGTTGTACTGGTTTTTACAATATAGGCCTATGGATTTTCATAAAGGCTTTAAACCAACATTGCCCCACTAGTTTCATTGGTTTGACAATGGGCCTATAGGTTTTCATAAAGGGTTTAAACCAACATTGCCCCACTAGTTGTATTGCTTTGACAATATAGGCCTATGGATTTTCATAAAGAGTTTAAACCAACATTGCCTCACTAGTTTTATTGGTTTGACAATGGGCCTATAGGTTTTCATAAAGGGTTTAAACCAACATTGCCCCACTAGTTGTACTGGTTTTTACAATATAGGCCTATGGATTTTCATAAAGGCTTTAAACCAACATGGCCCCACTAGTTTCATTGGTTTGACAATGGGCCTATAGGTTTTCATAAAGGGTTTAAACCTACATTGCCCCACTAGTTGTATTGCTTTGACAATATAGGCCTATGGATTTTCATAAAGGGTTTAAACCAACATTGCCCCGCTAGTTTTATTGGTTTGACAATATAGGCCTAAGGATTTTCATAAAGGGTTTAAACCAACATTGCCCCACCAGTTTTATTGGTTTGACAGTGGGCCTACTATGGATTTTCATAAAGGGTTTAAACCAACATTGCCCCACTAGTTTCATTGGTTTGACAATGGGCGTATAGGTTTTCATAAAGGATTTAAACAAACATTGACCCACTGGTTGTAATGGTTTGACAATATAGGCCTATGGATTTTCATAAAGGGTTTAAACCAACATTTTCCCACTAGTTTTATTGGTTTGACAATGGGCCTATAGGTTTTCATAAAGGGTTTAAACCAAACATTGCCCCATTAGTTGTATTGGTTTTTACAATATAGGCCTATGGATTTTCATAAACGTTTTAAACCAACATTGCCCCACTAGTTTTATTGGTTTGACAATGTAGGCCTATAGGTTTTCATAAAGGGTTTAAACCAACATTTCCACAATAGTTTCATTGGTTTGACAATATGGGCCTATGGATTTTCATAAAGGGTTTAAACCAACATTGCCCCGCTAGTTTTATTGGTTTGACAATGGACCTATGGATTTGCATAAAAGGTTTACACAAACATTGCCCCACTAGTTTTATTGGTTTGACAATGGGCCTATAGGTTTTCATAAAGGGTTTAAACCAACATTGCCCCGCTAGTTTTATTGGTTTGACAATGGACCTATAGGTTTTCATAAAGGGTTTAAACCAACATTGCCCCACTAGTTTTATTCGTTTGACAATGGGCCTATAGGTTTTCATAAAGGGTTTAAACCAACATTGCCCCGCTAGTTTTATTGGTTTGACAATGGACCTATGGATTTGCATAAAAGGTTTAAACTAACATTGCCCCACTAGTTTTATTGGTTTGACAATGGGCCTATAGGTTCTCATAAAGGGTTTAAACCAACATTGCCCCACTAGTTGTACTGGTTTGACAATATAGGCCTATGGATTTTCATAAAGGTTTTAAACCAACATTGCCCCACTAGTTGTATTGGTTTGACAATGGGCCTATAGGTTTTCATAAAGGGTTTAAACCAACATTGCCCACTAGTTTTATTGGTTTGACAATATAGGCCTATGGATTTTCTTAAAGGTTTTAAACCAACATTGCCCCACTAGTTTTATTGGTTTGACAATGGGCCTATAGGCTTTCATAAAGGGTTTAAACCAACATTGCCCCACTAGTTTTATTGGTTTGACAATGGGCTTATAGGTTTTCATAAAGGACTTAAACCAACATTGCCCCACTAGTTGTATTGGTTTGACAATGGGACTACGATGGATTTTCGTAAAGGGTTTAAACCAACATTGACCCACTAGTTGTATTGGTTTAACAATATAGGCATATGGATTTTCATAAAGAGTTTAAACCAACATTGCCCCACTAGTTTTATTGTTTTGACAACGGGCGTATAGATTTTCATGAAGGATTTAAACCAACATTGCCCCACTAGTTGTATTGGTTTCACAATATAGGCCTATGGATTTTCATAAAGGGTTTAAACCAACATTTCCACACTAGTTGTCTTGGTTTGACAATGGGCCTATAGGTTTTCATAAAGGGTTTAAACCAACATTGCCCCACTAGTTGTAATGGTTTGACAATATAGGCCTATATGTTTTAATAAAAGGTTTAAACCAACATTGCCCCACTAGTTGTATTTGTTTGACAATATGGGCCTATGGATTTTCATAAAGGGTTTAAACCAACATTGCCCCACTAGTTTTATTGGTTTGACAATGGGCCTATGGATTTGCATAAAAGGTTTAAACCAACATTGCCCCACTAGTTTTATTGGTTTGACAATATAGGCCTATATGTTTTCATAAAGGGTTTAAACCAACATTGCCCCACTAGTTTTATTGGTTTGACAATATAGGCCTATATGTTTTCATAAAGGGTTTAAACCAACATTGCCCCACTAGTTTTATTGGTTTGACAATATAGGCCTATATGTTTTCATAAAGGGTTTAAACCAACATTGCCCCACTAGTTTTATTGGTTTGACAATATAGGCCTATATGTTTTCATAACGGGTTTAAACCAACATTGCCCCACTAGTTTTATTGGTTTGGCAATGGGCCTATAGGTTTTCATAAAGGGTTTAAACCAACATTGCCCCACTAGTTTTACTGGTTTGACAATATGGGCCTATGGATTTGCAAAAAGGGTTTTTAACCAACATTGCCCCACTAGTTTTATTGGTTTGACAATGAGCCTCTAGGTTTTCATAGTTTGATTGTTTGATAGTTTATTTCGAATACTTTAGGCATTATGCCCATGGATATATATTGATACACATCTATCAAATAAATACAATGCATCGGTCCATAGCATACAGGTTCACATACATTAACATATATTTATAATGTCAATAAAACGTGTATAAATTCACATGGCAATATTTTATATTCTTATTAAATAATGTCATAGATAACTTTTCTGCAAATTTAAAGGGTTTAAACCAACATCGCACCGCTAGTTGTATTGGTTTGACAATAAAGGCCGATATGTTTTCATAAAGGATTTAAACCAACATTGCCCCACTAGTTTTATTGGTTTGACAATGGGCCTATGGATTTGCATAAAAGATTTAAACCAACATTGCCCCACTAGTTTTATTGGTTTGACAATATAGGCCTATATGTTTTCATAAAGGGTTTAAACAAACATTGCCCCACTAGTTTTACTGGTTCGACAATAAAGGCCTATAAGTTTTTATAAAGGGTTTAAACCAACATTGCCCCTCTAGTTTTATTGGTTTGACAATATAGGGCTATATGTTTTCATAAAGGGTTTAAACCAACATTGCCCCACTAGTTTTATTGGTTTGGCAATGGGCCTATAGGTTTTCATAAAGGGTTTAAACCAACATTGCCCCACTAGTTTTATTGGTTTGACAATATGGGCCTATGGATTTGCAAAAAGGGTTTTTAACCAACATTGCCCCACTAGTTTTATTGGTTTGACAATGGGCCTATAGGTTTTCATAAAGGGTTTAAACCAACATTGCCCGACTAGTTTTATTGGTTTGACAATATGTGCCTATGGATTTGCAAAAAGGGTTTTTAACCAACATTGCCCCACTAGTTTTATTGGTTTGACAATGGGCCTCTAGGTTTTCGTAGTTTGATTGTTTGATAGTTTAGTTCGAAGACTTTAGGCATTATGCCCATGGATATACATTGATACACATCTATCAAATAAATACAATGCATCGGTCCATAGCATACAGGTTCACATACATTAACATATATTTATAATGTCAATAAAACGTGTATAAATTCACAGGGCAATATTTTCTATTCATATTAAATAATGTCATACATAACTTTTCTGCAAATTTAAAGGGTTTAAACCAACATCGCCCCGCTAGTTGTATTGGTTGACAATAAAGGCCGATAGGTTTTCATAAAGGGTTTAAACCAACATTGCCCCACTAGTTTTATTGGTTTGACAATGGGCCTATGGATTTGCATAAAAGGTTTATACCAACATTGCCCCACTAGTTTTATTGGTTTGACAATATAGGCCTATATGTTTTCATAAAGGGTTTAAACCAACATTGCCCCACTAGTTTTACTGGTTTGACAATAAAGGCCTATAGGTTTTTATAAAGGGTTTAAACCAACATTGCCCCACTAGTTTTATTGGTTTGACAATATAGGCCTATATGTTTTCATAAAGGGTTTAAACCAACATTGCCCCACTAGTTTTATTGGTTTGGCAATGGGCCTATAGGTTTTCATAAAGGGTTTAAACCAACATTGCCCCACTAGTTTTATTGGTTTGACAATATGGGCCTATGGATTTGCAAAAAGGGTTTTTAACCAACATTGCCCCACTAGTTTTATTGGTTTGACAATGGGCCTCTAGGTTTTCATAGTTTGATTGTTTGATAGTTTATTTCGAATACTTTAGGCATTATGCCCATGGATATACATTGATACACATCTATCAAATAAATACAATGCATCGGTCCATAGTATACAGGTTCACATACATTAACATATATTTATAATGTCAATAAAACGTGTATAAATTCACATGGCAATATTTTATATTCATATTAAATAATGTCATAGATAACTTTTCTGCAAATTTAAAGGGTTTAAACCAACATCGCCCTGCTAGTTGTATTGGTTTGACAATAAAGGCCGATAGGTTTTAATAAAGGGCTTAAACCAACATTGCTCCACTAGTTTTTTTGGTTTGACAATATGGCCCTATGGATTTTCATAAAGGGGTGAAACCAACATTGCCCCACTAGTTTTATTGGTTTGACAATGGGCCTATGGATTTGCACAAAAGGTTTAAACCAACATTTCCCCACTAGTTGTATTGGTTTGAGAATGGGCCTATAGGTTTTCATAAAGGGTTTAAACCAACATTGCCTCACTAGTTTTATTGGTTTGACAATATGGGCCTATGGATTTGCATAAAGGGTTTAAACCAACATTGCCGCACTAGTTTTATTGGTTTGACAATGGGCCTATAGGTTTTCATTAAGGGTTAAAACAATATTGCCCCACTATTTTTTTTTTATAAATATAATTCATGCGAATGCTATTGTTTCCGTATTAAATTGTCGTGCGGACAAAATATTATATGATGTTTTATTTTTATATAATGCGTGACCTAAATCTTCAAACAACATGATATGAGATGCATTGATACGTGAACAAGATATACTGACGTGTGAACGAGATATACTGACATGTGAACAAAATATACTTAAATGTGAACGAGATATACTGAGGTGAACGAGTTATATTGACATGTGAACGAGATATACTGACTCATGAACGAGATATACTGACATGTGAACGAGACATACTGACGTGTGAATGAGATATACTGACACGTGAACGAGATATACTAACACGTGGATAAGATACAATGACGTGTGCACGAGTTAAACTGACGTGTGAACGAGATGTACTGATGCATGAACAAGATGTACGGACGTGAGAACGAGATATATTGACACGTGAACGAGAGATACTGACACGTGAACGAGATATACTGACACTTGAACGAGATATACCGACACGTGAACTTGATATACTGACGTGTGAACGAGATATACGGATGTGAAAACGAGAAATACTGACGTGAGAACGAGATATACTGACTTAAGAACGAGATATACTGACGTGTGAACGAGATATACTGACGTATGAACGAGAAATATTGACGTTTGAACGAGATATACTGACGTGTGAACGAGAAATATTGACGTTTGAACGAGATATACTGACGTGTGAACGAGATATAATGAAGTGTGAACGAGATATAATGACGTGTGAACGAGATATACTGACGTGTGAACGCGATATACTGGCGTGTGAACGCGATATACTGACGTGTGAACGAGATATACTGACAGATGAACGAGATATACTGACGGGTGAACGCGATAATATGGACGCGTGAGCGAGAAATACTGACGTGTGAACGAGATATGCTGACGTGTGATCAATTTATCATTTTTAGTTGTAAATTGTTTCAGATAACAATTGAAAAAAAAACACTAAATGGAAACCGTGCTTGAGTTTGTTACCCGTGTTTAAAGGCAATTTAAATATCGTGAGATTATTAAAACAGTGGTCAACAAATTAAACGATAAGATAATTGATTTCAAATACAACATTGTGCGATGTGCATATCAAATTTAACCGATTGTTTGAGGTTTGTTCAATAGCCAAATCAAAACATTTGTAAAGTACGGCATATTAAATTGATTTAATGTTTGTTACAATTTAAGATTCATGATTTGGACTCCGCCAAACAATCCTGCCAAAATCAACGATGGACGATTTTTCATCAAGTGGCTTTTAATAATATTGATCAAAATCAATGTCTTTCGTCTATAAACAAAAGTCTTTTGTTATAAATGTTCATAAAATACTTAACCACATGTGATCAACGCTAGTTTTGCTATACTTAAGTTGGCTCATAATTATTAACCTCCCCTCATGGTATGAATATGTGTTCTTATTTAAATTTTAAGAAAATTAGTTGAAACTGACGGATTTGCAGTGTTATGACACTAAAACAATTTAATAAGCGAATGTGGAAGGGGGGTATCGACAATACAATTTGCAAAAATATAGTGGTAGACTTAGTAGTGGCAAAACCTAGTACCACTTCTACTACTACTACTACTGCTGCTACTGCTGCTTCTGCTGCTACTACTGCTACTAATACTACTGCTACTACTACTACAACTACTAAAACAACAACAACAACAACTACTACTACTACTTCATCTACTACTATTACTACTACTACTACTACTACTACTACTACTACAACTACTACTACTACTACTTCTACTACTACTACTATCACTACCACCACCACTACTACTACTACTACTACTACTACTACTACTACTACTACTACTACTACTACTGCTTCTACTACTACTTCTGCTACCAATACTTCTACTAATACTTCTACTACTACTGCTACTACTACTACAACTACTAAAACTACAACAACAACTACTACTAGTAGTGGTAAAACCTAGTACCACTTCTACTACTACTACTACTGCTGCTACTGCTGCTACTGCTGCTTCTGCTGCTACTACTGCTACTACTGCTACTAATACTACTGCTACTACTACTACAACTACTAAAACTACTACTTCTGCTGCTGCTACTACTACTACTACTACTACTACTATACCACTACGACTACTACTTTATTCTGACAAGAAGATTTTCAAAGTTGTCAATATAGTCATATAAGGAAAAATTGCCCCGCCCCCTAGCGGCCATTTCAACGGAGCGAAACCATTTGAGCAACTTTGGTAGAGGACCACCCAAGGATCATTTCCTATAAATTATTTGAAAATTTACCTATGGGTTTAAGGAGGAGATATTGTTTAACGATTTTTTCTATTTATAGCTCTGGTGGCCATATTATGTAGCGGACCGGAACCATTTAAGCAACTTTGGTAGAGGACCACCCAGGGAACATTTCTGTGAAGTTTCATCAAAATCGGCCTTTCAGAGGAAATGTCCTTTATAAGAAAAGTTGACGAACCGCCATGACATAAGCTGACCTTCGGCTAAAAATGGAAAAATGGAAAAATTTCTGCATGGAGATTTCAATTTTCATTCAATCTTGATCAAACTTCCACAGGTTTTGTATGGTCATAAGATCTCAGCACAAGCAACAAATGAGACAGACCGGAGTTATTTCCCCTTAATTGTGAAAATTAATGGAAAAGTGGATTTGATGCAAGACAGTGACTTAATTTTCAATCAATCTGGACCAAACTTGCACAGTTTGTCTGTGACTAAAGCGAATTTGAACATAGGAAGGGTAAATGGCAGTACACTCCACTCTTTGGACGAAGCATGACACGACCTTTGCGCAGACGTCGCCATTATCTTTCAGAACTGCAGCATTAATAACTATTCCTCCGAAATTGCCTGCGAAAAGTTGGATACCATGGTATAGAAAACATATCCATGTTCCTACTTGTTTACTTGACCATGAATTTCTTTGTTTGTCTTTAACAAGCAATGACAAGTCAGGGAACAAAAGAAATACATGTATGGGAGTTAATCAGCTACACAAATGATTTAAGGACATTATGGCGTACATTTCCTTCACTAGTTCAAGCCTATCACAACTGTATGATCTTCATCTTTGCCAGTACTCAGGTGAGCCCTTTGGACCATCATGGCTTCTTGTTGTTTTTGTTTAGACCTCTGCTTTATAACATCAGAACACTGATATAAATATACAGTAATAATAAATGTGTATATTCCTTTGCTATTTAGAACAATTAATTATTTTCCATGTGTTCAATGTATTTAAATAAGTACAAGTATTGACTGTTTTAGTAATTTAAGAAGTATTAAGATTAGGCACTGTATGTTTATAGTTTGGTAAGCCTTAGTATGTTAGGAATTTCATTAAACTAGCAACATACAACAGGTCACTTAATAAAGCTTATATTTAAAGTTTATTGATTTATATTGTTAGTAAATTCTACATATTTGAACTTGTATTTAACGTGTTATTTTGAAATAAAAAAAGTGTTAAAAATATTAGCACGATTGTTGTTTTTATCCATATTGTTAAAGTATTTGATTAACTGAAAGACTGTTTTTTTTTCAAAAATTAAGAAAAATCTTAAATTCTGTTGTTATTATTGGATTTTCAGACTAAGAAATGCATTGTATGCAGATTTTGTCACAGAAGTTGCTATATAATTCTAAGTATTCTAACATTTAAAATGTGTTATGCACATGCTGTAATGCATAGTGTTTCAAACACAAATATAAATTTTGATTGAGTTTAAGCTTAGGCGTAACAAATATGTTTGTTTCAGGTTACATGACCAAATCATTTAGGGTAGGAAGGTAGGGATTATTGTCTTATTTTCTTTATTATGACACTCATAAAATAATCTGTTTGCTTATTATGACACTCCTAAAATAATCTGTTTGCTTGATATATTTATTTCTATTTATTGTTAATATATATGTGTATTATTTATATAAATGCATGACGCACCGTATAACTATGATCATGTATTCGGGGCTGGTGGCCTTAAATTACAATAAACGATATGTTATGTTATGTTATTTAACTTGAAGATTCTAAAATTAATATTAAATTAATTAATTAGGTAATATTCAAAACATATCGGTTATATTCTTAAACATTGTTTTGAAGTGGATGCTATCAAAACAAAACACTTATTTAACCAAAAAATATTATTGAAAAAATATATATATATCTGACAAACTCAATAAAATGTTCTAGTTTCGGGGCATTTTTAGGGTAGGTCTTGTAACCTGAAACAATCAATTTTTTACGTCTTAAGTAAAGAATAACATGGAGAATCTTTATAAATATGGGCCCCGGATGGAAACTTGAGTCCATCTATAATGTAAACTCCATCACGAAAACCCCTTGACCAACTGATTCAAGATAAACCACGGGGTATATACAAGAGACTAACTAACACAGTTTTAAAATTATAAAACGTGGTAAAAAGAACGCATATCAGAATAAAACTGTCATATTTCATTCAATGCAAAATTTACATCAAAGGAAACAGTAACAAAAAGAACGTAAATGTGGCGCGTTGTGAGAAAACCGGTCTTAATGCATGTGCGTAAAGTGTCGTCCCGGATGAGCCTGTGCATTCCGCACAGGCTAATACGGGACGACACTTTCCGCCTAATGTGGATTTGTGGTTAGAAGACACTTCATTGAAACACAAAATACCATCACAGCGGAAAGTGCCGTCCCGGATTAGCCTGTGCGGACTGCACAGGCTAATCCGGGACGACACTTTACGCACATGCATTAAGCCCGGTTTTCCCACGACGCGCCTCGTATGTTTCAAAACATTTTGTAAAAGCTTATGCTATCCAGCTTTGTGAATGCGGCCCATTGGCTTTAGTTAAGACACACATTATTTATAAATATGATTAGAGATTTGACTGGTTCGGAGAAGAACTACCGTTAATCGATAGGGGAAGTAACCGCTGCGAGGAGTTTGAATTGCCTTAATAGTCGGTTACCTCCCTTGCCTAATCTCCCAATTATAAATTATAAATAAAATAGTGCTTAAAAAGATGCCTGGATCGGGACCACCACAAAATTAAATTATTTGTTTGTTTGCCCATTTCTACCATTCCTAAAAAATTTCATTAAAATCCGTGCATACTTTTTTGCGTAAAGTTGCTATTGCCAATCAACAAACAGACAGTCCAACTGTATCAAAAATACAACGTGGTGAGCGACATTTGGCACGCAATGCACGGTGCAATGTCATATATGTGGTCATATTTTAAATGTTAGTTTTATAAATCGTCTGAATACTGTTATTTGTCTTATTTTACCAAAATAAACATTCCGTAGTAGTTTTCACAATATTATTTATTAATTAATGTCATGAAAGAGCTTTTTTTTTTTACAACGCTTGTTAAAATAACACATACAAATATATCACCCAACTGTTTACGAAAATGCACGATAGTATATTTCCTTCTTTCTTCATTTTGGACGGAAACGACCGAGTAATATTGAAACAGCGTGCCTAGTGAGTGCATTTATCCGAAACAATCACTTTTAAACGAATCAAGCGCATTCGACACATTTACAACTAAGTTACAGGGAGCTTAACTGGAAATCGAATATAAAAACGACTAAATTAGCAAATATGACCGCCACCACCACCAAAAACTGCATATTATTTCAATATAACAAAGATCTCAAAATTTAATTGTGTGAAATGCGCTTATTAGTATTTTAGGCATGCCATTTGCAATCAAGATTACTATAGGGTTGCGGAAATATTCTGAAATGTTTATTGTGCCTGAGTGCAGCGAATCTGTTAGTCTAATTTTATTGGAGTTTGATGGAAATGCTCTACAAAGATACAATTTAGATGATTTTGTACTTAATTTGCAAGAAAATCTTTTAATTAAAGCAGGAAATTGAAACAGCCAAAATCGATTCCAACCAGATTTTTCCTTAGTTGCTCACCTTATATTACGCATTTGCGATATTGGAGTTTTCTCCCTTGACCATGACAGCGTAAACGCGAAAAAAAAAATGCTTCGGGAGTTGGCTTCTCAACCTCCGTGTGGCTTAACGGTTCAACAAACACTCGTCAAATTTTGGGGATCAATAGAGGGTGATATGGTTGACGTACGTACCAATTCTGAGCGCGATCGCTGTAATATTCGTACCGTCAGACGGAAAAATATGAAAAAATACGGAGCTTAATAAAAACCTAACCATATATCAGAATCAAACAAACTACGTCGCAAAATGTAAAGAAATTTCATTAGAAACAAGTTTTATTATTTATTTTATAATTTCTTAAGGATTTAAATAAATATGTTTAATAAACGGAATGCGTAATTTTTCATTCAAAATGCATTTTCTCGTTAACCCGTTGCACTAGAGGCCCCATTTTAAAAATGAAGCAAGTATCATTACGCGCGCATAACATATTCTAGTGATTTTTCCATAGCTCATTTTAGGAAGACAGGATTAAAAAAATCGCTGGGTCGCGAAAACATGTGATTTTATACCTATTTTTTAAGCAAATGCAGGAAAAGATAACTCTCTCCCGTTAACTGGTTAAAATATTCATGTGACGCTTTTAAATCCATTTTTTCTTAAAATATGTGTAGAATACAGGCTATTTATTACAATTATATAGACAATTAATATATAACGTGATAATTTCTAAAGAAAATCGCACCGCCAGTGTTGAGGTAGTCAATATTTCAGGCTTATTTCGGTTGTCTCCCTTTTTCGCCGTATCGACTGATTATCAATAAAACAGGCAGGTCTGTGTTTGGTAGGTATATCACCAAGCCAACAATTTCGTACAGTTCATAGAGTCGCTTCTCTTTATGCAGAATATTTGTATACTGTTAAAAATGCAAGTTTTAACCCAAACCTTTATATTCGCCAACTGTTGTGTACGCGTGTCAAGTCCCAGCTTGACTTTGCATTCACACTCCATTGAAACCGACATGTGCGACTCGACTCATTACGTTATAATAACAAGATGCAAGACATTTTTTGTATTATTTATTTCGAAAAATCAACATTTTATCCAACACTTCAAGCAAGTTTACGCATATACACAACTGCAACCATAACCACAACATTGCAAGTGTCTGGTATGAATACAAAAATATTTATATGTACATACAATTCTATCCTGATACATGCTAATTTTTCTATAGACAAAGAACACAGTTATCGTTGTTAAACTACCCAATATACAACGCAAAAAAGTAACGATGTTGGGCTGAGCATAGTAACACGTAGTGCCAATTACAATTGCAAAAATATATGTCAAATCATGTTAGAATCGAAATAATTTGTGCATTATCGTTTATCGGCCAGTGAACAACTCTGTCATTCTGATGGGTGGCTATTAAACAACTCGGGCTAACGCCCTCGCCCTACGCATCAGATCTCCAATCGTTGTTTATTGGCCGACAAACAACGATAAATCGAAAAATTATTTCTTAAACAACAGCAGGCATGAAAACAGGTTCTGATTAAAACATACAGAAAGTATTGTACATTGTAACGGAAACGAAATTTAAGAGTTTTTAGCAGTCTGACAAAATATAGGAGTTTCATGAAAAAATAGCTTTCATGTACTTAAACTAGAACGGAAGTCCTTTTTTAAACTGGATAGTAGCACTGTTTTACCTGGCACAACTTGGTACATCTACATGATAAACTTGATATTACAACATACACAGACTGTCAACCAAGCTCCCTAGAAAATATAGGAACACTATAGGAACATTTTCACCAAAAATAGAAGACTTTTTGCAGATTTTTTGGACAAAATATAGCAATTTTATAGTAAAAATACCTCATTATAAGGAAAATATGGGATCATATTCTAGCCTCATAAGTCATACAGCTTGTGTTTTAATGAACAAAATATTCGCTAAACATGTTCATGATAATCATTTGGCAACCGAGACATGCATGCTATGAAATAACAATAATCTGAGTATTTAAGTTTGATGCGAGCGGAGTGAGTGAGATAAAAACTAAAGCTGTCAGAGGACAGCGTGCTCGACTATTCGAAGTATTTCAGTTGGTACTTATTTTGGATAGTGGAAGGGGCATACATTTGTTAAAATACAAAACTTTTCAGTGAAGCCTTGTATAGTTTATAAATTTTTGGAACAAAAACTTTAACCACAAAAGTCTATATAAAAAGTGGGCTAACTATGTCAAAATACAAAACAGAGTTATGGGTAAAGTTGCCTCTGATACTAGAGTTGATAACAAAGGTTAGTTCCAAGTTTCAAGTGAATAGCTTATGTAGTTTTGAAGTTACAAAACGTTTGGATATAAACTTTAACCAGAAAATCTATGTGAAAAAGGGGCATAACTCTGTCAAAATACAAAACAAAGTTATGGGTAATGTTGCCCCTGATACTAGAGTTGATGACAAAGGTTAGTTCCAAGTTTCAAGTGAATAACTTATGTAGTGTTGAAGTTACCAAACTTTTGAATATAAACTTTAACCAGAAAATCTATGTGCAAAAGGGGCATAACTCTGTCAAAATACAAAACAGAGTTATGGGGAATGTTGCCCCTGACACTGGAGTTGATGACAAAGGTATGTTCCAAGTTTCAAGTGAATAACTTATGTAGTATTGAAGTTACAAGACTTTTGAATACAAACTTAAACCAAATTCAGACGCGGACGCCGACGCCGGGGGTAGTAGGAAAGCTCACCCATTTTTCGAATAGTCGAGCTAAAAATCAACATAATAGGTTCTTCATATACTGTTCACGGACCAATTTCAGATGCGCGAATGACCATATTTCGCAAAAATATAGGAACATATTCTTAAATATTAGGAAAATATAGGAGGTTTTTCAAAATATAGGAAAATATAGGAATATTGCAATTGGTTGACAGCCTACATATAATGAAAACAAGTACAAGTGCTATTATGTTTTGATTGACACATAAACACACAGATCTGTGAACAAAATACAAAAACCAAATAAAGAGCCGAATGGGAAAGTACAAATATATCTAAATTTTGTATCTACATATTTGTGTGAAATTAACAAACTTTCTTGCAATTAAACAGCATGTACTGCCCTGCTGTTTGTGAGAAAAAAAATCGTTGTTTGCTGTCATATTCTAATTATAGAAACTAGTGATAGTGTCATATGAAAATATGGAATATTGGAATCTGACAGTAAGTTTTACAATTAATAAACTTAAGAGATGAAGTCAATTTAACAAACACATAATTTTTTTTAAAATGACAACCATATACTCAACCAATTCGAAAAAGCAGAAAATGTGTATTATCAAAACTAAACACCCAAACGTTTTTACCTTAAAAATACATGCTTTAGTGATTTTTATAATACTAAGTCAAGTTTATTAATTTTCGACTAAACAAATATAAATAGCAACCCTTCTATCTACAGCCGCATGGAAGAAACATATGCATAAATGATGTAACATAACAATAATAAATTTAAACAAAGAAAGAAATGAACTACATTTAGTAACTTAGAAATGTTATTTCATATGGAACTCTTGAGGAAAATACACATGTTTAGTATCGAGTTATCCCATTTTATTTAACAATAATGCATTAAAATCTCATAACCTGCTACCAAGTAATGCATAATTACATTGTACACATGCATGCCATGACAACATTATACCGATTACACTTACTGGTTTAAAGGGACTTATCCACAGATTTCATATTTTTGAAAATGACATTAAAATTGACCAGTTGCAACTTATCAATCAAAGATTGGATTAACCATTTATGGGGTTATATTTCAGTGGTAAATAATAGCACATGGTTGCATAATCCAATCAATTTACTTCAAATCCTTGGACAAACAACCTTAGAAAAACAGAAAGGCCGAGCAATCTATGATTTTGGAACTAGTTAATTTAATGCAAAAAACTAAAGTATATGGACTAACAAAAACCAAATATTAAACAAATGTACAAACAAGAGTGCCATTGTCACAAAGATACGCCCGTCAAAGAAGCTTTTTTGGGGTTAAGATTCAATGACTAAAAAGAAACAATTCAAAAACTAATAAGGTAGAGTCATGGTATTCGTGCATCTAATTCATCTCCAAAGCATCTCTCAAAGTGGTGAGTTGAGATATCAAAACTATTCCATATATATTCTTAAATCTATAATCAAGATGCCAAAATAAACAAGAAACGTAGAAATTCCCCGAAAACCAAATTTTTCGTATAAAATGCATTGAAGTCAGCACATTTTTTTTTCGAAATTGTGACCTTAACCCCACCCACCCCAAATGCAATCCCAAGTGAGGTCTAGATATAAGGTATATACATATAAAGTTTAATTAAATATCTCAATGTATTATCAAGCTTTTGAGCAGAAACTTGTTTGACTATTTTTAGTAATGGTGACCTTGAGCCCATCCACCCCATATGCAATCCCAAGCGAGGTCTAGATATAAGATATCTATGTATGAAGTTTTATTAAAATATCTCAATGTGTTATCAAGCTATTGAGCGGACACCGTTTTTTTATTTTTAGTAACAGTGACCTTGACCCCATACACCCTATACGCAATCCCAAGCGAGGACTTGGTATAAGGTATCTAGGTATGAAGTTTCATTAAAATATCTCAATTCAATATCAAGTTTTTGAGGGGAAACCATTTTTCTTTTTTTAGTTACAGTGACCTTGACCTTGACCCCACCCACCCCATATGCCATCCCAAGCGAGGTATCAGTAAAAAGTATATATGTATTAAGTTTCATTAAAATATCTCAATGCATGCTCAAGTTATTGAGCAGAAACTGTTTTTCTATTTTCATTAACAGTGACATTGACCCAACCCACACCATATGCAATCCAAAGTGAGGTCTCAATATAAAGTATCTATGTATTAAGTTTTTTCATTAAAATATCTCAATGCTTGCTCAAGTTATTGAGCGGAAACTGTTTTTCTACTTTTAGTAACAGTGACCTTGACCTTGACCCCACCCACCACATATGCAATCCCAAGTGAAGTCTCAATATAAGGTATCAATGCGTTCTCAAGTTATTGAGCAGAAACCGTTTTTTTAATTTTACTAACAGTGACCTTGACCTTGACCCCACCCACCCCATATGCAATCCAAAGCGAGGTCTTGCAATAAGGTATATATGTATGAAGTTTCATTACAATAGCTTAATTCGTTCTCGAGTAAGAGAGCGGAAACAATAAGTTGACACTGCCACTAGGCCTTTGACCTTGAATTGTGACCTTGACCTAGGACCTAGGGACCTGGTTCTTAAACGCGACACTACACCTCACCATGCTTGTCACTTCTGCCAAGTTATTTGAAAATCCACCCATGCTGGACGAAGATATGCTCTGGATTAAGTGTTAAGGATTGATTT
Source organism: Congeria kusceri (assembly GCA_027627225.1). Lineage (NCBI taxonomy): Eukaryota > Metazoa > Mollusca > Bivalvia > Myida > Dreissenidae > Congeria > Congeria kusceri. The sequence goes on from CM051030.1 coordinate 5,795,568, forward strand.
CAATATTTGACCCTTGACCTTAAATTGTGACCTTGACCTTGGACCTAGGGACCTGGTTCTTGCGCTCGACACTCCAGCTCACCATGCTTGTTACTTCTGCCAAGTAATTTGAAAATCCATTTGTGCTGGACGAAGATATGCTCCAGACAGTGTTTAGGATTTATTTCTTAAATTTGACCTTGAACTTGGACATAGGGACCTGGTTATTGTTCGCGACACTCCGTCTCACTATGCTTGTCACTTCTGCCAGGTTATTTGAAAATCCATCAATGCTGGACAAAGAGATGCTCCGGACAAAGTGTTTAGGACTGATTTCTTAAATTTGACTTTTGACCTTGAATTGTGACCTTGACCTTGGACCCAGGGACCTGGTTTTTGCACCCGACACTCTGTCTAACCATGCTTGTCACTTTTGCCTCGTTATTTGAAAATCTATCCATGTTCGACATAGATATGCTCCGGACAAAGTGTTAAGGATTTTCTTCTTAAATTTGACTATTGAGCTTCAATTGTGACCTTGACCTTGGATTTATAGACTTGGTTCTTGCGCACGACACTCCGACTCACCATGTTTGTCACATCTGCCAGGTTATTTGGAAATCCATCCATACTGGACAAAGATATGCTCTGGACAAGATATTTAGGATTGATTTCTTAAATTTGACATTTGACCTTGAATTGTGACCTTGACCTTGGACGTGGTTCTTGTGCGCGACACTCCGTCTCACTATGCTTGTCACTTCTGCCAAGTTATTTGAAAATCCATCCATGCTGGACAAAGATTTGCTCCGGAAAAAGTGTTTAGGATTGATTTCTTAAAGTTGACCTTGAATTGTGACCTTGACCTTGGATCTAGGGACCGGGTTCTTTCTCGCGACACTCCGTCTCACTATGCTTGTCACTTCTGTTAAGTAATTTGAAAATCCATCCATGCTTGACAAATATATGCTCCGGACAATGTGGTAAGGATTGATTTCTAATATTTGACCTTTGACCTTAAATTGTGACCTTGACCTTGGACCTAGGGACCTGGTTTTTGTGCGCGACACTCCGTCTCATCATGCTTATCACTTCTGCCAAGTTATTTGGAAATCCATCCATGCTGGACAAAGTTATGCTCCGGACAAAGTGTCAATGATTGAATTCCTATATTTGACCTTTGACCTTGAATTGTGACCTTGACCTTGGACCTAGGGACCTGGTTCTTGTGCGCGACACTCTGTCTCATCATGCTTATCACTTCTGCCAAGTAATTTGAAAATCCATCCAGGCTGGACAAAGTTATGCTCCGGACATAGATCTCCCGCCGCCCGTCCGCTCGGGCGTTCCCATAATGCGGCCGTTTTTCAAACGGGCGTACAAAAAGTATTTAAAGATCAAATATTTGCCTCCCTCAGGGCTCATACCTACGACCTATGGCATTAAAACCTGTCACCCTAACCACTTGACCCGCTGGAATGTCATCTATAAACATGTTTAATAAAGGCTTTGTAAGTGACACAAGTGTTTTCCAAAATACTGATTACCGGTAAATGCATTACAAATGCTGTATAAATTTATACATGTCATTTAATGCTTGTCCATAAAAGGCATAATATTTCTAATCTTTGTGTCAGGACTGTTATTTGTTTCATTATATACAAATTACTATTCTTTTTGAAATCTATGGGAAGAGAAAACAACTGAAAAATGTCACTTAGGCAATCTGTGCATAGGTCCCTTGAAACATATGGTGTAAATTCAACAAATTTATGTACTATACATTCATGCAGGTTCTAAAAAAGGACGATGTTTACAAAAGCGTATCTCCCATAGCAGTAGAACAGTATCCATAGAAGAACTGTGCAATACAAAGGTGTCACAAAGGTGTCTAACTTTAATTAAGTTCAAAAGGCACACAAGTGCCGGTAAAGCTCCACCCAAGGAAAATTTATGTTACATTATTTTGAAATCCAACCAGTGGTTTCTGACAAATTTTTTGTCAAAGTTTTCAATATAGTCATAAAAGGAAAAATGGCCCTGCCCATTTTCGGCCATATCTTTTTCAACGGAGCAGAACCATTGGAGCAACTTTGGTAGAAAAGGAGATGTCATTTAAAGAGGTTTCTATTTATAGCTCTGGCGGCCATGTTTTTCAACGGAGCGGAACCATTTGAGTGACTTTTGTAGAAAACTAGCAAAGGAACATCTCTGTGAAATTATTTCGAAATCCAAACAGTGGATTCTGACAAGATGATCTTCAAAGTTTTCAATAGTCATATAAGGAAAAATGGCCACGCCCAATGGCGGAAATGTTTTTCAACAGAGTGGAACCATTTGGTTGAGGACCACCCAAGGATCATTTCTGTATAATTATTTGAAAATTTACTCAGGGGTTTAGATGTCATTTAAAGATTTTTTCTATTAATAGCTCTGGTGACCATCTTGTGCAGCGGACCGGAAGCAATTGAGCAACTTTGGTAAAGGAACATTTCTGTGAAGTTTCAACAAAATCGGCCACCTGTTTTCAGAGGTGTTGTTTAAAGGAAAAGTTTACGCACGCACGCACGAACCGCCATGACATAACCTCTCTGGCCTTAGGCCAGTGGAGCTAAAAACCTGGCCGCTAGGGAGGGCGTGGCCATTTTTAGCTAACTTGAGCACAAAATTGTCCGGTCGGGTGCATATGTAGCTCACCAGAGTTAACAAGACGACCAGGATGGTCCTAGGTTGCTCACCTGAGTGTAAAGCATCGCTTTTAACAAAAAGATTGTTTAAGATTTCAATATAGCCATATAAGGAAAACTGTCCCGCCCCCGGCGGCCATTATTTTAAAGGAATCAAAATGATTTTCAGGAATTTGGTAGACGGTCACCCAAGGAACATGTATGTGAAATTATTTTGAAATATAGCCAGTGGTTTCAGACAAGAAGATTTTTAAAGTTTTCAATATAGCCATATAAGGAAAACTGCCCCACCCCCTGGCGGCCATGTTTTTTAACAAATCAAAATGATTTCAAGGAATTTGATAAGAGTGTCACCAAAGGAACATTTATGTGAAATTATTTTGAAATCCCGCCAGTGGTTTCAGACAAGAAGATTTTAAAATTTTCCATATAGCTATATAAGGAAAACTGCCCCGCCCCCTGGAGGCCATGTTTTTTAACAAATCAAATGATTTCAAGGAGTTTGGTAGAGGGTCACCCAACAAACATTTATGTGAAATTATTTTGAAATCCAGCCAGTGGTTTCAGACTATAACATTTTAAAAGTTGTCAATATAGCCATATAAGGAAAACTGCCCCGCCCCCTGGCGGCCATGTTTTTTTAACGTATCAAAATGATTTGAAGGAATTTGGTAAAGGGTCACCCAAGGAGCATTTTGTGAAATTATTTTGAAATCCAGCAACTGGTTTCATATTAGAAGATTTTTAAAGTTTTCAATATAGCCATATAAGGGAAACTGCCCCGCCCCCTGGAAGCCATGTTATTAAACAAAGCAAAATGATTTCAAGGAATTTGGTAGAGGGTCATCCAAGGACCAATTCTGTGAAATTATTTTGAAATCCAGCCACTGGTGTCAGACTAGAAGATTTTTAGTTTTCAATATATTTATATAAGGAAAACTAGCCCCCCCCCCCCTGGCGGCCATGTTTTTAACGAATCAAAATAATTTTAAGGAATTTGGTAGAGGGTCACCCAAGGAACATTTCTGTGAAATTATTTTAAAATCCAGCCAGTGGTTTCAGACAAGAAGATTTTTAAAGTTTTCAATATAGCCATATAAGGAAAACTGCCCCGCCCCCTGGTGGCCATGTCTTTTAACAAATCAAAATGACTTAAAGGAATTTGGTAGAGGGTCATCCAAGGAGCATTTCTGTGAAAACTATTTTCAAATCCAGCCAGTGGTTTCTGACAAGAAGATATTTTAAGTTTTCCAGTTTTTAAGCTTTTGGTTGCCATGACAACCAGAGTTTTCAATATATTTTAATAAATTAAAGGAATTTGGTGAAGGACCATCCCAGGAACATTCCTGTAAAGTTTGGTTAAACTCCGCCTAGTGGTTTCAGATAAGTTGCTTGAAGAAAAATGTTGAAGACGGACGCCGGACACAGACTGACCACAATTGCTCACCCTTGAGCACTTCGTGCTCGGGTGAGCTAAAAATAGATAGTTTGACAGTTGTCAGTAAATAAATAAAAACAAGAGTGCCATTGTCAGTTTGTCACAAAGATACTCCCATCAAAGAAGCTTTGAAACAATTTAAAAACTAATAAGGTAGAGCCATGGTGTTTGTGCATCTAATTCATCTCCATAGCCTCTCTCTGTGAAGCGAGTTGAAGTATCAAAACTATTCCAAATATATTCTTAATTTTTTATTCAAAACAACAAAATAATCAAGGTGGGTAATACAAACTTTGGTAATTATGAGATCTAGTTCTTGTGTGCTTCACTTCCCCATCTCACGATGGCGATCATTTCTTAAAACTTAATGTGAAAATCCCTGTATGCATTACAAAAATAGAATGCCGTCTCACCATGCTTATCACTTCTGCCAAGTTATTAGAAAGTCCCTTCATGCTGGACAAAGATATGCTCTGGACAAAGAGTTATGGATTGTTTCTTATATTTGACCTTGAATTTTGACATTGACCTTGGGCCTAAGGTCATGGTAAATATGCCCGACACACCGTCCCACCATGCTTTTCATTGAAAATCCATCCATGCTGGACAAAGGTATGCTCTAGACAAAGTGTTAAGGATTTATTTCTATTTGACCTTGGGCCTGGTACTCCGCCTCACCATGCTTGTCACTTCTGCCAATTCATTTGAAAATCCATCCATGCTGAATAAAGACATGCTACGGACAAAGTATTCAGGCTCGATTTCTTATCGTTGACCTTGGATCTGGAATTGTGACGACCAAGCGACCTGGTTCTTGTGCGTGACACTCCGTCTTACCATGCTTTTCACTTCATGTTATTTGAAAATCCTGTGCTGGACAAAATATGCTGCTGACAATGTGTTAAGAAATGATTTATTATATTTGACATTGAATTGCGACGTTGACCTTGGACCTGCTCCTTGCGCGCGACACGCCGCCTCGCCATGCTCGTCACTTCTGCCAAGTTATCTGAAAATCCATTCCTGCTGAACAATGATATACTCCGGACAAAGTGTCAGGCATTGATTTCTTATATCTGACCTTGAATTGCGACCTTGACCTAGGGACCTGGTTCTTGCACGCGACACGCCGCCTCCTCATGCTTGTAACTTCTGCTAAGTTATTTGAAAATCCATCGATACTGGACAAAGATATGCTCTGGACAAAGTGTTAAATATTGATTTCTTATATTTGACCTTGGCATTGGGCCTGGTTCTTGTGCGCGACACTCCACCTAACCATGCATCTCACTTCTGCCAAGTTATTTGAAAATCCATCCATGCTGGACAAAGTTATGATCCGGACAAGATTTTCCCGCCGCCCACCCGTCCGCCCTTCAGGGGCGTTCCCATAATACGTCCAGTTTTTCAAATGGGCGTATAAAGTCAAAACTTTTAAAAATCTTCTGAAACCGCAAGGTTCAGAGTTTTCACATTTGATATCCTCTAGTGGACCTCTACAAAGTTTGTTCAAATTATTCCCCTAGGATCAAAACTGGCCATGCTAAGTTTGTCACATTGTTTATTATAGACTTACATAGCAAAATGACTTAAAAAATCTCTGAAACCGCAAGGCCCCGAGGTTTCGTCGTAGGTATGTAACATCGTATAGTAGTGGTCCTCGGCGAAGATTTTCAAATTACGCCCATGGGTAATAAGAGGACACGCCCCAGGGTCACATGGATTCTATATACATGGATATGTCAAGTGAACTTGAAAAATCTCCTCTGAAACCGCAAGGCCCAGAGATTTGTATTTGGTATGTAACATTGTATAGTGGTCTTCTACAAAGATTGTTCAAATTATGCCCCTGGCGTCAAACCTGGCCACGCCCGGGCGTCACATGGTTTATATAAAATCAAATAGCAAAATGACTTTACAAATCTTCCTCTCTGAAGCCGCAAGGTCATGCGGTTTAGTATGTAACATTGTATGGTGGTCCTCTACAAAGATTGTTCAAATTACTAGTATGCCTTGGTGTCAAACGTGGCCTCGCTCTGGGGTCACATGGTTTCTTTAGACCATAGCGGCAAGTTGACTTCAAAAATCTCCTCTGAAACCGCAAAGCCCAGTGGTTTCGTAATTGGTATGCAACATCGTAAAGTGGTTCTGTACAAAGATTGTTCAAATTATGCCCCTGGGGTAAAATTGGCCACGCCCTGGGGTTATATTGATTCAACAGACGTATATAGCAAGTGGGCTTTAACAATCTCTTTCTCTGAAACTTCAAGCCACAGTGGTTTCATATTTAGCTAGTGGTCCTCTACAAAGATTATTCAAATTATGCCCCTGGGGTAAAAAGAAGCCACGCCCCCGGAGGTCACACGATTTCTGTACACTTATACGGCAAGTGAACTTAAAAATCTTCTCTGAAACCCTAAGACCCAGAGGTTCCATATTAGGTATGTAAAATTGTATAGTGGTCCTCTACAAAGATTGTTCAAATTATGCCCCTGGGGTAAAACGTGGCCTAGCTCTGGGGGTCACATAGTTTATATAGACTTAAATGACAAAATGATCTCCTGAAATTGCAAGGCCGAGATCTGTATACTCAGGTGAGCTCTTGTTTTTTGCATGGCTCTATTTACAACTTAACATCTTCTGGTCAGAAACCACTCGTTGGATTTCGAAACAAGTTCACAGAAATGTTCTTTGGGCAGTTCTCTACGTAAGTTGCTCTAATCGTTTGGGTCCATTGTAAAACATGGCCGCCAGGGGGGCGTGCCTTTTTTCCTTATATGGTTATATTTAAAACTATTAAAATCTTTGTCAGAAACCACTGCTTGGATTTCGAAATAATTTCGCAGAAATGTTCCTTATTTGGTTCTACTAAAATTATTTTGATTCGTGTAAAAAACATGTCCGCCAGAGGGCCGGGCCTTTTTTCTTTTATAGCATAAAAGGGTTCTTTTGCTTCTGACACTCCTTTCTTAATAGGCCAGTGGAGTGATATTGGCACTTGTATGCCTCTTGTTCTATATAACAATGATCAGGTGACAATATATAAAAAGTTTCATTGAATTCGGGTCATTAGTCCCAGAGATCTAGAGCGGAAACGAAGTACCATAGGGAAGCACGGACATGGAGTATGATGGATACAATTGTCGGGGAAATATGTCTGACCTCCGAAAAAACTAAATGGAAGTTGAATTGGAATTGGACGGACAAAGCGGCGACTATATGTCCCCCCCCCCCCACTTCGGGGAGAATACAACCGCCTGTGGATATTAACCAAATTTTGTAAAAATATTCCTTAGGCGGTCCTTTATCAAATTTCTTTGATTCACTAAACATAAGACCATAAGGCCCTAGGTCGCTCACCTGAGGAGTTTCATGTTGATTGGCACAAATGTGGCCTCTAGTGTTCACAAGTTTTTCTTTAATTTGCCCTGGTGACTTAGTTTTTGATCCCACATGACCCAGTTTCGAACTCGACCGAGATATCATAAGAACATGTTCTGAGAAAATTTCATGTTGATGGGGCAAAAATGTGGCCTCTCGAGTGTTCACAAGCTTGTTCATCAATTTGACCTAGCGACAAAGGTTTGGACAGCATATGATCTAGTTTCGAACTCGTCCGAGATATCATTGGAACAAATGTTCTCGGGAGTTTCATGAAGATGGGCAATAAATGTGGCCTGTAGTGTTCACAAGGTAATGTTGACGACAAACAACGAATTAATTTTGTAGCCTTACCAAAGTGCCATTTCTGTGAAATAAGTTTGAAATCCAGAATGCAATTTCTGATAAAAGATTTTCAAAGTTAGCCATATAACGAAAACAGCCCCACCCCCTGGAGACCATGTTTTTGGACACTTGATATGAAGGAATTAGGTTGATGTTCAGCCAAGGAACATTTCTATGAAATAATTTCGAAATCCAGCCAGAGTTTACTGACAAGAAGACTTAAAAAAGTTTTCAAGATGACCATACAAGAAAAACTGCCCAACCCTCTGAGGGCCATATTTTTCAATGGAGCAGAACAAATGTTCTGTGCAAGTTTCATGTTGATTGGACAAAAAATGTGGCCTCTAGAGTGTTCACAAGCTTTTTATTCTATTTGACCTAGTGACCTAGTTTTTGACACCACATGACCCAGTTTCGAGTCCCAGATATCATTGGAACAAATGTTCTGTGCAATTTTTGTGCCGATTGGCAATAAATGTGGTCTAAGAGTGATCACAAGGGTAAATGTTGACGACAAACGACGCACAACAGACAAAACGACGTGCCGCATGGATGTGAAGCAGTTTTCCTTATATGGCTATATTGAAAACTTTCAAAATCTTCTGGTTTGAAACCATGTGCGTGATTTCGAAAAGATTTCACAGAAATATTCATTGGGTGATACTTGGATTCATTAAACTCTGGTGAGCAACCCAGTGCCATCATGGCCCCCTTGCCTTTAAATTATGATCAATTTATGTTTACCACAATTACGCATCACCGTATGTTTTATCAAGGGAATTGGAAATACTGTATTAAGCCTCAGGTTTCAATGGCATTCAGAAAACATGAACACATTTATTGTTCAGTATTCAATTTTTTCTTAAATATATACAACCGTATGTTTCTTCAAGGGAATCGGAAATACTATTCAAACGCTCACGTTCCGATGGCGTTCAGAAAACTCAACACATTCATTGTACAGTATTTTATCAGAAAGGTGCAGATAGGTTACAAGTAGGACAAAATCATACAGGGAACAAGTGTTGTCACTGTAATGCCCCCGATGTGTTTTGACATAATATATATTATATTTATGCTCCACACGAGAATATTAACCAAAGTGCAACAACTCCATAAATATAAAGTTCTGGTTCTTGTACTCCGCACTTCCTCTCAACGTCCTAAAATATTGAAGAATGAGTTATGGTCCTTGTACTCTGCACTTCCTCTCAAAGCCCTCTACCATTGTTTGAAGTATCGTTTGAATCCCTTTAATACTTCTCGAGTTATACTCCGCACAAGAAGCGGGACAGACGGACAGATGATGCGATCACCATAGCCCCCAAAAACTCTCTTCAGTGGCATAAAAATACAGCTGTACAATAATCGATAGTCTGCACAACAATTTCAGACTTGCCTATGAATAAATTGAACATAAAACAATTTGAACACATTGTACATAATAGTGAACACTCAAGTGGCAAAAACATGTTACACTAAACATTACAAAAATATTTTGTTCTATTTGGTCCCAAACCCAGCCATCTAACAGATATATACAAAGAAATTCCATATGCAATATACTTGCATCACTCCACAAAAACACATCAATGAACAAAAGAGCAACAAAAGTCTCGCATACTGTTGTGCGTAAATGTGCGATTCTAATAAACCCTTGATGCAATTCATATCAACATGAAGATTGACAAAAAATAATTAACTTTAGACAATATGCACATAATAAATCTGTAACAAATTATACGTAAATAATATGTGTACGTAATGTCCTAATAGCAAAATACACAGCAATATAAATCTGACTTGATGTGATTTCATAGTACATAGTTCATACATCATTCAGATCAATCCACCGTGAAGATTTTGGGGCTTTGGAGTCGTGAATCTTAAGTTTAAAAACAACAAGCATTTGATTAAGTAGAGAGCCAATGAAAAGGATATAAGAACTTGTTCTCTGCAGATCTTCTCAATGTTCTCCATATATGAAGTTACACACTTGTTCTACATAGCAAGAGCAATCAAGAACAGCCATCGAAATCAGCTGTTTGACCAAGCCAGCCAGAATTCTTATATCACTACTTCATACGCCCAAAAATGTACGGCCTTGGGAATTTTTACTGAAACTGAAACATAGCCTCAGACGACCTCAGCAGCTCAGTTGCAATTTATTTTTGTTATACAATGTTTGTTGTCTGAGCGACAAGTCAATAGTTCTTTCAACTATAAAATCTTTCGTTGCTCAGTCGATGACGTAGTTTGGATGTACGACCAGGAACGGGTCTTCCTCTCGCACCAGGGTGTCCGTATCGTGCTTGGTCTTCTTGCTCAGCCCTGTCTGGGCCAGCTCAATCAACACGTGGTCCTGCAATGACATGCAATGCATCGGTAAGTAAAGCATCCACTATCGAGGGTTTGGGCAAGATTTCTTAATAGATGGTCCTGGAAAAAAATGTAACACCTCAACAAGCTCGCAGTGAGTAACACACCCTACAGAGATTTCTTGATATTCCTTTGGTTTTGGGGAAGGCTTCTTAACATTTTCCTTTGGTTTGGGGCATGATTTATTTTTCCTTTTCCTTTGGTTTTGAACAAATTTCTGAACATTTTCCTTTGGTTTTGAGGAAAGTTTTCTTAACATTTTCCTTTGGTTTTGGAAAAGATTTCTGAAGGTTTTCCTGTGGTTTTGAAAGATTTCTTAACATTATTCATTGGTTTTGGGAAAGACTACTGAACATTTTACTTTGGTTTAGTGCAAGATTTCTCACCATTTTCGGTAATTCCAAAGATCTTTCTCAAAAGACACCAAGTACTGGTTCTACCCAGGAAACAGACTCAAAAGCGTCTCACTAAGTCTCAGACTTTCGACGCGATCGAGCTAAAAAAAGGTTTAACTACTCACATGATGTACAAGTCTATCCAGCACTTTCTCAATGACTGTTTTCTTCTCGACCAGATCCGCCTCTGACTCAATCTCACTCTCCATCTCTCCCAGGTACCAGCTGATCAGGTTACTGCGTCTCAGGCCCGGACTGTCTTCACCTGCAATAGACATTTCCATAACTGTCAACCATATGTAAATCAAATTTCATACAAACTGCTGAAACAAAAAGTTCCATGACTTTTCCATGACATAGCTCAGTTTTCCATGATACAATCCAAACATACTTGAAGTCAAAATAGAACACTGATATCCATATTTTATTTGATCAACATAAAATTTTATTTATTTTGGTCGATTCGCGTTCTGTAGAATAGAATAGAATTGCTTGTAAAGCTGCAGTAAATGTTTTCTATCATTACACTCGATAATAATTTTTCGTTACAATACATTTCAATGGATTGATCATTTTTAAGCACTTAAGACATATTCAAGGATACTTTTCAGCTTTCCTTTAATATTTTGAAAAATCCATGATTTTCCCCTGATCAAATCCAAATTATCAAAACTCCATGACTTTTTCCAGACAAAGCCCATTTTCCATGACTTTTCCAGATCCTACAAACTCTGTCAATCTAACATTTTATCCAACCATTGCACTCGAATATCACGCGTTTAATGGTTAACCTATTTTACACAAAATGTGGTAAAGCTTGTGATGTGTCGGTGATTTCCGATGAATGGAAATTAATCCTTTAGCAATAGCAGTTTAAATGTCAGTGGCAAAACACTGAATAGGTCAACTGCATCTGCACATGAACAAAAATGGCTAATTTAGGTAATAAAAGTTTTGTTATGGATGAAATAAGAAACAACAGACTGTCTGGTGAAAGTCATCCCACAAACCTTCCTGCTCCTCCTCAGCTTTCCTCATGTACAGCACCATGAGATTGGCCATCTGCTTGTACTCATCGTACGACAGTTTCAGCCCCTTCTTGGGCCCCTTGCCTGCCACCGCATCGGGAGCTGCTTCTACCGGGGTCTCTTGAGGGGTAGCTTCTTCTGAAGTTTTATTAAAATATCTCAATGTGTTATCAAGCTATTGAGCGGACACCGTTTTTTTATTTTTAGTAACAGTGACCTTGACCCCATACACCCTATACGCAATCCCAAGCGAGGTCTTGGTATAAGGTATCTAGGTATGAAGTTTCATTAAAATATCTCAATTCAATATCAAGTTTTTGAGGGGAAACCATTTTTCTTTTTTTAGTTACAGTGACCTTGACCTTGACCCCACCCACCCCATATGCCATCCCAAACGAGGTATCAGTAAAAAGTATATATGTATTAAGTTTCATTAAAATATCTCAATGCATGCTCAAGTTATTGAGCAGAAACTGTTTTTCTATTTTCATTAACAGTGACATTGACCCAACCCACACCATATGCAATCCAAAGTGAGGTCTCAATATAAAGTATCTATGTATTAAGTTTTTTCATTAAAATATCTCAATGCTTGCTCAAGTTATTGAGCGGAAACTGTTTTTCTACTTTTAGTAACAGTGACCTTGACCTTGACCCCACCCACCACATATGCAATCCCAAGTGAAGTCTCAATATAAGGTATCAATGCGTTCTCAAGTTATTGAGCAGAAACCGTTTTTTTAATTTTACTAACAGTGACCTTGACCTTGACCCCACCCACCCCATATGCAATCCAAAGCGAGGTCTTGCAATAAGGTATATATGTATGAAGTTTCATTACAATAGCTTAATTCGTTCTCGAGTAAGAGAGCGGAAACAATAAGTTGACACTGCCACTAGGCCTTTGACCTTGAATTGTGACCTTGACCTAGGACCTAGGGACCTGGTTCTTAAACGCGACACTACACCTCACCATGCTTGTCACTTCTGCCAAGTTATTTGAAAATCCACCCATGCTGGACGAAGATATGCTCTGGATTAAGTGTTAAGGATTGATTTCAATATTTGACCCTTGACCTTAAATTGTGACCTTGACCTTGGACCTAGGGACCTGGTTCTTGCGCTCGACACTCCAGCTCACCATGCTTGTTACTTCTGCCAAGTAATTTGAAAATCCATTTGTGCTGGACGAAGATATGCTCCAGACAGTGTTTAGGATTTATTTCTTAAATTTGACCTTGAACTTGGACATAGGGACCTGGTTATTGTTCGCGACACTCCGTCTCACTATGCTTGTCACTTCTGCCAGGTTATTTGAAAATCCATCAATGCTGGACAAAGAGATGCTCCGGACAAAGTGTTTAGGACTGATTTCTTAAATTTGACCTTTGACCTTGAATTGTGACCTTGACCTTGGACCCAGGGACCTGGTTTTTGCACCCGACACTCTGTCTAACCATGCTTGTCACTTTTGCCTCGTTATTTGAAAATCTATCCATGTTCGACATAGATATGCTCCGGACAAAGTGTTAAGGATTTTCTTCTTAAATTTGACTATTGAGCTTCAATTGTGACCTTGACCTTGGATTTATAGACTTGGCTCTTGCGCACGACACTCCGACTCACCATGTTTGTCACATCTGCCAGGTTATTTGGAAATCTATCCATACTGGACAAAGATATGCTCTGGACAAGATATTTAGGATTGATTTCTTAAATTTGACCTTTTACCTTGAATTGTGACCTTGACCTTGGACGTGGTTCTTGTGCGCGACACTCCGTCTCACTATGCTTGTCACTTCTGCCAAGTTATTTGAAAATCCATCCATGCTGGACAAAGATTTGCTCCGGACAATGTGGTAAGGATTGATTTCTAATATTTGACCTTTGACCTTAAATTGTGACCTTGACCTTGGACCTAGGGACCTGGTTTTTGTGCGCGACACTCCGTCTCATCATGCTTATCACTTCTGCCAAGTTATTTGGAAATCCATCCATGCTGGACAAAGTTATGTTCCGGACAAAGTGTCAATGATTGAATTCCTATATTTGACCTTTGACCTTGAATTGTGACCTTGACCTTGGACCTAGGGACCTGGTTCTTGTGCGCGACACTCTGTCTCATCATGCTTATCACTTCTGCCAAGTAATTTGAAAATCCATCCAGGCTGGACAAAGTTATGCTCCGGACATAGATCTCCCGCCGCCCGCCCGCTCGGGCGTTCCCATAATGCGGCCGTTTTTCAAACGGGCGTACAAAAAGTATTTAAAGATCAAATATTTGCCTCCCTCAGGGCTCATACCTACGACCTATGGCATTAAAACCTGTCACCCTAACCACTTGACCCGCTGGAATGTCATCTATAAACATGTTTAATAAAGGCTTTGTAAGTGACACAAGTGTTTTCCAAAATACTGATTACCGGTAAATGCATTACAAATGCTGTATAAATTTATACATGTCATTTAATGCTTGTCCATAAAAGGCATAATATTTATAATTTTTGTGTCAGGACTGTTATTTGTTTCATTATATACAAATTACTATTCTTTTTGAAATCTATGGGAAGAGAAAACAACTGAAAAATGTCACTTAGGCAATCTGTGCATAGGTCCCTTGAAACATATGGTGTAAATTCAACAAATTTATGTACTATACATTCATGCAGGTTCTAAAAAAGGACGATGTTTACAAAAACGTATCTCCCATAGCAGTAGAACAGTATCCATAGAAGAACTGTGCAATACAAAGGTGTCACAAAGGTGTCTAACTTTAATTAAGTTCAAAAGGCACACAAGTGCCGGTAAAGCTCCACCCAAGGAAAATTTATGTTACATTATTTTGAAATCCAACCAGTGGTTTCTGACAAATTTTTTGTCAAAGTTTTCAATATAGTCATAAAAGGAAAAATGGCCCTGCCCATTTTCGGCCATATCTTTTTCAACGGAGCAGAACCATTGGAGCAACTTTGGTAGAAAAGGAGATGTCATTTAAAGAGGTTTCTATTTATAGCTCTGGCGGCCATGTTTTTCAACGGAGCGGAACCATTTGAGTGACTTTTGTAGAAAACTAGCAAAGGAACATCTCTGTGAAATTATTTCGAAATCCAAACAGTGGATTCTGACAAGATGATCTTCAAAGTTTTCAATAGTCATATAAGGAAAAATGGCCACGCCCAATGGCGGAAATGTTTTTCAACAGAGTGGAACCATTTGGTTGAGGACCACCCAAGGATCATTTCTGTATAATTATTTGAAAATTTACTCAGGGGTTTAGATGTCATTTAAAGATTTTTTCTATTAATAGCTCTGGTGACCATCTTGTGCAGCGGACCGGAAGCAATTGAACAACTTTGGTAAAGGAACATTTCTGTGAAGTTTCAACAAAATCGGCCACCTGTTTTCAGAGGTGTTGTTTAAAGGAAAAGTTTACGCACGCACGCACGAACCGCCATGACATAACCTCTCTGGCCTTAGGCCAGTGGAGCTAAAAACCTGGCCGCTAGGGAGGGCGTGGCCATTTTTAGCTAACTTGAGCACAAAATTGTCCGGTCGGGTGCATATGTAGCTCACCAGAGTTAACAAGACGACCAGGATGGTCCTAGGTTGCTCACCTGAGTGTAAAGCATCGCTTTTAACAAAAAGATTGTTTAAGATTTCAATATAGCCATATAAGGAAAACTGTCCCGCCCCCGGCGGCCATTATTTTAAAGGAATCAAAATGATTTTCAGGAATTTGGTAGACGGTCACCCAAGGAACATGTATGTGAAATTATTTTGAAATATAGCCAGTGGTTTCAGACAAGAAGATTTTTAAAGTTTTCAATATAGCCATATAAGGAAAACTGCCCCACCCCCTGGCGGCCATGTTTTTTAACAAATCAAAATGATTTCAAGGAATTTGATAAGAGTGTCACCAAAGGAACATTTATGTGAAATTATTTTGAAATCCCGCCAGTGGTTTCAGACAAGAAGATTTTAAAAGTTTTCCATATAGCTGTATAAGGAAAACTGCCCCGCCCCCTGGAGGCCATGTTTTTTAACAAATCAAATGATTTCAAGGAGTTTGGTAGAGGGTCACCCAACAAACATTTATGTGAAATTATTTTGAAATCCAGCCAGTGGTTTCAGACTATAACATTTTAAAAGTTGTCAATATAGCCATATAAGGAAAACTGCCCCGCCCCCTGGCGGCCATGTTTTTTTAACGTATCAAAATGATTTGAAGGAATTTGGTAAAGGGTCACCCAAGGAGCATTTTTGTGAAATTATTTTGAAATCCAGCAACTGGTTTCATATTAGAAGATTTTTAAAGTTTTCAATATAGCCATATAAGGGAAACTGCCCCGCCCCCTGGAAGCCATGTTATTAAACAAAGCAAAATGATTTCAAGGAATTTGGTAGAGGGTCATCCAAGGACCAATTCTGTGAAATTATTTTGAAATCCAGCCACTGGTGTCAGACTAGAAGATTTTTAGTTTTCAATATATTTATATAAGGAAAACTAGCCCCCCCCCCCCCCCTGGCGGCCATGTTTTTAACGAATCAAAATAATTTTAAGGAATTTGGTAGAGGGTCACCCAAGGAACATTTCTGTGAAATTATTTTAAAATCCAGCCAGTGGTTTCAGACAAGAAGATTTTTAAAGTTTTCAATATAGCCATATAAGGAAAACTGCCCCGCCCCCTGGTGGCCATGTCTTTTAACAAATCAAAATGACTTAAAGGAATTTGGTAGAGGGTCATCCAAGGAGCATTTCTGTGAAAACTATTTTCAAATCCAGCCAGTGGTTTCTGACAAGAAGATATTTTAAGTTTTCCAGTTTTTAAGCTTTTGGTTGCCATGACAACCAGAGTTTTCAATATATTTTAATAAATTAAAGGAATTTGGTGAAGGACCATCCCAGGAACATTCCTGTAAAGTTTGGTTAAACTCCGCCTAGTGGTTTCAGATAAGTTGTTTGAAGAAAAATGTTGAAGACGGACGCCGGACACAGACTGACCACAATTGCTCACCCTTGAGCACTTCGTGCTCGGGTGAGCTAAAAATAGATAGTTTGACAGTTGTCAGTAAATAAATAAAAACAAGAGTGCCATTGTCAGTTTGTCACAAAGATACTCCCATCAAAGAAGCTTTGAAACAATTTAAAAACTAATAAGGTAGAGCCATGGTGTTTGTGCATCTAATTCATCTCCATAGCCTCTCTCTGTGAAGCGAGTTGAAGTATCAAAACTATTCCAAATATATTCTTAATTTTTTATTCAAAACAACAAAATAATCAAGGTGGGTAATACAAACTTTGGTAATTATGAGATCTAGTTCTTGTGTGCTTCACTTCCCCATCTCACGATGGCGATCATTTCTTAAAACTTAATGTGAAAATCCCTGTATGCATTACAAAAATAGAATGCCGTCTCACCATGCTTATCACTTCTGCCAAGTTATTAGAAAGTCCCTTCATGCTGGACAAAGATATGCTCTGGACAAAGAGTTATGGATTGTTTCTTATATTTGACCTTGAATTTTGACATTGACCTTGGGCCTAAGGTCATGGTAAATATGCCCGACACACCGTCCCACCATGCTTTTCATTGAAAATCCATCCATGCTGGACAAAGGTATGCTCTAGACAAAGTGTTAAGGATTTATTTCTATTTGACCTTGGGCCTGGTACTCCGCCTCACCATGCTTGTCACTTCTGCCAATTCATTTGAAAATCCATCCATGCTGAATAACGACATGCTACGGACAAAGTATTCAGGCTCGATTTCTTATCGTTGACCTTGGATCTTGAATTGTGACGACCAAGCGACCTGGTTCTTGTGCGTGACACTCCGTCTTACCATGCTTTTCACTTCATGTTATTTGAAAATCCTGTGCTGGACAAAATATGCTGCTGACAATGTGTTAAGAAATGATTTATTATATTTGACATTGAATTGCGACGTTGACCTTGGACCTGCTCCTTGCGCGCGACACGCCGCCTCGCCATGCTCGTCACTTCTGCCAAGTTATCTGAAAATCCATTCCTGCTGAACAATGATATACTCCGGACAAAGTGTCAGGCATTGATTTCTTATATCTGACCTTGAATTGCGACCTTGACCTAGGGACCTGGTTCTTGCACGCGACACGCCGCCTCCTCATGCTTGTAACTTCTGCTAAGTTATTTGAAAATCCATCGATACTGGACAAAGATATGCTCTGGACAAAGTGTTAAATATTGATTTCTTATATTTGACCTTGGCATTGGGCCTGGTTCTTGTGCGCGACACTCCACCTAACCATGCATCTCACTTCTGCCAAGTTATTTGAAAATCCATCCATGCTGGACAAAGTTATGATCCGGACAAGATTTTCCCGCCGCCCACCCGTCCGCCCTTCAGGGGCGTTCCCATAATACGTCCAGTTTTTCAAATGGGCGTATAAAGTCAAAACTTTTAAAAATCTTCTGAAACCGCAAGGTTCAGAGTTTTCACATTTGATATCCTCTAGTGGACCTCTACAAAGTTTGTTCAAATTATTCCCCTAGGATCAAAACTGGCCATGCTAAGTTTGTCACATTGTTTATTATAGACTTACATAGCAAAATGACTTAAAAAATCTCTGAAACCGCAAGGCCCCGAGGTTTCGTCGTAGGTATGTAACATCGTATAGTAGTGGTCCTCGGCGAAGATTTTCAAATTACGCCCATGGGTAATAAGAGGACACGCCCCAGGGTCACATGGATTCTATATACATGGATATGTCAAGTGAACTTGAAAAATCTCCTCTGAAACCGCAAGGCCCAGAGATTTGTATTTGGTATGTAACATTGTATAGTGGTCTTCTACAAAGATTGTTCAAATTATGCCCCTGGCGTCAAACCTGGCCACGCCCGGGCGTCACATGGTTTATATAAAATCAAATAGCAAAATGACTTTACAAATCTTCCTCTCTGAAGCCGCAAGGTCATGCGGTTTAGTATGTAACATTGTATGGTGGTCCTCTACAAAGATTGTTCAAATTACTAGTATGCCTTGGTGTCAAACGTGGCCTCGCTCTGGGGTCACATGGTTTCTTTAGACCATAGCGGCAAGTTGACTTCAAAAATCTCCTCTGAAACCGCAAAGCCCAGTGGTTTCGTAATTGGTATGCAACATCGTAAAGTGGTTCTGTACAAAGATTGTTCAAATTATGCCCCTGGGGTAAAATTGGCCACGCCCTGGGGTTATATTGATTCAACAGACGTATATAGCAAGTGGGCTTTAACAATCTCTTTCTCTGAAACTTCAAGCCACAGTGGTTTCATATTTAGCTAGTGGTCCTCTACAAAGATTATTCAAATTATGCCCCTGGGGTAAAAAGAAGCCACGCCCCCGGAGGTCACACGATTTCTGTACACTTATACGGCAAGTGAACTTAAAAATCTTCTCTGAAACCCTAAGACCCAGAGGTTCCATATTAGGTATGTAAAATTGTATAGTGGTCCTCTACAAAGATTGTTCAAATTATGCCCCTGGGGTAAAACGTGGCCTAGCTCTGGGGGTCACATAGTTTATATAGACTTAAATGACAAAATGATCTCCTGAAATTGCAAGGCCGAGATCTGTATACTCAGGTGAGCTCTTGTTTTTTGCATGGCTCTATTTACAACTTAACATCTTCTGGTCAGAAACCACTCGTTGGATTTCGAAACAAGTTCACAGAAATGTTCTTTGGGCAGTTCTCTACGTAAGTTGCTCTAATCGTTTGGGTCCATTGTAAAACATGGCCGCCAGGGGGGCGTGCCTTTTTTCCTTATATGGTTATATTTAAAACTATTAAAATCTTTGTCAGAAACCACTGCTTGGATTTCGAAATAATTTCGCAGAAATGTTCCTTATTTGGTTCTACTAAAATTATTTTGATTCGTGTAAAAAACATGTCCGCCAGAGGGCCGGGCCTTTTTTCTTTTATAGCATAAAAGGGTTCTTTTGCTTCTGACACTCCTTTCTTAATAGGCCAGTGGAGTGATATTGGCACTTGTATGCCTCTTGTTCTATATAACAATGATCAGGTGACAATATATAAAAAGTTTCATTGAATTCGGGTCATTAGTCCCAGAGATCTAGAGCGGAAACGAAGTACCATAGGGAAGCACGGACATGGAGTATGATGGATACAATTGTCGGGGAAATATGTCTGACCTCCGAAAAAACTAAATGGAAGTTGAATTGGAATTGGACGGACAAAGCGGCGACTATATGTCCCCCCCCCCCCCACTTCGGGGAGAATACAACCGCCTGTGGATATTAACCAAATTTTGTAAAAATATTCCTTAGGCGGTCCTTTATCAAATTTCTTTGATTCACTAAACATAAGACCATAAGGCCCTAGGTCGCTCACCTGAGGAGTTTCATGTTGATTGGCACAAATGTGGCCTCTAGTGTTCACAAGTTTTTCTTTAATTTGCCCTGGTGACTTAGTTTTTGATCCCACATGACCCAGTTTCGAACTCGACCGAGATATCATAAGAACATGTTCTGAGAAAATTTCATGTTGATGGGGCAAAAATGTGGCCTCTCGAGTGTTCACAAGCTTGTTCATCAATTTGACCTAGCGACAAAGGTTTGGACAGCATATGATCTAGTTTCGAACTCGTCCGAGATATCATTGGAACAAATGTTCTCGGGAGTTTCATGAAGATGGGCAATAAATGTGGCCTGTAGTGTTCACAAGGTAATGTTGACGACAAACAACGAATTAATTTTGTAGCCTTACCAAAGTGCCATTTCTGTGAAATAAGTTTGAAATCCAGAATGCAATTTCTGATAAAAGATTTTCAAAGTTAGCCATATAACGAAAACAGCCCCACCCCCTGGAGACCATGTTTTTGGACACTTGATATGAAGGAATTAGGTTGATGTTCAGCCAAGGAACATTTCTATGAAATAATTTCGAAATCCAGCCAGAGTTTACTGACAAGAAGACTTAAAAAAGTTTTCAAGATGACCATACAAGAAAAACTGCCCAACCCTCTGAGGGCCATATTTTTCAATGGAGCAGAACAAATGTTCTGTGCAAGTTTCATGTTGATTGGACAAAAAATGTGGCCTCTAGAGTGTTCACAAGCTTTTTATTCTATTTGACCTAGTGACCTAGTTTTTGACACCACATGACCCAGTTTCGAGTCCCAGATATCATTGGAACAAATGTTCTGTGCAATTTTTGTGCCGATTGGCAATAAATGTGGTCTAAGAGTGATCACAAGGGTAAATGTTGACGACAAACGACGCACAACAGACAAAACGACGTGCCGCATGGATGTGAAGCAGTTTTCCTTATATGGCTATATTGAAAACTTTCAAAATCTTCTGGTTTGAAACCATGTGCGTGATTTCGAAAAGATTTCACAGAAATATTCATTGGGTGATACTTGGATTCATTAAACTCTGGTGAGCAACCCAGTGCCATCATGGCCCCCTTGCCTTTAAATTATGATCAATTTATGTTTACCACAATTACGCATCACCGTATGTTTTATCAAGGGAATTGGAAATACTGTATTAAGCCTCAGGTTTCAATGGCATTCAGAAAACATGAACACATTTATTGTTCAGTATTCAATTTTTTCTTAAATATATACAACCGTATGTTTCTTCAAGGGAATCGGAAATACTATTCAAACGCTCACGTTCCGATGGCGTTCAGAAAACTCAACACATTCATTGTACAGTATTTTATCAGAAAGGTGCAGATAGGTTACAAGTAGGACAAAATCATACAGGGAACAAGTGTTGTCACTGTAATGCCCCCGATGTGTTTTGACATAATATATATTATATTTATGCTCCACACGAGAATATTAACCAAAGTGCAACAACTCCATAAATATAAAGTTCTGGTTCTTGTACTCCGCACTTCCTCTCAACGTCCTAAAATATTGAAGAATGAGTTATGGTCCTTGTACTCTGCACTTCCTCTCAAAGCCCTCTACCATTGTTTGAAGTATCGTTTGAATCCCTTTAATACTTCTCGAGTTATACTCCGCACAAGAAGCGGGACAGACGGACAGATGATGCGATCACCATAGCCCCCAAAAACTCTCTTCAGTGGCATAAAAATACAGCTGTACAATAATCGATAGTCTGCACAACAATTTCAGACTTGCCTATGAATAAATTGAACATAAAACAATTTGAACACATTGTACATAATAGTGAACACTCAAGTGGCAAAAACATGTTACACTAAACATTACAAAAATATTTTGTTCTATTTGGTCCCAAACCCAGCCATCTAACAGATATATACAAAGAAATTCCATATGCAATATACTTGCATCACTCCACAAAAACACATCAATGAACAAAAGAGCAACAAAAGTCTCGCATACTGTTGTGCGTAAATGTGCGATTCTAATAAACCCTTGATGCAATTCATATCAACATGAAGATTGACAAAAAATAATTAACTTTAGACAATATGCACATAATAAATCTGTAACAAATTATACGTAAATAATATGTGTACGTAATGTCCTAATAGCAAAATACACAGCAATATAAATCTGACTTGATGTGATTTCATAGTACATAGTTCATACATCATTCAGATCAATCCACCGTGAAGATTTTGGGGCTTTGGAGTCGTGAATCTTAAGTTTAAAAACAACAAGCATTTGATTAAGTAGAGAGCCAATGAAAAGGATATAAGAACTTGTTCTCTGCAGATCTTCTCAATGTTCTCCATATATGAAGTTACACACTTGTTCTACATAGCAAGAGCAATCAAGAACAGCCATCGAAATCAGCTGTTTGACCAAGCCAGCCAGAATTCTTATATCACTACTTCATACGCCCAAAAATGTACGGCCTTGGGAATTTTTACTGAAACTGAAACATAGCCTCAGACGACCTCAGCAGCTCAGTTGCAATTTATTTTTGTTATACAATGTTTGTTGTCTGAGCGACAAGTCAATAGTTCTTTCAACTATAAAATCTTTCGTTGCTCAGTCGATGACGTAGTTTGGATGTACGACCAGGAACGGGTCTTCCTCTCGCACCAGGGTGTCCGTATCGTGCTTGGTCTTCTTGCTCAGCCCTGTCTGGGCCAGCTCAATCAACACGTGGTCCTGCAATGACATGCAATGCATCGGTAAGTAAAGCATCCACTATCGAGGGTTTGGGCAAGATTTCTTAATAGATGGTCCTGGAAAAAAATGTAACACCTCAACAAGCTCGCAGTGAGTAACACACCCTACAGAGATTTCTTGATATTCCTTTGGTTTTGGGGAAGGCTTCTTAACATTTTCCTTTGGTTTGGGGCATGATTTATTTTTCCTTTTCCTTTGGTTTTGAACAAATTTCTGAACATTTTCCTTTGGTTTTGAGGAAAGTTTTCTTAACATTTTCCTTTGGTTTTGGAAAAGATTTCTGAAGGTTTTCCTGTGGTTTTGAAAGATTTCTTAACATTATTCATTGGTTTTGGGAAAGACTACTGAACATTTTACTTTGGTTTAGTGCAAGATTTCTCACCATTTTCGGTAATTCCAAAGATCTTTCTCAAAAGACACCAAGTACTGGTTCTACCCAGGAAACAGACTCAAAAGCGTCTCACTAAGTCTCAGACTTTCGACGCGATCGAGCTAAAAAAAGGTTTAACTACTCACATGATGTACAAGTCTATCCAGCACTTTCTCAATGACTGTTTTCTTCTCGACCAGATCCGCCTCTGACTCAATCTCACTCTCCATCTCTCCCAGGTACCAGCTGATCAGGTTACTGCGTCTCAGGCCCGGACTGTCTTCACCTGCAATAGACATTTCCATAACTGTCAACCATATGTAAATCAAATTTCATACAAACTGCTGAAACAAAAAGTTCCATGACTTTTCCATGACATAGCTCAGTTTTCCATGATACAATCCAAACATACTTGAAGTCAAAATAGAACACTGATATCCATATTTTATTTGATCAACATAAAATTTTATTTATTTTGGTCGATTCGCGTTCTGTAGAATAGAATAGAATTGCTTGTAAAGCTGCAGTAAATGTTTTCTATCATTACACTCGATAATAATTTTTCGTTACAATACATTTCAATGGATTGATCATTTTTAAGCACTTAAGACATATTCAAGGATACTTTTCAGCTTTCCTTTAATATTTTGAAAAATCCATGATTTTCCCCTGATCAAATCCAAATTATCAAAACTCCATGACTTTTTCCAGACAAAGCCCATTTTCCATGACTTTTCCAGATCCTACAAACTCTGTCAATCTAACATTTTATCCAACCATTGCACTCGAATATCACGCGTTTAATGGTTAACCTATTTTACACAAAATGTGGTAAAGCTTGTGATGTGTCGGTGATTTCCGATGAATGGAAATTAATCCTTTAGCAATAGCAGTTTAAATGTCAGTGGCAAAACACTGAATAGGTCAACTGCATCTGCACATGAACAAAAATGGCTAATTTAGGTAATAAAAGTTTTGTTATGGATGAAATAAGAAACAACAGACTGTCTGGTGAAAGTCATCCCACAAACCTTCCTGCTCCTCCTCAGCTTTCCTCATGTACAGCACCATGAGATTGGCCATCTGCTTGTACTCATCGTACGACAGTTTCAGCCCCTTCTTGGGCCCCTTGCCTGCCACCGCATCGGGAGCTGCTTCTACCGGGGTCTCTTGAGGGGTAGCTTCTTCTGAAGTTTTATTAAAATATCTCAATGTGTTATCAAGCTATTGAGCGGACACCGTTTTTTTATTTTTAGTAACAGTGACCTTGACCCCATACACCCTATACGCAATCCCAAGCGAGGTCTTGGTATAAGGTATCTAGGTATGAAGTTTCATTAAAATATCTCAATTCAATATCAAGTTTTTGAGGGGAAACCATTTTTCTTTTTTTAGTTACAGTGACCTTGACCTTGACCCCACCCACCCCATATGCCATCCCAAACGAGGTATCAGTAAAAAGTATATATGTATTAAGTTTCATTAAAATATCTCAATGCATGCTCAAGTTATTGAGCAGAAACTGTTTTTCTATTTTCATTAACAGTGACATTGACCCAACCCACACCATATGCAATCCAAAGTGAGGTCTCAATATAAAGTATCTATGTATTAAGTTTTTTCATTAAAATATCTCAATGCTTGCTCAAGTTATTGAGCGGAAACTGTTTTTCTACTTTTAGTAACAGTGACCTTGACCTTGACCCCACCCACCACATATGCAATCCCAAGTGAAGTCTCAATATAAGGTATCAATGCGTTCTCAAGTTATTGAGCAGAAACCGTTTTTTTAATTTTACTAACAGTGACCTTGACCTTGACCCCACCCACCCCATATGCAATCCAAAGCGAGGTCTTGCAATAAGGTATATATGTATGAAGTTTCATTACAATAGCTTAATTCGTTCTCGAGTAAGAGAGCGGAAACAATAAGTTGACACTGCCACTAGGCCTTTGACCTTGAATTGTGACCTTGACCTAGGACCTAGGGACCTGGTTCTTAAACGCGACACTACACCTCACCATGCTTGTCACTTCTGCCAAGTTATTTGAAAATCCACCCATGCTGGACGAAGATATGCTCTGGATTAAGTGTTAAGGATTGATTTCAATATTTGACCCTTGACCTTAAATTGTGACCTTGACCTTGGACCTAGGGACCTGGTTCTTGCGCTCGACACTCCAGCTCACCATGCTTGTTACTTCTGCCAAGTAATTTGAAAATCCATTTGTGCTGGACGAAGATATGCTCCAGACAGTGTTTAGGATTTATTTCTTAAATTTGACCTTGAACTTGGACATAGGGACCTGGTTATTGTTCGCGACACTCCGTCTCACTATGCTTGTCACTTCTGCCAGGTTATTTGAAAATCCATCAATGCTGGACAAAGAGATGCTCCGGACAAAGTGTTTAGGACTGATTTCTTAAATTTGACCTTTGACCTTGAATTGTGACCTTGACCTTGGACCCAGGGACCTGGTTTTTGCACCCGACACTCTGTCTAACCATGCTTGTCACTTTTGCCTCGTTATTTGAAAATCTATCCATGTTCGACATAGATATGCTCCGGACAAAGTGTTAAGGATTTTCTTCTTAAATTTGACTATTGAGCTTCAATTGTGACCTTGACCTTGGATTTATAGACTTGGCTCTTGCGCACGACACTCCGACTCACCATGTTTGTCACATCTGCCAGGTTATTTGGAAATCTATCCATACTGGACAAAGATATGCTCTGGACAAGATATTTAGGATTGATTTCTTAAATTTGACCTTTTACCTTGAATTGTGACCTTGACCTTGGACGTGGTTCTTGTGCGCGACACTCCGTCTCACTATGCTTGTCACTTCTGCCAAGTTATTTGAAAATCCATCCATGCTGGACAAAGATTTGCTCCGGACAATGTGGTAAGGATTGATTTCTAATATTTGACCTTTGACCTTAAATTGTGACCTTGACCTTGGACCTAGGGACCTGGTTTTTGTGCGCGACACTCCGTCTCATCATGCTTATCACTTCTGCCAAGTTATTTGGAAATCCATCCATGCTGGACAAAGTTATGTTCCGGACAAAGTGTCAATGATTGAATTCCTATATTTGACCTTTGACCTTGAATTGTGACCTTGACCTTGGACCTAGGGACCTGGTTCTTGTGCGCGACACTCTGTCTCATCATGCTTATCACTTCTGCCAAGTAATTTGAAAATCCATCCAGGCTGGACAAAGTTATGCTCCGGACATAGATCTCCCGCCGCCCGCCCGCTCGGGCGTTCCCATAATGCGGCCGTTTTTCAAACGGGCGTACAAAAAGTATTTAAAGATCAAATATTTGCCTCCCTCAGGGCTCATACCTACGACCTATGGCATTAAAACCTGTCACCCTAACCACTTGACCCGCTGGAATGTCATCTATAAACATGTTTAATAAAGGCTTTGTAAGTGACACAAGTGTTTTCCAAAATACTGATTACCGGTAAATGCATTACAAATGCTGTATAAATTTATACATGTCATTTAATGCTTGTCCATAAAAGGCATAATATTTATAATTTTTGTGTCAGGACTGTTATTTGTTTCATTATATACAAATTACTATTCTTTTTGAAATCTATGGGAAGAGAAAACAACTGAAAAATGTCACTTAGGCAATCTGTGCATAGGTCCCTTGAAACATATGGTGTAAATTCAACAAATTTATGTACTATACATTCATGCAGGTTCTAAAAAAGGACGATGTTTACAAAAACGTATCTCCCATAGCAGTAGAACAGTATCCATAGAAGAACTGTGCAATACAAAGGTGTCACAAAGGTGTCTAACTTTAATTAAGTTCAAAAGGCACACAAGTGCCGGTAAAGCTCCACCCAAGGAAAATTTATGTTACATTATTTTGAAATCCAACCAGTGGTTTCTGACAAATTTTTTGTCAAAGTTTTCAATATAGTCATAAAAGGAAAAATGGCCCTGCCCATTTTCGGCCATATCTTTTTCAACGGAGCAGAACCATTGGAGCAACTTTGGTAGAAAAGGAGATGTCATTTAAAGAGGTTTCTATTTATAGCTCTGGCGGCCATGTTTTTCAACGGAGCGGAACCATTTGAGTGACTTTTGTAGAAAACTAGCAAAGGAACATCTCTGTGAAATTATTTCGAAATCCAAACAGTGGATTCTGACAAGATGATCTTCAAAGTTTTCAATAGTCATATAAGGAAAAATGGCCACGCCCAATGGCGGAAATGTTTTTCAACAGAGTGGAACCATTTGGTTGAGGACCACCCAAGGATCATTTCTGTATAATTATTTGAAAATTTACTCAGGGGTTTAGATGTCATTTAAAGATTTTTTCTATTAATAGCTCTGGTGACCATCTTGTGCAGCGGACCGGAAGCAATTGAACAACTTTGGTAAAGGAACATTTCTGTGAAGTTTCAACAAAATCGGCCACCTGTTTTCAGAGGTGTTGTTTAAAGGAAAAGTTTACGCACGCACGCACGAACCGCCATGACATAACCTCTCTGGCCTTAGGCCAGTGGAGCTAAAAACCTGGCCGCTAGGGAGGGCGTGGCCATTTTTAGCTAACTTGAGCACAAAATTGTCCGGTCGGGTGCATATGTAGCTCACCAGAGTTAACAAGACGACCAGGATGGTCCTAGGTTGCTCACCTGAGTGTAAAGCATCGCTTTTAACAAAAAGATTGTTTAAGATTTCAATATAGCCATATAAGGAAAACTGTCCCGCCCCCGGCGGCCATTATTTTAAAGGAATCAAAATGATTTTCAGGAATTTGGTAGACGGTCACCCAAGGAACATGTATGTGAAATTATTTTGAAATATAGCCAGTGGTTTCAGACAAGAAGATTTTTAAAGTTTTCAATATAGCCATATAAGGAAAACTGCCCCACCCCCTGGCGGCCATGTTTTTTAACAAATCAAAATGATTTCAAGGAATTTGATAAGAGTGTCACCAAAGGAACATTTATGTGAAATTATTTTGAAATCCCGCCAGTGGTTTCAGACAAGAAGATTTTAAAAGTTTTCCATATAGCTGTATAAGGAAAACTGCCCCGCCCCCTGGAGGCCATGTTTTTTAACAAATCAAATGATTTCAAGGAGTTTGGTAGAGGGTCACCCAACAAACATTTATGTGAAATTATTTTGAAATCCAGCCAGTGGTTTCAGACTATAACATTTTAAAAGTTGTCAATATAGCCATATAAGGAAAACTGCCCCGCCCCCTGGCGGCCATGTTTTTTTAACGTATCAAAATGATTTGAAGGAATTTGGTAAAGGGTCACCCAAGGAGCATTTTTGTGAAATTATTTTGAAATCCAGCAACTGGTTTCATATTAGAAGATTTTTAAAGTTTTCAATATAGCCATATAAGGGAAACTGCCCCGCCCCCTGGAAGCCATGTTATTAAACAAAGCAAAATGATTTCAAGGAATTTGGTAGAGGGTCATCCAAGGACCAATTCTGTGAAATTATTTTGAAATCCAGCCACTGGTGTCAGACTAGAAGATTTTTAGTTTTCAATATATTTATATAAGGAAAACTAGCCCCCCCCCCCCCCTGGCGGCCATGTTTTTAACGAATCAAAATAATTTTAAGGAATTTGGTAGAGGGTCACCCAAGGAACATTTCTGTGAAATTATTTTAAAATCCAGCCAGTGGTTTCAGACAAGAAGATTTTTAAAGTTTTCAATATAGCCATATAAGGAAAACTGCCCCGCCCCCTGGTGGCCATGTCTTTTAACAAATCAAAATGACTTAAAGGAATTTGGTAGAGGGTCATCCAAGGAGCATTTCTGTGAAAACTATTTTCAAATCCAGCCAGTGGTTTCTGACAAGAAGATATTTTAAGTTTTCCAGTTTTTAAGCTTTTGGTTGCCATGACAACCAGAGTTTTCAATATATTTTAATAAATTAAAGGAATTTGGTGAAGGACCATCCCAGGAACATTCCTGTAAAGTTTGGTTAAACTCCGCCTAGTGGTTTCAGATAAGTTGTTTGAAGAAAAATGTTGAAGACGGACGCCGGACACAGACTGACCACAATTGCTCACCCTTGAGCACTTCGTGCTCGGGTGAGCTAAAAATAGATAGTTTGACAGTTGTCAGTAAATAAATAAAAACAAGAGTGCCATTGTCAGTTTGTCACAAAGATACTCCCATCAAAGAAGCTTTGAAACAATTTAAAAACTAATAAGGTAGAGCCATGGTGTTTGTGCATCTAATTCATCTCCATAGCCTCTCTCTGTGAAGCGAGTTGAAGTATCAAAACTATTCCAAATATATTCTTAATTTTTTATTCAAAACAACAAAATAATCAAGGTGGGTAATACAAACTTTGGTAATTATGAGATCTAGTTCTTGTGTGCTTCACTTCCCCATCTCACGATGGCGATCATTTCTTAAAACTTAATGTGAAAATCCCTGTATGCATTACAAAAATAGAATGCCGTCTCACCATGCTTATCACTTCTGCCAAGTTATTAGAAAGTCCCTTCATGCTGGACAAAGATATGCTCTGGACAAAGAGTTATGGATTGTTTCTTATATTTGACCTTCAATTTTGACATTGACCTTGGGCCTAAGGTCATGGTAAATATGCCCGACACACCGTCCCACCATGCTTTTCATTGAAAATCCATCCATGCTGGACAAAGGTATGCTCTAGACAAAGTGTTAAGGATTTATTTCTATTTGACCTTGGGCCTGGTACTCCGCCTCACCATGCTTGTCACTTCTGCCAATTCATTTGAAAATCCATCCATGCTGAATAACGACATGCTACGGACAAAGTATTCAGGCTCGATTTCTTATCGTTGACCTTGGATCTGGAATTGTGACGACCAAGCGACCTGGTTCTTGTGCGTGACACTCCGTCTTACCATGCTTTTCACTTCATGTTATTTGAAAATCCTGTGCTGGACAAAATATGCTGCTGACAATGTGTTAAGAAATGATTTATTATATTTGACATTGAATTGCGACGTTGACCTTGGACCTGCTCCTTGCGCGCGACACGCCGCCTCGCCATGCTCGTCACTTCTGCCAAGTTATCTGAAAATCCATTCCTGCTGAACAATGATATACTCCGGACAAAGTGTCAGGCATTGATTTCTTATATCTGACCTTGAATTGCGACCTTGACCTAGGGACCTGGTTCTTGCACGCGACACGCCGCCTCCTCATGCTTGTAACTTCTGCTAAGTTATTTGAAAATCCATCGATACTGGACAAAGATATGCTCTGGACAAAGTGTTAAATATTGATTTCTTATATTTGACCTTGGCATTGGGCCTGGTTCTTGTGCGCGACACTCCACCTAACCATGCATCTCACTTCTGCCAAGTTATTTGAAAATCCATCCATGCTGGACAAAGTTATGATCCGGACAAGATTTTCCCGCCGCCCACCCGTCCGCCCTTCAGGGGCGTTCCCATAATACGTCCAGTTTTTCAAATGGGCGTATAAAGTCAAAACTTTTAAAAATCTTCTGAAACCGCAAGGTTCAGAGTTTTCACATTTGATATCCTCTAGTGGACCTCTACAAAGTTTGTTCAAATTATTCCCCTAGGATCAAAACTGGCCATGCTAAGTTTGTCACATTGTTTATTATAGACTTACATAGCAAAATGACTTTAAAAATCTCTGAAACCGCAAGGCCCCGAGGTTTCGTCGTAGGTATGTAACATCGTATAGTAGTGGTCCTCGGCGAAGATTTTCAAATTACGCCCATGGGTAATAAGAGGACACGCCCCAGGGTCACATGGATTCTATATACATGGATATGTCAAGTGAACTTGAAAAATCTCCTCTGAAACCGCAAGGCCCAGAGATTTGTATTTGGTATGTAACATTGTATAGTGGTCTTCTACAAAGATTTCAAATTATGCCCCTGGCGTCAAACCTGGCCACGCCCGGGCGTCACATGGTTTATATAAAATCAAATAGCAAAATGACTTTACAAATCTTCCTCTCTGAAGCCGCAAGGTCATGCGGTTTAGTATGTAACATTGTATGGTGGTCCTCTACAAAGATTGTTCAAATTACTAGTATGCCTTGGTGTCAAACGTGGCCTCGCTCTGGGGTCACATGGTTTCTTTAGACCATAGCGGCAAGTTGACTTCAAAAATCTCCTCTGAAACCGCAAAGCCCAGTGGTTTCGTAATTGGTATGCAACATCGTAAAGTGGTTCTGTACAAAGATTGTTCAAATTATGCCCCTGGGGTAAAATTGGCCACGCCCTGGGGTTATATTGATTCAACAGACGTATATAGCAAGTGGGCTTTAACAATCTCTTTCTCTGAAACTTCAAGCCACAGTGGTTTCATATTTAGCTAGTGGTCCTCTACAAAGATTATTCAAATTATGCCCCTGGGGTAAAAAGAAGCCACGCCCCCGGAGGTCACACGATTTCTGTACACTTATACGGCAAGTGAACTTAAAAATCTTCTCTGAAACCCTAAGACCCAGAGGTTCCATATTAGGTATGTAAAATTGTATAGTGGTCCTCTACAAAGATTGTTCAAATTATGCCCCTGGGGTAAAACGTGGCCTAGCTCTGGGGGTCACATAGTTTATATAGACTTAAATGACAAAATGATCTCCTGAAATTGCAAGGCCGAGATCTGTATACTCAGGTGAGCTCTTGTTTTTTGCATGGCTCTATTTACAACTTAACATCTTCTGGTCAGAAACCACTCGTTGGATTTCGAAACAAGTTCACAGAAATGTTCTTTGGGCAGTTCTCTACGTAAGTTGCTCTAATCGTTTGGGTCCATTGTAAAACATGGCCGCCAGGGGGGCGTGCCTTTTTTCCTTATATGGTTATATTTAAAACTATTAAAATCTTTGTCAGAAACCACTGCTTGGATTTCGAAATAATTTCGCAGAAATGTTCCTTGTTTGGTTCTACTAAAATTATTTTGATTCGTGTAAAAAACATGTCCGCCAGAGGGCCGGGCCTTTTTTCTTTTATAGCATAAAAGGGTTCTTTTGCTTCTGACACTCCTTTCTTAATAGGCCAGTGGAGTGATATTGGCACTTGTATGCCTCTTGTTCTATATAACAATGATCAGGTGACAATATATAAAAAGTTTCATTGAATTCGGGTCATTAGTCCCAGAGATCTAGAGCGGAAACGAAGTACCATAGGGAAGCACGGACATGGAGTATGATGGATACAATTGTCGGGGAAATATGTCTGACCTCCGAAAAAACTAAATGGAAGTTGAATTGGAATTGGACGGACAAAGCGGCGACTATATGCCCCCCCCCCCCCCCACTTCGGGGAGAATACAACCGCCTGTGGATATTAACCAAATTTTGTATAAATATTCCTTAGGCGGTCCTTTATCAAATTTCTTTGATTCACTAAACATAAGACCATAAGGCCCTAGGTCGCTCACCTGAGGAGTTTCATGTTGATTGGCACAAATGTGGCCTCTAGTGTTCACAAGTTTTTCTTTAATTTGCCCTGGTGACTTAGTTTTTGATCCCACATGACCCAGTTTCGAACTCGACCGAGATATCATAAGAACATGTTCTGAGAAAATTTCATGTTGATGGGGCAAAAATGTGGCCTCTCGAGTGTTCACAAGCTTGTTCATCAATTTGACCTAGCGACAAAGGTTTGGACAGCACATGATCTAGTTTCGAACTCGTCCGAGATATCATTGGAACAAATGTTCTCGGGAGTTTCATGAAGATGGGCAATAAATGTGGCCTGTAGTGTTCACAAGGTAATGTTGACGACAAACAACGAATTAATTTTGTAGCCTTACCAAAGTGCCATTTCTGTGAAATAAGTTTGAAATCCAGAATGCAATTTCTGATAAAAGATTTTCAAAGTTAGCCATATAACGAAAACAGCCCCACCCCCTGGACACCATGTTTTTGGACACTTGATATGAAGGAATTAGGTTGATGTTCAGCCAAGGAACATTTCTATGAAATAATTTCGAAATCCAGCCAGAGTTTACTGACAAGAAGACTTAAAAAAGTTTTCAAGATGACCATACAAGAAAAACTGCCCCACCCTCTGAGGGCCATATTTTTCAATGGAGCAGAACAAATGTTCTGTGCAAGTTTCATGTTGATTGGACAAAAAAAGTGGCCTCTAGAGTGTTCACAAGCTTTTTATTCTATTTGACCTAGTGACCTAGTTTTTGACACCACATGACCCAGTTTCGAGTCCCAGATATCATTGGAACAAATGTTCTGTGCAATTTTTGTGCCGATT
This sequence comes from Congeria kusceri, assembly GCA_027627225.1. Taxonomy (NCBI): domain Eukaryota; kingdom Metazoa; phylum Mollusca; class Bivalvia; order Myida; family Dreissenidae; genus Congeria; species Congeria kusceri. The sequence continues at coordinate 5,828,933 of CM051030.1, forward strand.
GGCAATAAATGTGGTCTAAGAGTGATCACAAGGGTAAATGTTGACGACAAACGACGCACAACAGACAAAACGACGTGCCGCATGGATGTGAAGCAGTTTTCCTTATATGGCTATATTGAAAACTTTCAAAATCTTCTGGTTTGAAACCATGTGCGTGATTTCGAAAAGATTTCACAGAAATATTCATTGGGTGATACTTGGATTCATTAAACTCTGGTGAGCAACCCAGTGCCATCATGGCCCCCTTGCCTTTAAATTATGATCAATTTATGTTTACCACAATTACGCATCACCGTATGTTTTATCAAGGGAATTGGAAATACTGTATTAAGCCTCAGGTTTCAATGGCATTCAGAAAACATGAACACATTTATTGTTCAGTATTCAATTTTTTCTTAAATATATACAACCGTATGTTTCTTCAAGGGAATCGGAAATACTATTCAAACGCTCACGTTCCGATGGCGTTCAGAAAACTCAACACATTCATTGTACAGTATTTTATCAGAAAGGTGCAGATAGGTTACAAGTAGGACAAAATCATACAGGGAACAAGTGTTGTCACTGTAATGCCCCCGATGTGTTTTGACATAATATATATTATATTTATGCTCCACACGAGAATATTAACCAAAGTGCAACAACTCCATAAATATAAAGTTCTGGTTCTTGTACTCCGCACTTCCTCTCAACGTCCTAAAATATTGAAGAATGAGTTATGGTCCTTGTACTCTGCACTTCCTCTCAAAGCCCTCTACCATTGTTTGAAGTATCGTTTGAATCCCTTTAATACTTCTCGAGTTATACTCCGCACAAGAAGCGGGACAGACGGACAGATGATGCGATCACCATAGCCCCCAAAAACTCTCTTCAGTGGCATAAAAATACAGCTGTACAATAATCGATAGTCTGCACAACAATTTCAGACTTGCCTATGAATAAATTGAACATAAAACAATTTGAACACATTGTACATAATAGTGAACACTCAAGTGGCAAAAACATGTTACACTAAACATTACAAAAATATTTTGTTCTATTTGGTCCCAAACCCAGCCATCTAACAGATATATACAAAGAAATTCCATATGCAATATACTTGCATCACTCCACAAAAACACATCAATGAACAAAAGAGCAACAAAAGTCTCGCATACTGTTGTGCGTAAATGTGCGATTCTAATAAACCCTTGATGCAATTCATATCAACATGAAGATTGACAAAAAATAATTAACTTTAGACAATATGCACATAATAAATCTGTAACAAATTATACGTAAATAATATGTATACGTAATGTCCTAATAGCAAAATACACAGCAATATAAATCTGACTTGATGTGATTTCATAGTACATAGTTCATACATCATTCAGATCAATCCACCGTGAAGATTTTGGGGCTTTGGAGTCGTGAATCTTAAGTTTAAAAACAACAAGCATTTGATTAAGTAGAGAGCCAATGAAAAGGATATAAGAACTTGTTCTCTGCAGATCTTCTCAATGTTCTCCATATATGAAGTTACACACTTGTTCTACATAGCAAGAGCAATCAAGAACAGCCATCGAAATCAGCTGTTTGACCAAGCCAGCCAGAATTCTTATATCACTACTTCATACGCCCAAAAATGTACGGCCTTGGGAATTTTTACTGAAACTGAAACATAGCCTCAGACGACCTCAGCAGCTCAGTTGCAATTTATTTTTGTTATACAATGTTTGTTGTCTGAGCGACAAGTCAATAGTTCTTTCAACTATAAAATCTTTCGTTGCTCAGTCGATGACGTAGTTTGGATGTACGACCAGGAACGGGTCTTCCTCTCGCACCAGGGTGTCCGTATCGTGCTTGGTCTTCTTGCTCAGCCCTGTCTGGGCCAGCTCAATCAACACGTGGTCCTGCAATGACATGCAATGCATCGGTAAGTAAAGCATCCACTATCGAGGGTTTGGGCAAGATTTCTTAATAGATGGTCCTGGAAAAAAATGTAACACCTCAACAAGCTCGCAGTGAGTAACACACCCTACAGAGATTTCTTAAGATATTCCTTTGGTTTTGGGGAAGGCTTCTTAACATTTTCCTTTGGTTTGGGGCATGATTTATTTTTCCTTTTCCTTTGGTTTTGAAAAAATTTCTGAACAGTTTCCTTTGGTTTTGAGGAAAGTTTTCTTAACATTTTCCTTTGGTTTTGGAAAAGATTTCTGAAGGTTTTCCTGTGGTTTTGAAAGATTTCTTAACATTATTCATTGGTTTTGGGAAAGACTACTGAACATTTTACTTTGGTTTAGTGCAAGATTTCTCACCATTTTCGGTAATTCCAAAGATCTTTCTCAAAAGACACCAAGTACTGGTTCTACCCAAGAAACAGACTCAAAAGCATCTCACTAAGTCTCAGACTTTTGACGCGATCGAGCTAAAAAAAAGGTTTAACTACTCACATGATGTACAAGTCTATCCAGCACTTTCTCAATGACTGTTTTCTTCTCGACCAGATCTGCCTCTGACTCAATCTCACTCTCCATCTCTCCCAGGTACCAGCTGATCAGGTTACTGCGTCTCAGGCCCGGACTGTCTTCACCTGCAATAGACATTTCCATAACTGTCAACCATATGTAAATCAAATTTCATACAAACTGCTGAAACAAAAAGTTCCATGACTTTTCCATGACATAGCTCAGTTTTCCATGATACAATCCAAACATACTTGAAGTCAAAATAGTACACTGATATCCACATTTTATTTGATCAACATAAAATTTTATTTATTTTGGTCGATTCGCGTTCTGTAGAATAGAATAGAATTGCTTGTAAAGCTGCAGTAAATGTCTTTCTATCATTACACTCTTGATAATAATTTTTCGTTACAATACATTTCACTGGATTGATCATTTTTAAGCACTTAAGACATATTCAAGGATACTTTTCAGCTTTCCTTTAATATTTTGAAAAATCCATGATTTTCCCCTGATCAAATCCAAATTATCAAAACTCCATGACTTTTTCCAGACAAAGCCCATTTTCCATGACTTTTCCAGATCCTACAAACTCTGTCAATCTAACATTTTATCCAACCATTGCACTCGAATATCACGCGTTTAATGGTTAACCTATTTTACACAAAATGTGGTAAAGCTTGTGATGTGTCGGTGATTTCCGATGAATTGAAATTAATCCTTTAGCAATAGCAGTTTAAATGTCAGTGGCAAAACACTGAATAGGTCAACTGCATCTGCACATGAACAAAAATGGCTAATTTAGGTAATAAAAGTTTTGTTATGGATGAAATAAGAAACAACAGACTGTCTGGTGAAAGTCATCCCACAAACCTTCCTGCTCCTCCTCAGCTTTCCTCATGTACAGCACCATGAGATTGGCCATCTGCTTGTACTCATCGTACGACAGTTTCAGCCCCTTCTTGGGCCCCTTGCCTGCCACCGCATCGGGAGCTGCTTCTACCGGGGTCTCTTGAGGGGTAGCTTCTTCTGTACAGATAATTTATTATTATTTATCGACCTGATCAGATGAAGATTTATACGATGCTTCTAGGGTGTAAAGAAGATATCCATATTATTTGGTCAGGTCTCATATTTATATGGCTTTGAAGTATTAAGATGTATTTCTGAAGAAAATTCATAGATTTTTCCCTAGACATCATTGGATTTCACAATTTTTTTTCACTCCTTAGGAGCTTTGTAAATACTGAGCCCATGTATTGTGACCACTGAAACTCCTTAGTAAAACTCCCTGATATTTCCCTGACCAGCATGTGACTTTCCCCGACAATTATTGTCAAATCACAATTAGTGTATAGTGGTTACAACGTACATAAATGCATTCGCCATTTTCCTCTTGTGAAAAGTTTTACTAAAATCTACATTTTATTCTACAGAATTATATTTTTATTGTCTAACCATCACAACTGTGTAATTATTTGTAAGATCATTTATCTCCCCATTTCACTTGATTTTTTTTTTTCAAATTGGTCAAATTTTCCATATTTTTCCCATATTTTTTTCATAATTAAAAAATTCCCTTATATTTCCCTGCAGCGAATTGTTTCACACTTTCCCTGTTTTCCAGAGTTAATGGCCACCCTGCCTTGGTTACCTTCGGTTTCCATAGGAACGTCAACTGGCTCCTCCTCCTCCTCTTCCTCCAGGTGTATGTCCGGCTGCTCCACCCGGATGATGGACTTGTTCAGCAGACGGAAGGCCTCCTTCACGTGCTTCGCCTGAACCTGAAACACAAATAGCAGAGATTTCAACTTATAATCTACAGTAAAACTTCTTGAACTCGAGGATTGATTATTCTAATACACTCGATAACTGAAACAAATTTCAAAGACCCGGCTAATGGATAAGAGTATCGAGCTCAGATGTTGGTCACTTGTCCTGCGTACCACCGACTTCTACATTCCGTAGATTGAGGAGATGATTCACGTATCTATGTAGCGTTTGTCTGGCAGTAAACTTCGCACATATTGAGAGTGGCAAATGGATTACGGAGAATTGCAAATGCAAATTAGGACAATTACTAGCTTTGGTAACAGCATTGGTATGTTTAAATGATTACACGTATTGTCTTGTCGGTGTGTACCATAAAACTAATGCTTCTAGTATGAATTCATCAATTCATCTATTGGTCAGCTTGACTGGTGGTTCAAGTGGTCAGTGTGACCGGTGGACCAAGTGGTCAGTGTGACCAAGTGGTTAGTGTGACCGGTGGACCAAGTAGTCAGTGTGACCAGTGGATCAAGTGGTCAGTGTGACTGGTGGACCAAGTAGTCAGTGTGACCAGTGGATCAGGTGGTCAGTGTGACCGGTGGATCAGGTGGTCAGTGTGACCGGTGACCAAGTGGTCAGTGTGACCAAGTAGTCAGTGTGACTGGTGGACCAAGTGGTCAGTGTGACCAAGTAGCCATTGTGACCGGTGGACCAAGTGGTCAGTGTGACCAAGTAGTCAGTGTGACCGGTGGACCAAGTGGTCAGTGTGACCAAGTAGTCAGTGTGACCGGTGGACCAAGTGGTCAGTGTGACCAAGTAGTCAGTGTGACCGGTGGACCAAGTAGTCAGTGTGACTGGTGGACCAAGTGGTCAGTGTGACCAAGTAGTCAGTGTGACCGGTGGACCAAGTAGTCAGTGTGACCGGTGGACCAAGTGGTCAGTGTGACCAAGTAGTCAGTGTGACCGGTGGACCAAGTAGTCAGTGTGACCGGTGGACCAAGTGGTCAGTGTGACCAAGTAGTCAGTGTGACCGGTGGACCAAGTAGTCAGTGTGACTGGTGGACCAAGTGGTCAGTGTGACCGGTGGACCAAGTGGTCAGTGTGACCAAGTAGTCAGTGTGACTGGTGGACCAAGTGGTCAGTGTGACCAAGTAGTCAGTGTGATCGGTGACCAAGTGGTCAGTGTGACCAAGTAGTCAGTGTGACTGGTGGACCAAGTGGTCAGTGTGACTGGTGGACCAAGTAGTCAGTGTGACCGGTGACCAAGTAGTCAGTGTGACCAAGTAGTCAGTGTGACTGGTGGACCAAGTGGTCAGTGTGACTGGTGGACCAAGTGGTCAGTGTGACTGGTGGACCAAGTAGTCAGTGTGACTGGTGGACCAAGTGGTCAGTGTGATTGTAGACCAAGTGGTCAGTGTGATTGGTAGACCAAGTGGTCAGTGTGATTGGTTGACCAAGTGGCCAGTACGACTGGTTGACCAAGTGGTCAGTGTGACTGGTTGACCAAGTGGTCAGTGTGATTGGTAGACCAAGCGGTCAGTGTCACACTGTGACTGGTGGACCAAGTGGCCAGTGACTGGTGGACAAAGTGGCCAGTGACTGGTTTACTAAGTGGCCAGTGACTGGTTGACCAAGCATTCAGTGTGACTGGTGGATCAAGCGGTCAGTGACTGGTGGACCATGCGGTCAATGTTACTGGTGTACAAAGTGGTCAGTGGTGACTGGTGGGCCTACCTCGTCCTGACAGTGCATCCTGGCCATGCCCTCTGACAGACGGATCATGCTCTCCAGCTGGCGCACCGTGATTCTCCAGGCAGACTTGGCCGCCCCCGTGCTGTCACGCTGCCTCAGTCGCTTGTACTCCTCTATCATGTAGTCCTGGGCCTCTCTGTTGATCTGATCACACAGGGAAAGCCAACAATAACCTTTCAATATCACTTTCTAAATGTATTTTAAGTGCATCAGGCAAACATCCGTAAAGCTCCAAAGTTACTTTTTACTGAATTTACTTTGTCATTATACAGTATATAACAAATTGAATCTATGTATTTGGACACTGTTTCTGATGCACTCAAAATTGGCATAATTACTTATTTCTCTTGTAACTGTTTTATTTCCAGAAAAGGAATATATAACTGCAATCTCTAGTTTTCGGACAGATAATTTCATACATGAATAAACCATTCAAAACCAAAACAAGGAAGGACAGCCTACTTTTGGTTTGAACTGCCTGGCAAACATGAGGTATCTGGTGATGTCCTCGACGCTGTAGATGCGGTCCACTGACTCCTCGTTGCGGCTGTGCAGGTCTACGATACGACGAGCTATGGCGTAGTCAGTCACCTGTGACAGATGGAAGGCACAGGTTGAAATTAGCCCAAACCTGAAAGCCCTTCGGACACTGGTAAATTTTAAACCGGCTTGCTCAGATTCTCAAGTGTTATATCAGCAGGTTTGTAACAAAATATTTTCTTGCTCTCAAGTAATAATATTAGAATTCTGGCTTGCTGGGCCAAACTTGCCATTTCACTGGCAAGTCTCAACACTGAAGCCTACCTCGTTGCACTCGTCCACCAGGATGAAGAACAAGTCAAATCTGGACATGATGGGGGCGGTCAGCGTGATGTTCTGCTTCAGTGACTTAGAGCGGTCGTACCGGCCACCGATGGGGTTGGCTGCTGCCAGGATGGAGGTTCTCGCATTCAGCGTTGCCTGTAAGAGGGTCACAGCAATCCAGATCAATTTCATGGTACTTGTTTGTTAATTTGGATTTTTTGCCGTTTTTTACAGTATTTCGGTCATATCACGGCGGTCAGTTAACCTAATCACACTTCTTGTGGGCAAGCTTAGCCGATGTAAGCTGTTTACCAGTTCTAAGTGCACATACTTATGCCAGCAACTGACAACTGCCCTACTTGAATCAGAGTTGGGGGGGGGGGGGAATGGCTGTAGAAAGCAGTTGGGGAAATGATAGCAGAGCCCATTGTGAGGGGAAAATTAATGTCATGTGGGAAATAATGAAAATTTATAAATACAAGAAAATTATGATTTTAAAAGGATTTCAGGCTGTCAACCAAGTTACCAAGAAAATATAGGAATATTTTCACCAAAAATATAGGACTTTTGTCAATTTTTTTAAATAGAAAATATAGGAATTTTATAGTAAAAATTAACAAGAGATGTTCGTAAACATGTATGCCCCCATTGTGAATATCTGCAATTGTTAAGAATATTTTTTAATATGCAATCCCAAGCGAGGTCTCGATATATGGTATCTATGTATGAAGTTTCATAAAAATATCTCGATGCGTTCTCAAGTTATTGAACTGAAACTGTTTTTCTATTTTTAGCAACAGCGACCTTGACCCCACCCACCCCATATGCAATCCCAAGCGAGGTCTCAATATAAGGTGTATATGTATTAAGTTTCATTAAAATATCTTGATGCGTTCTCAAGTTATTGTGCTAAAACCGTTTTTTCTATTTTTAATAATGGTGACCTTGACCCCACCCACCCCATAAGCAATCCTAAGCGAGGTCTCAATATAAGGTATCTATGTATGTAGTTTCATTAAAATATCTCGATGCGTTCTCAAGTTATTGAGCGGAGACCGTTTTTCTATTTTTAGTAATGGTGACCTTGACCTCGATCCCACCCACCCCAATGCAATCCCAAGCGAGGTTTCAATATAAGGTATCTATGTATGTAGTTTCATTAAAATATCTCGATGTGTTCTCAAGTTATTGAGCGGAAACCATTTTCTATTTTTAGTAACGGTGACCTTGACCTTTGACCTGTTGACTTCAAAATTTATAGGGTTCTTCATTTCCTCCCAAGTAACCAGCGTACCCACTTTCATGATCATAGGTCAAAGCGTTCTCAAGATATCGTACGGAAACGAAATGGTCTATGGACCGACCGACGGACGGACGGACAGGTGCAAAGCAAGATACCCCCACTTTTTCGAAGGGGGGCATAACTATAAAACTTCATCACAAGGATGATTTGGGATCATATTCTAGCCTGACAAGTCAAACGAGAAAATATAGGAATTTTATAGTAAACATTTACTATAAACTTCATCACAAGGATGATAATGGATCATATTCTAGCCTGACAAGTCGTACAGTTTGTGTTTTAATGGACAAAACATTTGCTAAACATATTCATGGGAATCAATTTGCAACTGAGACATGACATCAAACGAATTCACAGACCAATTTCAGAAGCGTGAAAGACCAAATTTATCAAAAAATATAGGAATAATTTTTAAAATATAGGAAATACTGGAGGTTTTTCAAAATATAGGATTTCTTATAAAGATATAGGAATTTAGGAATTAGTTGACAGCCTGGGATTTCTTTCATATCCCAGTATACAAACAATCCACTAGGGCTTTTCTAAAAGTTTTAACTTGAAAATACTGACCATTCTGTTGGTTTCCTTATCACGCAACCACTAAGACATCAGGGGAAGAAATTTTGGGATTCTTGGGGGAAAATGTATACACAAGAGGGGGGGGGGGGATTGGCCTGAAAAAAAACGTGGCAAATTGCCTGCTTGTAAGACAAGTATCTGCAAAAAATGGCACAGTATGAGAAAGTAATGGGCATTTACTGCTTTAAGCTTATCCGAGTAAGTTCTGATTTTGCACATGGAATTAACACTATCAAATGATTCAGCATACCAATCAAGTATTGTATATATTATCGTCAACTCCTGATAGCAGGGACTGGCAAGAAAACCTAGAGCCATCAAAACCGCAAGCTTAACCAAGTTCAAAATTGTGGGCTAATACAGGCAATAATTCATCGGCCGTATGTCCAAGTTTCCAAATGAACAATATAAAGATAGTGTTAACCATACTGTTAATACATATCAATTCAGTCTAGGGTTTTCATGCGTTCCTGAAGCCAATACAGGTTCCTGTTCTATGATAGTATTTACCAGTGTTGTGCCGATGATCATCATAAATTGATTAACAGCTTGTTAAAATTGTTCGATAGCGATAATCGATGTCACACTAACAAAATCGATCATCAGATTTGACGCACCAAATAAGGTCTGGGATGCCGAGTCACATATTTGTTGGAACTTTGTTTTGACTTCAACTGTTTAGTTAATATAAGTTCTGTTATCGTTTATTTGTTAACATTTATTACTAACACACAAAAGAAACAAAAATGCATCACTTAAATACCTTTTCTAACTTTAATGAACAGAAATATGTTTAGTAAATACAAACTTTTGAAACCAATTATAATTGGTCAAGTAGCACCTGACGAGGCAACTGATTCCAACCGGTGACTGATGTCATAGCACTAGTACGTACCCTGACTCCAGCCTTGGTGATGGAAATGGTCTGCTGTTCCATGGCCTCGTGGATCGCCACCTGGTCCTTGGGGTCCATCTTGTCAAACTCGTCTATGCAGCAGACGCCATTGTCCGCCAACATCAGCGCCCCCGCCTCGATCACAAACTCGTGGGATTCCTCGTCCTTCACCACCGCGGCAGTCAAACCTGCAATACACGAGGATGCCAGTCCACAACTGGTATTCACAGAGCTCCTTTGGGAAGTTTGAACTCTAGATGTACTCTTTTGGTAATTTCACTGTTGGGGGTATGGTGGCGGGGCCCTTCAAGACAGGAAATAAACAGGAACAAGAAACGTGGAAAATCCACGAACCAAATTTTTCGAACGAAATGCATTAAAGCAGCACAATAATGAAAGTTCTGGGTGCCACATGCATTTCTAAGCGAGGTCTCGTTATAAGGTATCTATGTATGAAGTTTCATTAAAATATCGCAATGCGTTCTCAAATTATTGAGCAGAAACAGTTTTTGTATTTTTAGTAACATTGACCTTGACCTCACCCGCCACATATGCAATCCCAAGCCTAGTCTAGATACAAGGTATCTATGTATAAAGTTTCATTCAAATATCTTGATGCATTCTAAAGTAATTGAGCAGAAACCATTTTTCTATTTTTAGTAATTAAGACCTTGACCCCACCCACCCTATATGCAATCCCAAGCGAGGTCTCAATATAAGGTATCTTTGTATGATGTTTTCATTAAAGTATCTCGATGCATTGTCAAGTTATAAAACGAAAACCGTTTTTCTATTTTTAGTAGCGGTGACCTTGACCCCACCCACCACATATGCAATCTCATGAGAGGTCTCAATATAAGCTATCTATGTATGAAGTTTCATTAAAATATCTTGATGCATTCCAGTTATTAAGCGGAAACCATTTTCTATTTTTAGTAACTGTCACCTTGACTTAGACCACACCCACCGCATATGCAATCTCAAGCAAGGCTTCGATATAAGGTATACATGTATGAAGTTTCATTAAAATATCTCGATGTATTCTCAAGTTATTGAGCAGAAACCATTTTTCTATTATTAGTAACGCTGACCTTGACCCCACCCACCCCATATGCAATCCCATGCCAGTTCTCGATATATGGTATCTATGTATGAAGTTTCATTAAAATATCTTTATGGATTCTAAAGTTATTAAGCGGAAAGCATTTTTCTATTTTTAGTAACGGTTACCTTGACCTTGACCACACCCACCCCATATGCAATCCCAAGCAAGGTCTTGATAAAAGGTATATATGTATGAAGTTTCATTAAAATATCTCGATGCGTTCTGAAGTTATTGAGCAGAAACAGTTTTTTAATTTTTAGCATCAATGACATTGACCCCACCCACCCCATATGCAATCCCAAGCGATGTCTCAATATAAGGTATCTATGTATGAAGTTTCATTAAAATATCTCAATCTGTTCTCGAGTTAGAGAGCGGAAACGAAAAGTTGACGCCGCCGCCCCGCCCGACCACCCACCCGCCCGCCCAAGGACATCTAAATTTTATGAATTGAAGAACATTACTCAAGTTGTTCCTCAGGAGCTTTGTGAATACGGGCCGAGAATGAACAGAACCAAACACTGCACAGTGAATCTTGAATACGGGCAGAGAATGAACAGAACCAAACACTGCACAGTGAATCTTGAATACGGGCCGAGAATGAACAGAACCAAACACTGCACAGTGAATCTTCAATACGGGCCGAGAATGAACAGAACCAAACACTGCACAGTGAATCTTGAATACGGGCCGAGAATGAACAGAACCAAACACTGCACGGCGAATCTTGAATACGGGCCGAGAATGAACAGAACCAAACACTGCACAGTGAATCTTGAATACCATCAATGTAATACTATGTAACGGCTATCCGTATTTATACATATATAACAATATACACACAAACGCGTCTTATTTAAAATTTCCCAATCACTAGTTCTGAAAATAATTACAAGTTTTAATGCAAACATTTAATGCAAACAGAAAAAAATGCAATGAAACGACCAACAAGTTCACTAATCTGCAATGGACCAAAATAGAAGATGGAGCGTAAAAATTCAAGGATTTCAAATGCAAGTGCTTTGTAGCCTGCAGAGTAAAAAGTAGGTCACCCGATTCAATCTCTTAAATATGCCTGACTAAAGTCTAGGCTTCCGCCAACATTCTCGAAAACTGTCCAGTTTCCTGGCTGCCAAATCAAACTGGTCAGAAAGAATCAATTAGGCGTGCTCTCATGTTGTCAAATGAAGTTGTAACTAATATGAAAACTCCCAAGGCCAAAAAAAATAGTGTTTCGGGCAATGATCTCAAAAAAGTTAGGAAGGGTCGGGATTAAGTTTTGTGTTTTGTTTAACTTTTTTTTTTAAAGACACATTTCGGTAAAAAAACACTGAAAATTATATCAAATCTGACGAATATGGATTTGAAGGAAAACAATTGTCACTAAAATTTTAGGGTCTGGAGGTTTTTGCTAAGTAGCGTTGGATTGCACGAAACACGTTTTTTTTGGGCCTAAAACTGACCTGCAGCGGTGCTGGCCTTGCCGCTAGTGTAGACAGCGCGGGGACTGAACTCCTCAACCTGTTTCAAGAACTGGCTCTTGGCCGTGCTGGGGTCACCGACGATGCAGATGTTGATGTCCCCACGTAGCTTCGTTAGTTCCATTGTCTGCTTGGGCACCCCACCAAACAGCATCAGCAAGATGCCACGCTTGATTTCTTCATTTCCTATGAAAACATATGACACGTTGTGGGCTTTTTTTTTCAAAGGCAGGGAATGGGGCCCAGGGGCTAGGTTTGCTTTATTTCTCCATATCCTATAAACCAGGCCAGAGAATAGAAATGGAGAAACATGTGGAGACTTTTTGGGGATAAATATGTATTCCAGAGCTTGGGGAATGGGTCCATTTCAGCCCTTCATCAGCCTTAAAAAAGCATTGGCACTTTGACGCTACGTACCGTGAATAGTTGGGAAGAGACTGGAGCAGAGGTTTTGGTAGAGGTTCTTGTCTCGAGACATGTCGTACACTTTCTGCCACTCCTCGTCAGTCATCTGCTTTTTCACGTTCTCTGCAGTCATCTCCTCCTCCTTCAGCGAGTTCCCTCCAAACTGCAATAGTGACAGGGGAGATAACTTCCAAACTGCAATAGTGACAGAGGTGATTACCTCCAAACTGCATTAGTGACAGGTGAGATAACCTCCAAACTGCAATAGTGACAGGGGAGATAACCTCCAAACTGCAATAGGGATAGCAGAGATAACCTCCAGACTGCAGTAGGATAGGAGATAGCCTCCAAACTGCAGTAGGGATAGGAGAGATAACATCCAAACTGCAGTAGGGATAGGAGAGATAACCTCCAAACTGCAGTAGGGATAGGAGAGATAACCTCCAAACTGCAGTAGGGATAGGAGAGATAACCTCCAAACTGCAAAAGCGATAGGAGAGATAACATCCAAACTGCAATAGGGATAGGAGAGATAACCTCCAAACTGCAATAGGGATTGGAGAGATAACCTCCAACCTGCAATCCCTATAAATAGAGAACACTAGGTTCGTGTTTAATACATACAAGTTTATTAAGCGAGGCTTAGAAAACCTAAACCACGAGCCTTGGTGAACGGTTCCTGTTTTCGTGCCGAGCAAATTAACTTATCCATATGTAACACTTACCTGGTACTCTATTTATCCCATCATTTTTTGTTTTTATTTTGAAAATAAACGAAAGAAAATCACTGAATAATATGATAAACATCAAACGACGTCACCAAAATAAACACAATGATGTCATTATAATGCACATGTACGCTGTATGCAACAAGGTGAAAATATAGCTAAATTTATCCCACAGGGTGTTATTTCGTCAATGCAGGCGCTATGATGGGATAACCTCCAAACTGCAATAGTGATAGGGGAGACACGGATATAAATTATGAATACTCTACATACAGTTTTAGTTAAAAGGTGCTGGAACTCTTCCCTCTAATGTGTAGTGTGATGCGGAAATTATTAAACCTTCCAACAATGAGAGAAATATGAAGTCACAATGCATTTCAAAGTGTGAGGGCGTTTTCAAATGAACCGAATATAAACGCTTGAAATGTACCAAACTATGCAAATCCTACCCTTGCATTTGTGGAGGTGACTGTACAAGCCAGATAGGCCATGCGGTAGTTCAGATCACGGACCCCTAGAGCCTTCAGGCCGCGGACTCCCTCACTCTCGTAGCCTTGTTTACCGGACACCTTGGCTCCTGTTTCCGCTCTTGCACCTGAAATTGAACAAACTTGCAAACTTACATTAGGGTGGCCACTGAAACTCTTGAGTAAAATTTCTTATTTGCCCTGATTTTATCCCTGAACTTAATTTGAACTGTCGCAAATGTGTTATTATATGTATGATACTTTATTTCACTTTTTTAATTTCTCTTCAATTCCCAGATTTTTTCCTGCAGGATTTTTTTTCACACTTCCCATTTTTAGGAGTGTTGTTTTTTTCTTAAAAATTCCAAAATCTATAAACAACACTTAAAGAGACCTGAAAAGAATGAAAATGTACCTGTATATAACTTTACCTACATTAACTGGTCTAGACATGGAGCTGACATTTCCTGTTAGAAACATGATGCGGAATGGCATTACCTGGTATAGACATGGAGCTGACATTACCTGGTATAGACATGGAGCTGACATTATCTGGTATGGACATAGAGCTGACATTACCTGGTATAGACATGGAGCTCACATTACCTGGTATAGACATGGAGCTCACATTACCTAATATACACAATATGACATACCTAGTATAGGCATGGAGCTGACATTACCTGGTATAGACAGGGAGCTGACATTACTCAATATACATATGGAGCTGACATTACCTGGTATAGACATGGAGCTGACATTACCTGGTATAGACATGGAGCTCACATTACCTGGTATAGACATGGAGCTCACATTACCTAATATACACAATATGACATACCTAGTATAGGCATGGAGCTGACATTACCTGGTATAGACAGGGAGCTGACATTACTCAATATACATATGGAGCTGACATTACCTGGTATAGACATGGAGCTGACATTACCTGGTATAGACATGGAGCTCACATTACCTGGTATAGACATGGAGCTGACATTACCTGGTATAGACAGGGAGCTGACATTACTCAATATACATATGGAGCTGACATTACCTGGTATAGGCACAGAGCTGACATACCTGGTATAGGCATGGAGCTGACATACCTGGTATAGGCATGGAGCTGACATTACTCAATATAGACATGGAGCTGACATACCTGGTATAGGCATGAAGCTGACATTACCTGGTTTAGACATGGAGCTGACATACCTGGTATAGGCATGAAGCTGACATTACCTGGTATAGACATGGAGCTGACATTACCTGGATTAGACATGGAGCTGACATACCTGGTATAGGCATGGAGCTGTCATTACCTGGTATAGACATGGAGCTGACATTACCTGGTATAGACATGAAGCTGACATAATGTGGTATAGACATGGAGCTGACATTACTCGATATACACATGGAGATGACATTACCTGGTATAGACATGGAGCTGACATTACCTGGTATTGACATGGTGCTGACATTATTCGATATACACAGGGAGCTGACATTACCTGGTAACAACATGGTGCCCACATTGCCTGGTATACATGGAGCTGACATAACCTGGTATAGACATGGAGCTGGCATTACCTGGTATAGACATGGAGCTGACATTACCTGGTATAGACATAGAGCTGACATCGGGCACAACTATGAGGGTGCCAGTGAAGTCACACTTGTCCCCAGCCTGTGCCATCTCCACAGCCTCCGCCCGTAAGATCACCTCCACACTGCAAGAAGTGAATTCAATTTGTTTTGATGCATTCAAATTTCAATTTACTTATTTTGGACTCCAGCTACTACATGTAATCTGTCTTGCATCATTTTGAAGCATTTGTTTTCCAGTTGCAAACTTCAAAAGCGCTAGCATTTTTTTTGAATACCTAGAATCAATCTGAATGTCAGACAGCTTTTTCAAAGATACTTAACATTTCTTTAGAAAACATTTTCTCGGTCCAGCAAATTTTATTTCGATGCAGGAAGTTATGGGATGCTGTCAGACTGAATGTCTCAGGCAGCAACTGACATATTTGTAGAGTTTTTTAGGAAGTCTGTACACGCATCTCACCCAGAGGTCCAGATAAGGTTTTAATACACGCGTTAATTACGCACAAACATTCGGAAGATACGCAGAGAAAAATAACATTTGGGTGTACATACAAGCCGAGAAATTAAAATGTGGGTGTAAATTTATGCACGATATTTATCGTGTTCGCGTTCTTTTAGTGTCTGGAAGACAGAAGACGAGTTTGCACATGCCTTCCTAATTGAATGTGCACAGGGTTAAGTAGTTAGGCTAGCAATCAACGTTTTAAGCTGTTAAGAAGTCTTACCTGTAAAATTATTGTCTTTAAATATTGTTGCTATACATTATTCTGATAGTGACATATGTTTTTTCCACACAGTGTAAGTTTCATGGGTGTAAATTAACCAATAAATAGCCTATACAGACTGTACATTTACCTCCATAAATTCTGGACAGGGTGTACATTTACTCCCATATTTTCAGAAGTACGCGTACATTTACTGGTTAGCGCGTAATCGTCGTACATTTACTGGTTAGCGCGTAATTGTCGGACAGTAGCATCATCCGGACGTTTTTAAATATTTGCATTTCGTATTTTATCATTATAATAGAAATAAACGCTTATATTTTTTAGTATGTTTCGTTTAACTTCGAAAATAGTGAGTTTATTTTTTGGTAAAACCCCAAATGTTTACGTTGATAGTCTGACACGCATGCAACTGTCGTCTGGGGAAGTAAAATGACGTGCGTATGCACGATAAAATCCCAATTTGGGGCCCAGAGAGGGTTTGTGATAGTTTTGGCTGTCTGCTCATTATAGCAGACGAACTCTGGCAGAACATTATTTCACCCGCTACGACGTCAAGGACGGGCGTAGTAGCTACATAGATACGTAACGTCTAGTAAACTCTTTAAACGTCATGCTTCCATATTTGTTTCAACGCCTTACTTATATTCTCTAGTAATTATTAAATCATTTGATAGTGGTATTATTTTGATATAAATTACGCATCTGATTATTTATTTGTTGCCTAATAAAGATTAAAATACAGTTATAAAGCATTCATCCATATATTTAACTGTTAAAAAAAACGTCAGGGAAATACTACTGTCAACGTGAAAAAGACCGTGTTTTATGTACCCCTTGCAGGGCCTCTATTGTTGCGCATGCGCACAAGTGAAACTTGTTTTGTTTACATACGCAAACGGGTAATCAACCCAGAATATTACACGCGAATTTTCATCGTTTAGTTTGTATATTTCGTCCGACAAATACTCGCTCACCAGTACCCCCAGCTGAAAAGCATATCTGGAGCACTGATCTCACCTCCTGGGAATGCTGCCCCGAGGCAGTTCAGCCTGTGTCTCCTGGATTCGCACTTTCTGGAAGTCGACGAACCGCGACTTGTTCACGTCCAGCATGAACTTTGACCGGTTATTGCACACTGGATTACGACAAATGCTGGGCTACAAAAGAAATACCAGTAGATGTATTTTTGTTTTTTTGGTAACAAAATACCAACTCACCACCACGTCTCACCCGCCATCTTCACTTAATACACAACAAGAGGGCCATAATCAGATGGGAACCAGACTAGTAAACACGGTCTTTACTTTGATGTGCTTCTATTGTAATAATTATAACAGGCTAACTATCCACGTCGCAAAATCTATAGAACGATTGGTTATAACTATTTATTTTTTTGTATTTGTATATTTCTAATAACAACTTTTCAGTCAAACTTTTTTTTTAGAAAATCAATTGACATTACGACGAGATTAGATTGACAATGCGTTTAGGCATTCAGGAAGCTAGGTCTTCATTGTTTGATAAAGATGTTTTGTAAAAACATATGTATCCCACCAATGGTATCTGTCGGCGTTTGACCTTAGTAGGCGTGGTAATAAATCCCACAGTGTATTGTCTATTCTACAAAAGAAGTACTGAGCTGAGCAGCTGACCAGTGTGTATTTGAACTGACCAGTGTGTATTTGAACTGACCTGTGTGTATTTAAACTGTTCGTTGTGTATTTGAACTGACCTGTGTGTATTTGAACTGCTGCTCAACATCCTTGATCACCGTCCTGCATTCGAGGCACATGAAGGTTCCGCTGATCAGCTCCGGGTGGACAGGATGGGTCCGCACCACTTGACCGGTGATCCGCAACAAGGTGCCGATCTTGGATGTGGTTAACTCGCGTACTCTGCAACCATGACCAGCAGGCATATAAATTACCATTCAGAGGTTACGGGCCAACCGGGCTCATAACCATTAAAACTTTAAGAGCCCAGCCTTACAATCATTTAGCCACTTAAATTCATTAGAACAAAACATTTTTAGCGCAATTTTGGCTAGTATAGCCATTGGTTTGTTCAGGATTTCAGAGTCTGTATAATAAATAATGTTATAATAAATTATGTAGTTTAAGGTATTCAACCCATCATACTCAATGTCTAGAACACCACAAATCATATCATTTTCTTGGAGGGCATCCATATCTGGACTCTTCTGCAAAATTTTAGGAGATTTCACCGTTTGGTTTGTCAGATAAAGTTAGTTAATTACCATACCCCCTCTTTTGCTAAACACACCAAAAACTGAAAAGCTATAGGCATCTTTATAAATGAAATACTTTATAAATATTTCATAAACTCCATATAAATATACATTAATGAATGCTATATTGAACACATATTATGAAAATAATCAACAATTACTCTAAAATGAATTTATATATAGTAATATGTACTCATATTGCTAATTATATTTATCATCGATGAGAATTTTCCTGTTACATTTTTTTAAAGCCATAAACAAAATGTGATAAACTTGCTTATTTTATACATGTTCTGAATCTAAACCATAATATATTTTATTATTGGACTATAAGCCACACAAATAAGGCAAAAGAAATAAACTTTACCATGCATATTTGAAATTAAGACATTTTTTAACACTACCCCTATACAAAATTAAGCCGGATTTTTTTTTCAGAAAAACCTTCTTAAAATCTTTTTAAATAATTAAGGTGAACCTAAGAAAGATACTCCCAGTGTTTTTTTTCAGTGATTTGTGAATATGCACTTTTCTGTGAAATTGTGAAAAATGCGTCGTAAACGCCAAAATTGTGAAGAGGGAAATACAAACTACATGTAGTATCAAATAATAACTAGTGATTTTGTTGTATTTAATCACACTTCAAGTACAAACATGATATTAAAGTGTGATCTTTACATTCATGAAACCTTACCATGAAACATTCCAGTTAAATTTCACTCTTTTGCAGATTTGATATTGTCAATTATTCTTTAAATTAGCAAAATGTCCAATTGCTTCACTTCAGTCAGACACCAGAGTCAATAGAAATGTCACATGATTGAGATGTAAAAGGCTCATTAAGGGACAAAACAGGGGTTTCATCAATGTTATTTTTGTCACCACTATCAGTATGTGAATCTGACTAACTTGCACTCGTTACTGTCAGTAAATCTACTTGTGAAGACACTAAAGTTGAAACTGTTGAACTGCAGCACAAATTGTCTTCGGGGGCTTCACTTACTATTTTATCGCTTAAAATTGCCTGTTTGAAACGATGACTCCTGTACGATTAGCTTGTCTTTTTATATAAAAAAATTCACATAGTACTGAGTTTCGAGAAAAATGCATTGTGATTACTTACACAAAAAAAACAAGACGAAAATAATCTGCAGTGTTTACACTTTAAAAATCCTTCAAACGATTGATTCAATACAGATTATAACCCAATGAGCGTTTACAGTGACCCCGATGAGAACCGACTGGTTCACGAAAATATCGATAAAACATGACACGAGTCCTGTTAAAATCGAGTAACTTTTCAAAGCGGTGTAGACTTAAAACTACTACCGAAAATTTATCCTGTGTAAACAAAATTCACAAAATTAAGATTTCATGAAAATGAGACCAAAAAAACGCTGTACTCCCATAAAACTTTCAAAAATTCTTAGATACAAAATATAACCAAAATATTAAATGAGTTCCATAACTTTTGAACATAAAACATTCAAATTAGTCTTTGTTTCATCATTGAATATTCTATTATAAACAATATTTATTCAGAAAGTCTAAAACACATAATCTAGAAGTGTGAACAAGAGTTGTATTAATTAAATTAACAATTACTACATTTTATAAATGAAATAAATATATTTGTGATAGACAAAACCAATATGTGCTGCATTGATACATTTTAATCTAAAAATTTAAAACGTTCCAGGCCATGTCCATCATGAACTTTACTGGGTTTAAAAAATGGCTGTTTTCCACACAAAAAATCTGCTAATTTGTGTCACAAAGTTTCGAACGTCTGTCTTGCAACTGTAATATAGGGCTTTCCATTCGTTATATTTACATGTTAAATACTAAATAAACTGTCCGCGCCTTCACAGTTGAATGTTTTGTTGGTACATAAACCGGAACCAGCGATGTCCTCTGCCGTAGTATTTTTATCATGTCAGTATAGGCAAGAAGACCCAGAGAATCAATGTTTCTGGCCTTCTCATTTTTGAACATCAGCTGGTTTCCCCCAGCTGTTGATTATATGGGAATGCGACTGCTACTAGCGATGCCTCTGGTGGAACACTAACAGCTTGGTCGCCACCCAACATGTCGCCCATCGTACTGGATGTTTGTTTGCTTTTCTGAACAGCAGCATCACTGAAAATAGTTTTCAGTACACAGTTTTACAGTAGATATTACTTACAGACTGATTTAAATTTACACAATAATTGCTTTAATAATTGTTAGATATGACACCGATGTCAGTTGAGTAAATGCCAAATGTTGAATTTTTAGACATGTTTTAGTAACCGACTTGTGAATTGATGGCATTGGCAATATGGAAATTGTAACATAATTCTTTCAAAGTATCATTATGTCAAACATAGAACCTTGTTTAAATAAGCTTGTAAACTTGTACTTCATTGTAGTATATTTCCAACATTTATGTTCCGTGTGTTAATAAAAATCAAACATTTTTATTTAAAATATTTACAAGACCATTCACGAGTCGTCAATATCTTATTAACTACACCATACAAACAAATTGCTTTACAATTAATTAATGAACTGATACTAACCTGTACACAGCTTGGTATTTACCACAGCATTAGGCTTGACTTGGTTTCTTTGTCAGTTTTCCAATAGAGAACATTATTGACATGACATTAGTCGAATGTTACAATATTTTCACGTAGACATAAACAGGCAAACAAATGCACTTCTCGGTACTTTTCCGACCACACTGTCACAGTTCATGGCAGCTGATTATAGCCGAAAAAAATTACATCGTTACTGCGTCTTTTTTCTTGAAAATCGACCTCTTTTACTACGTTTCATCAGTCAGAATGATTATATATCAAGGTAAATAAACGCTGTCATATGCATATAAAATAGAGTAAGCGTTCAAATAATCATGATTTCCAAAGGGAACAAACTCCTATTCTTCTTTCGTTTTAATCATACTCTTTACATTTGAATAGTTATTTTATATCTAATTTGCTTTTAAAAGCGATGATATTAAAATATGAAACACATACTACAGTGTAGCTACAGAAATAAATATTTTTTAAAGATGTTGTGTATGCATTACGAACGCGAACGGTAATGTACGGACAGCTAGGGCTTTCGTCGAAATTACACGGAAATTAACGAGCTAATGATGGGTCGAATACCGTAACCGCTTCACTTTTGGCTGGTTATTTACAGTATGCGGTTTGCCAACTGGGCTAATTACTGGTTGGATCCAGTTGACCTGCTGCAGAACAACAGTCAACTCACCATTGGTGACTGTGCGAGTGTTAATTTATATCCTTGACCAGAAAGCACATTCAGACTATGCAAAATCTCTAAACCAATACATGTATACCTGTTCTGAGCAAGTTACATGAAGATTCGGCTAAAATTGTGGCCTCTAGAATGTTCACAAACTCGTTTTTTTTTCAATTTGGCCTGGTGACCTAGTATTTTATCACATGTGACCTGGGTTCGAACTTGTAAGATTTCTGAGAAAGTTTCATGATGATTGGAATACAAATGTGGCCTCAATAGTGTTCACAAGCATTTTAAAATTGTCAATATATCCAAATAAGGAAAACTGAACCCCCTCCCCTCCCCTGGTGGCCATGTTTTTCAACGGACCGGAACCATTTTCTTACTCGGCCAACATATGGTACGAACAAATGTTCTGAGCAAGTTTCATGTTGCTTGGGCAAAAATGTGACTTCCTGATGTGACTTCCAGAGTGTTCACAAGCGTTTTCTATAGCCCAATTAGGAAAACTGCCCGACCCCCCTGGCGGCCATGTTTATTGACAGACCAGAACCATTTTCGAACTCGGCCAAGATATCATACGAACAAAGGTTCTGAGCTAGTTTCATGTTGATTGGGCAAAAAATGTGACTTCTAGAGTGTTCACAAGCTTTTCTATAGCCACATAAGGAAAACTGCCCCGCCCCTTGGCGGCCATGTTTTTCAACGGACCGGAACCATTTTCGAACTTGGCCAAGATATCATAAGAACAAAGGTTCTGATGAAGTTTTATGTTGATTGGGCCAAAAATGTGACTACTAGAGTGTTCAGAAGCTTTACCTGTAGCCATATAAGGAAAACTGCCCCACCCCCTGGCAGCCATGTTTTGCAACGGACCAAAACCATTTTCGAACTCAGCCGAGATATCATTAGAACAAATGTTCTGAGCAAGTTTCATGTTGATTGGGCAAAAAATGTGACTTCTAGAGTGTTCACAAGCTTTTTCTTCAATTTGACCTAGTGACCTAGTTTTTGACCCCACATGACCCAGTTTCGAATTCGTCTGAGATATTATTGGGACACATGTTCTGACCAAATTTCATAAAGATTGGCCAATAAATGTGGCCTCTAGAGTGTTCACAAGGTAAATGTTTTCGACGCATGACAGACAAAAGGCGATCACAAAAGCTCACCATCAGCACATTGTGCTCAGGTGCGCTAAAAACAGACAAGTATGACGATATCTGATGTACAAAATCAGCTTAGTATTACAAAATACAAAACACCGGCATTTAGTGTGTCATGAAATAAAAAAAGAAGAAAGAAACCACACAAGTATCGCCTTAATACAGGCGTGTACTTTCATATGGCGATGCCAGTATCCTACCACTTACCATAATCCATGACACAAATGTGATCTCTTTTGACCATTTTAGTAAAATCAGCGTTTTTCCTCTATATAGTCAGTTCCGGAAAACAGTACCATTCCCAATCAGATTTTCTGACCATTTTTCCCAAATTGAAGTAAAAAAATTCCCAAATGTAAGAAAAAAATCCAAAAAACCCCTGAAAAGATCGACGATGTTCCTGTATTTTACTTTTGATTTACCCAACCTCCACGCACAGCTGCAGGGCCTTCCCCAGGCCGTTTTAGCGCCCCGGTGCACGGGCACTTAAATTTTAAATTGAACATATCCGGGGCGCCTAAACTTAGTGTTGCGCTTATAAACATCACCCGGGGCACGTGTATTTTATCAATTAATTAGCTGTGTTGACTGCAGCCGACCGACAATTCCTGCTGTGAAAGCTAATCTCTTATGTCACAATCAGGGATTTCACTAGGATTTTAAAATAGGAATCCTCGAGTCCCAAATAGAAAAGAAACAAATTTAAGTATGTGACACGCGAGAGGGAATGGAATTTTTAAAATTTATACAATATATGACAGTTATAAATAAAATAATCATCATGACAATAATAAAAATAATAACTATTATTGGGTTATGTAATTATAATGATAATACATAATACTTAATCATGTCTTATGAAACAATATTTTTGTACCCAGACATGGCGAAAGACCGTCACAATTTACAGGCCAGACTGTCCTACGGAGAGGAAAAATTTACAGGCCAGTTGTGAACTTCACAGGCCTCAACTTTTGGTATTTAACATTCACCACTTAAGAGTTTTTATTCTTAAATTTTAATGTGCCAATATTTAACTTTACTTTTATTTTTTCAATATAATGACATACACAAAATTGAACATTTTTCATCACTTTATAGAATATAGTACACCTCCAGTACAATGAGGAATCACAAGTTTGTGTCAAATCCTTTGGACGCCCTTCACACCATGAAGATTGAAATTTACGTTAGTATTTGGTGACTTTGGTAGGTGGGGAATGCGTTTTATCTGACGGAGCAGTTGTTTTTTTATTCGGCATTGCCCCCTTAACATATTTTAATTTGTCGAAGGCACTCATGGTTTGTACTTATAACACTTGAATATCACCGAAAATGTACGATAGATTTCGATAAATATTTTCGCAAAACACACACTGTTCGTATTAAAAACTCACTTGTTTACGTATGGCAACGAATCCGAATACACAGGAACAGGTAACTGCGAAATAATTTTGTTGTGAAAACTGCGAAGAGGTTACAAACTTTGGAAATGGAAACAAAAAAATTACCGGACAGTAAGTCCGACGATATTGGATTTCACCGTCGGCCTTTTAAAATTTTCGTCGGCAATGTCCGACGGGCCGACGGTCTTTCGCCATGTCTGTGTACCAATAATTAATTTTAAAACAGGTAAATTCTGGACAATTAGCAATTGATGGTCTAAACTTGTTAACTGATTTGTAGGTCTATTTAAGTCATGATGCGTCGATTACAGTACTGCAGGCAGGTACCAATACGTAAGTTACTGTCAAGTAGTGTAATTGTGAAACAGGTTTTACAACAAAAAAACGTGATATTAAACACCAAATTATGTGTTTGCCTGTGTTGCAAATGTTTTGCGATCTGTAAAGTCAGCGACGAAAATTTTCTCGGGGTCGCGGAAATATGTGACATTGCAAATGTTTGTACTAAAATTACCACCAGTATTGTTAGTTTATGTCTTGTCATAGGTGTTATATACTAGAAAGTTCCTTAATATATGATTATTAAACGATGCTTTTATATTCCTGTCAGAATTCAGCCCTTGATTTTCGTATTAAATTTCTGTCAAAACAAAAACTCCTATCACCGCATTACTCAATTTACTGAGATTTAGTTGTTATTCATGAAATTTGAGTGGCAATATAAATTAATGAAATCAGCTGAAGCTGTATTTCACTCATTTTAACAATGTTGTTTGTTTTAAGTTGTCAAATATGTTCTAATTGTTCTTAATTGGGGACACCTTTTGTCACATTTTGGCGATTTCGCACATTCTAATTGACTCATGGATTAAAGCACAGCAATAAATGACAATGTCATTTAATGAAAATTTACAGTAACTCTCTGAAATGGTGTGGGTGGAGCTAAGTGACTGCTGTGGGCGGAGCTAAAGGACTAGACTTTGACAGCTGCAGTGTGTACTGGGGCCGATATTGATTTTATCGTGACTACTGTCGAGTTTACTGCAGGCACTCATGTATGTGTTCAGTAACTGGGTATACGCAGTACGCGAAAAAGCATGCATCCCAAGGACTCTTGGCATGGGTTTGACATGCGTCGTTTCGAAAAATTATGCGTCCAAATATGCTTGATTTTGCGTTTCCGAGATCCCAGACAATGGCCGTTTTTCACTCAAGAAACATGTACACCCACTCTACAAAGTCAGTGAATGATCAAAGCGAGTCGCACTTCGCAGAAAATTTTAATAATTTACAGTTATTACTAAGCCGCAATCGATCACCGTGAAGCACCGCCCTGAAGGCGGAGTTTCAACATGCAGTAAATCGATATGAGCCAATAGAAACGCTCAGCTTATCTTCGCTTTGGAATAACATTATGACTGACCAATCGGCGCAGTTGGCATGTATCCACACACAAGTAACCTTATACGCGCGGCAAGCGTATTATCGACCTTAAAAGTAAATGAGCTTCCGTACTTTATAATATGCACACTTATTTATAAATTTCATAACTTTAAAAAATAAACTGCGAAAAATCAGTCTCAAATACGCTAATATGAAATAATAATCGGAAAATCCTATCCACTGTTACTGCTCAGTGTTGTAGTTTTGTAAACACAAGTGGTCTTATTTATGTACATGTATGCCATGTAAAACCGTGTTTTCTGCAAAAGAGCGTGAAATGTCTGCTGACAACCACGACGTCACGTTCCATGCATGGAAAGCGTGCGTGTACCGACCATGTGCTTTCTAAATACAGGTCTTTAACATTTGACACGCGTAGGCACAACGTGCTTGGGGAAATTCTCCCGCCGTTTTTGCAAGAACCAAGCATGTATGATATACATGTATTTCAATCATGATTCTTACAATGACGCTTTGTCTTTTAAAAGACTAGAGGTATACTGTTTAAATGGTGATGTTTCGTTTATTTCATTTCGTTTAAACGTTTACAAAAACTTAAAAACATGTTAGCCTTAATTTGAAGAGCTAAAACGCACCAGATAACGTCATATGACACGTTGCAAAAAAAAAATTCAACGTAGGGACCGGGGCGCCTGAGAAAAATCCTGGGTTACTGTTAACAGCTAGGGGAAGCAACTTACTGTTTTTACATCTTTTATGACATTTTTTTAAATAAAAGTGATAAAATTCCCATTTTGGCTGAAAATGACAGTAATTTTCCCAATTTGACCGGTACCGGTACCATTCCCAATGTGGTGAGGAAAAACGCTGAAAATTCATATATTTAATCACAATAGTGGGAACATATTATTGGCCAGGACTTACTTTAGTCGTGATGGTACATCAGTAAAGCTGACATAGAACTCTTTGTTGGGTGGAATCTGGCCCCAGTCCTTTGCATAGTTCCGCACAGCTCGACACAAGAATGGATACACCCTGAAACGAGATGTGTGTGCCAACCTTAGTGTCTAAACCTTAGATTTGGAATATTGCTTTCAAGCTACATGTAAGCTTTGCAGGGCCCTCTCTCTGTTTTGGGGGATGCCACCCGCAGCCCTCAGATGGGCGAAATTTGGCATCCATTTTCTAACAAGAAGGAATTTTTTTAAACAACATTATTACTTTTAATAGTCTGTTTAGCCGGGACAGCTAGCTCAGTTGGTATGGCGCTGGACTACAAATCTGAGGATCGCGGGTTCGATACCCAGCCCGGCCACATAACTTGTGTGGGGATTGGTCATGAAATTATTTCTACGGCCATTCTCCCCCTGCCTCTGATTCAAGTAGGGCAGTTGTCAGTTACTGGCATAAGTATGTGCACTTAGTACTGGTAAACCAGCTTACCCAGGAAAAGTGTGAGTAGGTTAACTGACCGCCGTCATATGACTGAAATACTGTTGAATATGGCGAAAAATCCAAACAAACAATTCATTCAATAAACCATTCTATATACGTCAGTTGCTATATTATAGTAAGGAAAATACAGTCACTCTAATTGAAAGTCTTTCTTTACAGGTTAAAAATTAATTATGTTAAGTTCTGTATAAAATGTTCACTTCTAGGGGAATACCTAATTGAAAGTCTTTTTTAACAGGTTAAAAATTAATTATGTTAAATTCTGTTTAAAATGTTAACTTCTAGGGGAGTATCTTACCTTTTAAGGCGAAAAATGACACTGTTTTTGCTGGGCGAAGATTGAGGGCCCTGCTTTGCTATCAAGAACTACCTTATTTTGAAATTTATTCAACTGTACTGGTTAATATGGAACAGTAAAATCATACACTAACAGTCATTGTTCTTTTCACACTGTTAAACACATTCATCAACTGAACCTAAACTTAAGAATAATTGAAAATATAAGATTATGCTGGTAGTGCACTTTGACAGTGTAAACACTCTGTCAGACAATGGCATTTCCTCTTACCAACATAATGCCTTATTGTCGAATGAAGGTACACTGAAGTTACAGAGTATCAACAATGTTCTACCAGAAAAGACACATTTGTTTGAATGAAATTGAATTTCTTAAATGACATTTTTACACACTAAAATAAATCACACTACTCTTTGTTATATTCACTACTTTCAACATCTTGGTAGACATGTAGGTTTGTATGCAAACTACTCAATGCAAACACAACAAGGCAGTCCAAAGGACAGCTATATCCCCTGCCGTGATCCTTCATTAGATTTAAAAGGTGACTTTCAAGTATCACACTGACCTTAATCTGGCACAGTTGGACCAGATATGAACGCACAGTTTTAGAAATTTAGATATGGAGCTGACACGAAAATGGAGGCTCAAACATTTGACCTTAAAGTGTGACCGTGACCTTGAAGCGGCAAGACTGCTCCATGCCTTCTGCACATCGCCTCAATGTGATAAACATTTGAGCCAAGTTTTATGAAAATCCTTCAAAGGGCATAGGAGATATTGAGCATACACAAAAATGGAGGCTAAAACATTTGACCTTGACCTTGAGGTGGCGTTACTGACTTATGCCTTCTGCACACTGCCTCAATGTGATAAACATTTGAGGCAAGTTTCATGAAAATCCTTTAAAGGGCACAGGAGATATAGAACGGACATGAAAATACAGACTCAAACATTCAACCTTCAGGTGTGACCTTGAGTTGGCGCGACTGGCTTATGCATTCTGCACATGGTCTCAATGAGCAAAACATTTGAGCCAAGTTTCATGAAAACCCTTCAACGGGTATAGGGGATATGAAGCGGACACGAAAATGGAGGCTCAAAACTTTAACCTTTAAGTGTGACTTGGACCTTGAGCTGGTGTGAAAGGCCCAGGCCTTCTGCACATCGTCTCTATGACCTAAACATTTGAGCCAAGTTTCATGAAAATTCTTCAAAAGGCATAGGAGATATGGAGCAGACACGAAATGCAGACTCAAATATTTGACCTTTGAGTGTGACCTTGACCTTGAGCCGGCGTAACTGACTCATGCCTTCTGCACATCGTCTCAATGACCTAAACATTTGAGCCAAGTTTCATGAAAATCCTTCAAAGGGTATAGGAGATATGGAGCTGACACGAAAATGTTACAGACGGACGGACGAAGGGCATTCCTATAACCCCCCTCCTGCTTCCCAGAGGGATTAATAATCTGCATAACAATCAACTTGTTGACTAATCCTTAAAGGGCCAAAATAGCTGACGGAGCGATAAATTTGGGGGTATCGACTGTCTAAAAACATTCACATTGCACAACAGTCAACGTGTTGACTAATCCTGAAGGCTACTTAAGGTTAATGCCTTCCGCCAACAGTATTAAAATATCCACCTGTAATATTCTTCCAGGATGGTTGTAGCCAGTTGCTGGTTGTACTTCTCCACATCTTCATAGCTGACTGTCAGAGTGTTGCGCTCGGGACGAATGAGCTCCTGTACCTCCCCCAGGTACTTCTGCTCACCATCAACACTGAACCTGTAACATTACTGATTGAATATACAATCATTTTATGCATACAGTAGTCTACACAATAATTACATGGAAAGACTTGCCCATTTGCAGACATGCCAAAAAGTGCCAGACCAAAGGACTAAACTGGATAAGGTATGACACTTTCCGCCTACAGTGGATTTATGTTCAGACGAGACTTCATTGAAAAAAAACCCACCATAAAAGCAGAAAGTGCCGTCCCGAATTAGCCTGTGTGAACTGCACAGTCTAATCCGGGACGACACTTGATGCACATGCATTAAGCCCGGTTTTACCACGAAGCGCCTCATATATTTCTATAATAAGACCTGGGATTTGACACAGGACAAATATCCAGTATTCCCCACACACATTTCAGAATGTTTGAATTTAGGCATTAACCATGAAATTTCCAACTGCTCGAACTTACTTGGAATCTTCTTTGAACTTGTACAAAAACCATAAAAACGTCTATATATTACTTGCCAAGTTTTAAGGACAGTAATTATTTTAACATTATAGAAAGACTACGATATTAGATGATTATGATAACAAGCAAAGACATCGGACAGACAGGTCGTAACGTCAACATAATCATTATCTGGATCAATTTTTAGTTGTCCCAGGCTTGGGGGAAGAGGAGCTATTCGAAGACTGCATTTCGAGCAATGCACATGCAGTTTTTCCGTGGTACAATGTTCAACAGCGTGGCTAACTAGCAACTCCAGTCAATTTTTCAAACACTTCATTGATTATTAATTTGTTTTTAGAAATGTTGCTCTCATTTAAGCAATTTTAGAACAGTTTGAATTTTTAAAATATATTGAATAGGAAAAAAGTTATGGCATTTAAGAAATTTGGAATTTTCGGCGAAAAATTACCTATATAAAATTAGGCATCAATAGTTCCAAATCGTGGACCCGACCTTGTGATCTTTTATCTAGTTTTTTAAGTATCTTAAAAACTACAAGAGCTATTGTCATGAAACTTTGCACACTTATGGTATTTTTCCTGTAGAATTCAAATATGCTAAAATAATCTGGCTAAAACTACTGCTTATTGGATAAAACAGGAACGGAACATCATGTTAATTTTTTTAGTGTTTTTTTTTCTGGAAAAATTGCCTTATCTATATAAGTGCAACAGATTCATTTGCAATTGAAATATTTAATATGCTACTTTTAATATTAATCATGGAACAACACAGTAACAGGAAATAACACAATAAACAACAATAAACAAGAAATTATAAAATAAACTTAAAGCTACTGTTCATACGTATTACCGGTATTAATATGTCATAATTTTGGACATAACACTGTCGAAAAAAAGTAGTAGCTGTACTATATTGAACTTGGTCATTTTATTAGAACGATCCAGGGCACTCATGGGTCTCCATAGCATCTAGAAACGTAAATTAAATTCTGTGAATGATACAGGTGAGTTTTTTCTTCAATTTCGACAGTAAACATAAGCATGGTTTGTTTACATTCAGAAACATTTTGGTACGAAATGAACGAGTACGAGTTGCATTATTGTTTTCAATTACATCTTAATAATATCCTATTAAAATAAAAAAAATATTTAAGCATGTTAAGTTATGGTGTAGAATATACTAATATTACAAAATAAATGTTTTCTTGGAAGTTTTTCTGTGATTCTATTGAACGAATAGTAAAAACAACAATCGGCGAAAAATGGCTTGGTGACGAATGCGGTGTCCGTTATTTCGAAGACTGTTTTTGGGCAATATATACATATTTTATTTGACTAAATGCAACAATTCAAATGTAAATTTACTTACGAATCGATTTTCATTCCAGTATTACGTGTGATAAATCATAACATTGAATGGAAAGCTAGTTTCTCTTTTTATTATTGGATTTTTCAGAAAACCAAAATGGCGGCGTCCATTGACCTCTGACTGGAATGGAATTTCCCAATTTGATGCGTTTTCAAAAATAAATGCGACACGCTTACAATCGTTTGCGAACAATAATTTTGGTATCAAAATAAAATTTAGAATGTCTATTTTATAAATATTTTTGTGTTTTTTTCGAAATTCTCAAGAGATTTTCGGAAAATAACGGTTAACTTTGGGACCTATTTTCTCTGCGTAGGGAGGTCATAGGTGAATTTTACAAACAACTGCATAAAGCTCATTCATTGGTCAATCAAAATAGCATGTACACAATAATGTTTACATTATGCAAGTAGGTCGCAAATTGCCAGAAAACAGATGTGTGTCACAGCGTGAGTGCACGAAAGTGAGATAAACAATGGACTTGAGCAAATGAACAGATGCCTATTAGTTAAATGACTGTATATAATCGTAATAAATGAACATCAAAATAAAATTTATATCATATAAAAGGTAATTTTATAACCTATTTAAATAACTTTGAATGATATATCTTTTAAAACAAATGTGCAAGGTTGATTTTAGTTGGAGTGGTAATAGAAATTATTGGTTTTCCCCTGTTATCAGCTGATAAGCCATTCACCTACTGGGGTTGCTAGGTTAACACAATAATAAGGCAGACAATCAAATGCATTATTTCAGGTCCCTCTCAGAAAACATGATGGACTATAAAATGTCAGCTTGGAAAGTTGAATGAATGTTCGTTTTGTTCCATAGTTGAACTATAATAAATAAGTGAAATTACTGTGTACCTTTTAATTTAACATATACATTATTAAAACTATTGTATTTCTTCTCATACAGGCATCACAAATCAGTCACTTACAAGTCAAGAATATTTAAAGACTCGCCCCATGTTTAATAACGACTCGCCCCATAAGTATAACATGTTTGTTGTACAGCTTAATGTTTATTAGGTTTTAGTATGTAGAAAATTACAGAATACAGTTCTTAATCCACCAATCAATCGGTAAAGCAAATAATCTAAAAATTTAGCATTATTATTCAAGCATTTCTGAGCTTATTGAACGTAAGAGAAAAGGTGTTATTTTACTGAATAATAAGAAAGAAGTTTAGTGTATTTGTATTTTTATATTTAATGTGTAATAAATACGTTTTCAGTGGAAATCCTAGTCAACATTTATTGAAAGCCTTCACAAAACCAGAATTGTTTTTTTCATGTTTTTTTTTCATTTGAACTTCACAAAATTTCGATTGCCATGTTGTATACTTTAACTAAACATTAACAGTTGTGTACTGTTGTTTTTTTCAAATTTGTCTACATATAAACATTGCATATAAAAGGTTGAATACCTTTTGAAATTAAATTCAAAGAATGCAAAAACGCAGAAGTACAAATTGCTGTGGGGCTAAATTATGTTTAAAACTGGACTTGTCCAGCTGATAGTGATCGAGATTAAAAGTACAATACAAACAATGAAATCTATGTTAGCACTACCTGTTGCCAACATAGCCATGGGCTACTGAACTTTCTAATTGGCTACTAAATTGTTTGGATAATATTTAAACATGAAGCATATTTTCTGAAAATATTTCTAAATAATGGGTTTTCTTTGCAAAATCAAATGTTTGGGCTACTAGCTCAGATTTCTTAGCGCCAACCAAGGAAATGTGTAATACATGTTAAAACAACACGTGTTCACACCAATAGATGACTGCTAGACCTTTTTTTTACAAAGTTGACATGCACACAAGTTATTTAAACTTGATAAACAAGTGGCTTGTCAATGTGGAAAAAAATACATAGTGAAACATTTCAAAACATTTTTAATTTAAACAAGTAAAATAGTTGGGAACAAATATAAGAAGAAACAGTTTGTAATATATTTGTATTCATTTTATCTGTTTTACTCTTCTTTTGATATCATTTTATGTAATTTAAAAGAATGACTTTTCCTTTGCCATTAACCGCTCATTCTTCAACAGAATAACAACATTTTACTTCTTTGCGTGTTTTTTTCTACAGCATTTAAATTGCAAGTGTCAAGATTACATTCAAAATTTGGCACAACCATGCAAACATTTAAAATGTTACATAAACATATGTTAAATTTTACTAGTATCTACGCATTATTTTGTACCCATTTTTTTTTTATATTACCTGTAAGACACACAAACAAAGTGGTAAGAACTGACAGTTATATCACATCATCTTATTACACCACATTTTTTTGTATGTGAAAAACATTTATACTAATTAAAATGCTCCAGCAATAAAGATCGGCAATTATTATAGATCCTAAATCAATACAGTCACAAATCAACTTTTAATTCCATATTTTATTACATTACATAGGCAGTAAACACATTTAATGATATTACACAATTATACCACATCGTCTTATTGTACCATATTTATTTGTTTACACTCAAATTAAGTTACAAAACATTAAAATATATACGGATTTCTACAACCACATTTGATGGGGGCAAATCGTTATACATATGGGGCGAGTCGTTATTAAACATGGGGCGAGTCGTTGCATTACCAAAGTCGAAGTGCCATGTTGTTGAACCAAGGGCTGTACTGTGTCATTATGTATGTTCTTGGTAACCGTAAATTAATGTGCATATAGTGACATGTTCAATAAACACTGTCATTTTCTGTAGCCGATGTATAACGATTATTTATCGCATTGCCTCTAGAGTCTAGTGTAGCCTAGCCGGTCGAACGGACCCGAAACGGCCACACATGGTTTCTGAAATGTTCAATGCATTTGCGGTTATATCGATGTAACATGTAAAAATACAAACTCTTCTAAGAAGTCTTGAAATAATTTCTGGCATCTTTCGCCTATCTGGTCTTTCAACTGGTTAGTTCTTCCAACTTGGTCAGCAACATCCATGTTGTCTTCGACAAAGACAGCTTTTCCCGCGAATATTAACCACGTGACAAACAATGCAAATGGTTACATTCCACTCTATATCGTATGGAGGAAGAGTTTGGTAAATATAATGGTTCCCCTGTCCTATTACAAAATGTTATATGTTTTAAAGGCTGGATCCCAGTCTAAGAATTACATAGCCCTGAAAGTGTTTGTATGTGTGTAGTGTTATTATCGTCTTCATTAGAAATATAATTAAGTACTGTATACATTATAAAATTGGAGGTTTGCATTTTATGAGAGTTTGACCACACTCGTTATCAAAGCTCTTCGTATTCCTCAAATAAAGGTTAGACACCAAGTCGACCGGATATCAAATAGTTGTTTCTTCTTTTAAAAAGACATTTTACACAAGGGACACTGATTAAAAAAAATTATTTCCCGAAAACGACGTGTCTGCTTGGAATTTCGATGTATCGTGACACTGAATTACTTGAAAGAATTGTCAGCAGTTGATGTGTACACATATACATATTTAAATGACTTAATAACAACACTTGTGGGAAGTTTTATATTTATTCTAGCATTCTAATACAAGCCAAGAATAAGCATCTACATACTCTGGTGCCCGATCTTTATTTACTTCGTAGTAAAGAAAGAAAACCCGGACACCGTAAAATCCTTGCATTGTTATCACTTTACTTTTTTAATTGGTGATGATATGCCAATTCATTCACCTGAACCAATCATGCATTATTTGTGTGGGAGTTTTATAACTTGGTGTATTAGCATCCAATAATATTAGAGTGGCGTTCTACATACGAAATTCAAATAAAGGACATTGGATCTAAAAACACCAAAACAGACACAAACAGTATGTTGTATTCTCTGCATTTAAATTGAAGGTTTTAACACTCTCTATCAATAAAAAACATCACTGATCACCCCCGAGGGAAGTTTGGCCGTAACGACGATATGTTTACTAGATATATCAAAAGCAACCCTGATGATGTTATTCTAGATATGTATAATATATTTCAAATTAAGCCAAATGTCCAACTCAGTGTTGTATTCTAGTTTTTCAGCTTATGGTTTAACTTTAAGTATAGGTAATAAAGTAAAATAATTATACAAATACAACACTGACAAATGTAATACAACCAATTGCTTTATATCCTTAATATACGTAATAGGTTACTAAATTCCCAACATTTTTTTTTCATTTATAGCGACACAAATCAAGCGTGTTATTTATCCACTGCAATATACACGGTGAATGTTAAATTGCTTTGAATAATGTCTTCGGCAAAATGAAATTAATTATTTACAATTAATTTATAATTAATTACTTACGTCCAACCAATGATTCTCCGCTTAACTAAATTGACATTCGAGTACATAAGCATTACTAATTGTGAGTAAGAACGTGGTAATCACCTAATATTTTGTGTTAAAATAAAAAACAAACATCAAGGTTCTGACATATTAACATTGTGTCTTTGTATTAAGATGTATAAAACATTTAACAACATAAATTTCAACGTTACCCATAGTTGGTTTAATTTAATGTCGATTGTTTGGGTATTGGTAGTTTTAACTGTTCCAGGGCGTTTTGAACTGAACCAAAGTCAAGATGCCTGCATATAGTACGTGTTTATTGTTTCTTCTAATAAAAGTAAATTCATGCATTTTTCACGTGCTGCACGAGTAGATCTAGCAGAACACTTTACTGCAAACTACTCGGCCGCTCATGCAAACACATTTTATGCACTGATTTGGGAAAGGAACATCTTGACCTAAAAAAAGTAATGTTTATTTTAATCAATAACATACTTTATTTGTTACATATTATAATACAATATTATTAATCGATGACTTACAAAAAATAAATTTTATTCAAATCAACAAACTTTATTTGTTACATATTATAATATAATATTACTAATCTTTCAATTTTGAGCGAAATGTCCATTTTGCAAACGCTTGTCATAATGAGTACATTGTATAAATATATTGCTTTGTTATTGTTGTATCGACATTTGTGTATATACTGAACTTTTGAGAGACCATATCCATATAAACTATTCAGTCCAAATGTTTAAATCTGAACGCTTTTAGATATGTCCGAAGCAGGAACCAACAATAAAATGACGTTTTTTTGAAAATTTATAATTACATTTAATTTTTATCAAATCAAGTTTAAGAACATTTAATGTCCATAAAAAACGATTCTCCAAAACTATCAAAATGTATGTCAACAAACAAGGTAGACAAATTGATTTTACCGTGTTTATACTTCTTTCTTTTCACGGTGCATCGCTTCTTGGCGTGACCTAAAATAAACATATATATCGTTTATTATTCCAATTTACAGTTATATTTAACTATTTATTTCATTATCCTTATTCACACATCCCCGAAAAATCACAAAACAAAGCCATCTTTTTTTTATAGAAATACACATATTTATAACACACGATATCGCTTTACGGTTACGAAAATTTATTGTGATTTTATATCATATAAGTGTATTCAATTTATTATGAAATATACCTTTCCATTTCTTGCATACTAGACAGCATTTCCCTCTAGGTTCATAGCTCCTTTCACATTTGACAGCCATGCATTTTCCACATATGCATTCTGAAAAGGATTAGTTTATATATAAAATAAGTTGAGGGTTGGGGAGAATATACTGTAACACATTTTTGCCTCTCTCTTTCTCTTTTAACTTATATCGCTGCCACCCCCCAATTGCTTGGGAAACATAACGTAAATAAATTATTCTTTAAAAAAGCTTATTACACCATATAAAACACTAATTTAGAGTTTGTGATTAATTTTACTTCTTAAACACTTTTAGCATTTCAGTAACCAAATTATAATTAAATACCCAAAAGATTTTATTCAAATATGAACAGGAGCCCAAAAGAAAGAAAATTAAATCTAGTCCAGTTTTAGTAAGTCAATTTTGCTGCCCTATTATATACTACCAGTTGCATAAGTCACCCAAAATCTGAAGTACTGACCCAAAATCAACTAGTTCCAAAAGTTTGGGTCTACTTAACATTTTTCTTGGGTAGGTTATGTAATATTTTGGGTCTCTCAATTACCTTAACATATTTCTTGGGTATGTTATGCAACATTTTGAGTCTCTCAATTAGCTTTG
The DNA here is from genome assembly GCA_027627225.1 of Congeria kusceri. Lineage (NCBI taxonomy): Eukaryota > Metazoa > Mollusca > Bivalvia > Myida > Dreissenidae > Congeria > Congeria kusceri. The sequence continues at coordinate 5,865,960 of CM051030.1, forward strand.
ATCACTGAATGCAAGATGGATAATCCTTAAAGTAAACATGGAAAGGAACAGTGTGGAGAGTGAATCTATGTACTGGCTGCTGTGTGGAGATTGAATCTATGTACTGGCTGCTGTGTGGAGAGTGAATCTATGTACTGGCTGCTGTGTGGAGAGTGAATCTATGTACTGGCTGCTGTGTGGAGAGTGAATCTATGTACTGGCTGTTGTGTGGAGAGTGAATCTATGTACTGGCTGCTGTGTGGAGAGTGAATCTATGTACTGGCTGCTGTATCATCATTAAGCTTACTAATAATCTTATAACATGCACTGCTGTATCTTTCTTAGCCCCCTCTTTTACATAAGTAAAATGTATAATACAAATATGTAAACATTCACAGCATTCAAAACTGCCATAATACTTTACATCCGGTTTGAAACAAAATGGCGTATCGATAGAAATATGCGCAAAATCCTGTTGTCTGTTTTGCTATAGCGGCTTACAAAAGCGTTATTATGAAAACTGATACGAGGACTTGTTTTTGGTATGTCTAAAACTATGTTACTAAAGAATAAATAACATTTATTAAAATCTTGACCGTTCACCTTTAAACACGTTGAAGGGACGTGCCTAATTATAATTGCAATTTAAATAATTATAATTATTTACAAATGGTCACGTTGTAATGTTAAAAATTTTCATCAAAATATTTCAATAGTATTTTTTTTTTATTAAGATACATTATTTTAGAACACAATACTGATAATGTTTAGGTATTGATTGATTGATTGATTGATTGATTTATAATTATTTATTTTTATTTTTTTATTTAGTTATTAAGTTAGTTATATATTTAGTTAGTTAGATATTAAGTTAGTTAGATATTAAGTTAGTTAGATATTAAGTTAGTTAGTTAGTTAGTTAGTTAGGTAGTAAGTTAGCTAGTTTTATTTAGTTATTAATTATTTAATTAATTATTTTATTTTATTTATTTTTTCAAAACAACTTCCGAAAATCTGACGATCACACGTTCAGTATGGCCCCACCAAATTGATTGACGTCTTGGTAATCGGGATTACAGCACCAATTTTTGAAAAACAAATTTCAAACACAAATATTTATTTATTTTCTGCGCTCGCTCCAAAAAAGTTACGCTATATTTGAAGCATTTCTTTTTAAACAAAGGGTTTTCATTTTATATTGCGTTAATAGTTTAACACCCATGTAGTCATTTAATCGTTTGTAATTATCTTTAAATAAAAACATAAAGCATGCAACTAATAAAGGTGTTGCCACTTATGTAAATGAAACACAACACTGAGTTTAATATGTTGGATTTTATAACTTGGTCCTGCAAATCTTAGTGAATGGTTATTTTTTTATATAAATGATTCCGTCGTGTTAAACAAAAGCTGTCGGAGGACAGCGCGCTTGACTTTTCTTGTACTCGTCAGTACAAACAGCAAATATATCAGACAAAGAAAACCCAGAGTGGGTATCGAACGAACAACGTAGGGGTCATACGGACAAATGGCTTTTGATAACTCTCTAATCGTATGCCCTATTGTCCTATTTTGGCTTGGACCATATATAGGTGCAAACTATAGTTATGCAAGATTCTCACAATTAGAACAAAACAATTTAATCAAGTTATGAGTCAGACAAATATTACTAAAATTAAATATTATTTTTTTCTCAGACGGATTGATAATTTATTTTTTTGACTGTTGTTATTGCTGACAATACTAATAAATAAAATTCATAAAAAAATTCATCTGTTGCCCCCTTGTGACCTATTAAGTAGACATAGTCGCTTAAAAATATAAATGCACTAATTAACGCCCCATGCTGCCCCGTCCCATAAGAAACATGGTTTCTTATGGGACGGGGGAATAGCATACTGAGTTTGCAAATCATGCATCCACGGAAATCAGAGTCATATCACCATATCGTAGGACATTATAGATTAAAGGGACTATATCATCGAAAATTGCCAAAAGAGGGAAATTTCGTTAAAAAATCAGATATTTGATATAAATATTGGCATATAATAACGGTTAAAAGGGTATTTAATGGGAAAACATTCTGAGATTAAAAAAAAACATTTATAATATGGATCGTGTTTGTTTGGCCCTTTTATGTTAGATTTTGACGTCAAAATTGTGATTATATTTTATATAACCATAGTTTAGACACGATAATTTACAAAACATAATAAGCGCAGTTGGTTAAAGCACTGTCTACTGTCATTTCTTTGTATGGCTTTTAAGTCTGAGTTCGATAGCCGCTTGGGATTTTAATTTTTTTAAAACATTTTTGCTAATTTTTGTTTATCAAATATCTCATTATGTGTTATATTATTATTTATTTATTTAATGCACATGTCTTAGTATGTAGCGCGTTTCCTATAATCTAATATCATTCATAGTGCAAAAAATACAACCGAATTGACATTGTTCCGTTATGGCTCCTATGAAACATTAGTTTCCAGATGGTTGGTCATGCATCCACTGACATCAGAGCCACATCACCATTGCGTGGGACATTCTAGATTGTTTGCGTTTACTAAGTATAGTTAATGACTATATTAGTGACAGATGTTGTTTTGATAGACACACAGCCAAAATAAACATATACAAATATGGAATCATAATGCAATGACAAATGTGTTTTCATTAAAATTTCAATACATGTTTTTTTATTTACCGATTTTCTTGGTGGTTGTTGACGCCTGGATGGTTGTTGGCGCTTGGGTGGTTGTTGGCGTCTGCGTGGTTGTTTGTGTCTGGCAGGTTGTTGGTGCCTGTGTGGTTGTTGGTGCCGGGGTGGTTGTTGGCACCTGAGTGGTTGGTGGTGCTTTCGTGGTTGTTGGCGACTGCGTGGTTGTTGGTGCCGGGGTTATTGTTGGCACCTGAGTGGTTGTTGGCACATGGATGGTTGCTGATGCTTGGGTGATTGTTGGCGCCTGCGTGGTTGTTGGCGTCTGAGTGGTTGTTGGCGCCTGCGTGGTTGTTAGGGCCTGGGTGGAGATTGGCGCCTGCGTTGTTGTTGGCTCCTGCGTGGTTGTTGGTGCCTGGGTGGTTGCTGGTGCCTGGGTGGTTGTTGGTGCCTGGGTGGTTGTTGGTACCTGGGTGGTTGTTGATGCCTGGGTGGTTGTTGGCGCCTGAGTGGTTGTTGGTGCCTGGGTGGTTGTTGGCGCCTGGGTGGTTGTTGGTGCCTGGGTGGTTGTTGGTACCTGTGTGGTTGTTGGTGCCTGTGTGGTTGTTGGTGCCTAGGTGGTTGTTGGCGCTTGGGTGGTTGTTGGTTCTTGGGTGGTTGTTTGCGTCTGCGTGGTTGTTGGTGCCGGGGTGGTTGTTGGCACCAGCATGGTTGTTGGTGCCTGCGTGGTTGTTGGTGCCTGGGTGGTTGTTGGTGCCTGTGTGGTTGTTGGTGCCTGCGTGGTTGTTGGTGCCGGGGTGGTTGTCGGCGCCTGTGTGGTTGTTGGCGCCTGCGTGGTTGTTGGCGCCTGGGTGGTTGTTGGTGCCTGTGTGGTTGTTGGCGCCTGGGTGGTTGTTGGCGCCTGGGTTGTTGTTGGCGCCTGGGTGGTTGTTGTCTGAAAAAGCGACATTGTATCAAGTTTTAATACATATGTTTATTATGGTGATAATTGCAAAATGAAAAAGGCAGTCACTTGAAACTTGGAATCTATGATTGTCATCAACTCCAGCATCAGGTGCAACAATATCTGAAACTCTGTTTTGTATTTTGACACAGTTATGCCCCCTGTTAACTTAGCTATTCAAGATAATGTTTTTGTCATGTAATTTCAAAACTACATAAGGTAAACTTGGAATGTAACATTTCCATCAAATCCTACATTACATACAACAATACAGATAACTCTGTTTTTATATTTTACTGATTGAAGCTTACACTTGACTATATACCTGTAATTATTATCATTTTTACATTTATAACTATTACTATGGTTTGTGTATGCATATCTTGAAGGAAATAAATGCGCCGCCAGTATATTGCATAACAAACACGCCGCGCCGTTGGTACGTACCGTAACAATGCAGGTTAGACAGCAATCGACTGGGTTTACCAGTGAAGAACAAAGGAAAGGTAGACAGCCCACCGTCGGATCGCCGTACTTGCAACCTAGAAATGTATTACAATACCACACAAATACAATCTCATTAAAATCAAATCCTAAAATACGCTTTGCATTAGGATCTGAGGACGACCAGAAGGTCATCTTCTGACAACTTTTCAGTCAGCCAATCAGAGCCTTGCTTTCATGATTTTGAAAGTGAAAGTGAAATTAGCTGAGATCCCAACATAAGGTTATTAAACATTCATATTTTACCATGTAAACTCAGTTGTATAGTCAATTCGTGGGATATACGCCAAATAAGAACAATTTGTGGTAGAAATATTTATTATATGCAACATTCCATGGAAACTAATAAATCTAGTCGTAAATTACAACACAAAACAAACGGCGTAAAGCTTCTCGAAAAGAACAATCCTATTGGTTAAAATATAAATATCGTTTTGCAAATTCCAGGTTTGCGAGAAGAAGTAATTCAACAGGCCGTCATCAGATCTTCATGTAGCAATATCGTGCACTTGGTCAGATTGCACAAACGTACTGCTGTAAACTATTAGAATTTAATAACAATGGTCTTGACAATTTGTGTACGTTTTACCTCCGTCAGTGAGAGTATGTTGTTGTTTTTTGGCCGGCGCTGGTGTGCTTCTCTGTTTGTTTGTTACTGAGCAACTTAATTAACGCAAAAGATTCGTGAGTGAATATGCATGACCATTTCTGACCAGAACTGTTTGTAAAACATTTAGCTGATTATCAAACTTTGCCAAGATATTATACCCACAAACATGTTCAGCAAGATCGGATGAAAACTGTGGGACTTTGAGAGTGGAAACTTTTTAAAAAGGCCAAATTTGCATAATTAAAGGGCCATAACTCCAAAATTTGCCTGATTATCGAACTTAGCCGAGACATTATGCCCCCACACAAGCTTGGTGAAGATCGGATGCAAACTTTTGGACTCAGAGAGCGGAAACGGCTAAAAAGACCATGTTTCGTTTCTTCAAGGGCAATAACTCCACAATGTCTGGAGGGATTTGGCTGATTATCGAACTTGAGATATTATGCCTATAAACATTTTCATGAAGATTGGTTAAGATTGGATGAAACGCAAGTGATCTACCGACCGACCGACAGACAGATCGACATACCGACATAAGCAAACCAATATACCCCGCCATCTTCGATGGGGGCATAAAATGGGGCAAAGAACAAATGATTACATTTTGGCGGGGATCCAAATGACTGTCTAGAATTTTTAAAGGATTCTTTACTATAGGAGATATGGCAAGTTGCCACATTATGCTGTACAACTCAACTGTCGAACAACACATGGGAGAAAGAACTGCGTTTATGCGCAGAGGTATGCGCTCTCCGTGTGCGTTCTAGTGGAAAATATTAATATGACGATAATGGGCGTTTAACGTTGTACATTAGTGTTACTGCTAACTGAATGGAGGTGTTGAGAAGTTGTTTTCTATCTGGACTAAATTAGTGCTAAGCGTACATGTGCATTTTAAATAAATAGCCATAATTACATATTAAACACCCAGAATCCTCTTGAAATAACAGTATTAAAAAAATAATCTATTTGTATTTGTATTTAGAATGGGGGTATATTGACAAAATACAGTATTGCATGCCTTCGAAGACTGTCAAACATTTTATACGTGGTATATCGTGGTATATATTGTTTAAACATGTTATTAGTTGACATTGTGAATGACATTGATAAAGAATACAAAACTTCAATTTAGTGTGGGGTATCGGACTTCAATTTAGTGTGAGGTATCGGAACTTCAATTTAGTGTGAGGTATCGGAACTTCAATTTAGTGTGAGGTATCGGAACTTCAATTTAGTGTGAGGTATCGACTTGTTGGTTTTGTTCAATTTAGTGTGAGGTATCGGACTTGTTGGTTTTGTCGCGTCCAAGCGAATGCTGGATGAATTTTTAAAACTGAACATGCTATTAAATATAACATGTAGTGCAGGTTTATTCCGAATCGGCTAGCTAAGCATGGGCCAACACTAATCATATATGCAAATAGACTCTGTGTTGATAAACAATTAAAATGGCTGACACTTCTTTTTCTCGGATCAAGGAAACGTTGTTTAATCTATTATGTAGTAATATTGTAGTATTAATCGCTGCAGCAATGAGTAACATTATTTTTTAATTGTTTACTTTCTACAATATAAACTAATTTATGTCCAAAAGCGGACCCTGTGCCTTTAATTGGGCGTTCGGAAAGATCCCAATTGTTTCCTTAAGAAGTTTGCAGAAATAATATTTTTTGAGCGACACTCAATGATTACATGTAAAGTAGCACAAACAGCCGGTTACAAAGCTGAAAACAGTCCATCGCTTTGAAAACGTCTTGATGACTTTCACTTACGTTTTCGGTCAAGGTGAAATATATTGTCCCTCGCACATGTTTCGATTTGGCAATTCTTTCAAATGTGTTAAAAACTGTATTTGAAATTCTGTATGATATATAATGTTAGTGGTATACCGATGATGAACAACCGAAAGTGGTACCTGGGATACCCGTGTCTTCTGCAGCACAAGAAGCGCAGCACGCGCTCTCAACTGTGACGTTATAGCACTTGGCTGCGCGGTCAGCAATCAGTTCCGCGCACGTCTTTCCGTCTTGTACAAAAACTGGGTCATCCACGCATCCATGGACTTGAATGAAAGAAAATAAGTAATTGAAAGTATTTAAAAACCTATTCGCTTTAGTACTTCAGCCTATAGTACTGCCTATGAGGTTTGCCAACCATAGAATAATATACACTGATTTGCATCAACTGCCATTGTATAATTCTTATCATTACGAGTCTGTTTTGGGTTCCATCCAGGTTTGCCCATCAAGATCCCATCTGTGTTTGCCCATAATGGTCCAATTTTGCAGGCATGAGTCCCATGTTAAACCATTGTTGTAAACCAGACGGGATCTATGCAAATCCTGGTATCCCATCAAGGTCTCATTTGTGTTGGCCCATAGTGGTATCATGTTGAGATCTCATGGATCCTATGTTAGCACCATAGTGCAACACATATCGGACCCAATCTAATCCCAGTTGCACTTTCCTTGTGGGATTCATGTCGGTATCCCAACAAGATCCCATCTGTGTTTGCCCATAATAATCCCATGTAAAGCCAACATTTGTTCCATGTTAGACCCATATTGTAACCCATATGGGACTCCTGTTTTGTTTGAGCCACATCCAATCTAGGTACATTATTATAGTAATGAAATATTATGTTTTCTTTTATACATACAATGTGTACATGTATTATTTTAAAGCTTTAAAACAAGAAAACGCTAATTTCAAAGTTGACGGTGGTTGACAGTAATCATTGAAGACAGAAATGTGAATTTCACCAACATTCCAGACCTCATAATTTTATGACAGATACAGTTATACATTAAAATATATGATGAACTCTAAACCTGCTGAAATGAAGAAAATCCATGCCAGCAACCACAGTAATGCCGATCGAATCTGCAAGTATAACAGGTGATATTTAAAATCTTGGTTTCGGTGAATTAAAGATGTCAATATAGACATATTACATAAGATAACGAAAAGAAACTGTTTTAGTCCAAAAATGTTGGTGGAGGGGTACATTGATTCCAAAAGTACAATGCAAATTCCCACAAAGGTACGTTTCTGTCAGGGTTGATACCTACAATGATTTGAAATTATAATAACAAATCTCAGCCGCATATACTGAGCAAAGTAAAGAAGAAAGACAAACGAAACCTTAGAACGTGACCTTGAAATGATCAAGAAAGGCGTTGATAGATATTGTTTATTAATACTATAAAAGTAACAGCAGCAGCAACAACAACAACATTTATGCCGCTCTTTTTTCCACAAAACCGCATGAATTATTTAAGCAAAGAAAAAAAGATATGTAGAGTAAAACAGTATTGGATTAAATTCACGATGATGCTGACCAAAACATTTTTATCAATAAACTCATAAAACTGCTGCTGCTGCTGGTGATGATAATGATTATGATTATAATATGGTGTTGCTGCTGCTGCTGCTGCTGATGATGATACATTTAATGACGACAATGACGAGGGCAACGATGATGACGACGACGATATTAATTAAGATGAATGCGATGATGATGAGGATCATGATGATGAAAATGAATATGATGATTACGATGTTGTTTTTGTTGTTGCTGTTGATTATTATGATGAAGACGATATAATAGGTGATTTTGATGATGGTGAAGTTGCTACAGCTTATGATGATGATGAAATTGTACACACATAAATAAATAAATAAACGTTATACTTACACTCTCCATGTCTATGTAATGCTGTCCAGCAAGTATTTCCTTTTGTTTATTTTGTTACACTACCTGTTGAGTTTAAATAACAGTAGTCACTGAATTATAGGCAAACATTTAAAGTACTATCTTGTTTTTCGTTTTTCAATGACTGTTATACAGTTTACAGTTCAATTTCTAAAGTTATACAAAGCTGAAAAGTTAAAGATTGTCTTCAGTTGCGCGTACAAAACTAGTGTTACACCGTAACAAATCCAGACTTAATTAAATATTATGTTCCTGACACTGCATCCGTATTATAATTGTCAACAGATTACAATTGCAATTCATGTAAAACATCCATAGCAACAATTTAATACCAACAAATTAAAATGTGTTACTTACCCCTAGTTTTCACCTTAGAGATGTCTCACCTCGGTTTGTCAGAATGTTTGAACGATGTCGATTTTATAGACGTGCACATAGGATAACTTCGGATATCTCCGTTGAGATGTGAAAATATTCTATAGTATTTTTGTGTGGGTGATTTGTGCGCAAAATGAAACAGACACGAACATTGTTTAGCAGTGACCACAAAATGCTAATTCTTAGTAGAACTCTGTTCCCAAGTTACCAACGACAAAAATCAAATGACCACTGTCTGTCCATTTGTGGATGACCTATAAAGTTGCTCATCCACTGTCACAGTCCATGGAAATAACGGAAATCATAATGTGCTGGTGGTGGTTTGGATTGCAATCTAGCATCAGCTCCTGGTCTGAATTAATTTCTTCATTATTGACTCTTGAAGGTGTATCATAATTTTTGTGCGTATTGTATAACTAATTTCATGTTGTATTTTATATTACAATTATGATATAATGTGATTACGCAAGTGAATGAGGTCATGTTGTTTCAGTGTCCATATATGCAGATACTTTGCAATTAATTGTGTGTATTTTCATCACCTGTCCCTGTTATGTAAGAAATGATATCAATATACATAGAGGTAAAGAAAAAATGATTAGCTGTGTGCTTAAAGGCCTAGTTTAAGGAATGTCTGGCCTCTCCATGGGTATTCCACTCAGTGTATTGGTCCACTATAAAATCTCTTATCATTATCTGCAATCTTTTCTCTCAGCTGAATGAGCAATGGCTAAGTGCATTGTTTCCTCTGCATCCGTCTATTGATATTAGTTGATAAGGGTCGCCACACTGTGACCACAGCAGGGTGCCAATACACAGGGGTACAATACCCCAGATTTGGGGAGGGGGGGGGGGTTGGGGGGTCAAATAAAGTAGGATTAAACTAGGCCTTTAATTAAAAGGATGGTACGACCACTCGGTGTTTGGGTCGTGTCGTGCTAGTAGCAATGTAGTACATGTATTTAGGTAACTGGCTTTATGTTATTGATGCTATTGAATAAGTTCAATACTAAATTATAATTCTGTTTTAAATGTTTAGCACAACATTATATAAAAACTATTTGTAATTAAAATAAAAACGCATGACTAAATAATATATTCCCTTTTGCGGTGCATAGCCATATAAAAATTTCGACAATAAAATGCCTGTAATGCCTCAGTCACACATTCTCGATTATGTATCCCGACAGCGTCCCGACATCGCTACGATACAAAAAGTACAAAAATCGGGAATATCGGGACACTGTCGGAACGCTGTCGGGTGCTGTCTGGACGCTTTCGGGACGTTTTCCTGATAATCGGGAATCACCGGGATACGTTCGGCGTGATCGGCCAAGCACTCCCGTCAGTTATACCTCAGTCACCCATTCCAGATGTGTACTGCCGTTCTTGAGCCGACAGCGTCCCGAATCACATATGTCAAAAGTCGGGACAATATTATGAGAATCGGGGCTCGAAATTCATTTTTTTATATCATAAGATCGAATATGTCCCGACTGCATCCAGACAGCGTTTCGACAGAGTCCCGACAGCGTCCCGATTCTCCCGAATGCGATCCGACACTTTCCTGACAGTGTTCCGACAGCGTTCCGACATTCCCGACTGTTTGATTATTTGTATCGTTGCGCTATCGGGACACTGTCGGGAGCCATAATCGGGAATGTGTGACTGCCGCAATACTCCAGACGTAATATTTCTATATAATTTATAATGCATTATCAATCCCGTTCCACAATACATTGTACCGATAACGTCCCGACACCGTCCATAATTTGAACCGATATAGCCGAATCTATCTCGACAGAGTCCCGACTATACAAGTTCGGCTGAGTCTCCCGAATGTTAAGGGAAAACCTTAACAGTCGGGAGTGATTGGCCGATCAGGCAGAACATGTCCCGATATTTCCCTATTCTTAGGACAGCGTACCGACAGCGTTCCGACACCTCCAGACTGCGTCACGACAGCGTACCGAAAGCGTTCCGACACCTCCAGACAGCGTCACGACAGCGTACCGACAGCGATCCGACACCTCCAGACAGCGTCACGACAGCGTCCCGACATTCCCGACTTTTGTATAATTTGTATCGTAGCGCTGTTGGGACGCTATCGCAAGCCGTAATCGGGAATGTGTGACTGAGTCTTTATGGTTATCCCTTAATATTCGGGAGACTCAGCCGAATTTGTATAGTCGGGACTCTGTCGGAATAGATTCGGCTGTATCAGATCAAATTCGGGAGGGTGTCGGGAGGGTGTCGGGACGGTGTCGGGACAATATCCGGTGGAACGGGAATGATATTATATAAATAATAATATAAACATATATCAAGTCTGGTGTATAGCGTGTGTTTTGTGCGTGTTTGTTTGTGCTTGTCATTGATGGACAGAACTTTGTTCGGTCCACCATGAATGCTTCCCGATTATGGCTCGCGACAGCCTCCCAACAGCGCTAATTAAAAAAAAGTCGGGAATGTCAGGATGCTGTCTGGACACTGTCGAGACGCTGTCGGGACGCTGTCGGGACATATTCGATCTTTTGATACAAAAATTGAATTTATAGCCCAAATATCAGAATATTGTCCCGACTCTTGACTTTTGATTCGGGACGCTGTCGGCTCAAGAACGGCAGGAAAAATCGGGAATGTGCGACTGTGCAATAAAGTATTTTTAACATAAAGTTGAATATGGAACAAACTAAATACAGACATTTTTAAAAAGTTTTTATTTTTTGAATTGTAAATTATACGCATAACCACGCAAATCAAATGATTATGACAGGGCCGAAAATAAAATATTGTTTGTTTCCCCTCCCGCGACGCATGCTAATGAAGGGTCGGTAGGTCGGAAAAATATTTTATTTGTATACACAATAAGTCATTTTCATTCATGTTTTCCTTATGTTCGAAATGTTACGTTATAGTATTAATTGTATATATTTTCGTTGCATGGTCCAATTTGTTCTACATTGTCAGTCGGGAATACGCCAAACTCTAAGGCATAGGCTCGTTCTGTGTAAGTAAATTCCCGATTACCAGTTGTTAATTTCTATATAAAGTCATCAGAAATATTTTAGAGCTTAAAGATTTTTTTTCAGTTTTGAAGTACGAACATTTACTGTATGTGCACAAGGGAGGCCATAACTTCATGATTTGGCTAAAACCTTGAAACAGTTATTTACCTTTATATGACATTTAAAATATCAAAACAGTGACGTGGCCTTATCCTCACATTAGCTTGGTCACCTATCAAACAGTTTGCAGTACATCTGTTACATCCATATCCCAGAAGGATTGCTTGTCTTTGAATTCTAGTCCGAAATACTTGCATGATATTCCTTAAAAAAGTAGTGTTTCTTTTTGCTACATTGTCTACAGAATCGAACGTGAATATCAGTATATTTTAAATTATATAAGCAAAATGTATACATTATGTATAATGTTTTCATATTACATTATCAAAATGCATTAATTAAGTAAAGTCCGCTGCTTTGAAAAGTAAGCGTAATAAATTGTTAACTATTAAATATACCAATCGTTTTTTCTGCCATCAAATCATGCTGTATTCAACATTCATGTACGGTATTCAATTCAGGTAAGCGTATTCGCTTCTAGCGTTTTCATTTTCCGTATTATACCAGTAGTCGGACTACTTTTTATGTCATTAACAGTACTGTCCCTTTCAAGAAGTTAATCTTCAATGTCGACCATTCAGTTTTATTCGATTTGGAGAATACATAAAGTTTCCGAGCACAATGCGATGTATTTTATTTTACCCTTTTTATTATTATGTTTTATTTTGTTTTTATTATTTTGTGTATGTCGTTCAGTCAATATCTTTATTAACGAAATAAATTTTTACAAGCTATTGTAATTTTTCGAAGCAAAGAAGGGGCGTAATAAACCAAAAACGTTATATTGTTGTTGCTTTTTATTGTACATTTTGGGCATATTAAATCGTTCACGAAATTCATTTCAGCATTGTTCCCATTACGAGGGTTGAATGTGAAACTGGTGTGTGTACTTAACATTTCTATATCAGAGTTCTGTGGTACATCTGCAGACGCGCATGTGCCTCCTCTAGCATGGTTGCTGGTGGCAGATCACCTCTCCATTGGAACATGAGCATCTCTTGCATGGGTCCGGGTTAGGCTCATTCTCCCCTGTTGCAATCAAAAGTCTTGTTCATAAATCACGTACCAGTTTTATGAGATCATAATCATAATAACAAACCTGAATGTTTGGCAAATAATTGCCCTTATTAGCACCAATATTTTAAAAGGTAATTTAACTCCTGTTTGTTTATATCTAACATTGACTTCGAACATGGTCGAATTCACGACCTCCCGATCGCAAGGCGGACACCATATTCATTAACACCGCTGCAACTTGTTTCATAATGTTGATAAACATACCACCAAATGCTTCTGACATTTGTACAATTTGCAACAGAAACAGAAATACAAATTTTAATAATTAAACTCGGTTTGTTACCATGCTTATACATCGTCCCATCTACTCTGCATGGCTTCTTCTGATTTATCTCGCCTAGAACATACAGATAACAGAACTAAAACATCTGCACTTTATTGTTTAAGCACCATTGCATAATTCTGTGTCCATAGGTCTTATTGTATTGCGCAACTCATTTATCTCATAAAAAATTAATCTCTGAAAAGGTTTTGTGATTGGTTTATCTCCCACATAATTTATTTTACTTGTTTTGCTAATTTACAACATGAGCTTACAAAAGTAATGCAAAACCTCTAAAGATACGAACCAATGGCATACATCTGATACATGATTTATTGAAATCGATGTACACATGTATATTATTATCAGCCTGTCGTATGATCATGAATATGTATTCAAAAGATATAAATATACATCTCTATACATCTCTATAAAAAAACAAATCTAATGTATTGCATTATTGCATGTTTAAAGGTACTTGTTCACAGAGTTTTTAATTTTTTAAACATGCCACTGAACGTCTTAACTTTTCAAATTAAAACATTTTAAAACTAAACAATAAATATTATAATTTTACCATTTTAACTGATTATTAATCATTAACGAAACGGTATTTACAGTATATTTTTATTTCAGTATAGTTTTTTTGCTCCTTTATATACACTTTTATTTTATTTTAGGAATCTGTGCCAAAAAGTTGACATTTGTCCATTCGTCAATTCGTCAATCTGGGAAAAGGTCCCTAAACGTATCATTGCTTACCTCTACAATCCAGGAATGTGCAAGTGGGCACCCCCGATATGCATCTGCATGAGTCGCAGTTACTCGTCCATCTCTCGCCATTTTGTGCAAGTGGGCACCCCCGATACGCATCTGCATGAATCGCAGTTAATCGTCCATCTCTCGCCATTTTGTGCAAGTGGGCACCCCCGATACGCATCTGCATGAGTCGCAGTTAATCGTCCATCTCTCGTCATTTCCGTAATGCTCTCTTTTATAGATGCAGTCGGTCGGCTCTCTTTCGTCATTATTGTCGGGATCTAATGAAATAATTTGGACAAAAGTTCAGAACTACACATGCTTGTACAACGATATATGTTTATGAAAATAAGCTAAGTAGGTTACTTCAGTTTGCTTATAGAGTCCTTAGTATCAGGACAAAAGCTCCAAGTTAGCTTTCCATTATTTTTGTTGGGCAATAAAAAGTATATTCAAACACAACACAACTTATTATAAGATATTAGATATAAACATTGCACCATTTTATAAGATGACACAAAAATCGTCAACCTCCACGCCGAGATTTCACTGGTTCCGAGCATTGCATAAATCGAATCTGCCGTCATACCAAACCACGTGATGATGGTCGATTAAAATCTTATAGTCATTATTTGTTCTTTTAACTAGTTTTTCTTTTCCTTTTTTCTTTTTTGACATTATTGGCTATGAATGATAAATAACTAGTCAATTTATGTAGAAAATTGCAATGAGTTCCATTAAATAAGTAAAACTTACAAAAACGAAATCCTTCCGGATCAGGAAGGATTTTATTGTGATGGCAGTGGTTACTGTTAACTGCTATGGGAAGTAACCGCTGCGATGAGTTTGAACACACCCATGTGATAACTGTATATTGTTAACCGCTAGGGCAAGTGACCGCTGCGAGGAGTTTGAAACACCCATGTGATAACTGTATACTGCTAACCGCTAGGGAAAGTAACCGCTGCGAGTTTGAAAAGTCGTACCTTTGCAGCCGTTTAAGGTGCAATGCGGAATGCTGTCGAAACATGCGCAGTCATGGCAGCCCGATTGCCATCTCTCTACGTTACTGTATACTACATGGCCAATCCGACAGCTCCCGTCGGCGGGCGGCTAGGCAATCGGCGGAGACGGATCTGCATCTGTAAATTGTTTCACTTCATGTTAGTTAATGTACGTAATTTCGAAGAATATATCTCAACAATTTCCATTTACGAGGCTGGCCGTTGATTTACGTAAATATGTAATGTCCATTCACCAGGACAATAAAAGGGACGGACCGTAACGTATATTCGTTTTCATGTTAGTAAACGTTAATGTGCATTATACTACCACTATGGCCAATGTTAGAGACGCATTGCTCATGCAGAGTTTATTTTCATGTTAGGTAATTTAAGTGAATGTACAATGTACATTCACCATGGCCAATATAAGTGACGCATTGTTCATGCAGAGTTTGTTTTTATGTTAGGTAATTTAAGTGAATGTACAATATACATCCACCATGGCTAATATAAGTGACGCATTGTTCATGCAGAGTTTGTTTTCATGTAAGGTAATTTAAGTGAATGTACAATATAGATCCACCATGGCTAATATAAGTGACGCATTGTTCATGCAGAGTTTGTTTTCATGTTAGGTAATTTAAGTGAATGTACAATATACATCCACCATGGCTAATATAAGTGACGCATTGTTCATGCAGAGTTTGTTTTCATGTTAGGTAATTTAAGTGAAATAGAAAATAACAGGTTACTGCCTGATCTTGTGTAATATATCAGGTGAGGCTTAGAATAATATAACGGCGAGGCTTG
This sequence comes from Congeria kusceri, assembly GCA_027627225.1. Lineage (NCBI taxonomy): Eukaryota > Metazoa > Mollusca > Bivalvia > Myida > Dreissenidae > Congeria > Congeria kusceri. The sequence goes on from CM051030.1 coordinate 5,881,788, forward strand.
CCGTTTTTCTAGTTATCATACCACATTTTTCTTAAAATAAAACCAAACGAGGTGATTTTTATATATTTTAAAACTACGAGCGGTGCTGATTTTGCTGAGCCGGCTTTTACACGTTCACGTAAATGTAATTATGGATTTCTAAAAGTCGACCGGATAATACTTTATTATTAACATTTCGTAATGAGAAATGAGGTGCTTTCACTACTAATACATAGATTACACGCATGTTTATTCATATTATATTGAAAATTCAATGAAGAAATGGATTGCACCGATCCAATTTCATCGGAGAACACACATCGCTGAACTGTTTGGAGACGCCTTTTTGGAGTTGTGTATTGAAATTGACATTTTCAAGATCATGTCAATACTGACTATATAGTGTGTTCAATTTTTGGTAAAAATGTGTTTGGTTTAACATAAACTGATGCTGCGTAGTGACTTTAAGTGTATTTATTTTGAATGCATTGAAATAATTTTGTATGGATTATTTATTGTTCCATTGATGACGTCATATCACTACCAAAGTGCGGGTTAATGTGAATATTTAAAAAATGATGTTTTTGTGATTTATGACGATTAAAAATAGTAAACTATATACGTTCTTGGTATCAAATTGTTTGTTTTGTTGAAACTGATTCAGTTGTACTGAAAATGTTGACTTAGGAGTTGATTCGGGTAATATGACGTACCTCCAAACATTGACTGATATAAACGTTACTGACCTGATATAAATAAATATATCAGGCACCTTTGTATCAGGCCGATATCAGAAACGTGGTATGTTAACGTACAATATACATCCACTATGGCCAATATAAGTAACGCATTGTTCATGCAAAGTTTGTTTTCATGCTAAGTAATTTTAGTGAATGTACAATATACATCCACCATGGCCAATATAAGTAACGCATTGTTCATGCAGAATTTGTTTTCATGTTAGGTAATTTAAGTGAATGTACAATATACATCCACCATGGCTAATATAAGTGACGCACCATTTTCATGTAAGTAAATGTGAGTAAATGTTTGGAATACATCCTCCAGATAAATATAAAAGATGCAATGTACATGCAGAGTTGTTTTTCGTGTAAGTAAATGTAAGTAAATGTTTGGAATACATCCTCCAGATCAATGTAAGAGACGCAATGTACATGCAGAGTTCCTTTTCATGTAAGTAAATGTAAGTAAACATCCACCAGAACAAACTAAGAGACGAGTGTACATGCAGAGTTCCTTTTCATGTAAGTAAATGCAGGTAAATGTTCGGTAAACATCCACCAGAACAAACTAAGGGATGCAGAGTTTTTTCATGTTAGTTTATAAATGTGATTTAATGTGCAATATCTATTCACGAACATAATAGTATCCGAAACGCTGTAACAAAACATTAAAAATAATAATTCTGGCTTCTGATGAAGTTCCAGATGAAAAATAAAAACTCGCAACATAAAAATAAAATATAATTGAGGGGCGTCGTGGGAAAACCGGAATTAATGCATGTGCGTAAAGTGTCGTCCCGGATAAGCCTGTGCAGTCCGCACAGGCTAATCCGGGACGGCACTTTCCGCTTTTATGGTATTTTCTGTTTCAAGGAAGTCTCTTCTAAACGTAAATTCACTGTAGTTGGAAAGTGCCGTCCTGGATAATCCGGGACGACACTTTACGCACATGCGTTAAGACCGGTTTTTTCACGACGCATTTATTATGTTTGGCTATGTGTTAAATAAAAATCAGCGTTTCTAGCTTAGGCCCAAAAATAAATGGTTGATTTCCGTTCAAGTCTCTAAATAAATCTAAGAGGGGAGCTAAAATATAACTTGTTTCTTTTACTTTTTTTCTTCTTCGCATATTCACCACACAGTTTAAGTATATTGCACTGCATGTAGAGTTTTCAAAATCCTCCCAACAAAGAAACTATACCTTAACTATGAAAAAGGTCATAGAAAAAGAGATTTCTGGCAAGAAGCTTATAAGTGAAAACTGCTATTTTTTCCGAAAATCAGAACAAATTAATGATTGATAGTCAAACATACGTTTACGTTCGGCGGAAAAAATTAAAGGGGGGGGGGGGGGGTCAGGTAAGCGGAAACCAACAACTTTTTACGTATTATGTTTATTAATGTGACTTACCGCAGGACTCCATCGTGCATTGAGCCTCACCGAAATAGCACCTACAAAAATTGCATTTGTCCTTCCAAATCTCGCCATGCCCGTATTCTCTCCCATTCCCATTGCAATTCAAATCTGAAAGGGACAGTATAACAGTTTGGGGTTGGAAAAATATTTCATAAAAAATGGAATTTTTAAACAGGAGTTTGTAGAAACTATCGAAACTTTATGTCTGTTATACTATATTGGTTGCACAACATAATTATTTTGTTGTTTGTTATGTTATTTTGTGTAAAAATTTACTAGGGTATGTGTACCAGGTAGTAACTTTTTCTCGAAAAATAACAGATATTCGTCAAACTGTTTAACTTGCCACGAGCAATGTGCTTTTCATACCAATAAAGTATTATTCAACAGGAAAGTCAGTATTAGACAATAATTCCTCACAGGCAAAATCTGTGATACTGCACCTTGATAGGTATACCTGCATTGCGATCATATACAATGAACGTGCATGCATTATGAGTATGTACCCGTATGTAAAATTATTAGGCGGTAAGATTCCTAGACTTAAGAATAAAGAATATTTTCAAGTTTGTTCTGTGCTTAGAAGGCCATGAATTTGAATCTGACTTGGTCTTCACTAATATTCATTCATTAACTCTAATTCGAATTTCTTTATTTAAAACGATTCGTCAATGACAAAAATGAAATGATCTTAACAGGAATACAAAGTTTCAATCAAAATGACCTGTACGAGAAAAGAAACACACTTAGAAAATGTTTAAGCTAAAATAAATTAGGTTTTTACTAATGAGTTTTATGTACATAGGTCTATTATACTTAACAGGACATTTATTTCGATTTTTGTCACCGTAGACACATTTATATGGATTTTTGTCACCGTAGACATATTTATATGGATATTTGTGAGCGTAGACACATTTATATGGATTTTTGTCACCGTAGACACACTTATATGGATTTTTGTCACGGTAGACACATTTATATGGATTTTTGTCACCGTAGACACATTTATATGGATTTTTGTCACCGTAGACACATTTATATGGATTTTTTTTAAATCTTTCAATGCAATACATTCGGCCTACGATTTCAATATATGATAAGTAATGCATAGTAGATACGAACCTGTTGCATCCTGCGCAAAGTCATGGTCTAGACCGCCCAACGCCAAACACATCAACAGAGCTATAGCGTTTACATGCATTTCTAGTTTTAAAGTTGCGGTCAGTAAAAACTATCCAGAATTATTAAGCATTATTTCGGTTCGAGTTTAATTTGAAGACAGCAATAATATTGTTTAATATTGTATACCGGTAAGTTGGAATTTAAATAAAAACGCATTAAGCAATCAACAAGCAGCCCTATATAAATTATAAACTAAACATAGCATTATATACGAGTATATTATACACAAACAAATATGTATAATAATAATTGAATTTATAGCTTTACTTCAAATATGAAAAGTGTACAATGTTGCTCACAGTAATGGATTCCAGTATGTGTTTGTGCTTTACATCCATGCGTTTGATATAGTTTACAAGAAGCAAAGATGCGTAATTAGAAAAACAGTAAATTATCCAAAATCTAGAATCTCATTAACGTCTAATTACTCACGATATAAAACCAACCGCGCGCTGCTATAACATATGGAACAACGTTGAAAACATCGTTATTCATACTTATGTCAAAATGAGCATTGGAGCATAGATACATAATTAGAAAAAATGCATGTATCCAACAATTAGATCATCATAAACATCTAATAACACACGGTTGAAAACCAGCGGCGTGAACATGTGGTAACCTTTGGAATTACATAGAAAACCTCATTATGCATTATGTCAACGGAGCCGAACTACAACTGAACAAAGCGCATAAGGGAAACATATATAGCCTAACCTAATCTAACCTAGCCTAGCCTGCATACCGTACCGTACCGTACCGTACCGTACCGTACCGTACCGTATCGCACCGCACCGCACCGCACCGCACCGCACCGTACCGTACCGTACCGTACCGTACCGGACAGTACCGTACCGTACCGCACCGTACCGTACCGTACCATACCATAACATACCATAACATACCATTGTAGCATATTGCATATTCATAGCCAATACTGTAAATTATAAAGTCAAAAGGTACAGACAGACACAGTAATGTGAGAAGGACTAACAAATGGTAAATGTATTAATTTTTGCATAACATTATTTTAACAATATAAAACAAAATAAATAATGTTATATATAATCTCGTATGGTAACGCATATATACTGAAGACTAATATCATTTTTCCTTTGAAAACAAAATGGGGATTTTAAATTACAAACCAAACTTAAATACAGACATTTAATGCCTGGTAGAAAACACGACGAAATAAAATAAAGTAATCAACATGTATAGGACCTTAACTTAAAAATGCAAAATACAAATAATTTTATATATTGTTTAGTACTTTTGAAAAATATTGGAGATTGTTCATCACAAACCAAACTTAAAAACAAAACTTGGGTATTAAACATGACCAAATATATCAAAGTTATATAGAGGATCTTAAATTAAACGTAAAGTACACATATTTTGATACTGCGTTATCGAACTTAGAACGAACAATAGTAGTAGGTTCTTTCCAGTTTGTCAAATGCTTTTTAAAAATCCACGAATGCACAATATGATTTCTTTTTCTGACATAGTGATTTAAGAATAAAGAAGAAAAGTACAATCAAAATTTTTAATCTTTTCGCGCATTGTAGCATTCTTGGTTAAACCGTTCTTTTTGATGAAATGTGCAATTTATTGTAGTACTAACTAATACATACTTTTTTCCAAATACATCAGTGGCTCCTTTTTGTTAAATATCTGTAGAATCGGAGGATATTGCATCACTGTCTCATCCGTCTGGAATTGAATCAGTAACAGCAGGACTTTGATCTTGTCATAAATAAGTTTCAAATGTTAATTTTTTTGTATAATGACGAACAATTTTTAATCACTTACGTTTGTCTTATTAGAAGTTGGTTTTGATTGCTACGAATTAAACAAAATAGTATTCCGCAATGCAATGGTCTGAAAACTCATTGGTTATAATATCTTAAGCTGCGAAAATTTAGTACATTCAGGGAATGATAACCTACTGCGCTATTTCCAATATGTGATTGAAACGCAAATTATCATTGAGTCATAATGACCTAGGAACATAGATGCATAATTAGAAAAAAGGCAATTTAGCGTCCTACATCTAGATTCTCGTTGACATTTAATAACGCATGGTATAAACTAACCGCGCGCACAAACTGTAACATAATAAGAAAAAAGGTAATTATCCGACAAATCGAACCTCATTAACGTCTATTATAACATGCTACTCGCTGAATTTTCTATTGAAAAACAAACATTATTATTGTTAAACTACCCAAAAAACAACTCAAAAAGTACTACCAATTCTGAGCGGAGCATAGTAAAAAGTAGTAACGTTTTCTTTCCCATGCGTGGCTATTAAATAACTCGGGATAACGCCCTCGTGGTTTAATTCCTACGCATCACAACTCAAAATTGTTGTTTATTTTGTTGTTTATTGGCCGATAAACAACGATAAATCGAACATTATTTCTTAAATGCCATACGGTATAAAACCAACCAGGCGAACATACTGTAACCGGTGGGATAACATAGAAAATATGTTGATGCATTAGGTCAAAATGACCCAAGAGCAGTACTACATATTAAACACATACAGATGGGATAACATAGAAAACATATTGATGCATTAGTTCAATATGACCCTAGAGCAGTACTACATATTAAACACATACAGATGGGATAACATAGAAAACATGTTGCTGCATTAGGTCAAAATGACCAAGGAGCAGTAATATAAGTTTGAAAAGCACGGATGGGATTACATAGAATAAATCTTGGTGCATAAGGTCAATATAACCAAAGGGCAGTAATACAGGCCAACAAAGCACGGATGGTATAACACAGAAAGCACCTTGGTGCATTAAGTTAATAATACCAAAGGGCAGTAATACAGATCAACAAAGCACAGATGGGATAACGTAGAAAACATCTTGGTGCATTAGGTAAATATGACCAAAGGGCAGTTGTACAGGTTAACAAAGCACATATGGGATAACATAGAAAACACCTTGGTGCATTAGATCAATATGACCAACGACAGTAATACATGTCAACAAAGCACGGATGGCATTACATAGAAAGCACCTTGGTGCATTAGGTCAATGTGACCAAAGGGCAGTAATACAGGTCAACAAAGCACGGATGGGATTACATAGAAAACACCTTGGTGCATTAAGTCAATATTACCAAAGGGCAGTCATACCGATCAACAAAGCACATATGGGATAGCATAGAAAACAACTTGGTGCATTAGGTCAATATGACCAAACGGCAGTAATACAGATCAACAAAGCACAGATGGGATAACATAGAAAACATATTGGTGCATTAAGTCAATATGACCAAAGGGCAGTAATTTAGGTCAAAAAAACACAGTCGGGATTACATAGAAAGCACCTTGGTGAATTAGGTCAATATGACCAAAGGTAAGTAATACAGGTCAACAAAGCAAGGATGGGATTACCTAAAAAAAACTTGGTGCATTAGGCAAATATAACCAAAGGGCAGTAATACAGGTCAACAAAGCAGGGATGTGATTGCATAGAAAACATCTTGGTGCATTAGGTCAATATGACCAAAGGGCAGTAATACAGGTTAACAAAGCACGGATGGAATTACATAGAAATCACCTTGGTGCGTTAGGTCAATATAACCAAAGGGCAGTAATGCAGGTCAACAAATCACATATGGGATAACATAGAAAACATCTTGGTGCATTAGGTCAATATGATCAAAAGGCAGAAATAAAAGTTTGCAGAGCACGGATGGGATTACATAGAAAGCATCTTGGTGCATTAGGTCAATATGACCAAAGGGCAGTAATACAAGTTTAAAAAGCACGGATAGGATAACATAGAAAGCACCTTGGTGCATTAGGTCAATATGACCAAAGGGCAGTAATACAGGTCAACAAAGCGCGGATGGGATAACATAGAAAGAACCTTGGTGCATTAGGTCAATATGACCAAAGGGCAGTAATACAGGTCAACAAAGACGAATGGGATAACATAGAAAGCACTTTGGTGCATTAGGTCAATATGACCAAAGGGCAGTAATACAGGTCAACAAAGCACGGATGGCATTACATAGAAAACACCTTGGTGCATTAGGTCAATATGACCAAAGGGCAGTAATACAGGTCAACGAAGCACGGATGGGACATAGAAAGCACCTTGGTGCATTAGGTCAATATGACCAAAGGGCAGTAATACAGGTCAACAAAGACGAATGGGATAACATAGAAAGCACTTTGGTGCATTAGGTCAATATGACCAAAGGGCAGTAATACAGGTCAACGAAGCACGATGGGACATAGAAAGCGCCTTGGTGCATTAGGTCAATATGACCAAGGAGCAGTAATACAAGTTTAAAAAGCACGGATGGGATTACATAGAAAGCATCTTGGTGCATTAGGTCAATATGACCAAAGGGCAGTAATACAAGTTTAAAAAGCACGGATAGGATAACATAGAAAGCACCTTGGTGCATTAGGTCAATATGACCAAAGGGCAGTAATACAGGTCAACAAAGCACGGATGGGATAACATAGAAAGCACCTTGATGCATTAGGTCAATATGACCAAAGGGCAGTAATACAGGTCAACAAAGACGAATGGGATAACATAGAAAGCACTTTGGTGCATTAGGTGAATATGACCAAAGGGCAGTAATACAGGTCAACGAAGCACGATGGGACATAGAAAGCGCCTTGGTGCATTAGGTCAATATGACCAAGGAGCAGTAATACAAGTTTAAAAAGCACGGATGGGATTACATAGAAAGCATCTTGGTGCATTAGGTCAATATGACCAAAGGGCAGTAATACAAGTTTAAAAAGCACGGATAGGATAACATTGAAAGCACCTTGGTGCATTAGGTCAATATGACCAAAGGGCAGTAATACAGGTCAACAAAGCACGGATGGGATAACATAGAAAGCACCTTGATGCATTTGGTCAATATGACCAAAGGGCAGTAATACAGGTCAACAAAGACGAATGGGATAAGATAGAAAGCACTTTGGTGCATTAGGTGAATATGACCAAAGGGCAGTAATACAGGTCAACAAAGCACGGATGGCATTACATAGAAAACACCTTGGTGCATTAGGTCAATATGACCAAAGGGCAGTAATACAGGTCAACGAAGCACGGATGGGACATAGAAAGCACCTTGGTGCATTAGGTCAATACGACCAAAGGGCAGTAATACAGGTCAACAAAGACGAATGGGATAACATAGAAAGCACTTTGGTGCATTAGGTCAATATGACCAAAGGGCAGTAATACAGGTCAACGAAGCACGATGGGACATAGAAAGCGCCTTGGTGCATTAGGTCAATATGACCAAGGAGCAGTAATACAAGTTTAAAAAGCACGGATGGGATTACATAGAAAGCATCTTGGTGCATTAGGTCAATATGACCAAAGGGCAGTAATACAAGTTTAAAAAGCACGGATAGGATAACATAGAAAGCACCTTGGTGCATTAGGTCAATATGACCAAAGGGCAGTAATACAGGTCAACAAAGCACGGATGGGATAACATAGAAAGCACCTTGATGCATTAGGTCAATATGACCAAAGGGCAGTAATACAGGTCAACAAAGCACGAATGGGATAACATAGAAAGCACTTTGGTGCATTAGGTGAATATGACCAAAGGGCAGTAATACAGGTCAACGAAGCACGATGGGACATAGAAAGCGCCTTGGTGCATTAGGTCAATATGACCAAGGAGCAGTAATACAAGTTTAAAAAGCACGGATGGGATTACATAGAAAGCATCTTGGTGCATTAGGTCAATATGACCAAAGGGCAGTAATACAAGTTTAAAAAGCACGGATAGGATAACATTGAAAGCACCTTGGTGCATTAGGTCAATATGACCAAAGGGCAGTAATACAGGTCAACAAAGCACGGATGGGATAACATAGAAAGCACCTTGATGCATTTGGTCAATATGACCAAAGGGCAGTAATACAGGTCAACAAAGACGAATGGGATAAGATAGAAAGCACTTTGGTGCATTAGGTGAATATGACCAAAGGGCAGTAATACAGGTCAACAAAGCACGGATGGCATTACATAGAAAACACCTTGGTGCATTAGGTCAATATGACCAAAGGGCAGTAATACAGGTCAACGAAGCACGGATGGGACATAGAAAGCACCTTGGTGCATTAGGTCAATACGACCAAAGGGCAGTAATACAGGTCAACAAAGACGAATGGGATAACATAGAAAGCACTTTGGTGCATTAGGTCAATATGACCAAAGGGCAGTAATACAGGTCAACGAAGCACGATGGGACATAGAAAGCGCCTTGGTGCATTAGGTCAATATGACCAAGGAGCAGTAATACAAGTTTAAAAAGCACGGATGGGATTACATAGAAAATATCTTGGTGCATTAGGTCAATAAAGGCCAGTTATACAGGTCAACAAAGCACGGATGGGATGATATAGTAAACATCTTAGTGCATTAGGTCAATATGACCAAATGGCAGTAATACAGGCAAACAAAGTACGGATGGGACTACATAGAAATTATCTTGGTGCATTAGGTCAATATGACCAAAGGGCAGTAATACAGGTCAACAAAGCACAGATGGGATAACATAGAAAACATCTTTAAGCGATGGGTCAAAAGGACGCGAGGGCAGAATGTAAACATGGAAAGCAATTTTATGCACGCAAAATGACCCAACTGCTGTAATGGCCCAAGAGCTGCAACACAAGTTAAAAAAGCACGAATTGGAAAACATAGAAAACATCATTATGCAATAGATCAAAAGGACGCAAGGGCAGTAATACAGGTTAAAAAAGCAATTGGGAAAACATAGGAAACATCTTTATGCATTGGGTCAAAATGACGCAAGATCAGTAATACAGGTTAAAAAAGACGGCTGAGATAACATGGAAAACATCTGTATGCATTAGATAAAAATGACCAAAGAACTGTAATAAAAGTAAACAAAGCACGTATGGGATAACGTAAAACACTACACTTCTTTAATCTTTATGCGTTGGGTCAACATGACCTAAGAGCAGTAGTACATGTTACAAAGATGGGATAACATAGAAAACATCTTGACGCAATAAGTCAAAACGACCCAAGGGCATTCATACGGGTTAACAAAGCACAGGTGGGAAACATCTTTATGCATTGGGTTAAAACGACCCAAGAGCTGTAATACAAGTTAAATAAGCACGATCGGGATAACACAGAAAATGTCTATATACATTGGGTCAATGTGAGCGAAGAGCAGTCAGTACCAATGGTTAACAAAGAACAGCTGGGATAACATAGAAAACATCTATATACATTGGGTCAATGTGAGCGAAGAGCAGTCAGTACCAATGGCTAACAAAGAAAAGTTGGGATAATACAGAAAACATCTATATACATTGGGTCAATATGAGCCACGACCAGTACCAATGGCTAACAAAAAACAATTGGGATAACATAGAAGACATCTATATACAGTGGGTCAATATGACCCAAGAGCAGTACCAATAGTTAACAAAGAACAGCTGGGATAACATAGAAAACATGTATATACATTGGGTCAATGTGAGCCAAGAGCAGTCAATACCAATGGTTAACCAAGAACAGCTGGGATAACATAGAATACATCTATATACATTGGGTCAATATGACCTACGACCAGTACCAATGGTTAACAAAGAACAGCTGGGATAATATAGAAGACATCTATTACATTGGGTCAATATTACCCAAGACCAGTACCAATGGTAAACAAAGAACAGTTGGGATAACATAGAAAACATCTGTATACATTGTGTCAATGTGACCCAAGAGCTGTAATACAAGATAAAACAGCAGGGATGGGATAACACAGAAAACATCGATATACATTGGGTCAATATTACCTAAGGGCAGTTACAATGGTTATTAAATAAAGAACAGCTGGGATAACATAGAAGGCATCTACAGACATCTATATACATTGGGTCAATATGACACAAGAGTAGTAATACAAGTTAAAACTGCACGGATGGGAAAACAGAAAACATCTTTATGAATTTGGTAAAAATGCCCAAAGGGCAGTAATACAGGTTAACAAAGCACAGATGGGATAATATATAAAACATCTTTATGCATTAGGTCAAAATGACCTGGGAGCATAGACACATACATGTTATATGACCAGGCAATTATCCTACAACTAGATTCTCATTGACGTCTGATAACACACGGCATAAAACCAACCGCGTGAACATTCTGTAACATATGGAATAACGTAAACAACATCTGTATGCATAAGGTCAAAATAACCCAGGATATGTACTACAGGTTACAAAACACGGACGAGATAACATCGAAAACACCTACATGCATTAGGTCATAATGACCTAGGAACATACATGCATAATTAGAAAAAAGGCAATTATTCTGCAATTCCCATTGACGTCTAATAACGTTAAAATATCCTGGTGCAATCAATAAAACTCACTACACACACGCGGGGCGGCATGTCAGTGGTCTCGACCCATCATACCTGGTCGTCGGAGATAGAAAGACACGCTTCCCTGATGCTGTGTGGAGAAACATTGCAAAGTTATGCATATATTTTAAAAGCATTTGATTGACTATTTCGAACGCTCGGTCTTAACTGTTTGACGGAGATGTCTTAAACAGACATATATATACGTATATTGTTTGACCTAAGTAGGCGTGGCTACAATCTCATAGCGTACTTTCAGTCAACTACACATGCAACGGAAATTTAATGATTATATCCTACGAAACAATCGTTTTTTTGTAGTAAAGAAGCACACACTTTCCATTTTAATCGCATTCACAGTCGTGGTTTATTCCTTGTGTATTTGTATTGCTTTGATTGGATTTTCGGCGGCAAAAATTATACAAACACACGAAATGGAAGTGTCAACGATTTCAGTGTGCAAATACATCATGTGCAGACACCAATTAAAACACAAGTAATCCTTGACTGTTTTGTAAAGTAATATATTACAAATGTAACATGTTCTGTCAAACGATAATGATAAACTACGAATATTAACTACTTTGCAATAATTTACAGCTTTGAGCTAACACTAGTGTTCAGCAACAGTATATACCAAATTCAAGTTTATACTGGTTATTACATACACGTTTTTATATTTGAATTTTCAGAAACATAGATTTCCTGTGGTGTGCAACCAACTTTCTATACGGTGAGTTTATCCAACATTCCATTCGGTGAGTGATGTTTAAAAATAACGCCTGTGTAATTTCTTTATAGCAAACTTTTTAACTGCTAACAGATACCAGTAAATATCAGTTTTTTCGACTGAACAATGTTTCCTTTACACAGGAGAATGCCGTAGCATAAGAAAGGTGAGTATGTTTAAGTAGTTTAACACACATTAACAAAAGCTAAACTTGTAATAATTGTAACCCGCATTAAACCCCGAAGTCACTGAAAGTGTGCAATTTATTGTGTAGCTTTTGAAGACTCGGTTTGTTGTCAGATTTGTATTTTGTCTGATTTAATATATTTTTTAATACCCGACTGTATGTTTTTGCCATTTAAAAGCATTAAATTAGTAAAATTTTGGTATTTAAAAAGCCATAAAATCGAAAGTACTCCATAGCAACAAGTAAATATTGACTGTTCTAAAATTAGAAGACATGTAAACAAGCATGACGAACGCTGGATAAGAAAACCAAAATTACCCTATTTAAATGAGATGAGCTCAGAAGGTAACATTTGTACCAACACTTTACTTAATAAATTTTTATGAAGTAAGTTACACATTTTCTGTAACTGATTTTGATCGAGATGAGTATAAATGAATTGCAATTAATGATAGCGGTATTGATTAATATAAAAAGTGCTTCCATAGAGAGTGATTTGTGGAAACTGTGCGTAGTATATATGTATTGATAAGGTGAATATGGTGTGCATAATTCAAGTCATATAGACGTTTGTATCATTAAAAATCGTTTTAAGCCTAATTACGATTTGAATAAAAAATATATCCAACCAATCCTTTCATCGTGGGTGATAACTTTACTGGCAAAGAAAGTAAATTAGATGAACTGTAAAATATTTTTATTACAAGTAATAGTAAAGTTTATCAAATATATATGTTCTGTTCTGATGAAAATGTCTTGTGTTTTTTGTTGTAGTATGTTTGCAGTTATGTAGACAGAGTTTGAAACAATGGCAAACTACACCCACGTGTTCGAGGACAAGGAAACCACAAACTGGTTCAAAGCATGCATTGCGCTGAACATCACAAAAGAAGGATTGACCAATTTCGTTGACACAGAGATACAGAAAGTCCATAAAGCAGTTGGAAAAAGCTGTGGAAATTGTTCCATAGAGAACATACTGAAGTGTCCTACTCAAGGAATCTGTAGAAATGCTAGAAATTGTAATGTCCACGATACTCCAGCCAAAAAGCCCCGGCAATGTCTCGTTAACGTTTGTGACCAAGTTAGGCAAAACATTGAACTACATCATAGATATAAAGTACCGTCTTGGCGGAACACCAAGGCGGAGTCATGGGCAAATGATCATTGGCAAATTGCAAAATGTTTTCTTCCTCCAGACGGTTATCTGAATATTTCCACTTCCAAAGAAACAGATTTCAATGGCGTGATTAGTGTTATGCTGAACTGCAACGATTTTGACAACTGTCTCTCGTTCAACGTTTCACCAAAGCCGCCAGAATGTGTTTTGACAAAGGTACTACTAATTGTGACCGTAATAATCACGTTAGTAACATTCAAATAAATCTGGACGTTCTGAGCAATATACATTAAACTTTTTAAAGAGCGATTGTTATTTAAGAAATCATAAGTTCTCTTTAAGTCTTAATATAAGCATAAGAAAAATCTCATACGTTATTTTATTAAGTTGCAACATAATTTTATATAAAAAACTAAATCAGTTTTGTATAATACCCGTTACATTTTCAGGCCCGTCAGATAGGTCGAGAAGTACGCCATACATCAAGCTGCAAGGTTACAGATGCTGATCTGCAGAACTACTTCCAAACACTTACCACACTAATGAGTGATCCAACGTGCCTAGCAATGGACCCCCTTGCCATGACTGCCTGCACTAAGCTTAAGGATGTATGTTTATAAATACATTTTATTTGTTTGTTTGTTTGTTTTTGTTCCTTCGTTCATTAATTATACATTCATTAATTCATTCATTAATTAATTCATTCATTCATTCATTTATTTATTTATCTGTTTATTACAGTTACTTGTTTTCAGCAAATTGAAAGTGTGTCCAGAATAGTTAAGCCTTTTACATAAGTGTAGAATATTATGTTTGTTTGTTTCTCTGTAATCGTTCGCAAGCATTTTCTTTTTAACATCACCCGAAACTGCGTAATAGAAATTCAAACAAAACTGGTTAGAAAGAGACGTTAGTGGTTTCGTACATTGTCCTTAAAATTGTCCTCAAGTCTATACACCAAGTATGTAGGACACCTGATATTACTGGACAGAAAAGGGTCTTCTTATCAGATCCATGGTGGCTGATTTAGAAATGACGTATAAAGAGACGTGAACGAAAAGTGATCTCCTTCAGCTGGTTTAATGTTATTATTTTTGAAGAAATAAGCCATACAAAGGCGTATACAATAAATGACGTATGAATAGTTTACTACATTATGAGTATTTTGATAAAATTATGCCGATATTCGTTCTTTTTGATTAATAATAATAATAATAATAATTATTATTATTATTATTATTTATTATTAATATCATTTTTTAGTTACTGAATGAACGTCTTTCTATCAGTGATGTCGAACTGAGTTGTCTTCTGAAGGATGCACAACGCACACTTGAAACGGTAAAGGAAGAAGAAAGAAAATTTGATCATGAAGTGGAAAAAGCTCTATCACATATAAAAGAAATTTTAGAAGAAAAAAAACAATATGGCGAAAAAGAATTAGAAACGAAGACGGATGAATGTTGACAGAAAATAGCAGACAAAACAAAAGACAATATACAGAAACTAGGAACGAAGACAAAAGATGGTGAACATACAATTGGCCAGAAAGCAAAACAAAGTGTTCAGAAACTTGTAGACAAGGCTAAAGATATAAATAAAACAGTAGGGAAGAAGACACAAGAATTGCTGCAGAAAATACGAGAGACATCAACAAAGGGTTTTGAGAAAATAGAAAAGATGGCAAAAGATGGCGATCTTAAATTACGAAAGAAGACACAAGAAGGGGTAGACAAAATAAGTGAGGCAACAATAGAGAGTTTAGAGAAAATAAACGAGAAGGCAAACGTTGGCAATCAAACAGTAGGAAAGAAGACACAAGAAGGGGCTCAGAAAATATGCAAAATAACAACAGAGGGTTTAGAGAAGATAGACGAGAAAGAAAAAGAAGTACATCGTAATATAGAAACGAAGCAGTTACTATGCGTTGAGACATTAACAGAAACAACGCAACATGGCACAAAGACACTAGAAGAAATAATTTATGACCGATCACGTGACGGAAGCCAAATTATACAAGTAAAAACGCAAGATGGTGAACAAAGATTAGAAGACAAAACTGTAGAAAGTATTGCACGTATAAAAGAAGCTAAACATGAAAAGGAAAATACAGACTACGAGCAAAACTCACACGGTATGTTTTTATTAAGAATGTGTACGAATATTCCACTCTCCAGTAGCATTGCTCATTCTAAAATGTACACGTGCACAACGTTTTACACTTCTACAGCATTTCAGCATTCTGTATTGTTAAGATAACGTTTAGCATTTCTGCATGAATACATAAAATATAAGTTTCACAAGTTTTGATCAATGATCTCTGTCAGTTTTGTGTAACCGGCTTTAAAAGGTAATTGAATCTGAACAAAGAACATATATCTGTTTCAGATTTTATCAGACGCATGAAGGGATTGTACAATGAAACCTTCAGTACCGTGTCATTATCGACACTAGATTCAAGTCTTGATAAGCCTCTATCAAAAATCTATGCCGCACCAAGAATTCATCATATCGATATTGAAAAAGATGGCACAAGAAAAATGGGTTGTCAAATCTATAAATACAAAGATATTATTTACTCAGGTGGCACTTCAAACAAGCATATTTTCTTACAAGGTGAACCCGGCAGAGGTAAATCAACATTTGCAGCTAAGTTAGTACTCGACTGGTGCAATGGATGCTCATCATCTCCACACTTGTCTGATGATTCAGCAGTATTTGATGATGTGGAAACCCTGCATGAATATCCATTCCTGTTTCACATCACTTTGAGAGAGTCTAGACATCAGAGAGATGTATCGCAAATGGTTAAAACCCAGATCATTGACATGATTTATACCGAAGACGAACGTGAGGAAGCATATAAGCTTTTCGAACAAATTAGGAAAAATGAAATATGTTTTTTGATTGAAGATGGTCTAGACGAGTGGGCTGATCCCAGTGATAAACTGGTTCAGCCTTTATTGGCAGGCTTTCTCAAGGAATATACTGTTTTGATTACAACGCGACCATGGAAACTGACTGACGAACGTATTAAAAATTCACATATCACCAGTCTGCTAGAACTGGAAGGAGTTAACGACAGCGGATTGTTTTCTGAAAGGATAATCAGTTGCATCATTAGTCAAAACAATTTGGCTGTTAAGATCAGGGAATTTAAAAGGTTTGTAGACACACATTATCTTCAACAACTGTTACCATCACCAATGTTGAACACTCTGATTGTCTGTACGTGGGTACAAGGGATATTCCGACGTTCGACAGGCTTATCATTGTGTGAATTGTACAGTACGCTGTTGGAGGGTCTCTACAAAAAGGCGAACGATGAGATTGGTTATTTTAACCGTTCTTATGAGTCTCCAGTTTCCTGCTTTGAGGAGACAGAATATCTGCAACCAAATATCCACCATATCGCTGTTCTGGCGAAAACAGCATTTCATCTGCTGTTCTCTCGGAACAGAGAAACATCTTTAGTTTTTAACGATAAAGATCTATCAAACTACATGTCTAAAGAAGAAAAAGAGTTTGCCCTCACAGCAGGAATTTTCACTCAAAGAAAATGTAACTTTCGCAGGTCTTGGTCCTTTATTCATAAAAGCCTACAGGAATATTTAGCTGCTTTTCATATCGCTACTACAGTAAATGTAATTGATGGTGAAATATCCGTGAACCTGGGTCACAGAACCTCTGATATACTCGAAATATCTCAGATGTTCATATTTCTATGTGGGCTAAATATCTCGGCAGCCAACATGTTATCTAGTGTAATTGATAGACACTTTGAAAGTGTTTTCGTAAGAGAATTACAGGAAATGGTTATTTCCGGTATTATGGAGGCTCAAGCAAATAAGCAGACCGACATACATCTGAAACTCAGTGGCCTTTGTTTAGGCGACGGTATATTAAACAGTGACGCTTTGCAATGTATCTGGAAAGACAACAATTTAAACATGCGTTATTTGTCAGTACAAACAATGAGGGCTTTAACAGTATATACAAAAGACGCTTCTACCAATGTAAACAATGACGATCACCTTACACGAGACCTACACAGAAGGCGGTTGACGTCCGCACACATTACTGAAGTCAAGAGTTTAACAATTGTAGATGAGCGTAAGATGTTGGATTTGTCATTGTGTCACTCTCTCGAAAGAATGTCTCTTAGCGGCAAAGCAATAATCCTATTACCAAATGCACTCCGCGGCATTAATAAACTAAAAGAGCTTGAATTATTTTGTAAATGTGAAGGATTGGACTTGTCATCGTGTCGTAGTCTAACATCACTAAAAATACACACTCAAGTGACATTGTTGCCAAATGCACTTCGTGAGCTTAGAGAGCTAAACTATCTCAGAATTATTGGCTATTGTAACGGATTGGATTTGTCATCATGTCACAATCTAGAGAGCGTGGAGATCGAAGGGAAAGTTACATTGTTGCCAAATACATTTCGAGAGCTCAAAGAGCTTAAAGATCTCATATTTCGGGGCGGTTATGACGGATTGGATCTGTCATCGTGTCACAGTCTAGAACGTGTAGATATCTGTGGCCAAGGGTCATTGTTGTCAGATGCACTTCGTGGGCTTGTTAGGCTTGCACACCTAAAATTACTTTGCGAATGTGACGGATTGGATTTGACATCGTGTCACAGTCTAGAATATGTGGATATCAGTGGACAAGTGACATTGCTGCCAGGTGCAATCTGTGCGCTAGATAAACTGACAATTCTAAAATTAAATTGCGATTGTGACCAGTTGGATTTGTCGCCGTGTCGAAATCTCACAAGCGTAGAAATCGAGGGGCAAGTGACATTGGTATCAAATGCATTTTGGAATTTTAAAAAACTGGAAGAGCTAAAATTACATTGTAAATGCGATGGATTAGATTTATCGGGATGCCATAGTCTAGAAAAATTGTCAATTTGTTGGTCAGTTACTTTGATGCCAAATACATTCCGTGGTGTAAACAGACTTGCACGACTGACTTGTTTTGGTAAATATGACAAGCAACTCATGGATATAGAAAAGTCAATTCCACTAGTCAAGATTGAGAAGAAAGGTATTTTTATAATACCATAATCCCTAAAACATATTTCATTTGAATCTGTCTTGTGTTCTTCATACTGGTTACGCTGCCTGTTGAACACTCTGCTGACATTCGATCATCATGTAAAATGTGAACTTGGAGATTGCGGCATAAGAGTGAGTGACCGCCCGGGTTATCCAGATATAAGATGGAGCGAACAGATTACCAACAGCTTCTCAGGCAAGGGCGTATCGATTGCAGTAGAACTAGGATGGTCCAGATTAATTACTGTAGATGACCTGCCGGTTTATCCAAATACAGCAACGAATAAAGAGACCACTAACAGCGGTTCCAGCAATATGATATCTGTTTCAGCAGAACTAGGAATGTCAAAAGTAATTACTATAGATGACTGTTCGGGTTATCCAGATGTAACAACGAGTCAACAAACAGCCAACAACTGTTCCTGCAAAGAGCTTTCGATTTCAGCAGAGCTAGGAAGGTCAAGATTGATTTCTATAGACGACTTGTCGTTATATCGAGATAGAACAATGAGTAAACAGACCACTAACAGCGATTCCGGCAAGGATCTGTCGATTTCATCAGAACTAGGAATCTCAAAATCAATCACTACAGATGACTGTCATGGTAATCCAGATATTACAACTTGTGAACAGGCTACTAAAAGTGATTCTAGCAAGGAGATACCGATGTTAACAAAAGAACGAATGTCAAAATTGATCACTAAAGACTACTGTCTGGGTTATCCAGATATAACAACGAGTGTAGAGACCATTAAAAGCGATCCCGGCAAGGAACCATCGATTTCAGCAGAACTAGGAATGCCAAAATTAATTAATATAGATGACTGTAAGGGTTATCCAGATATTACAACGAGTAAACAGATCACTAACAGTGGTTCCGACAAGACGGTGCCGATTTCAGAAAAACAAGGAATGTCAAAATTGGTTACTATCGATAACTGTCAGAGTAATTCAGATATAACAACTAGTGAAAAGACCACCAAAAGCGAATTGGGATATGGCGTATCGATTTCAGCAGTACTTGAAATGTCAAAATTGATAGCTATAGATTGTCCGAGGTATTCAGATATATCAACAATCGAACAGACCTTTAACAAAGGTTCCGGCAATGAGCTAACGATTTCTGCAGAACAAGGAATGTCCACATTGATTACATTATATGACTGTCCGGGTTATCCAGATATAATAACGAGCGAACAGATCACCCATAGAGGTTCCAGTAAGGAGGTATCGGTTTCATCAGAACTAGGAATGTCAAACTTGGTTACTATAGATGACTGTCAGAGTTATCCAGATACAACAACGGGTGAAGAGAACATCAACGGGACATCCGGCAAGGAGCTAACGACTTCAACAGAGCTACGAATGTCCAAATTGATTACTATAGATGACTGTGCGGGTAATGCAGATATAACAACGCATGAAGATAACACTAACAACTGTTCTGGCAAGGAGGTACCGAATTTAGCAGAAGAAGGAATGTCAAAACTTATTACTATAGATAACTGTCCGGGTTGTCCAGATAAAACAACGAGTGAGACCACTTACAGCGGTTCCGGGAAGGATCTATCTATTTCAGCAGAACTAGGAATAGCAAAACTGATTACTATAGATGACTGTCCGGGTAATTCAGATATAACAACGGGTGAACATACCACTAACAGCGGTTCCGGCAAAGAGCCATCGATTTCCACAGAAATAGCAATGTCAAAATTGATTACTATCGATGACTGTCCACATATGGTTACTGGTTATCCACACATTACAACGAGTGCACAGACCACTAGCAGGGGTTCCGACAAGGAAGTATCGGTTTCAACAAAACTAGGAATGCCAACATTGATCACAATAGATGACTGTCAGTGTTATCAAGATATAACAACGAGTGAAGAGACCACCAACGGCGGTTCCGGCAAGGAGCTATCGATTTCAGCAGAACTAGAAATGTCCAAATTGATGACTTCAGATGACTGTCTGGATATGGCAGATATAACAACGGATGAAGAGACAACTAACAACGGTTCCGGCAAGGATCTACCAAATTTAGCAGAAGAAGTAATGTCAAAACTTATTACTATAGATGACTGTCAGGGTTTTCCAGATATAACAACGAGTGAACAGACCACTAACAGCGGTTCCGGCAAGGAGGTATCGATTTCAGCAGGAGAAGAAATGTCAAAATTTATGACTATTGATGACTGTCCGGGTAACCCAGATATAACAACGAGTGAAGAGACCAGCAACGGCGGGTGTTCCGGCAAGGAGGTATCAATTTCAACAGAACTAGAAATGTCAACATTGATTACAATACATGACTGCACGCGTAATTCAGATATAACAACGAGTGAACAGACCACCAACCGCGAATTGGGCAGGGGCGTATCAATTTCAGCAGAAGTTGGAAAGTCAAAATGGATCGCTATAAATGACTGTCCGGGTTATTCAGATATATTAACGATCGAACAGACCTATAACAAAGGTTGTGACAATGAGCTATCGATTTCTTCAGAACAAGGAATGTCCACATTGATTACTATAGATGACTGCCCGGATTACAAAAATATAATACCGAGCGAAGAGACCACCTATAGCGGTACCGTTAAGGAGGTATCGATTTCAGCAGAAATAGAAAAGTCCAAATTGATTACTAAAGATGACTGTCTGGGTTATCCAGATAAAACAGCAAGTGAAGAGTCCACCTATAGCGGTTCCGGCAAGGATCTATCGATTTCGGAAAAATTAGAAAAGACACAAGTTGTTAATACTGATGACTATCCGGGATATCCAAATATAATAAAGAGTGACCAGACCACGTATAGCGGTTCCGGCAAGACGGTATCTATTTTAATAGAACTAGGAATTTCTAAATTGACGACTAAAGATGAATGTCTGGGTTATCCAGATATAATAACGAGCGAACAGACAAATAACTTCGTAATGGGCAAGGAGGTATCGATTTCAGCCGAACAAGGAATTTCCAAATTGATGACTATGTATGACTTCCCGGGTTATGCAGATACAAGAACAAGTAAACAGACCATCAACATCGGTTCCGACAAGGAGGTGCCGATTTCAGCTGAACTAGGAATGCCAAAATTTATTGCTGTAGATGAATGTTCTGGTTATCCAGATCTAACAACGGGTGAAGAGTCCTCCTGCAGTTCCGGCAAGGAGATATCGACTAAAGCAACGAGTGAACAAGTCATCTATATCCGTAACAGCAGGGATGTATCGGTCTCAAAAGAACTAGGAATGTCAAGATCCTTTGATGAGGATGACTTTCCGGATTATCCAGATTTAACAACGAGTGAACAGAATTACCTCAGCGACGTTTACGACATAGTAGAGATAAAAGGTGCACAAGGACGTTTTGAAATGAATGATGATTACCTTTCAGGTTTTTCTGAAATAAATCTTTGTGAACCGAAAGGCTACTGCGGTCCTTACCTGATAGCGAGATTGACAGCAGGACTAGGAATGATAGAAATGGATGACGAGGATTATCCTTCAGGCTGTCCAGGTATATGGGTCGCATTACGCGATACGAACACGAAGTATCTGAAACTGCGTCTGCGTCAGCCTGGAAAGAACGATTATAATGTAGTACTATCCGAGGCAATATCCACGCTTACCAGGCTGGAAACATTAGAAATATGTCGTTACTATGACTGCCCTAATGTGTGGGCAGCGTTATGTAATATAAATATACAGAATCTGAGCATCGACCTTAGACATCTTGACAAAGATGTATGTACAAATCTTGAAATACAAACGCTTACTAGGGTGAAAACATTAAGACTATTGTTTCCTGAATACACAGACATTCAGTTACCACACTCAGTGAAAACTTTGTTTCTCGTGTATACGTCATTGTCAACATCCTCCCTACGCGTTCTGTTAACCAAGCTACTCACACTTGAGCATCCTGTGAAGTGCGTGTTGGTGTTCTGTTATAACGAGCCATGGGATAATTATAATAGTATCAAACAAGAAGTGGCAACATCAACAAATGCGCATGAATATTCATTTGTGCACTATAGCGCTAGGTGCAAGAAATTAGTGCCGGATTTTCAAGAAGAAAAATCATGTTTCTTTGGACCGTTATGTTTTTTCGAGAGGCAACATGTACATATGACTCTTCATACTGTGGGCCGACAAACCGTAAAATCATCTTAAGACTGTAATTTGTATAAGCTGAAAGTAATGACACAAGCAGATCGATAGTATTTGCAAATTAAGTGGACACCAACTACGCACATGAATTAAACAATTAGCCTTTTCAGAATTTACCCCATTTAGCCGATGAAGATATCAGACTCATTCACATAATATTTAAATTGTCAACATTGATTACTATAACGTTTTTCGTTTACTAAAAATTATTACTGAATAATTAATAATTCGGGAAAATTCAATTTGATAGTTCGTAGCAATTTTGCAGTAATTATTGTTTAGAAAAACGAAATTTTGGAAATATCGACAACAAAGTTGATATCACTTTTGAACAATGTGCCATTTTACTGTTAATTTTTTCAAACAACATTATTGTTGACTTGTATTGGCTGTTACATCTAGGTATCATCTAGTAGTTTGCAGTATTCAGCATGTTGAACAATGTGCCATTTTACTGTTAATTTTGTCAAACAGCATTATTGTTAACTTGTATTGGCTGTTACATCTAGGTATCATTTAGTAGTTTGCAGTATTCAGTATGTTTCAATGCGGTGCCCTAAACTTAAATCTTGTAAGTTACATGTAATGTTGTTTGTTTGTTTGTTTAGACGGTACCCCATTTCTCTTAAATAATATCACGATTTGTTTCTGTAATGTGGACACGGGTACAATTTCACATGTCTTATACTAAGTGACCTCCAATTTCCAGGTTGATGATTTTAATGTTAAGAAATAGATCAATATCTTATTAAATTGATATGCATTATTGTCTGTAAATGCTATACATCGATAATTCGTGGTAATTTAATTGAACTATATATTATTTTGTATTACTATTTATTTGCAATGTCAATTGTATGATGTTATTTTTTTACATTTAAGTGAAGTGTGATAAATTCCGGGGTTAGTGTGAGGGTCGGCGTACTTTTAAACCGGTTTAAACCCCCAAATGCTTTGCACTGAGCGCTCTAAGGCGATGACCCCAGATTTTATCATTTTTGTAATGTTTTGTGTTAGTTTTGTGTTGTGCGTGTACTTTTGCGTTTTGGCTATTTTCCAATGTTGCTTGCATTCCTTTAAACCGGGTTAAACTCACAATGCTTTGCATTGACCGTTCCAAGGCGGTGGCCCCAGTTGTAATCCTTTTTATGTTTTGTGTTGTGTTGTGCGTATTGTCTGTATTGTATAGGCAGTTGGTCACTTGCCTTCAATATACGACCTGCGGATGGAGTTTCATTATTCTTATATTCCATCAAGGACCATAGTAAGTTGATACGGGTTTTTCTTCTGTTGATTTGTCAGCAGTTTCATATAATACTTATTTCTGTAGCCTAACAAGCGTACAAGCACTGTTACCTACAGGCTTTACGTTCTTCTATTGTACCGAACATAATTGGCATTTGTATTTAGATATATTATTAAGTAATTTACGTGAAGTACTATAATTTGTGTTGTGTAATGTCCGATATGACTTGTACTGATTGTATAGTACAAAGTGATGTAGTGTTGTTATTACCTAAGGGTTGTCTACACGAATATTATGCTATATTAATTTCAATGGCGAGTATCGCAATTAATAAAATTTAATTAATCAATATGATTTTCCGAGACTAAAATATGTGTCAACGATCTGACATTATACATAGTGACGATATAACGAAATAATTTTATTACCATATGTTTCGAGTTTAAATAGGAGTTGTTCAAAGTTAAGCAACACTAAAACATGATGCAATAGCCGACAAACGTATTTGCTTATTCATTTGCTATGTTAATGCTTATGTAGTCGTTTTTTATGTTTCTTTTTTTATCCTGATTACACTTTATTTGGTTATTTAATAACTGCTTGATTAAAAAAATGTTATGAAAAATGGTAATAATACACCTCAATATCGACATTATGTCTTTCTTGTTTATGCATAGGTATAAACATTTACACTTACTTGAGCCTAGGAGCATAAGTTTGACATTACGAATGTGAGTTATCACGCAATGCAATATTTTGAAGCATTAGCATTATGCAATGATAATATTTAGACCTAGTTTAGTTAAGTAGAACATCTGAACGCATCATTTCATTTTATTTCACTTTCTCTCGGCTGTTCATGATCTCGTGTGGCCTAATTGCTTAAATACGAGCAATCGTTCAGAATGCAATCTATAAGTATTATTTCATTTCATTTTACTTAAAAGACTGTTCGTGTGAATGTAATAGCTGGCATTGTTTCTTTGCCATACAAGATTAGTTATTTAGCACGTTTGCGGTCAATGACATAGACGTTCTTGCAACTAACAAATCACATTCTACTGCGAATAGCAATGTTATGTTTATGTTTCCCTAGCAATCGCCAGCCATTTTGCCGTTTAAGTATGTGCTGGTAAGCACTAGCTGATGTTTGAAAAATCTTTTATACTCGTACACACTTTATTCGGAATGCTTCTGCATGCATTTTTTTCTCGATGTCTATCATATGTCTATCAACCAACATATGTACAGCGCGCAACATAGTTATAAGAATTTTGCGAGTGTTGGTTGAGACGGGTAAGAGAAAATCATAGATATGCTTGTTCAAATAACTCAGTAAAATTGAACTTAGGCAGCAATTTTGATGAAGGTATAAAAGTCAAAATTATACAAAGATGTAATTGAGGTATGATAAAACAAATTGAATGAATATTAATCTGTAAAATGTCAAACGCCTATTATTCATGTGTTATTTTGATTTGATATTCACAACAATAATATAAACATAAAGTGGAAATGACCAGATTGAATATAGACTACCATCGTGAAAATACCGCTTAACAAGCCAAAGTTACGACTAAGAGTAGATAATTGCCTAATAGCAACGAATGAGAAAAAAATCAACTATTGTTTCGTTATACTTTCGTAACACTGACATTTATTGTAGATTAATAATGAGATTCATTGTAATTTGACTAACATAGACTGAAATATGATACTTCATTGTTTGTATTTTAAATGCATCAATGGTCGTCTATAGCTATAGTCATCGACATTCATATTTTCTTCTAAGTAATAATTGTTAATTCTATTATACACCATTTGTCCACGAAACTAATCAACGAAATATTTTTTTTAATCCATTGGATTATGTGATACAATTGAATGTTTCTTTGGTAAATTATACCATTTCTTGTGGAATGAAATATTAATTTGAGTTATTTCATGTATTGAGGTGTAGAAAAAAGTTCAAATGAATGAACATTCTTTCGTAATGTAATGTCCTCTATCATTACATGCATATACCGGAATTCTTTTATTTGCAAAACCTACACTTGTATATACAGTATTTTCTCTGATTTAATAGATTTAAAAAATCCGACTGTTTACATTTCAAAAATAGTTTATTTACAAATATTTGGTAATTTAAAATACTTCGAAACCGAAAGCTTAAAAAAACGTGACGTATTAACTGTTCTAAAAATAGAACATTTGAACTTGACGTGACAAACGCATGATTTGGAAATCCAATCACCTTATTGAAATAAACCGAGCAGAGAAGGCGGAAGTGTAACCTCCGTTTCACTTATGTCATCTTATAAAAAATATAGGTTTTACAATATGATAAATTATAGTGGTATTGATAGATAGTCGGGATATATGAAAAAACATATGTACAAACAAATCTTAACAAACAGGACATTTAATAAAAGAAAAGTTGCGATTAGCTCGGTTGGTATAATTAATATTACGCTCGTGCAACACGAAAATGAAATATATACCATTATAGTAGTAGTATATTACCAGCTCTGTCATTATAATCAATAAGAGGGCAATCTTATATGAAACATTCAGTTATTACATCTTTCTATTGAAGATGTGGGCTAGGTTCGTCCCGAAAGCAATTTACATAAGTGTATATCAGTGTAAGTACAAACCAATGCGTCAACAGTGCAGGTTAAAATCATATTGTGATTTATTAAAAAGATACTTCGCTTTTAGCAAGTTTTAATAATTCGGTAAAAAATACACGTATTTCTATCGCGTGACAGAATACATTCCACGATCTGTGTTGTCTTTTATTGTTGCCTTGAGGAAGACTGATATTGTAAAACCAAGCTTCATGTAGGACATTTATACGGCGAATATGGACAATTACCCAGTATATGGAGGTTTCTATTTAATACTCCTTTGCCTAATTAATATATCAACGATAAATATATTTCACACACAATATTAGAGTTGCTGGTAATTTTAGTTTTAATATATCAACGATAAATATATTTCACACACAATATTAGCGTTGATGGTAATTTTAGTTTTAATATATCAACGATAAATATATTTCACACACAATATTAGCTTTGATGGTTATTTTAGTTTTAATATATCAACGATAAATATATTTCACACACAACATTAGCGTTGATGGTAATTTTAGTTTTAATATATCAACGATAAATATATTTCACATACAATATTAGCGTTGATGGTAATTTTAGTTTTAATATATCAACGATAAATATATTTCACACACAATATTAGCGTTGATGGTAATTTTAGTTTTGCCGAATGTAAAGTGCATTATTATTATAACACTATTTACAAATGCAATTATAATTACTCTGCTTTGTTATAGTCGATTAACATCGATGTAGACAGACTTTGAAACAAGGGCAAATTACACTCACGTATTTTTTTTCGAGGACAAGGAAACCACAAACTGGTTCAAAGCATGCATTGCGCTGAACATCACAAAAGAAGGATTGACCAATTTCGTGGACACAGAGATACAGGAAGTCCACCAAGCAGTTGGCAAAAGCTGTGGAAATTGTTCCATAGAGAACATACTGAAGTGTCCTACTCCTGGCATCTGTAGAAATTCTAGGAACTGCAATGTCCACGATACTCCAGCCAAACAACCCCGACAATGTCTCGTGAACGTCTGTGACAAAGTTAGACAAAACATTTAACTACATCATAGATATAAACCACCGTCATGGCGAAACACCAAGGCGGAGTCATGGGCGAACGGTCATTGACAAATTGCCAAATGTTTTCTTCCTCCAGACGGTTATCTCAATATTTCCACAGCCAAAGAAACAGATTTCAATGGCGTGATTAGTGTTATGCTAAACTTCAAGGATTTTGACCAGTGTTTGTCGTTCAATGTGTCACCCAAGCCTTCAGAATGTGTTTTGACAAAGGTACAACTAACTGATCTCAATACTAGTTATCACGTTGGTAACATTCAAGTAACTCTGTACACTCTGCGCTGTATACATTACACTTTTTAACGATTGGTTGTGGTTTAGAAATCATTAAGTTTTCTCTTCGTCTTTATTTAAGCAGGAAAGTTAATTTGCACTATAATGTCTTATATAATAACCAACAAACTAAATTAGTATTTTATAATACCCGTTTCCTTTAGGCCCGTCAGATAGGTCTAGAAGTACGCAATACATCAAGCTGCAAGGTTTCAGATGCGGATCTGCAGAACTACTTCCAAACACTTAGCACGCTACTTGGTGATTCAACATGCCTAGCAATGGACCCCTTTGCCATAACTGCCTGCACTACGCTTAACGATGTAAGAGTTTTAATTGTATTATAATTGTATGCCGTTGCATTATCCATTTATTTGTGTATTAATATATAAATGTATTATCTTTTTTTATTTAGTGTCAATTAAATTATGTTGAAGTTTTTTTTTCTGTGGACTCAACCGTAGACACCACGGAACAAGGCATATGTTTCCAATATGAAATATAAATCTGTTTAAAAAATGATCGTGGTCATAGATACTTGACATATTTGAAGGACTTTTTGTGCCCATTGGACAATGTCTTCTTTTGTAAATAAATTGCAATATCAACTGACGCATACCTAAAGCATTTAAGCATGTGTCATCCCAAATTCTTCAACATACGGTAAGGATTGACAAGATCCTGTTTCTAACAAAAACCTGTGGTTTATTTTTGCCTACGTATATAAAATTATTTGTGTTTGATTGTTTAAAACAACATGCGCATTTAATGAGTCGTTGGACATTTTCTTTTTTAACATTACCTTAAAGGGCAAAATAGGATTAATCATTGGCTTGTTTCTTGCTTTGGAGGTACCATGGTTTCCTATGTACGGTTATTCATTTTCTATATATGACTATGTTGTACACATGGCAGCTAGTGGGATGTGAATAAAATCACCTTAAAACCTGGTTGTGTGGGGAATGATTATTTGTATGCCCCCCCCCCCCCCACACACACACAAAGTACGTACGTCCCGAAATTATTTGGACTTATCTCTAACTGCTCAGCGGATTTCGCTCAAACTTTTACAACTGAAAAACCCTAACGTGTAGTTGGCCGTAAAGAAAGGACTTTTGGCTGCGATTAATTTTGACAGAATTATGACTATTTGTCATTTATTTCACTATATTATATAAATGTTGTGTGGAGGCAAACATTAGTGTTGGCGACATGCCCTTTGTCTGTGTCCAAACATGTGTCTTTGGGGCATCCGTGTTTGTGACACATCTAGTTCCTTTAACATTGATAATCTTCTAAGATGCCATTTCGGAAAATGGGAAAATACATTCAGTCATCTTTGTTTGTAACCGTGCAAAGGCTGTATGCCAAATATGAATTATTACAAATTCAATTGGCCTTCTTTTTGTTTATCATAATACGAATAATTAGTATTATTCATAAGTTACAGAATGAACGGCTTTCTATAAGTGTACCGGAGCTATACGGTCTTCTGAAAGATGCACAACATACGCTTGAAAATGTAATGCAACAAGGGAATAAACTTGAACAAGAAGTGGAAAAATCTCTATCACATATAAAAGAAATCTTAGAAGAAAACAAGCAATATTGTCAAAAAGAATTAGAAAAGAAGACAGGTGATGGTCTACATAAAATAGCGGGAAAGACAAATGATGAAGTAAAGCAAATAGAACAAAAAAACTCAAGAATCGTTACTAAAAATACGAGATACAACCACACAAGGTTTAGAGAAAATAGACGAAAAGGAAAAGGAAGTCAGTCAACATATCGAAAGCCAGCAGTTACTATGCGTTGAGACATTAACAGAAACAAAACAACGTGGTGAAAAGACACTAGAAAAAATTATATACGAAAGATCACATAGTGGCAGCCAAATTATACAAGACAAAACGCACGATGGTGTAAAGAGATTAGAAGAAAAAACTCTGGAAGGTATTGAACGAATAACGGAAGTAAAAAATCAAACCTCAAATGCAGAGTACGAGCATAACTTACAAGATAAGTATTAATATGTAATGAAAGGCACTTAACACAATTTAAAACAATAACACAGTTTATATGTTATATGCCATAACAATTAACAACACAATTCTGAGTACGATATTATATTTGTGAACAATAATGAATTTTTGAATATGCATGTTCCTGAGCTAGGCTTATTTACATTTAGAAGTTTTTTTTTCTGTTCAGTTATTCACACATGATGCACTACTCGTTAATCCTTTTAAAATACTTTTCCATTGAAACATTTATTTTTCCAGTTGAATTTACACAACAATAGTTGTGCACATATGTATATAGATAACGATTATGCAAACTATTCTTGGTAATCACTGTCTGTTGAGTGTATCTAGCTCTAACGAAATAAAAGCGCAATTTTAAATTGAGAAATACAATGAACTTATATTTGTTTCAGAGTTTATCCGACGCGTGAAGCGACTGTACAAAGACACTTTAAGTAACGTGTCTCTATCAATATTGGAGCCAAGTCTTGACAAGCCTCTACCAGAAATACATGCCGTACTGAGCATTCACATAATCCATAGAGTAACATGTGTTAAGATCAATCAATGCAAAGATATTCTATACTCGGGTCAAACTTTAAATAAACATATATTCTTGCTAGGTGAGCCAGGTAGAGGAAAATCAACATTTGCCGCTAAGTTAGTACTCGACTGGTGCAATGAATGCTTACTATCACCACAATCGTCTAATAACAATACAGCATTTGATGACGTGACAATCTTGCATGAATTTAAGTTCCTCTTTCACATCACTTTAAAGGAATCTAGACATTAGAGAGATGTATCTCAAATGGTAAAAACCTAGATCATTGACATGATTTATGCTGAAGACGAACGGGATGAAGCATTTAAACTTTTCGAACAAATTAGGAAAACTGAAATATGTTTTGTGATCGAAGATGGTCTAGACGAGTGGGCTGATCCCAGTGATAAACTTGTCCAGCCTTTATTGGCAGGCTTTCGCAAGGAATATACTATGTTAATTACGACACGACCATGGAAACTGACTGATGAACGTATTAAAAACTCCCATATAGACAGTCTGCTAGAACTAGAAGGAGTTGACGACAGCGACTTTTTTATGAAAGGATACTCAGTTGCCTCATTAGCCACAATTTGAAAGTCAAGATCGAAGAATTTAAAAACTTCATATCCACACATAATCTTAAAGAGCTCTTATTGTCACCAATGTTGCAAACCCTGATTGTCTGTACGTGGGTACAAAGGGAGGGGAATTCCAACGTTCTTCAAGATTATCAGCGTGTGATTTATACAGTACTCTGCTTGACAGTCTATGCAAAAAGCGAACAATAAGGTTGGTTATTTTAACCGGTGTAATAAACCTCCAGTTACCTGCTTTGAGGAGACAAAATATCTGCAACCAAATATCCACCATATCGCTGTTATTGGTGTTCAACGATAAAGATCTTTGAAACTACATGGGCACAGAAGAAAAGGAGTTTGCCCTTAAAGCAGGAATTGTCACACAAAGAAAAAGCAAAGCTCTTAATGGAAGCTTTTGTTTCATTCATAAAAGCTTGCAGGAATATGTAGCTGCTTTTCATATTTAACACACGAACATGTAGTTGATGACGAAATACGAGTTTCAATTAACAACCTGGGTCAAAATATCTCAAATATGTTCGAAATATCTCAAATATTCATATTTGTATGTGGGCTAAATATCGCGGCAGCAAATACGTTCTCTAGTGTACTGGATAAAAACTTTGATCATTATAATACTAGTTACTGTAGAGGCAGTGCATTACAGGAAATGGTAATGTCGGTTATATTGAGGCTCAAGCCAATAAGAGACAGATATACATCTGAAACTCAGTGGCTTTTGTTTTGAAGATTTCTTTGTAAATTGTGATATTTTGCTTTGTATCTGGAAGGAGAACAAGTTAAACGTCCGCTATTTGAGAATAGTAACATCGAAGTTGTTAACAGTATATAGCAAATACGCCTTTTCCAACGACATTGGCGATCGTACTACACAAGACGTAATCAGAGTAGCGTCATTATCCACACTCAGTTGCGAAGGCGAGTGTATAGAAGTGGTACATGCACTTAAGATATTGGACTTATCATCTTGTCTCTGTCTCGAAGAAATGCTTCTCTGTTGCCAGACAATAACCCTATTACCAAATGCACTTCTCGAGCTTAAACTACTTAAACGTCTTGGTTTATTTTGTAAATGTGAAGGACTGGACTTGTTATCGAATCGCGGTCTAGAATTACTGAGTGTGGACCGTGAAGTGACATTGTTGCCAAATGCACTCCGCGGGCTTAGCCAACTTAAATATCTCAACTTCCGTGGCAGTTGCGACGTATTGGAATTGTCATCGTGTTGCAGTCTAGAATGCGTGGAAATCAGTGGGCAAGTGACATTGTTTCCAGATGCGTTTTGTGGGTTAGATAAGCTGACAATTTTAAATTTAAATTGTGAATGTGACGGATTAAATTTGTCAGGGTGTGCCAATCTTCACAGCGTGAATATCAAAGGGAAAGTGACATTGGCACCAAATGCATTACATGGGTAAAATAAAGTAGAAAAGCTGATAATATTTTGCAAATGAAAAATGACGTTTCAACAATATGTAACATTTACAACGTTCACAGCTGTTGTGAACATTTGAGCAATGTGACCGTAATAACTTAGGCATTATGTCCTTGTATTTTGCCTAGTGTAATTGGCATTTGTTAATACATGTTTTATTCCGCTGCCACACTGTCCAGTACTGTAACCACGGATGGCTACGGATAACTAAACTGCCTTTTATCGCCGCATGTCGTGCTAACTCGTACATGTATCGCACAAACATGCATTCATGTGTTGTCACGGAGCTTGTAAGGTTGTTTTAAACGGTTAAAAACTTTTGCCGTCACCAATGTAATCGTTCAACACTCGTGTAAAACCCGAATTTTGTCGTACACGCATCAAGGACGTTATCGCCAATTATCGTATGTGTCCGTGGCTCCTAATTCCAGCGAGCTTCATACGATTTGATGCATTTTCTGTACCGACTCGCAGCGTTAAGGCCATGTCACACTGTGGCGAATTTAAGCTACGAGTTTTGGCGAGTTGTAACTCGCCACAACTCGCCTGGTGTCGTGTAGATCTTGTACACATGTCGTTCTTTGTCGTGATGTCTACTTATGTCTTCCTATATTGCCAGAAGTATCGGCGAACATTTTAAACCGTTTAAGATTCTCGCCGCGTCTCAGCGACTTTTTATTCTCGTACACGTGTCGAAGACATGTCGAAGGAATCTCGCGTACTCTCAAACACACTCTTACACATTCCGTAGTCGTTTCTTCCCTTGCCGTAGCGTTTCGCCGCATATTATCGTTCGACGACATAACACGAGTTTTCTGCGAGTTTGGGAGACTTGCCTACGACATTTGCTTGTCCGTTTCTCGTAAAATTTCGTTATAAAGTCGAGCTTATATCCTCACAAGTCGTACAGACTCGTCCACACGTGTACATTATCGAAGACAAGTCTTCGATTGTCGAAAAGATGTCGTACGCATATCTCGGCAGAACTCGTAATAAAATGTGATTATCGTACTTGTGTCGTGTCAAT
The DNA here is from genome assembly GCA_027627225.1 of Congeria kusceri. NCBI lineage: Eukaryota > Metazoa > Mollusca > Bivalvia > Myida > Dreissenidae > Congeria > Congeria kusceri. Next base: position 5,915,682 of record CM051030.1, read on the forward strand.
GTCGTGTCATGGCGGAAGAGAACTGGAACATATGTCGTCTCGCAAGAACTCGTACAGAACTCGACGCTCAAATTTGCCACAGTGTGACAGGGCCTTTATAACGCAGGTTTTGTATGGGTATATACTTTGAACCATCAGTATACGACCATGTACAATTTTTTTCTGCATGCTCCACGCGAGTTGTAGACGATGTTTTGGTTTCCATTGTATATAAAAAGAAACTTATTGCATTCGTGATTTATTTCCAAGATAACATACCATAAAGAGAGTTCCGTGAACTATGCTATATAGAATACAGATAAAATAATGCAATATTCTGGAACAGTTATGTAATGAGCGTATTAGCCAACATATAATTGTTTCATATTAATGAACTTTTTGCCTTAAATTGGCCAATATTATACCCATCTGCAATTCGTGTATAAATCCCTATACTTGGTATACAGTATTGTTGCCGTCGTATAGTGCCAGTAGACAGTCGTTACAAATCGCCATAACTCCTCGTGCACAAATATTGCAGAACTCGTAATAAAACTAAACTGTTTGTTGATATGCACACAAGTTTTTTGTCGTAATTTTTTGAATATTGTACAATGTGTTTAAAATAACTGTATATATGTTCTTAGAACAAAGAGAAAATGAAGTATGTTACTTATTGTTGTGTGAAATACCGTCAGTAAACTTTGAAGAACATGTGTATATTGTTACACATATTACTATCAAAAAGAGCAACGCTAACGTGGAAATAATTGATAACTAGAATTGTCACATGAGTGACGGATATACACCCACAATATGGCCTTGTCACAAAACTATGGCATCCATTCGAAAGAAATGGACAGAGAGAATGTTTTAATTTGTGAATGGTCAACAGTGTATTTGGAATTATTTTTTTTTCAATAGGAGCCATAACTCTGTCAACATTTAGTGGTTTGTAACAAAGCTGAACTTGATCTGTATTTTATGATGTTTAACCTATGTATCAAAAATAAGTTAAATATGTGAAGCATTTCATGAGTTATTGTCCATGTTTTTCGGGAATTTGAGTCAAAAAAGGGGGGTCATAATTGTGTCAAAATTTAGTGGTTTGTAACCAAAGTCAAAATTGACCTGTATTTTTTGACGCTACACATGTGTACCAATAATTATTTAAATATGTCAAGCCAGTGTTGAGTTATCGTCAGAAAACCATGTTTTAGGGAGTTAAAGTAAAATAAAGGGCCATAACTCTGTCTAAATTTAGTGATTTGTAACCAAATCGAACTTGACCCGTATTTTATGATGCTACACATGTATACCAATAATTATTTGAATATGTGAAGCCTTTCTTGAGTTATCATCCGGAAACCATGTTTTTAGGGAATTTTAAGTCGAAAAGGGGCCATAACTCTGTCAAAATTTAGTGGTTTGTAACCAACATCGAACTTGGCCTGTATTCTATGATGTTACACATGTGTACCAAAACTATTTGAATATGTGAAGCCTTTCTTGAGTTATCATCCGGAAACCAAAAACCAACAGACCGACAGACCGACGGACCGACAGACCGACAAGCTCACTCCTATATACCCCCCGCCCCCCCTAAACTTCGTTTGTGGGGGTATAATGACACATACATCACGTAAACCAAATACATGTTCATAACATTACGTCTTGTTGTGATTAAATCCAACCCGGTTTTTTTTTCAATAAAGAAAAAATATAACAATTGTCAGCCAACCAACAGCACATCGAAGGTATATGATCTGCATGTGTGCATATGCAATTTCCAAAAGTATGCTCTTAAGGTAGCAACGCATTTTTACTAGCACACGCTCTGAAGAACGTTTATTGAATTCTAAAGGATGTTACCTTCCATTGGTTGAAATCTAATATACCACAAACAAAATATGCAATTTGCGCCTTAATGGACATCGGTAAAGGCCGTATTTTTTAATCGCCGGAACAACATAAACTATGGTACATGTATAAGTATGTAGATTGTAAGATAAGGCAGCGTTAAGGTAGGTAAGCTTGATAGATTAGAACGATGATTCGTAGTTCTCTTCAAAAGATGGCTGTCGGGGTATGGCCATGATTGGTGCTTCTGTGTTGTAGTAGATACCCATGGAATGTCCACTGATTTCATACATCTGAGATGCTCTGAACTTGGCAGACTCCGGCGTTTACCAGTACTCTCCGAATCTGGCCGTTCTGTCTGTTTTTGTCTTCTTACAACGCAAGATATTACATCAATTATGCATTCTTAACGGTGTATCTGTTTTTATTTGCCAGTGAAATAAGTCCATTAAGAACAACTCTCATTTTGATGGCTTAAATGGTACATTTTAAGCAATAACGGGCTGTCCAACCATCATATATTTTGTTTACATCTGTTTAGACAAATATTATTGTTTTTTCCCACATATATAACATGATTATCATGGCAAATTTCGGGGGTGACCATGATGTCAGAAATGGATGATGTACGATCAGATGGCGCAAATAAATAAGAACAATGATGTTTATTATTATGTATTAATCATTGGACATAAATTATATGACCGTCTTTTTCATTTCTCTGCTCAATAGCCATGTTTAATTGATAATTCAACATTTTACTTACCCATTAAATTCGGTTCAACTGTACCGACACCCCTAAAAATATTGGTCATGTATATGAACTCTTCTTCTGTCGGGTTCACATATTTTTCTTTTATAAATACATTAATTTCATACAGAAAACTTGCGTAAAACAACCCGACTATTTTTGGAACGACAACTTGCGCGCGATCAAGGGCAACAGTAAGAGTTACCTCTCCTGTTAGTCCGTTGTCTATTAGACTTAAGGAAGCAAAGCATTTTACTAGCACACGCTCTGGAGAACTTATATTGCATTCTAAATGGCGATTCCTTCCATTGGCTGAAATCTAATATACCACAAACAAAATATGCAATTTGCGCCTTAATGGACATCGGTAATGGCCTTATTTTTTAATCGCCGGAACAACATAAGCTATGGTTCATGTATAAGTATATAGATTGTAAGATAAGGCAGCGTTAGGGTATGTAAGTTGAATAGATTAGGACGACGATTCGTAGTTCTCTTCAAGAGATGGCTGTCGGGGTATAGCAAAGATTGGTGCTTCTGTGTTGTAGTAAATACCCATGGAATGTCCACTGATTTCATACATCTGAGATGCTCTGAACTTGGCAGACTCCGGCGTTTCCCAGTACTTGCCGGATCTGGCCTTTTCGTCTCTGTTTGGCATCCTACAACGCAAGAAATGACATCCTGTCGACGACTTTCAATTTCGCCATACTAATGTTGCATTGTTGAATATTGGTTGGCAAAAGAACATTAAATATATCTACAAAATGAAACATAAAAATACGGTTTGGCAATTATTTTAAAATAAGGCGTTTTCAGATATGTATTAATTACAAAAACGGCTACAAAAAAAGCTAAAACTGTTCAAATAACTCGTGTATTTTAGGTGAATACTTGAACAGCTAACCTGTTTAGTCGGCAATAAATGGTTATCGTAAGAACAACTGCTATGGTAACGAAAATTCCCACACAAATGAGTGCAATAATGATATTGTTTTCCCTCTGATGATGCGCTAAAAGAAAAAGAACTGGCGAGTGGCGGCACCTGCTTTTGTAATAAAAACGTGAACATGTGTCATATCAATAACTAATGCGCGAAGAATTACTTTTGAAATTAATCTTGCTTTACAATCTATCATTGTATTTTTCCATCTCTACAACAATTGTACAGAACATGGACTCCTTTTAACAGTAAAGAAGAAATCGTTATAAATGCAGTGTTTCGTTTACAAATATCGTAAGATACCCAGCAAGATCAAAGACACAGTGAAATATCATTTAAGATTTCCTGATTTTATTATTGGAATTCATGCACTTTTACGCAACGTTTGTACCTATACAAACATTATTTATCATTTCAGAGACTGAATATGTTGTTCTTGAAGCACATAGATAAGAAACAAAAATGGGGTTACCATAGATCGTTTTAGTAATTGAATAGAAAAAAATCTGCACATAAATAAAGTACCAGAATTGGGTTCGGGCGTCTTGTTTGTCTTGTTTTCCTGATAATGTTCTGTACTGCCTACGGATGTCGAGGAGTGCATATAGCTCAAGAACGGGTTGTATAATGAAACAGTCGACTCGTGTCCAACATACGCTATTACGTCGTGAACTGTTGCTGCAAAATAAAAAGTGGGACGCATACATACTGTACTGACTACTCGTAGTTTGGTCTTTGGTGGATCTTATTGAAAAAAATACTAGTCTCGAATCGTATCATACACTGATTTAAAATGCTTTCAACGGATTTTTATCACAACGAGCAGTATCTTTAACATAATTATTTTTTCAATCTTCCTTCAACATGTAATCAACACTTTTTTTATCAGTGACAGTGCCACTATACTCTATTTCTTTGTATTTGTTGTATTTTAACAAATACATGGTAAACATCTTAGTCGTCATATTTACTATAATACAGTCACATCATCATCTGTGTCATCAATATCAAGCTACAATTTTAGCATTAACGTCATCACTATCACATTATTGATCTGCCATATAATAGAGGAGAAATAATTATCTTTTATCACATGCTATACCTTGTCTCCCGTGTAATACAACCATTACGAATATTTCTATCTTACACATGTGTAAGATAAAAAATTTGAGCGTTTTCATTGGCTACATATTCTTTGACCAATCGCATGACGTTATTTTGGTGAAATGACGTCGTCAACATGAAATGACGTCATGCCAATTCACAACGTTTTGGATCTATCAACATGTTTTGGTAAAATTAGACTCTTTTTTTCGTTTAAAAGCATGTGATAAAAAAGATCTGACACTCTTTGTCATTTCATGCCATATTTATTAAACTCGTCCAGGAAATTTTTTAGTTAGCTCAGCAAAGGCTCGCTTACTAACAAAATTCCTGAATTCGTTTAATAAAATATGGTATGAAATGACAACTCGTGTCAGATCCAATATTTCTTTCTCTGTTCATTCGAGAAAACGAAATTCTCACCGTTTACGCAAACGGAAGAATGTTCTTCTGAACAATTGTCCTTCTTTACTTCTCCATTTTGGTCAAGTAAATAACACTGGAGTGTCATGTTGGTCTCTACAAATGTCTTAACTGAAGAAGACATATACCATATATTGCACATATTGTTGCTTCCTGTTGTTTAGATATTGTGATTGTAGTAGTACTTTTGTAAAATCTCATTAAATTGACATTGGATTTTTTTTACATGATTTTATACATGTGATGTTCCAGAATTATACCATATTTCAGAGAGAATTCTTTGTTTTGCGGTATTAAATAGCTGTGATATCAGAATGGTAATAGCAGGGCGGAGACTAATATGTAATCTTACCGTGCAATAAAAAGCGTGCGATATGTTGAAATTAACTTTTTATTTATTTATGCGCACATTACTTATTGCACTCTACTTGCGACAGCGATACATTTGAAAACGACACACATGCCAAACATCACGTGACGTGTAGGAAAAGTTGATGTGATTGGCATCGTGGAAAGGTGCGAAGTGGTAGATAAATATGGTATAAAACCTTTGACATCGATATGTTAATTATTTAATCGCGCCCTGCGGGCTCGTTAAATAACTAACATATTTGGATTAAAGTATACTACAAGTATTACAAAACGATACTTACCCTCGAGGAATTCATCAACATTCAGTGGTTGAATCCAGTAAGGGACGTTTATGATGTCTGGGGAAAGTTGAAACCGTTTTATATTTAAACGGCTAACGCGCGGAAAATCATCGTTTAATTTGTTTCTCGTACATCGGTTTTTAGCTGCATTCAAGGTAAAAGGTCCTTCTTCAAAAAAACTTGTTTCTGAAATATAAAGCAATACACATGTTATTCGTGTATAACTTCGTTTTGTTCCAACCAGCACTGACCGCAGAGAAAACATATTAACGGAAACATCTAACTGTGGAGTTATATACATTCAAACGCATAGTGAAAGCCAAAACTCCCAGTACAATAACATAAATAACAAGTTCATAAATATAATGAAATAACAATTTGAAACATCTGGGAGAGCATTGTACTTGTGCGTAGCGGTAGAGATTTTGAACCAGTTAAAGAACCAGACAAGTCAGAAAGACTAAAACAAATAACTTGCAACCCTTAAACTGCAGCACACTAACATGTACACTGTAACTCTTCGTGAAATCAAGTAAAATGCATTTACCATTCACGCATCTGATTCTCGCTTCCTTGTTTTGCTCGAGTTGTGAGAAATTAAAAGTTCGTCCTGCAACATACGATAAGAAGCAAAAATCTACCAATAATGTTTACTAAATTAAGAAGGTTGAAAAAATACTAGTCAATTATCAAATGAAAAGCAGAACTAAATGTTCAGTAAACGACCAAACACTCGTACATAGAGGATATGTCTTGGCTTGGGTGTAAGATCGCCTTTTATTTATTACAAGTGGTCATAGAAAAAAGAAAGTATTTGCATGAGTGGCGTAACCATGACTGAAAAGATCACATTTCACTGACCACCAATGAAATGAAATAAGATCTTACACTGATATCAACATTTTTTTGAAATTTTAATGTTTTTTTTTTATATAAAAAATAAATTGATATGTTTATACTCGTATAACCCAGAATGAAATTATCATGTTATCATTTCACTGCATCCACAGTGAAATGATAATGTTGTCATCCACCAATATTTTCCACTCTTTCACCGCATAGCATGAAATAAATCAATATTTGGACAGCGATTCTGTGAATGTATGTATGTACTTGTATCTAAGCCGGTGTTTATCTGCATTTCGAAGCCGTAGATCCAAACGGGGTATGTGGTATTCAGGTCAGGGCGACCCCTATCTAACCACATCGGCCAGCTCAGCATCGTCTGATTGGAACGGTGACATTTCAAGTACCAGCTATACCAGTCTTTCAATACATCAGCTTCAGATTCTGAAAGAGATCGAACCGATTTTATAACATAATACATTATCTATCAAAGGAAAAGAACACATTTATATGGAAATAAATTAATTGATACAACAAAATACTGTATCCGAGGCAGCGCTAGGCACTTTAAAACTTTTTTCCGACATTAGATTTGTTATTGAATGACATCTAAGAAATTATTGTTATTATTATTATTATCATTATCATCATTATTATTATTATTATTATTCTGACTGAGATGTAGTTATAATGGCTGGTAAAAGATTGTCGATTTCAAATCGAGTACTTCAATGAAAACTTCCCGACGCTACGTAACGTTATTAATGCTGTACATGCGTGTAACGGTATATTTATACACATATAATACATTTCATATATATCGATTTTACTTTAACTACTTATTTTCCCGCACTCGCAAAAGTGTTATCCATGATCACAATTTATATTATACAAGTGGGCCACAATGGTCCTAGGTCGCTCATCTGATATATAGGTATGAAGTTTCATTGAAAAATCTCAATAGGTTTTCAAGTTATTGAGCGAAAACTGTTTTTCTATTTTTAGTAACAGTGATCTTGACCTTGACCCCACCCACCACATACGTTAAGCAAGGTCTCGATATAAGGTATCAACGTATGAAGTTTCATTAAAATATCTCAATGCGTTCTTAAGTTATTGAGCTTAAACCGTTTTCCTACTTTTAATAACAGTGACCTTGACCCCACCCACCCCATAAAAAAACCCAAGTGAGGTCTCTATATAAGATATGTGTAATAAGTTTCATTAAAATATCGCAATTGTTTCCTTATCAAGTTATTGAGCGGACACTGTTTTTCTATTTTCAGTAAAGTGACCTTGACCCCACCCACCCCATATGCAATCCCAAGCAATATGTTGATATAAGGTACTTATGTATTAAGTTTCATTAAAATAGCTCAATGCGTTCTCAAAATATTTAGGGGAAACCATTTTTATATATTTAATAACGGTGACCTTGACCTTGATCCCACCCACCCCATATGCAATCCCAATTGAGGTTTCAAAATAATTTATTTATGTATTAAGTTTCATTAAAATATCTCAAAGCGTTCTCAAGATATTGAGCGGAAACCGTTTTTCTATTTTTAGTAACAGTGACCTTGACTTGATCCCTCCCACCCCATATGCAAGCCCATGCGAGGTGTCAATATAAGGTATCTATGTATTTAGTTTCATTAAAATATCTCAATGCGTTCTAAAGTTATTGAGTGGAAACCGTTTTTCTATTTTTAGTAACAGTGACCTTGACCTTGACCCCACCTACCCCATATGCAATCCCAATCGAGGTCTTGATATGATGTTATAACCAAATATGAAAACTCTGGGCCTTGTGGTTTCAGAGATGAATTTTAAAATCATTTTGCCATTTACGTCTATATAAACCATGTGAGCCCCGGGGTGTGCCCAGCTTTGACCCCAGGGGCATCATTTGAACAATCTTTATAGAGGACCACTACACAATGTTACATACAAAATATAAAACCTCTAGGCATTGAACTTTAAGAGGAGAAATGTTTTTAAGTCATTTTGCTATTTAAGTCTATATAAACCATGTGACCCGGGTGTGTGGCCAGTTTTGACCCCATGGGCATCATTTGAACAATCTATGTAGAGGACCACTATACAATGTTACATACCAAATATGAAACCTCTGGGCCTTGCGGTTTGAGAGAAGATTTTAAAAGTCATTTTACTATTCAAGTCTATAACAACCATGTGACCCCCGGGATGTGGCCAGTTTTTACCCCAGGGGCATCATTTGAATAATCTTTGTAGAGGACCACTATACAATGTCACATACCAAATATGAAACCTCGAGGCCTTGTATTTTCAGAGAAGAAGATATTTAAAGTCATTTTGCTATTTAGGTCTATATAAATCATGTGAGCCCCGGGGTGTGGCCAGTTTTGATCCCAGGTGATCATTTGAACAATCTTTGTAGAGGACCACTATACAATTTTACATACCAAATATAAAACCTCTGGGCCTTGAGGAGAAGATTTTTAAAGTCATTTTGCTATTCAAGTCTATATAAATCATGTGACCTCGGGGTGTGGCCAGTTTTGACCCCAGGGGCATCATTTGAACAATCTTTGTAGAAGACCACTATACAATTTTACATACCAAATATGAAACCTCTGGGCCTTGCGGTTTCAGAGGAGAAGATTTTTAAAGTCATTTGCTATTCAAGTCTGTATAAACCATGTGACCCCCGGGGTGTGGCCAGTTGTGACCCCAGGGACATCATTTGAACAATCTTAGTAGAGGACCACTATACAATGTTACATACCAAATATGAAACCTCTGGGCCTTGCGGTTTCAGAGAAGAAGATTTTTAAATTCATTTTGCTATACCGGTCTATATAAACCATGTGACTCCCGGGGCGTGGCCAGTTTTGATTCCAGGGCCATAATTTGAACAATCTTTGTAGAGGACCACTAGAGGATGTCAATTATCAAATATGACAGCTCCAAGCCTTGTGATTTCAGAGAAGAGGATTGTTAAAGTTTTCAGTTTTTAAATCTATTTTTAGCTCTGGTGACCTACATATGCAGCGGCCCAAAACGATTTGAACAACTTTGAAAGAAGGTCACCCAAGGATCATTCCTGTGAAGGCGATCACAAAAGCTCACCCATGAGCACGTTGTGCTCAGGTGAGCTAAAAATTATACATGCTTGTCTGTAGTTTATATAAGGAATGCCAGCATATTAAACAATGCTTCAATATGTTTTATCTTACATCATTCCATTTGTTCCTACTTCAAAATGACAGAAAGCGAAAATGAAACAACCATCGACACAGTTCCTCCGATGGTTGTCATGTTCGTCATCAGAAATTAATAATTTTTCGTCGACAAACAACTGAAGATAGTTGATAATACTTCAAACGTTATAAATATATAAATGCGTGTATATCGCGTTGTAAGAGCTACTCGATATCGTTGAAAGAGAACATTATCCGTGGACTTACCTCCGCTTGTAAAAGTTAGATATCGGATTCGAAGCAAATGAACATTCATTAACTCACCGTTTATTATTTTATTATATACAAGTATTATTATAAAGGCAATTATGTTGTTTTCAGCCCATGTACTATTTGTAAAATATATATTCGTTCATAATTGTTCTTTATTATAAGTTTAATATATATTTTCTTATTCAAAATAAATGTTATTTTCACTTAACGAAAGGTTTAGCGATACAATTATATTATATTTTGGTGAACATATAACAAAATTTATTATTCATTAATATAGCATTATTTCGAACACTTAAGCTGTTTTATAAGCGTTTGTTCAGTGCTCAATGTGTGCTGTTTTTCGTTTTTTTGTTTTGTAACGTCAAATGTAAACGTTTATTAAAAATTGTCCGTTTGAAGAAAAGAAGTCCCATTTCCAGTCACGATAACCCCATTATCCTTCTGAACATGCCTATTAATCCAGCTAACAGGACCAGAGCCACCAAAATCCTTGAAGAGTAACTAGTCCCGATATTACACGTTCCTCTGTTCAGCATTCCAGTCTGACTCTCCAGTATACCATCACTTTATAAACACATAATATTTCAATTATTACACCGTTACAATGTCACATATTATCGGATTGAAGTTGTTTTCGTGTCTGCTAAACGCATTGACTAACGTGTTCTATAAAAGTGCTTTATCTTTTGTTTCACTTTGCTTTCAAATTTGTGGTCTCCAAACACTTCTTTACAAAAAATAATGACAACTGTCCTCTATAAATTGTCTTTCAAGCCACGGTGCTACAACGCGTGCAAGAAAAAACCATGTTGCGCATTGCCCTGGCAATGAATCAAAACTCTGTCGCGATAAACTTCCTATGATTGTTCCCCTGAAGTATTTCGTAATCTCATTGTCTTTTTTAAGCAATGTCCACTTTACGACTACACGCATGAACTTCATATTGATCGCGTTACTTTTGCTTTAAATTAGAAAAAAAAACACACTATCCATGCTTAACGTTACCAGGACGTAAAATAAACAATTGATTGCTTTGAATATACACTTACGAAACTATATCTGGGACTTATTCACTAATAATAGTTTCAAGTTTTTAATAAATGTTCACTTAGTTCTGTCATTAGAAGTGATCTTCGTCATAATAGTAAACTAATAAATTAGCTTACTGTTAATGACTCAAACCGCATTACTGGCGATGATGACCACAGTTTTCATTATTTATGCTCAGTTTAATAGGCAATTGGGCGTCTAAAAAGGACATTCCATTCAGTTGTCTATGACAGGTCGACACAGCTTGTGTTTCCTTTAAGTAATATTTTCATCCTGTCTATGAGAATATTTTACCTCTCGATTCTCAAGTTTATAAAATCATCATTTTTTAATTGTAGTAATATATTGTCATTTTACAAATGCATGTTTCCCGATATTCTGATATACCAGACATTTAACTAACGTGGACTAGCAAGAACATCGCTTACACGTTTTAATATAGGACACTGTGAGTTGAAATTTCTGTTCAAATATATATGATATATTAAATGTTCAAACATGATTCTACTAATTTTTCTATAGACAAAGAACAAAATTATAGATTCTGAGCGGAGCATAGTAAACAGTAGTTTCAATTACAATTGCAAAAACATATGTCAAATCATGTTAGAATGGCAATAATTGTCGCATTATCGTTGTTTATCTACCAAAAAACATCTCTTTGTCGTTCTGATGCGTGCCTATTTAACAGCTTTGGGATAAAGCCCTCGTGGTTCATTTTCTACGCATCATAACTGCAAAATCGTTGTTTATTGGCCGATAAACAACGATAAATCGAAAATAATTTCTTAAGTTATACAAGTGGTGTCTACTAGTGTCCTGGGTCAGACTGTCTCAGCTACGCCCATGTACAACTACTAGAAAGTGTGGTAAGATACATACATAGCAATGCAGTGTTGTTGATTAAATATTTTTATATGATTATTGTGTTTTAATATCAGAGTTCAGATGCTATAACATGATTGGTTTATTAAACACCCTTTGACAACACACCTTTCTGCTGTCACTTTTCACACCAAGTACTTTCTGATAGCGAACGGCATTAGTAAAAAAATGGACAAGTAAGGCAACATGAGGTTTTGCTGCACATGTCTGCCTGCGGGCTCCGCCATTGTTCATCTGTCATCTTTAAGTTGGTTGATAATTGTATTACATTATATTTTTCTATCTAAAGCGACTAACAATATACTTTTTTTTCATAACATTCAATATACAATAAAACTACCTTTGTTTTGTATTATAAATATGCTTAAATACGTTTTCTTTCTGAAATATTATTTAACAGGCAATTCAAGAATAATTTGCAAACGAACATCCGAATGGAGACTATCCGAATTTTCAGCGATTAAAAACATATACAGCTTTTAATAATTATGAGGCAAATGTGCAATCACATAACGTATTTTAAATACTCGTACAAGCAAATCTTGGTTTTGTACAATTTATCGATGTGCGGACTTGACATATCGCTCGATTCAATTTTTTGGCAGAATAATTAAAATTATTATTAATAGGAAAATCCCATGTACAGTTTCAAACGTGAATATGCACCGCAGCCAATGGTTAATTTTACGTCCTGATAACGATATGCATTGATAAAAGTGTGTTCAATTACAAGCAAGTGATCAATATAAAGCCATGCATGCACTCGTCAAGTGGAGATTGCTTATAAAAGACAATGACATTACGAAGTTTCTCAGGGGAACAATCATAGGAAGTTCATGGCATATGAGTTTTGATTCATTGCAAGGGAAACAGTGTTTTTCCTGCACGCGTTGTAGCACCGTGGTTTGAAAGACAATTTAGAATGATTAGAATACTATATATAAAAAAGTGACGGCATACTGGACAGTCAGATTGGAATGTTAAGGGACTTGTAATCTCGGGACTAGTTACTCTTCAACGATGTTAGTGGTGTTGGTCCTGTTTGCTGGATTAATAGGCAAGTTCAGAAGGATAATGGGGTTATCATGACTGAAAATGGGACTTCTTCAAACGGACAGCTTTAGTTACACGTTTACAGAACACATTAAGCACTGAACAAACGCTTATAACACAGTTTAAGTGTTCGAAATAATGTTATATTAATGAATAATTCATATATAGAGAATATATGGTTGGTGCCGGGATGGAGAAAGTTTATCCGGTGAGGCTTAGAAAATGAAAATAGGGCGAGCTTTAGCCAGATATAAAGCTCGCCCTATTTTTGAAACGGGATCAATCTCACCGTTTCCATTCGAGGCAAATATTCCATACAATTTTTATCTGAAATATTTATCCTGCTACTAACCCAAACAGTGACCTAATAAAGCGGTGACCGTATAAACTTGTTGATATCCGGCAGTAGATCACGTGACTGTGATATACCGTCAATAAGTATTCCTACGCACCGGATAACAACATTTTCGAGAATGACACAGCATAAAGTCTACTTACCAGAGTTTTTCATCGATACAAACTTAGTATTGTCTAGTTTAACAACAAGTGAGTTGTTTGTCCTCACATTCCATTTAACTGGTTAACAACAACTTCCCTCCAGTTCCATTCCATTTGAACACACTTGAATCTGATGCAAGCGGATTATTCTTTGTGGATACACTTTCTTTGGTCAACCAACAGAGCATATTCATCAAAGAAATAACCTTTTATATAAATTTCCGATGAAAAGAAATGAAAAAAAGTTATCAAAGGCTACATCTGTTATTTTAACGTAGATTGAAACATTTTATGATTTATTTCACTTTCAGTTACACTGTCCTCCACCCACAACTATCCGAGTAAATCGTAGAAAATTGAAAAGGGATCAATCTCACCGTTTCCATTCGAGGCAAATATTCCATACAATTTTTATCTGAATGCTATTGCATAATATAATCCATCCAAAAACACAGAAACACTAAATATTTATTCCGATTTCATGTATTTTAAACTGCAAAACACTCGCGTTCTGGTTTGACTACATTGTGTAAACTTGCAACTCAAAATGAATGACGTAGTTGGTGTGACGTAACTTAACTTTTAAAAAACCAATATAATCTGGTTTAAAACAAAAGCAAATTTACTACGTCATTTTCGTGTCGTAGTGCCATCAGCAAATAAGATTTATTAATATTTTACTTTTGCTTTTTGAAAAAGGTGATTAAGAAATATAGAACTATTTTTTTCCGGGTAGAACGCATACATGCAAGCGAGTTATTAGGTCGGGGCCCGTCTATAATGTTTTTTTTTTAATTTAAAACTTTAATAAGTGTTTGGTGTTTTTAAATTTAATTGCATAGAAATCAGGATAAATAGAATACACGGTAGGTGCCGGGAAGGAGAAAGTTTATCCGGTTCGGCCCGAAAACAAAAATAGGGCTCGCTAAAGCTCGCCCTATTTTCATTTTCTAAGCCTCACCGGATAAACTTTCTCCATCCCGGCACCAACCATGTATTCTCTATATATATTCCACCAAAATATAATACAAGTGTATTTCTGTTTAAAACCTTTAATATAATATAACAATTATTTCGAATTAAGAAAGTATATATTAAACTTTCAATTAAGAACGAATATGAAGGAATATATATATTGTACAAATAGTACATTTACATGCGCTGAAAACAACAAACTTGCCTTTATTATAATACATTTATATATAACCGGTGAATAAATGAATGTTCTGCTGCTGTGATTCTGATATCTAATTTTTAGAAGGGGATGAAAGTCCTCCGATAATGTTTTCTCTTAACGACATAGAGTTGCGCTTACAACGCGATATACATGCATTTTTAATCTTTTGAAGGATTATCAACTATGTTCAATTGTTTGTCGACGATAAATTACAAATTTCTGATGATGAACATGACATCAATCGGAGGAAATGTGTCGACGGTTGTTTTATTTTCTCTTTTTTTTATGAAATAGGAAGACTTGGAATGAAAATGAAGTATTAAACAAGGAATATTTTTGTTAAAATGTTTTTATATATGAACCATTTGGAGAGAAATGTTTAAATGGCGCATGGAATGTTGGTCAACAAAAACATGTGTTAAATCAGTTCATGTAAGATAATACACATTAAATACGATGGTAGTGCTCATATAAACTACATATAAGCATGTATAATTTTATTGTATAAATTGTGATCATGGATATTACTTTTGCAGGTGCGGAAAAATTAGTAGTTAAAGTAAAATAGATATGTATCAAATGTAGTACATGTGTATAAATATACCGTTACGCGCATGTACAGCATTGAACAACGTTGTGTAGCGTCGTGAAGTTTTCAATTAAGTGCGAGATTTGAAATCGACAGTATTTTACCAGCCACTATTACTACATCTCAGAGTGATAATAATAATAAGTGCCAAACCCTGTCTCTTATACAGTATTTGGTTATATCAATTAATTTATTTGGACAGGAATGTGTTCTTTTCCCTTGATAGATAATGTATTATGTTATACACTCGGTTCGATCTCCGTTTCATAATCTGAAGCTGATGTATTGAAAGACTGGTATGGCTGGCACTTACAATGTCACCGTTCCAACCAGACGATGCTGAGCTGGCCGATGTGGGTGGATCGGGGTCGACCTGACTTGAATACCACATAACCGGTGTACATTCACAGAACTGATCTTTGTCGTTATTTGTGTCATGTTTTGTTCTGTCTTTGGTTGCTAAATGTAGAGTTAATTGTACATTTTGTTAGATGTGTGATTAGTAATTTTGCCAACCTTCCTAATAGTAAGCACTGTTCGTTGATTTTCCAATGAATATCACATGCTGTATATGTTGCAGAACGAACTTTTAATTTCTCACAACTCGAGCACCACAAGAAAGCGATAGGCAGATGTGTTAATGGTAAACTTATTGAACTTGCTAATATCAAGAGTAAAATGACACAGAACTCAGCGTAAAAAGTTCCAATTCGTCATTTAAAAAAATATTTTGGACTGTTTGCTAATGTTTTTTTAGAGGGGGAATTTTGTATTCCATAAACTTCATATTTATACTATTGAACTGTTTCCTGTAAGTATCCGTTTTGGTGTAAATAAGTCATGAGTTAAACCTTTACTGTAATGTGTTTAGTTTTTAGCTCACAACGTGCTCATGTGAGCTTTTGTGATTGCCGTTTGTTAGTCGTGCGTCGTGAATCGTGCATCGTTACCTTGTGAACACACTACACACCACATGTATTGCCTAATCTTCATGAAACTAGCCCAGAACATTTGTCCCACGATATCTCGGACGAGTTCAAAACAGGGTCATGTCGGGTAAAAATCTGGGTCATTAGGTCAGATTGAAGATAAAGCTTGTGAACTCTCTAAAAGTCGAATGTTTTGTCCAATCAACATGAAACTTGCTCAGAACATTTACTCTTATGATATATTGGCCGAGTTCGAGAATGGTTCCGCTCCGTTGAAAACATGGCCGCCTGGGCAGTTTTCCTTCTATGACTACAGCAAAACTAGGTCACCGGGTCAAATTGAAGAAAAAGCTTGTGAACAATCTAGAAGTCACATTTGTTGCATGAAACTTGCTCAAAAAATGTGTTCTTATGATATCTCGGCCGAGTTCAAAAATGGTTCCGCTCCGTTAAAAACATGGCCACCACGAAACTTGCTTAGAACATTTGTCTCAATGATATCTGGGACAAGTTCGAAAAAGATCACATGGGGTCAAAAACTAGGTCATCAGGCCAAATTGAAAAAGAGTTTGTGAACACTCTAGAGGCCACATTTGGAGCCGAATCTTCATGAAACTTCATCAGAACAGTTGAGGTCATTAGCCCCTCAGGTAAGCGACCTTGTGCCTTATGGCCCTCTTATTTCAGGTAAGTGTTTTTACCTCGGTGCTTTTTGCTAAACGAAGATGGAGAAGTAAGAAATGGCAACTGTTTCGAAAAACATTCATCCGTTTGTGTAAACGTTGAGAATTTCAAATATAAAGTGAAGAAAAGAAAATGTCCTTTCTTTATGTATCCTCTATTTTATTTAAGATCAATAGCGTGATAGAGGTGTCGATAATAAAAAAGTGTACTATTGATGATGATGATAATTATGTTGGTGATGATGATTATTATTAAAATGATGACAACTATGATGGTGGTGGTGTTGGTGGTGATGTTGATGTGGATGGAGATGATAATAATATTGATGCTGATGTTGATGGTGATACTGCTGCTGCTGCTGAAAATTATGACGATATTGATGATGAAAATTATAACAAAGATGACGACGAAAATGTGGACAAAACAAATAGAGGGCAGTGTACGATTACGACCATATCGATTATAAAAAAATGTGTTGATAACATGTTGATAAAAAGGACCATTGAAATAATTATAATGTTAAATTTGCTGTTCGTTGAGATAAAAATGAACTGACATCATTTCCAATCATTGTGTGATAAGCCACTGATAAAAAACTGCTCCATCTATACGATCCGTCAAATACCAAGCTAGCCAATATAGCAATATGTATTACACTATTTATCTTGCAGCAACAGTTCCCGCCACAATAACGTACGTTGGAAACGAATCAAACCAGACGTCTGACCCAAAGCTTTCGTCAGATAGTAAAATAAGTATAAAAGTACTTTAGTTATGAGTTGATCTTTCTGTTAAATTATCAGAATTATTGTATCCTCGTGTACCTTTTCTAAACATATTTATAATCAGAATGTATTGTTCATGAGCAACATCTTCAGTCTTTGAAATAATTAAGAACGTTTTTAAATGTAAACACTACACGCAGTGCATGCATTGCTATTATAAAACCAGGAATCCTCAAATGATAGTTTCATTGTGTGTATTGTCATATTGTTTTAATATCAAGAGCCTCGAAATGGGTCTCTTATGATATTTCGTAAACTGAACAGAGTATTTATAAAAATAGTTCCCTTAGTGTCAAAAAGGAGTCCAACTTCTCTACAATTGTTGCAAAGAGTAATAAGAAGCAGATGGATTGGAACGCAATCTTAACCAGTTAAAAATATTGACGTGTGTCCATGTCTCTTTGACAAAGTAGCTGCTGTTACTCGTCAGCTCTTTTTTTGTTCAGGGCAAAATCAGACGGATGATGCCATTATTGCGCTCATTTGCGTGGGAGTTTTCGTTACCACATCAGATGTAATTACCATAACCATTTATTGCCGACTAAAAAGGTTAGCAGTTCAAGTGTTCACATACATTACACAAGTAATTTAAACAATCCTAGCTCTTTAAATATAATTAAGTTTGAACAAATATTGAATGTCCTAATGCCAACCAATAAACTACAATAGAACAATATTATGGTGTCATTAAATGCGTTGGAAATCCTCGACAAAGAATGCATAATTGAAGTAATATCTTGCGTTGTAGGAAGACAAAAACAGACAGAACGGCCAGTTTCGGAGAGTACTGGAAAACCCCGGAGTCTGCCAAGTTCAGAGCATCTCAGATGTATGACATCAGTGGAAATTCCATGGGTATCTACTACAACACAGAAGCACCAATCATGGCCATACCCCGACAGCCATCTTTTGAAGAGAACTACGAATCATCGTTCTAATCTATCAAGCTTACCTACCCTAACGCTGCCTTATCTTACAATCTACATACTTAAACATGTACCATAGCTTATGTTTGTTCGGCGATTAAAAAATAAGGCCGTTACCGATGTCCATTAAGGCGCAAATTGCATATTTTGTTTGTGGTATGTTAGATTTCAACCAATGGAAGGAATCGCCATTTAGAATGCAATATAAGTTCTTCAGAGCGTGTGCTAGTAAAATGCTTTGCTTCCTTAAGTCTTATAGACAACGGACTAACAGGAGAGGTAACTCTTACTGTTGCCCTTGATCGCGCGCAAGTTTTCGTTCCAAAAATAGTCGGGTTGTTTTACGCAAGTTTTCTGTATGAAATTAATGTATTTATACAAGACAAATATGTGAACCCGACAGAAGAAGAGTTCATATACATGACCAATATTTTTTAGGGGTGTCGGTACAGTTGAACCGAATTTAATGGGTAAGTAAAATTTTGAATTATCAATTAAACATTGCTATTGAGCAGAGAAATGAAAAAACGGTCATATAATTGATGTCCAATGACTAATACATAATAATAATAAACATCATTTTTCTTATTAATTTGCGCCATCTGATCGTACATCATCCATTTCTGACATCATGGTCACCCCCGAAATTTGTCATGATAATCATGTTATATATGTGGGAAAAAACAATAATATTTGTCTAAACAGATGTAAACAAAATATATGATGGTTGGACATCCCGTTATTGCTTAAAATGTACCATTTAAGCCATCAAAATGAGAGTTGTTCTTAATGGACTTATTTCACTGGCTAATAAAAACAGATACACCGTTAATTTTGGCCTCAACATGTTTGTTAACGAAAAACTTAATCAATACCGATTGCTTTACCAAAAATCTGCATGTTAGGATAAGAACGTATATTTTACAATCAAGAACATGCTAAGTAATAACATACTGATCCCAATAATAGTTGGTTTTGCCGTCTGTAATCTTACCATGCACAAGACTGCCTGCCAGACATAATCAGTCGAGAAGAAAAGAAAGAGCGCAACGGTGAATTTATTGACAAGTTTCGGGGGTGACCATGATGTCAGAAACGGATGCTGTACGATCAGATGGCGCAAATAAATAGGAAAAATGCTGTTTATAATTATTTATTAATCATAGGACATCTATTATATGACCGTTTTTTTCATTTCTCTGCTCAATAGCAATGTTCAATTGATAATTCAAAATTTTACTAGTAATACCAATAATATTATAAACAGCATTTTTCCTATTTATTTGCGTCATCTGATCGTACAGCATCCGTTTCTGACATCATGGTCACCCCCGAAACTTGTCAATAAATTCACCGTTGCGCTCTTTCTTTTCTTCTCGACTGATTATGTCTGGCAGGCAGTCTCGTGCGTGGTAAGATTACAGACGGCAAAACCAACTATTATTGGGATCTGTATGTTATTACTTAGCATGTTCTTGATTGTAAAATATATGTTCTTACCCTTACATGCAGATTTTTGGTAAAGCAATCGGTATTAATTAAGTTTTTCGTTAACAAAAATGTTGAGGCCAAAATTAACGGTGTATCTGTTTTTATTAGCCAGTAAAGTAAGTCCATTAAAAACAACTCTCATTTTGATGGCTTAAATGGTACATTTTAAGCAATAACGGGATGTCCAACCATCATATATTTTGTTTACATCTGTTTAGACAAATATTATTGTTTTTTCCCACATATATAACATGATTATCATGGCAAATTTCGGGGGTGACCATGATGTCAGAAATGGATGCTTTACGATTAGATGGCGCAAATTAATAAGAAAAATGATGTTTATTATTATGTATTAGTCATTGTATATCAATTATATGACCGTTTTTTCATTTCTCTGCTCAATAGCAATGTTTAATTGATAATTCAAAATTTTACTTACCCATTAAAATCGGTTCAACTGTACCGACACCCCTAAAAAATATTGGTCATGTATATGAACTCTTCTTCTGTCGGGTTCACATATTTTTCTTGTATAAATACATTAATTTCATACAGAAAACTTGCGTAAAACAACCCGACTATTTTTGGAACGAAAACTTGCGCGCGATCAAGGGCAACAGTAAGAGTTACCTCTCCTGTTAGTCCGTTGTCTATAAGACTTAAGGAAGCAAAGCATTTTACTAGCACACGCTCTGAAGAACTTATATTGCATTCTAAATGGCGATTCCTTCCATTGGTTGAAATCTAATATACCACAAACAAAATATGCAATTTGCGCCTTAATGGACATCGGTAACGGCCTTATTTTTAAATCGCCGAAACAACATAAGCTATGGTACGTGTGTAAGTATGTAGATTGTAAGATAAGGCAGCGTTAGTGTAGGTAAGCTTGATAGATTAGAACGATGATTCGTAGTTCTCTTCAATAGATGGCTGTCGGGGTATGGCCATGATTGGTGCTTCTGTGTTGTAGTAGATACCCATGGAATGTCCACTGATTTCATACATCTGAGATGCTCTGAACTTGGCAGACTCCGGCGTTTCCCAGTACTCTCCGAAACTGGCCGTTCTGTCTGTTTTTGTTTTCCTACAACGCAAGATATTACATCAATTATGCATTCTTTTTCGACGATTTTCAACGCATTTAATAACACCATAATATTGTTCTATTGTAGTTTATTAGTTGGCATTAGGACATTCAATATTTGTACAAAGTTAATTATATTTAAAGAGCTAAGATTGTATAAATTACTTGTGTAATGTATGTGAACACTTGAACTGCTAACCTTTTTAGTCGGCAATAAATGGTTATAGTAATTACATCTGATGTGGTAACGAAACTCCAACCACGCAAATGAGCGCAATAATGGCATCATCCGTCTGATTTTGCCCTGAACAAAAAAAGAGCCGACGAGTAACAGCAGCTAATTTGTCAAAGAGACATGGACACACGTCAATATTTTTAACTGGTTAAGATTGCGTTCCTATCCATCTGCTTCTTATTACTCTTTGCAACAATTGTAGAGAAGTTGGACTCCTTTTTGACACTAAGGGAACTATTTTTATAAATACTCTGTTCAGTTTACGAAATATCATAAGAGACCCATTTCGAGGCTCTTGATATTAAAACAATATGACAATACACACTATGAAACTATCATTTGAGGATTCCTGATTTTATAATAGCAATGCATGCACTGCGTGTAGTGTTTACATTTAAAAACGTTCTTAACTATTTCAAAGACTGAAGATGTTGCTCATGAACAATACATTCTGATTATAAATATGTTTAGAAAAGGTACACGAGGATACAATAATTCTGATAATTTAACAGAAAGATCAACTCATAACTAAAGTACTTTTATATTTATTTTACTATCTGACGAAAGCTTTGGGTCAGACGTCTGGTTTGATTCGTTTCCAACGTACGTTATTGTGGCGTGAACTGTTGCTGCAAGATAAATAGTGTAATACATATTGCTATATTGGCTAGCTTGGTATTTGACGGATCGTATAGATGGAGCAGTTTTTTATCAGTGGCTTATCACACAATGATTGGAAATGATGTCAGTTCATTTTTATCTCAACGAACAGCAAATTTAACATTATAATTATTTCAATGGTCCTTTTTATCAACATGTTATCAACACATTTTTTTATAATCGATATGGTCGTAATCGTACACTGCCCTCTATTTGTTTTGTCCACATTTTCGCCGTCATCTTTGTTATAATTTTCATCATCAATATCGTCATAATTTTTAGCAGCAGCAGCAGTATCACCATCAACATCAGCATCAACATTATTATCATCTTGATCCACATCAACATCACCACCAACACCACCACCATCATAGTTGTCATCATTATAATAATCATCATCATCACCAACATAATTATCATCATCATCATCAATAGTACGCTTTTTTTAATTATCGACACCTTTATCACGCTATTGATCTTAAATAAAATAGAGGATACATAAAGAAAGGACATTTTCGTTTCTTCTCTTCATATTTGAAATTCTCACCGTTTACACAAACGGATGAATGTTTTTCGAAACAGTTGTCATTTCTTACTTCTCCATCTTGGTTTAGCAAAAGGCACCGAAGTGTCATGGTCTCTATTAAAAGAAAATTTCAATTATTATTTGCTAGAGTAATACTTAAATACAAAAGTCGTAGAAATTATATCTTGGCATCTGTTCCCAACTATTTAGATTGTAGTGATGTTTATGAAAATTGACATTAAAGTTACAATTTATTATCATTGCAAATATAAATTATGGAATGTCGCATAACAGAAAAACTACTCAACGATGAATTCACCAACATTAAGAGGTTGAATCCGAATTGGAACGTTAATGATGTCTGAAGAATATTCAAACCGTTCTACATTTATTGGACTAACGCGCGGAAAATCAAATTCGTAGTTTGATTTCTGTCTTGTACAAAGCTTCTGAGCTGCTTCCAAGGTTAACAATCCTGTTTCAAAAGAACTTGTTTCTGAAATTAAAAGCAATGACTCATTTATTCCCCAACCAACACTTACCTTAAATAAGAGGGCCATAAGGCACAAGGTCGCTCACCTGAGCGGCTAATGACCTCAACTGTTCTGATGAAGTTTCATGAAGATTCGGCTCCAAATGTGGCCTCTAGAGTGTTCACCAACTCTTTTTCAATTTGGCCTGATGACCTAGTTTTTGACCTCATGTGATCTTTTACGAACTTGTCCCAGATATCATTGAGACAAATGTTCTAAGCAAGTTTCGTGGTGGCCATGTTTTTAACGGAGCAGAACCATTTTTGAACTCGGCCGAGATATCATAAGAACACATTTTTTGAGCAAGTTTCATGCAACAAATGTGACTTCTAGATTGTTCACAAGCTTTTTCTTCAATTTGACCCAGTGACCTAGTTTTTCTGTAGTCATAGAAGGAAAACTGCCCAGGCGGCCATGTTTTCAACGGAGCGGAACCATTCTCGAACTCAGCCAATATATCATAAGAGTAAATGTTCTGAGCAAGTTTCATGTTGATTGGACAAAACATTCGACTTTTAGAGAGTTCACAAGCTTTATCTTCAATATGACCTAATGATCCAGATTTTTACCCGACATGACCCTGTTTTGAACTCGTCCGAGATATCGTGGGACAAATGTTCTGGGCTAGTTTCATGAAGAGTAGGCAATACATGTGGTGTGTAATGTGTTCTCAAGGTAACGATGCACGATTCACGACGCACGACTAACAAACGGCAATCACAAAAGCTCACCATGAGCACGTTGTGAGCTAAAAACTAAACACATTACAGTAAAGGTTTAACTCATGACTTATTTACACCAAAACGGATACTTACAGGAAACAGTTCAATAGTATAAATATGAAGTTTATGGAATACAAAATTCCCCCTCTAAAAAAACATTAGCAAACAGTCCAAAATATTTTTTAAAATGACGAATTGGAACTTTTTACGCTGAGTTCTGTGTCATTTTACTCTTGATATTAGCAAGTTCAATAAGTTTACCATTAACACCTCTGCCTATCGCTTTCTTGTGGTGCTCGAGTTGTGAGAAATTAAAAGTTCGTTCTGCAACATATACAGCATGAGATATTCATTGGAAAATCAACGAACAGTGCTTACTATTAGGAAGGTTGGCAAAATTACTAATCACACATCTAACAAAATATACAATTAACTCTACATTTAGCAACCAAAGACAGAACAAAACATGACACAAATAACGACAAGGATCAGTTCTGTGAATGTACACCGGTTATGTGGTATTCAAGTCAGGTCGACCCCGATCCACCCACATCGGCCAGCTCAGCATCGTCTGGTTGGAACGGTGACATTGTAAGTGCCAGCCATACCAGTCTTTCAATACATCAGCTTCAGATTATGAAACGGAGATCGAACCGAGTGTATAACATAGTACATTATCTATCAAGGGAAAAGAACACATTCCTGTCCAAATAAATTAATTGATATAACCAAATACTGTATAAGAGACAGGGTATGGCACTTATTATTATTATCACTCTGAGATGTAATAATAGTGGCTGGTAAAATACTGTCGATTTAAAATCTCGCACTTAATTGAAAACTTCACGATGCTACACAACGTTGTTCAATGCTGTACATGCGCGTAACGGTATATTTATACACATATAATACATTTGATACATATCTATTTTACTTTAACTACTAATTTTTCCGCACCTGCAAAAGTAATATCCATGATCACAATTTATACAATAAAATTATACATGCTTGTATGTAGTTTATATGAGCAATACCATCGTATTTAATGTGTATTATCTTACATGAACTGATTTAACACATGTTTTTGTTGACCAACATTCCATGCGCCATTTAAACATTTCTCTCCAATATATAAAAACATTTTAACAAAAATATTCCTTGTTTAATACTTCATTTTCGTTCCAAGTCTTCCTATTTCATAAAAAAAGAGAAAATAAAACAACCGTCGACACATTTCCTCCGATTGATGTTATGTTCATCATCAGAAATTTGTAATTTATCGTCGACAAACAATTAAACATAGTTGATAATCCTTCAAAAGATTAAAAATGCATGTATATCGCGTTGTAAGCGCAACTCTATGTCGTTAAGAGAAAACATTATCGGAGGACTTTCATCCCTTTCTAAAAATTAGATATCAGATTCACAGCAGCAGAACATTCATTTATTCACCGGTTATATATAAATGTATTATAATAAAGGCAAGTTTGTTGTTTTCAGCGCATGTAAATGTACTATTTGTACAATATATATATTCCTTCATATTCGTTCTTAATTGCAGATATATAGTACCATTTGCTTGTGCATAATGCACTCCTTTCAACCTTTTGACATATTTTTTTTTATTGATTCCTAAATATTGTTTATATTCATGCCACTGTGGTGGCAGTTAGCTGAGGTCTGTTCATATCCCTCTGTAGACAATTAATTAACTGCGCAGGCTGACAATGTTTGCATCCTACGTCTTAATATGAATGCATGAGGTTTTACCAATTTTAGACTGCACCATTGAACGTTATGCATATTACAGCTGTTTAATAAAATGTCAAATTTTAAATGTGTAATTTATTCTGAGCTATAAAGTAATGATGTAATATTTTATGTATGATGAACAAAAATGTATATCTTTACATTTAAGCATATATTTCAAATTGGTGGTCATGTAATGTCACTCCTAGTCTTTTATAATTTAGGAGTATTTAGTGCTATTTTGTGTGTGTGTGTGTGTGTGTGTGTGTGTGTGTGTGTGTGTGTGTGTGTGTATGTGTGCAACATTTTATTATTCATGATCGATAATGTTTTCTGTATATATTTTCTCGTAGTAGCTTTACATACATGCATACGTTAATACATCAACCATTATATTATACTAATACAAAAGTATTAATACATTTGCATGTACAAAATTAAAATGACATGCAATTAGTTGCATTGAGTATATTTGTAGTTATGATATTGTGAACACTACAAAACTAATGCTATGACATACAGACTAATTATTACATAACAAAATGAATACACATACAGCAGTATTAATACATTTACATGTATTAAATTGAAATATGTTTAGTGCAAATTATAATATAATGATGCATTCACTGCCTACAATATCAAAGCTAAAACCCTGCATTCCATAAATTTAGCTTGACACCTGTGTTATCATCTCTAAGGTAATAAAGTCTAGAATTACTTCAAGGGCAATAAGTTTCATATTAAAGTACATTAAGAAGGGATCATAAGGGGCCAACCTCGTCATCAACACCCCAAAATGGCCCCTGCACATTGTATAGACCACTCAACATGTCAAAACCTTAGAGAGAAAATGACATTGGACCAAATTTTGGCCAATTTTGATGACAAAATCAATGGACCATGATGGCTATCACCAATCTAATCATTGCCAGCCGAAACCTGTCCACCCACAAAAATATTTTCACAGGTAATTTGAGGAAGGGAAGTATTTCATTAATATTGTTCATAATCCTTTGATGCAGCATTTTTCTTTTCTGTTTGATAGCACAATTTATATTGTAAATGTTATACTTAAATACCGCTCATGCGAGTACTGATACGTACCTGAAGATGTTTTGTTTAAGTTACTGAGGAACTAGGTTATTAAATATTAACAATAATGTTGGCATTGGCCGATTTGTTATGATATCACCTCTGTTGAACATTCTGTCATTCATTTTTATTCAAGTTCCTTTATGTCAAATGTAGTATATAAGACAATTCTACCCAGACGAAAATTACACCATTATCGACCATGGTCAACATGGTATTTGACTGCCGACCATGGACTATCATGGTCAACCATCAAAAACCAAGGTCTTGATGATGGTCTGCTTTATAATGACCATGGTTGACCATGGTCTGCATGGTATTTGACTCACGACCATGGTTGACCATAGTCGATCATCAAATACCATGGTCTGCTTTATCATGACCATGGTATTTGACTTCCGAGCATGGTTGGCTAACAAAACTGCAGTTCAAGCCATAATGTATAGTGCCAAAATAAAATGACTAAATAAACTGCGTAAAACCATTATTTTAATACATCAACTGTGAAACTTATGAATAATTTCACAATCCAGGAACACGCCATAACTGAGTGGCTCAATTGCTTTTTAATGAATTTTCCCCCAAACAAATGGTCTAACATAAGTTGCTAAGTAATACATGTACACATTTGTTTTACTTTGCAATAAATTGAAAGGCATCTGGAGGATTTACCTGGATAAACACAACAATTTATCTCATCACCATTTTTATACTGCTCAGCAAAATTCTTTTCCGAACATTAATTTTCATTTCTTGTAACAGCAGACACCATAATACTGTATGTTCTTTAAAAAGTTACATCAACATACAGTGATGTAGTTAATTAGTTGATTTCATTTTTTAGATACAAATTCATACAATTATCTATGTTAACAAATGATAATGAAGAAAGTTTAGAAAATATTCATTAGTTAAATTGTAGTTAGAGTAAAGGCAATTTACTTGAGTCTGAAATATCAATAAAACAAGAAATGTTTGTAAAACATGTATGCCCCCCGACCTGCAGCCAAGTCATCAATATGTATAATTGTTAAGAGATTTTTTAAATATTGTATGTGCAGATTAACACATGGGGAGGAAGTTAAAGTTGATGCTTTAGAAAGTAAATATAAAGCTGAAAGAAAGATATAGTATAATTATGGATTTATTTTAACAGTCTATTATATGAGGATACCTGTTTTCTGTTTGATGTAAACATCAAATAGGCCAAAAAATCTCTAGATATCATGCGGAAACGAATTGTCTACAGAGGAAACAGTTTTCATGTTACAAGCTTCTGTCACCTTGACCTTTGACCTGTTGACCTCAAAAATGATAGGCGTCTTCCTTTCCTCCCAAGTAATCAGCATACCAACTTAAATGATCGTAGGTCCAAGCGTTCTCTAGATATCATGCGGAAACAAATTTCATGTTACAAGCCCCTGTGACCTTGACATTTGATCTGTTGACCTCAAAATCAATAGGTGTCTTCCTTTCCTGCCAAGTTTAGTTTAAACCTATTTATTTTAGCTCGATTGCATCGAAAGCCGAAGGCTTATAGAGACACTCTCGAGTCCGTTTCCTGGGTAGAACCAGTACTTGGTGTCTTTGGGGGAGATCTTGAGAACGCTCCCAGTAAGGTTCGAACCCGGGGACCTCCCGATCGTTAGGCGGACACCATATCCACTACGCCACCGCGACCTCATAAGTTCCTGCCAAGTAACCAGCATACCAGCTTAAATGATCGTAGGTCAAAGCGTTATCTAGATATCGTGCGGACACGAAATGGTCTACGGATAGACCGACCGACCATCCGACCGACTGACCGACCGACGGACGGACAGGTACAAAGCAATATAGCCCCACTTCTTCGAAGGGGGGCATAATAAAGAAAGAGTAATTAACCTTCTGTAAAATTTAAGTAAATTATAAAGTAAACGAGTTTTGTAGTTTACTTCAGTTTTTACCGGAGATTTATTGATATGCATTCTAATTTTGTCTGAAAACTCGCGCTACATCGTGCTAAAGTGTTGATATTGCCAATTGCTAATTGAATAGAAACAACAAGTTGCTGAGTAAAAATAATAAAATGCACTTATTTGCCGTCTCAATTTTCCCGATTGTCTACCAATCACAGTATTACGGCATGTCTTTGTTACCATGTTACCTATTTTTGCAACTTTGCAAGCGGAGGCTCACTTTATCGTGTCAAATGTGAAAACACATGATACCAGCAGATAGTGTTCTACATTATTTATAGAGAAACACAGCTAATACTGGACTAGTGAAACTTGACCAATGTGTCACATTCGAGAAACTTCGTAAAGTAATATCCGCATAATGTTGTTTCCGGTAGCATATACGTTGCAAATAGACATGAATTAAGAGCACTGAAATATTATTCTTTCTTGCAAACGGGGATGTTTATGGCAAGTAACCTAAGTCTCGAGTTTTAATTTGCAACAAGTACATCCCAGACGAAAATTACACCATGGTCGAACATGGTCAACATGGTATTTGGTGGTCGAACATGATAGTCCATGTTAACACGGTATTTGACTGCCAACTATGGTTGACCATGGTCGACCATTAAATACAGTGTCTTCGACCATGGTCGCAGACCCAGGAACTGCCATTGGCGACCATGGTAGTCCATGGTCAAAAACTGTGCATTTCGCCTGCGAGGTTTTCTCTTGACAGCATGGCACTGTTACTTTGTACCTTATTACACAGAGAGAAATGATGATCATCATGAATATGTTTCCCTGGTAAATTTACCCATTTGTTTTTTAGCTCACCTGAGCACAAAGTGTTCATGGTGAGCTTTTGTGATCGCCCGTTGTTGGTCGTGCGTGCGTGCGTCGTCAACTGTTCATTCAAACAACATCTCCTCCTCAACCACTTGGGCAGATTTTCCCCAAACTTCACAGGAATTATCATTAGGTGACCCTCTTTCAAAGTTGTTCAAATCGTTACGGTCCGCTGCATATGTAGGTCACCAGAGCTAAAAATAGATTTAAAAAGTGTAAACTTTAAACATCTTCTCCTCTGAAACCGCAGGGCCCAGAAGTTTTCATATTTGGTATGTAACATCCTATAGTGGTCCTCAACAAAGATTTTTCAAACTATGCCCCTGGGGTCAAAACGGGCCACGCCCAGGGGGTCACATGCTTTATATAGAATATATAGCAAAATGACTTTAAAAATATTCTCCTCTGAAACCACAAGGCCCAGAGGTTTAATATTTGGTATGTAACATCCTATAGCGGTCCTCTACAAGGAATGTTCAAATTATGCCCCTGGGGTAAAAACTAGCCACGCCCTGGGGGTCATATGGTTTATATAGAATATATAGCAAAATGACTTTAAAAATCTTCTGCTCTGAAACCGCAAGGCCCTGAGGGTTCATATCGGTGTGTAACATCCTTTAGTGGTCCTTTACAAAGTGTGTTCAAATTATGCCCTTGGGGTCAACACGGGCCTAGCCCCGGTGGTCACAGGGTTTATATAGAATATATAGCAAAGTTACTTAAAAAAAATCTTCTCCTCTGAAACCACAAGGCCCAGAGGTTTCATATTTGGTATGTAACATCCTATAGTAGTCCTCTACAAAGATTGTTCAAATTATGCCCCTGGGGTTAAAACGGGCCACGCCCAGGGGGTCACATGGTTTATATAGAATATATAGCAAAATGACTTTAACAATCTTTTCCTCTGAAACCGCAAGGCCCAGAGGTTTCATATTTGGTATGTAACATCCTTTAGTGGTCCTTTACAAATGTTGTTCTAATTATTCCCCTGGGGTCAAAACGGGCTACGCCCCGTGGGTCACATGGTTTATATAGAATATATTGCAAAATGACTTTACAAATCTTCTCCTCGGAAACCACAAGGACCAGATGTTTCATATTTGGAATGTAACATCCTATAGTGGTCCACTACAAAGATTGTTCAAATGATGCCCCTGAGGTCAAAACTAGCCAAGCCCCAGGGGTCACATGGTTTATATAAACTTAAATAGCAAAATGTCTTTAAAAATCTTCTTCTCTGAAACCGCAAGGCCCAGAGGATTAATATTTGGTATGTAACATCCTTTAGTGTTCCTTTACAAATTTTGTTCTAATTATTCCCGTGGGGTCAAAACGGGTTAAGCCCCGGGGTTTATATAGAATATATAGCAAAATGACTTTTAAAATCTTCTCCTCGAAACCACAAGGCCCAGAGGTTTCATATTTGGTATGTAACATCCTATAGTAGTCCTCTACAAAGATTGTTCAAAGTATGCCCCCGAGGTCAAAACTGGCCACGCCCCAGGGGTCACATGGTTTATATAAACTTAAATAGCAAAATGTCTTTAAAAATCTTCTTCTCTGAAACCGCAAGGCCCAGAGGTTTCATATTTTGTATGTAACATCGTATAGTGGTCCTCTACAAATATTGTTCAAATGATGCCCCTGGGGTCAAAACTGGCCACGCCCCGGGTGTCACATGATTTATATAGACTTAAATAGCAAAATGACTTTTAAAATCTTCTCATCATAAACCGCAAGGTCTAGAGGTTTCTTGTTTGGTATGTCACATCATATAATAGTCCTCTACAAAGATTGTTCAAATTATGCCCCTGGGGTCAAAACTGGTCACGCCACGGGGTTCACATGGTTTATATTAACTTTAATAGCAAAATATCTTTTCAAAATCTTCTCCTCTTAAATCGCAAGGCCTAACGGTTACATATTTGGTATGTTACATCCGTATTGTGGTCCTCTACAAATTTTGTTCAAATTATGCCCACAGCTTTCCTATATTTGGTACGTATCATAGCATTATGGTCCTCTCCAAAGATTGTTCAAATTATGCCCCTGTGGTCAAATCTGGCCACACCCCGAGGGGTCACATGCTTTATATAGACTTAAATAGCAAAGGTACTTTAAAAATCTTTACCTGAAACTGCAAGTCCCAGAGGTTTATTCAAGAATATTCATATTATGCCCTTGTGATAAAAATAAGCTACGCCTCGGGGATGCAAATTCCAATTGGGTTACAAGGTCTCAGGTGAGCGTCCTAGGGCCATCAGTGCCCTCTTGTTAAATTACCCAATGGGTTATAGCGTCTGCAAATGCTATAGGTTTTTTTACGATAAACAAGATAAAACCTATGTAAAATCTTATTTTTTGAGGTAAATGAAAACACATGTGTCTAATTTTTTATATGATTATGTAATAAAATCATGTATTTTTGACAATTTTCTTTCATTTTTACAATTGGACCATCTGGAGTTTAGTCCCTTTAAGATAGACATACTAACATTAGTCAAATAAATGATTGCTTAACTGCTTAGCTTATCAAAGTTTGTCTGACTTTCTCTCTGCAGAGATGGACTAACACATCAAACCCGCAAATTGAGTAGATTTACCCAGGGGTGCGGAAATCCTATGCCCGATGAGTCAATTTTTTCCTGTCAACTTGTCCGCGGACAACCACAATATCGGTGTAACAGATTATTAATACATTTATAAAAACTCGATAAGAATGAAATAGTTTTTCCATGGTGAAAACAAAATCATCGCATATTCGAATGTTTTGTTCAGGTATCCGTAAATTTGTTACGAGTCAAAACGGTTTAATTACACAACCGGCCAAACCATAAAGGCTAACTCGATATATTTAAATGGGTCGTTGTTTGTTAGTGTTATATCTGACTTGTGGCCAAAATTGTATTCCAATCAATAAAAACATCGAAAATGTATGCGCAATAATCACCAATTACCAATGTATTTAATATTAAAACTAATCACAATGGAGTCTGTTTAAATTTTCTGAACCGTTAGGACTAGGCCGTCATGGTCTGGTACGTCATCCGCATTCTAATTACGTCATTTGGAAAACCCCGACACGTCTAAAATTCAGCAAGCTTGTTTTTCGGACCTCGAATCCGGTAGGTTAACTTTTGAAACTAATTGCAGTTATTTGATTTTCTTATTCTGGCGTTAAACTCGCAATGACATTTATGAATGTTGCTAATATTCAACTATGCGTTTTAACGTTAAATGTGTGTCTGCAATTTTTGACAGTGGATGGTTTTTTTATCAAAACAGATAGCACACGAGTAGAAAAGGGCTGTGAAGAATCAAACAAATGAAAAAGCAAATCTTTGCTTTCCTTGTCACACCATTGTGAATGTCTGTCTAAATTGAGATGTTAATTAAACACAAAAGTTTCTGCTGACAATTTACTAGATTTTACCTGGCACTACTTGATTAAAGAAAGATGAGGAACACAATTATATTGGATTGCAATACTTCAATACAGTAATACGCATATTTACATAACAAAATATACATATGAAAGTTGCAGAATAATATTTTTACTTGGACAAGTGACATTTGCGGACAAGTAGATTTTTGCAATTAACTTGTCCGTGGACAAGTGAATAATTTAAATATTTCCACACCCCTGATTTACCTATTAACAAATTATCAATTAGTACAATTATCTAATGACAATGTGCCCCTACCTTAGACTTGGTTGCTTAATACAGTTGTGATAAACAGTTATCCATTCTAATGTACGCCGATGACATTGTGCTGGTGGCAGATAGCGAGAAAAAGTTGCAGTCTATGTTAGATGTCCTCCACGAGTGGTGTAAACGCTGGAGAGTTGTCATCAACACATCAAAGTCAAAATGTATGCATTTTCGAAAAGGTCGTGCGTAGCAAACCGAATTCGTTTTCCACGTCGGTGATAGTGAACTAGAACTAGTAGATAAATACAAATACTTGGGAGTAATTTTTCAAGACAAAAGTGATTTTTCCACAACATCGGAGTGCCTGTCCAAAGGTGCCGGAAGAGCTCTCGGAAGTGTTATAAGTAAAGTGCACAATCTTAAACATCTGGGTTTTAAACACTTTGAAAAGCTGTATAACGCGTGCGTGGTTCCTGTTATGGATTACTGTAGTTCAGTCTGGGGATACAAGCAGTATCAATCATCAGACAACGTACAAAACCGCGCCATGAGATACGCACTTGGAGTTCACCTGTTTGCGCCAATACCCGCCCTTACTGGTGATACGGGGTGGATCCCCTCTCGCTTCCGCCGCTGGTGTAACATGCTACGCCTCTGGAACAAACTCGTGGTCATGGACAGTAATCGTCTGTGCGCTCAAGTATTTGAAACAGACTATAACAAGTGCAGCGGCAACTGGTCGAGTGAAATCAAGCAAATCATGGACACACTAGGATTATCAAACCACTTCATCGAGAAATCCCCGGTTAACCTAAAATCGGTTCAAGCGTTAGTAAGAACTCATTATGTAAACATCTGGTCAGAGGAACTCAGCACCATGCCTAAACTGCGAACTTATAGAGAGTTTAAGTGTGATTTTGAGTGTGAATCTTATTTAAATATAGATTTAGGTAAACATGAACGCTCCTTATTAGCTCAACTAAGAGCCGGAATTTTGCCTCTACGAGTTGAAACTGGGCGGTATTTGGGTGAATCAGTGGATTCAAGACTGTGTAGGTTATGCCAGTCACAGGCTGTAGAGACGGAATGTCATTTTGTGATTAACTGCCCAGCTTACACCGCAACACGAATAGCGTGTTTTGCAACTGTTTGGAACAATACTTGCTTTTTTAAACTTGTCTGATGTTAACAAACTCACATATCTGATGAAAAACAACGCAAGACAATTAGCCAAGTACATTGTTAAAGCTTACACGTTGCGACGCAGTATTCTCTTCTCATGACCTCGCATGATGAATGTTAAACATTTTATATGCTGCGAAACATGAGCCCTCAACATGAAACATATGTGCTGACATACAATTATAATGTATACATCACAATTTATATGTATTTACAGATACATTATATATGTTAAGGTGACCTATAGGCCCAATGGGCCGGGTGTACTGAAATATGTTTAATATTATGCTGTTTATTTATGTAATGCACATGTCACTATAATAAACCATTTACTTACTTACTTACTTACACTCATTAGGATGAATTGGGACAACTTTTGATGGTCGCTGGCTGTGGTGGTCCTTAATTTAAGCCGTTTTTAATTAAATTTGCGTTGGGAGGAAGTAGTGATGGTCGTTAAATGGAGGGAGTCACTTAAAGCAGGTGGTCGGTTACACAGGTTAGACTGTATATTAATACAAGAAATCAAATTTTAAAACATGTCTACAAAAGTGCATGGGTATGCCAGTGCATATTGTCAGCAGATTTAGCAGGTAAAATATCGAGAGTCAAAATCAGATAAATAACATTCTTCGAAATGTACATTTGACTTTATCGATGCAGAGAACTGAATGCCTGATTCATCCATGGTTTTCATTTTCTATTTAATTTACTGGTGTAATTTGTAGATTGTGTTGTTATGTTGGTGTTTAGTGAAAATGAAAAAGATCTGGAATTTGACATGAAGTGATACTCAGCCTTTCTTCCTAAATAACTTCATGTATGTGAATGGTATA
This sequence comes from Congeria kusceri, assembly GCA_027627225.1. Classification (NCBI taxonomy): domain Eukaryota; kingdom Metazoa; phylum Mollusca; class Bivalvia; order Myida; family Dreissenidae; genus Congeria; species Congeria kusceri. The sequence goes on from CM051030.1 coordinate 5,950,839, forward strand.
TGACATACGTAGGTGTATATGGTTTTTATTTTCGGTAAACTGAGTTTCTTTTTTTTTAGCACAACTTGCTCATGGTGAGCTTTTGTGATTGCCTTTTGGCAGTCGTCTGTTGTTTGTCGTTCCTTTTCAACATTTACCTTAATAATTTACTGTAGACCACATTTATTGCCCAATCTTAATGAAACTTTCCCATAATATTTGTGCCAATGATATCTCGGCTGTGTTTGAAACTGGGTCAAGTGGGATCAAAAACTAGGTCACTAGATAATATTGAAGAAAAAGCTTGTTAGCTCTCTAGAAGTCACATTTGTTTGTCTAATCTTTTTGAAACTTGTTCACAACATTTGTTGTTATAATATCTCGGCCGAGTTCAAAAATATTTGCCCTCCGTTTAAAAACATGGCCGCCTGACGGCTGGGCAGTTTTCCTTATATGGCTATATTGAAAACTGTATAAAGCTTGTTAATTCTCTAGAGGCCACATGTTTTGCCCAATCAACATGAAACTTGCTTAGAACATTTGTTCCAATGATATCTCGGCCGAGTTCGAAACTGGGTTATGTGGGGTCAAAAACTAGGTCACTAGGTCAAATTGAATTTCCTGTGAATTGTACTTAAATTTATATATTTATATGGTGTCAACTGATTTACTTTTTAAAATTCGTCTCATTTATTTTCCTTTCTGATATATTTATTCGGTGAAAATGTAAATAGGTATGAGGGACCACATTTTCCCAAGCATATATTTCAAAGGTCACAAAAATGATATGTTTTGAAGTAAAATATTTCAAATTTTACTATGTCATTCTTTTTCAATGTGGCTTGAATAGCTGGATGCTATCTGTTTGCTGTGTTTTGCATATTAATCCCATGCTGATGTCATATATTGTTATAAAGTCTTACTTTTTTCAGCCATTAGTTTCATAATATCAGATTTGTTTTTTGAAACTGGGTTAATGTTTCTTAAAGGGACCTGTTCACAGATTCGCAAATTGACAATTTTCAAAAATTGTGTCATAGATCTACAAAAGAAAAAAAAGCATTATACATAATACAAGCGAAATAACACTCATGAGCATGAAATATATTGGAAATATTGTTTAGTTTATGAAAAAGATAAAACTATAAAACGTGTGTAATGCCTTTCAGCGGTATTTGCAAATTTCTGCATCACTTACATAGCGTAAAAATGTGCTACTATAACTGTAAGTCTGGATCACCGAGTGGTTAAGGCGCTACCCAGCAAGCAAAATATATGGGACCCATATGGGTGCCCATGTGGGGCCCATATGGGCTGCCCATATGGGTCCCACATGGGTCATGCAACCGGGAACCATGTGGGACCCATATGGGCAGCCCATATGGGCTGAATATGGGTCCTATATGGGTCCCATATGGACTGCCCATATGGGTCCCACATGGTTCCCGGTTGCACTACCCATGTGGGACCCATATGGGCAGCCCATGTGGGTCCCATATTGGCTCCATATGGGTCCTATATGGGTTCAATATGGGCTGCATACAGGCAGTATTTGGGTCTATATATGATCCTAATTTCGTCCCATATGGTAGGTATACTGCAATATTTTGTAAGTCATACCTGTCAGAGGAAAACAAAACACGCATGTTATCAATTAGATACAGTTTTAATCAATCAAAAACATTTACAATTGAATCTGACAATCACATCATGATCAGCATATTTTAATAGTTGTACATGTAACAAAAGCGTACAAAACTAGTTAATACAACAAAGAAACCAGGGAAATTTCAATATAAAAATATGTTATTCTTAAACAAAAATATTTCTTTATTTTAAACACAAAATAAATTATCAGAATACCGGTATTTTGTTTTTAGATATTTAAATTAGCTGAAGAGACACACAGATATGATATATACATCGTACATCTGATGCTTAAAAAACCCTTCAATATCAATACAGGAAATGTGCTTATCTACCAGGTATATAATTTTACCAGGCATACAAATTTGAACAGGATGCATTAGAAATCACTTAAAAGTCAATTATTACATGAAAAATATTAAACAATATGAAACACATTATGTTAGAATGCAAAAAAGGATAAAATACCCAACTTTAATGATGTTTCTCTTTATATAGAGTAATCACAATCAATTATTGTATGTACTCTCTTATTATATATGCATACAAATCTTGTTATTTTAGACAATATTCACATAAAGACAAACAATTACATGCAATGCAGATGGTTAGCATAAGCAGTAAATAAAATCTCACAAATATACAGAAACACTTTCTATGAATACTTGAGACTTAAAAGACATACAAACATTATATTGCCACAAAATTGATATACTTTATTGTCATTGTAATTGATAAAGCAACCAAGTTATTTCACAAAAAGAAGATTTTAACACAAAATTTCACATATTAAGGGTTTTGCTGTCGATCACCACAGTCACCAAATCGTGAAACGAGTCGACAGTTTGTTCAATGTGGCAAATTTCATAACTCAAAGTCAGCGCAAAACGCTCTGAATACTCAAGACTAGAATGTTCGTATTCAATTGTAAATCAGTACCGATCACATTGTTTTATGTAACGATGGACTTTATAGACCTTCTTTGTTTCCACCCGCCACCACAATCCCTTGCTTTAGTCTGTTATGTGGTTGTTGAATGTTCCATAGCCTTGTCGATGCAGCCCAGGAGTCGAGTGTTAAGCCTGGAAGCCATCATGATGAAGATTCTTAGGTCTCGCGCTATTAAGGAAAAAATAATAATGTATTCATTTAAAACGTTGATTATGAACTGAAACATAAACATGTTAAATACATATACTTTACAGAAACAAAAGTTATTAGTATTGGATCAAAGTGATTCAAAGATTCTAGTGTATCTTTCCGACTACTTGAACATGCTACTGTTAAAAACAAATAAATATTTTTCATACTGTTTTAATGATTGTAATACTTTTATTTCTTTTTATTGAAGATTTCCTGTTTTTTGGCATGCATAAACATCAACATTTACGACTACATGAAAGGCTTTTTTGGGCCGCGTTTACACACCATGAATTGTCGTGGTAAGTATTTGTTAATTTATTCAATATGTAAATGTTTTATTTATTTCACATACAATTTTGATTGCAATTTAGTTTGAAAACGTTAATAACTCGTTAATATAAAATGTTTTATTTTTGTGCATTCCTGGTGGCTTTCGGTAAGTTCTATGCGCTTTCGGTTAATCTAGTGACCCATACCATTATGTTCTTTGGTACGTGTGCTGATCCATCCATATTAACTATTGGGGATGTAGTTGACCTTCGAGTAGCATAATGTAGAACAGGCTGGTAGTAACATTTGTGGTATAATTTTTAGCTGCCTCATCACGGTCCACAAGTCTTCGTGGAATGCTTCAAAATGGATACGTACATACAAATAAACAATAGGTAAAAACTATCAGTTACAAAATCAATAATAAGTCAGTTATTTCACATCTATAAAACATGTTATTTCCAAACTGGCCAATCAAAATCGTGTTGATCATAAACCTTGCATACTGACTGGACAATACATGAATGACATCACAGTGCATTGCTGGACGCACACAGGACAAGGTACTGAATCTCACAAATGGAGCAAATGGACACATACAAGAAAAGGGACATAAACACTACACAATACTAGTAGACAAGGGACATAAACACTATATGATATTTATATAAAAATAGATACAATATAGAATACGAAATTGACCTATTCTACACAGTCCCTCTCTTCTTCGAAATGTCTCCTGACATTTAAAATCTGAGAATAAACCATATGAATCTAAGAAATTGAAAAATATTTTGGAAATACAACTAACACAATTTAATTAAAGTTATGAATGTTATAAAAGAACAATAAGATAGACTAAATTGAAAAAGAACCTCGAATATAAACAATTACATTAATGATACACAAAAATAAATCTGACAGAAGAACCGTCAGTTTAAATATGCATGGCCTTACACTATGAATAGCATTGTGATCAAAGGGAAGTAATTGCATCAACCATGAAATAATCTGTCAACAAGAGTTGTCTCCCATGTTCCCTGAATCAAATAGCCTAAATGGACATTTAGAATAAAAACACATCAGTAATGATTAAAATTACTGAAATATATTAACCTGATACACAAACAAAACATTCTAAGCAATATTAATATGGGTATCACAAAAATTTAATGAAAGTTCCCCATGCTTAATATTAATAAAATCAAATAGACCAATAAAAATAATGGTACATGTTTCATATGCAATCACTCAACAAAAATCTAACCTGTACCATTTTCAATATAAAACGATAACATTTATTTACAGTATATACATTAGATAAAACATTTTAATATTATTTGGATTTCAAAAACCTTTTCTCAAAGATATTGACCAAATAAAGTGCATATTGCTCTATAAACATGTTAGAGCAGAGTTCGCAAAATAACAGACACATAATTATGACAGTAATGTTTCCAGAACATAAATCGATATCATATTCTGCACCTATATCTGAAAATGTTTACAACCATGGTTCAAAGCATGGCATAACTTTTTATTTAATGCAAAATAGAATGGATAATACTTGAAATTGCAAAATTCACATATTTACACCTATTTACACATTTTATAGTAAATTGGACCTGATAGGCTACATGCAACCATTATAGGTTACAAAACACCAAGCTCAAAATATAAAATGAGTGCATGAAACAAAATGCTCAACAGACTGTTAAAACTGCCATTCGCTAAACCGGTCTGGTGGACGGCGTTGGCGGACAGGTCTGCTGGGGGGGGGGGGGAATTTCCTGCCTAGGAGGACTAAGGCCAGGAGTAGACACATGGGAAGTGGGCGAACCAACCGGACTGGGAGTAGAAGATCTACCTGAGAATGAAGGGGAGGTAGGACTCACAGGACTTTGTTGAGAAACAGAATCCGAACGGGTAGTTGGAGAAGGATCTGAAATAGAAGGGGTGCTGGTCACTGGGCCTGGAGTTACAGCAGTATTATTGTATTGGTTCCTCCTCTGTGGAATCATGTAAATTTGTACAACAGAATCAGAATTTAAACTACTGTCACTGTCAGATGTCTGAAAAGGCTTAGTTTGCGTTCTGACCTTGCGGACAGTTTGCGGTGCCTCATCAGGTGCTGGAACAGAGACAAATGGCAACAACATGTTCCTGTGAAGAGTTCGAATAGGTCCATTGCGGGTCTCTCTCTGCACTCTGTACACAGGCTTGCCTTCATATGGGATATCTAGAACCACATATGGTTCTTTCTCCCATTTATCAGCCAATTTATGACTGCCTTGCGGATTGACTTGCCTAACAAGTACAAGATCAACAATGCATATCTGATTCTCTTTTATTTAACTGTCATACATGGCTTTGTTTTGTGCTGCTCGCTTTTTAGCACATTCACCTGCCATTCTGTATGTGAATTTGAGGCGTTCCTGCAGTTTTGAAATGTATGCAGAGTGCAATGCCTCTCCTTTGTTTCCTGGGGTTGTGCCTAAGTAGTCATCAATCAGCAACCGTGGGTGCCACCCAAACATTAAGAAATGTGGGGAAAACCCAGTTGCACTGCTTTTTGTGGCATTGTAAGCCTGTACCAAAGATGAAATGTAGTCTTTCCAATTTGACTTTTTCTCATCACACAGATTACTCAACATGCGGAACAAGGTACAGTTGAACCGCTCCACCGATGGATTAACCATGGGATGAAAGGTGTGGTCCGGGTCTTCCGAACATTTTCAAGCTTACAAAGTTCTTTGATGACCTGACTCTTAAAGTTTCTGCCTTGTTCAGAATGGAGTTGCTCTGGGAACGAGTAATGAGCAATGAAGTGTTCAAACAAGGCTTTGGCGGTGGTGGTCGCTTTCTGGTTGCGGCAAGGGATTGCCTTGGCATAACGGGTAAAGTGGTACGTTATAACCAAAACATCCTCATAACCACCTTTGCTTTTATCTACTTTGAGGAAATCAATACAAAACAAGTTGCATTGGCCTGGTGGTCTCAATAAGAACAAGATTTGCAGAATTTACGAGACCAAATGGCATGCGTTCACATTCATATAATCCAATGTTCCCCGAGGAAAATGCAGTTTTGGCCTTGTCTTCTTCCGCCATTTCGACCTGCCAATAACCTGACCGTAGGTCTAACTATGAAAAGAACTTGTAACCCACAAGTAGGTCAACAATATCGTCAAAACGAGGAAGAATGTAGGCATTTTTAAGGTTCTGGAGTTGGGCATACGAAAGTCTAGACAAAAACGAAGAGAATTATCGTTCTTTCATACCAAAACACAGTTTGAAGAGTAAGGGGAATTGCTTTCGCGGATAGCACCGCAAGCAAGCATCTCCTTAACATGTTGGCGCACCTCCTCATACATACCTGGGGGAATCCTTCAGTATGGTTGTTTGAAAGGAGTGTCATTATCATGAGTGATATGGTGCTTCACCAAATTGCAATGGCCAATATCTGTTGGACCAGAAGAAAATACATGTTTCCAGTTTCCAAGAACTTGCCGAACTCTAAGAAGCTGCTCAGGCGTCAAATTGGAAGAATCAATTTTGATGCCAAGATCATCGATGGACTTAGGAACCTGTTGTGAAGTGGGATTAACAGAAGGAAAAATAGGAGAAGAAGTGATATCATCAACAACAGTGACTTCATTTACAACACAAATGGTTTTTTTGGTTTTATGAACAACTGACTTGGCAGTCATGTTACAAAGTCTGACTGGAACTTTGGCACAATAACCATGCTGAGGGATTTTAACAACGTGTGGCCTGACAACTAAAGGTCCATCATCAAAAAGGTTCTCTGTAACTACCTTCTGGATGTCATGACTCAGTCCTCTCACGATTCCACTGAAAGAAAGTGATACATAAGGTTTGACCTCAACAGTGTGTTCATTTGTGGACACAACTGTAGCTGGTTTACAAACAAGTGTGTTGAAAACCGTCTGCCAGGAATCAGGCAAAGATATACCGGCTGACACAGACTTGCATCGCCGAATGATATTAGTTCCCAAGATAACAGGACAAGACGGACTAGCCTGCGTATATAGTACAACTAAAACTGGCAGTGGCAAGACAAAGTTCAAAAAAGGAATAGAGATAGAAGTTTCAATGAAACCAAGAATTTCTAAATGGTTACCATTTGCCACAGCTACTTTCAAATCAACACCCAATTTTGAAAGATCATTTAGAAGTGGTTTATTGGGAAGTGATTGGTAAAATGAATGTGAAACAGTAGACACCACTGAACCAGTATCAATAAGAGAAACAGTAGGAACACCATGGAAAACTATGTTGGTTCGATTTGAATCTCCGACCAAACGATCTGCAAGGGATGAAAAATTTATATCTGAAATATAAGAAAATTGAGAATGGCCTTGGATATCACCGACCTCTGGGTGGCCACTAGCAGAGGTGGTTAGACTTTTGAAATGTTCTTGAATCCTCTGCCCACGACCTCGCAGAACGTTGGGTGAAGACTGACTAGTCTGTTGAGAAAAGGGGAAAGTAGAGGGAAAAGTAGGCTGTTGGACCTGCGGCGGGGGATACTGGAATGGTGGCTGAAAAGAAGGCAATAAGTCAAAACGTTTCATAATTTCAGAAAATTTTCTGTCAACACTGAACTGCAATCCTAAAACAAGAGAAGTAAAACGCTGCTCTAGTTCTGCAATCTGTTTTGGGGGGTCAGGAGTTTGAGTCTGAAGAACATTTGAATGGCTTAGTTTTAAGTGGCTCTGAAAGCTTCAACTCTTTCTCAACCTGTCGAATGTCTCTGAGACGTTGATCGTATTGCTGGGACGAATCCAGCTTGTGCCTGGTACTGCTCCTCAGAACTTCGGACCAGAGACCCGACCACAACCGCTCACACATCAACTCGTTCTTGGCTGTACGTGGCAGGTGACCGCCCTCAAACGCTTGTTAATACCTTCCAATCTGCAACCAAAAGATGTTACGGTTTCCTCTGCCCTTTGAACTGCATTGAAAAATTCTTTCATTGAAATACCTTTCCTGGCAGGCTCAGAAAAATGTACATCTAGTTTCTGAAAAATACCGTCAATTGAGACCCAATCACCTAAAGACACAACAAGTTTTCGGGCCGTGTCACGCAAAGAATTTCTTACGGCCTGTAAAACCTGTAAAACCTGTAAAGAAGAATAAGTATTGTCATGGAGTAGATATCTGACTTAATGAGGCCACTCATAGTATGTGATTTCACATCGGGGAACAGGATCTTCCCATGAAAATGAAGGTATCTTAGGAATGTGTGTACCTGAAAAAAACAATAGACTGACCTAAAGAAGGAGTGGAGGTGGGTTGAAGGGGATTAGGAGGAGGCGCAAGTGGTTGTTGAATTTGAAAGGTTTTGGGTTTAGTACCAAGATCCACTTTCTTTTCAACTACATGTACTGGGGTACCTTTGGGCCGGAAGTCATACCTATTTGAAAGTATCTGAAGCATTTCTTTCTCGGATGGCATACCGCCAACGGCGCCATGTTCATCGTCTGAAACGGGGTTTTCCATTGTTTAAGAAAATTGGGGCAACAAATACAAGGAGAAAAGCAAATCAACAGAAAGATATTCAAAGACCGGAATAAAAGGGCAATACTACTGTACACAATTCAGTCAAAATAAATCACAATTTGTCAAAATGTCAAATAGATTACATTTGCAGTCATGTTGTCTTTAACTGAAAAGAAACTTATCACCAATTATAACTGCAACACCTAAAATGATGATAATTTGATTTATCTTCAACTGAAAATGAAATACAAACAAAATATGACCTGATAATTTAAATAATTGAAAAATCCCAAGATTGGCAATAAAAAGTGAAAATGTAAACAATTATTCACTTTAAAGACAACAATTCCCTATTTACAAAACCCTCAGTGTACAGAAAATAATAAGGGAGACACTCTTTCTAGATGTGTATCAAAACATAAATAATGAGAGCAATGAATTCTTAGTAAATCTGATTAATAGAACTCTGAAATGGCACGAAATGAAATGAAACCCTAAATTTAGCAATGAAATGTGGGACTGGCAGACACAATTTCAACTAGACAACACAATAAACAACAGCACAACACTGAACAATGACAATCACAACACACACTCACACAATGGTATTAACATAAATATATTCACATCACAAAGTAATTTCAACCGTGAATATAGTTCACAATTTAAATTTCAAAATATTTCTGCAAGACAGATGTCAAATATTTAAAACAAATATTTTCAAAAGCTGGCAGTGTGTATTAACACTTTTGAAACTGATTTTGAAGAATTAATATGTACAGAAATATCTGAAATGACACAATTAAATTCCACATATGTCAATGAAATACCTTACAACAACAAGTAAAATACTTCAGAGAGAATCGTCAGTTATCAATAAAACACTGCTATAGACACATTATATCAAACACAGGAGCCGGCAAGGAGTCCACAACCTCTGTGGGTCTCCGGGGGGCCTTGGAACGACACTGCTCCGCCAGTGGTCCGCGCGTGGTAGGTGTGGCTCCAACCTGGTTTTAAACGTCTGAAGTCGGGGAGCTAAATGTAGTGGGGTGGGGTGAAGATAAACCAACACCGTCTAGAGGTTCGAGTTGTATAATTACGACGCGGACAATATATCGGAATTTATATATAAAATATATATAAATGAAAAACCTACAACAAATAACATACAATTACAATATATCACAAATATCCACGAAAAACAAATACAAACTTACACTATACTAGAATTCAGGCATTTCATTAAATAAATTACATTTTAAGAAAATAAATTGCATTTACAATAAAAAAAATACATTAATAAATGCAAATACAAATTAAAACAAATATAAGTACACTCACCAGGTTGGATGATGAAGTATTCACAAAAATATAATTATTTAAAATGTAATACAAAAATAAGTCTTGCGACTCAGGTTTGGCAAAATGGAAAGAAGGCATAGTCAGCTATTTCACATCTATAAAACATGTTATTTCCAAACTGACCAATCAAAATCTTGTTGATCATAAACCTTGCATACTGACAGGACAATACATGAATGACATCACAGTACATGGCTGGACGCACACAGGACAAGGGACTGAATCTCACAAATGGAGCAAATGGACAAATACAAGACAAGGGGCACACACACTACATACTACTAGTAGACAAGGGACATAAACACTATATGATATTTGTATAAAAATAGATACCATATAGAATACTAAATTGACCTATTCTACACATCTAAGACTGTATGATGTCTCAATTGCTCTAGAGATATGCACACAACACACAGAAAGCTTGGTTACTTCTAAATTCTCAAAGTTTTATCTTGAAAGTAGAAATGTTTAAGTGTATGGTTGTAAGTGCTGTTCAGTGTATATCACATTGGCTGGAGTACCAATATCTATGAGGGATGCAACGGATACCCGAAAAAATCCGCAGTTTTGGTTCTTTAAAAATTAACTTGAGTTCGGTTCCTCATTGGAAAATTCGGGTTGGGTCGGGTATTAAAATTATAGTGCAATTTAACCTTTTTAATAATCGTCATCTTTCTTAAAATTCTTTTTAATATGAAACCATATTCAACAAATTAATAAAACCATGACCCATTAGGCATAGTTGTTTCTATCTGACAGTTGTTGTTTTTTACAAATAAAAGCAAATATTCTGCTGGCGCTCTTGGATATTGGAGTGCATCGCTGAACAAATGCCACTGAACAGCTGTATGGACGTCGTGATGTTTCAAGCCGTCAAGTTGAGGAAATAGGTGTGGTGGAGTGCATTGGCTTTTAACGGGACTGAATTTAAACTCAGACCATCATTATTTATATGACCAAACCTAAGTAAATGTCAAATTTATCGTTAATGAAGTGATCAAGTTTTTACAGCGAACGAAACTGTTGACGGTTGGGAGTGTGGTTATTCAGTATTCATCCTTTCCTTTTCCTGCGCCATATCTTTTCCCCGTCAATTCACGCCTCGAATGACCAATCAATACTTTTATAACGCATAAATATGCATACACAAGAAGCACATGCATTATTTCCTGCTGAATTATTACCGTAAACCCTCTACAAAAAAACTATGCAAATAACTTACCGAACAAGTCTGTATTGATTGAAACCAGAATACTTGTTTTAAAAACAAAGATTTTATCAAGGTTTATTTCTTAGAACTTAAATATCTTGTAATACAAATAATCTTTTCCCTTCAGTTTTACGGTAACTTGATAATTTTGTTGGTTTCCTTATCATTCAATCTAAATCATTAATTGGAAAAAGGAGATTTGGGGGTAAAATACAAGTATAATTATATACTAGAGCTGGATGAATTGGGCCCTATTCGGCCCAGATTTTTTTTTAACAAACAGCAATGTTTATGATAAAAGTCCAGTGAAAAATAACCATTAAGGAAACAGGTACAGTCCAAACTTCATAGTTCCTTTATAACAGTATTACAGTATTATCCGATCACAACATATTTGTAGCTCTAATCTTGCTGCAAATTAGCTAATTTCTGATCTAGTTTAGATGTTAGCAGTATTACAATGACAATTAATAACAAGGATATCAGTGAAACTGATGGATGCTGCCAAAACGGCTTTGTCAAGTTATATAAATGCAATGAGAAGGGCAGATCTATTAAAATGATTAAAAATCACAAGGCAGGACCAAATCTGACACCAAAACTGTATGTGAACATGTCACAAACGAGAATAATGTCATTAATCGCATAATCTTCAAAGTAAAAACAATGTTTACTAATCGGAACAGTCCTCTAGAGGTCAAAAGTTGATGTGCACTTTTACTTATATCGATACCCGATCCGACAACAATTTGCTATCTAACGATTGTCCAGGAAAGTCGCCATATCATACCTCAAGTCAATTTGCAGATAAGTTGTATACACATGTATAGAGTTACTACTGTGCATTTTTCCTTGGACATTCAATGCATTATGTAGGCGATGGCAATCAACTGTCCAACATTTGAACCAGTTTAATTTCACTTTTAAACAAACATATGGCACCCTGGCCTATACCCAAAAATGACCAGGCAACCAGCTGGTGGCTGGAAGGACCCCGTCCAAAATTGTCCAGAAATATGCCAGAAACGAGTTGTATATTCATCGAGGGTATGAATTAGTTTTAGTCTGAAATTTGGCTGATGTGCACGCAAACCTTTACTGAACCAACAAACTCACACATTTAGTGTGTGTGCCTGATAGCTTTTTAAAGGCATTTATTGTTTGTATTGAACTATGGTGTCACTTGTATGAAATACAGAATTTTATATGTAAATACGGGTTGATACCGCTGACACAGCTGCAGTTTCATGTTTTTTATTAGATGTTTGTTCCTGCCTACTTTAATGAAGTGTGTTTTAAGGAGACTATGACAAGGGCCCCAAAGGGGCAATTGCAGAAAAAAATCGGAAAATTTAATATTAATATTAGCATATAATAAAAGTTAAAATAATGTATATTTAATGGAGAAAGAGTTTATTCATTCTGAGAAAAAAATCATTATATAATTTGGGTTGTGTTTGTTTGGCCCTTTTATTGTTTACACTTTGACGTCATATTTGTGGGTATCTAACGTTACCATTTTATCAAAATTCTCAAAACGTAGTCATTTATTCATATGTTATATATTGTTAAGCCTTTATATTGCTGATTTCTTTAACATAATAACATTTAAATTGCTGAAAGGGATCACTTTTTTGTTGACATAGTCCCTTTAAGTATAAAATGAAATGTTTATCATGTTAAATCAGGATTTGGCTAGTTAAATCAAACCATTGTGGTATAAAATGACACAAATGTTGGAAATTAATAATTTAGGCTTGTAGATTACATTTTAAAATTGTAACTCAGCCATGATGATTCTTACAGACACATGATATCTTCCCAGTATGATTGTCTAATAAATTAAGACAAAAAATGTCGTACATTTTCATTGGTGGCATAGAATTGGTGAAATGCTTAGATATACTGGTAGTTCAAAAACAAAGTTATGATAGAGGAAGAGCACACTGGTTTTGCAAAAACAAATGCACCATGTTTAAGTCCTTCATTGTCTGCACAGCATGTTTTTTCTGTGCAAAAAAAAGTTATTTCCTGAAAGAACCCAAAAGTAACAGGAATAAAAATTGCCGTGAGTGTGTAATTCACCTCATGAATTAAATTAAAGACATTTAGCTCAGCTGTGAATGCATTAGCCTCGTAAAACTTAAGTTTATCCTCTTGTATGGTTGCAAAGTTGCCAGATTTGCATTGTTATGCATCTTGAAAAGTTTCAGGGGTGCGTATAGTTGACGCAATTTCAGGGTCGTAGCTAGCCCTATATTCATGTGGATTGGCAATATTGTTTCGGTTATGCAGGCACCCCAGACCCCAACCTACTAAAGGAATTTTGAAAAAAAGTGAAATTTGTGTATTTTTAGCATTGTTATATACATTGTACTTTATAAAGTAATGAATATCTACATTTCAGGATAAATGATTGACAAAAAAACCTCATTACTTTGAACCCATAATTAGCTCGTTAATTTCCGTGTAATTTCGACGAAAGCCGTAGCCGTCCGTACTTTACTGTTCGCATTCGGAATACATACAAAACTTCTTTTAAAATTATATATTCCTTTAGCTACACCGTAGTATTTGTTTCAGATTTTAATATCGTCGCTTTTAAAAGCAAATTAGATATAAAATAACTAATAAAATGTAACGAGTATAATTAAAGGTCAAATTACACCAAAACGGAAGTCACATCCTCAGGGTTACATGTGAGTTAGATAATAAGCACATGTGGTTGAGTGCAGGATGCATATAATTTGTAAAATACAGTTTAAATGATATGTTTTGGTATCATTTTAAAGGTATATATGTAAGCAATAAGAAAAAAAGACAGTTTTAGGCACTACTTTATCTTAAATGGTTCCCAGCTTCATAACTTTTGGCCCATATATTCATGCACAAAATGGCAGCCCCTATGCCTGTCAAAACCGGTGTGTTTATTCTAAGGTAAATATTTTGAGTTACAACGTATAGAAATTTTTGACATGCTGTTTTTTCAAAAGGTTATGGCCTTATCTTTCCAACAATGTATGGTGATATATTGGAAGTCGCTTGGTCATGGTGAAAATTGAGATCAAACATTGAATATTTTACATGTAACAATGAAGGAATTTATTTGCGCATGCGTAACCTTAAAACAAAAGTATAATCGGAGTTTGTTCCCTTTGGAAATCATGATCATTTGAACGTTTATTGAATTTTATGTGCATATGACAGCGTTTTTTTTACCTTGATTCTGACTGACGAAAACGTAATAAAAGAGGTAGATTTTCAAGAGAAAAAGACACAGTAACAATGTAAATTTTGTCGGCAATGATCAGCTGCCATGATTTGTGACAGTGTGGTTGTAAAATTACCGAGAAGCATATTAGTTTGACTGTTTATGTCTACGTGAAATATTGTAACATTGACTAATGAGATGTCAATAATGTTCTCTATTGGAAAACTGACAAAGAAACAAAGTCAAACGACAAGCCTAATACCAAACTGTGTACGGGTTAGTATCAGTTCATTATCTAATTGTAAAGCCATTTGTTTGTATGGTAATAGTTACTAAGATAATGACAACTCGTGAATGGTCGTAAAAATGTTTGATTTTTATTTATACACGGAACATAAAGTTTGGAAATATAATAAGATGAAGTCCATGTATTAGTTTCCAAGCTTATTTAACAAAGTTTTATGTTTTGACATTATGATATAATTATGTTACAGTTTCCATATTGAAAATGCCATCAATTTTGCTCTGTCATTCTGTTAAGTGTTATAACATAACGTTTAAGTCGGTTACTAAAACAGGTCTAAAAATTTAACATTTGGCATTAAATGTTGCTCAACTGACATCGGTGCCATAACAGACAATTATTAAAGCAATGATTGTTGTGTAAATTAATATCAGTCTGTAAGTAGAATCTACTGTAAAACTGTGTACTGAAAACTTATTTTTAGTGATGCTGCTGTTCAGAAAAGGAAAAACACATCCAGTACGATGGGCGACATGTTAGATGGCGACCAAGCTGTTAGTGTTCAACCAGAGGCATCGCTAGTAGCGGTCGCATTCCCATATTCATCAACAGCTGGGCGCAACCAGCTGATGTTCAAAAGTGAGAAGGCCAGAAACATTGATTCTCTGGGTCTTCTTGCCTATACTGACGTGATAAAAATACTACGGCAGAGGACATCGCTGGCTCCGGTTTATGTACCATCGAAACATTCAGCTGTGAAGGCGCGGACAGTTTATTTACTATTTA
This sequence comes from Congeria kusceri, assembly GCA_027627225.1. Lineage (NCBI taxonomy): Eukaryota > Metazoa > Mollusca > Bivalvia > Myida > Dreissenidae > Congeria > Congeria kusceri. Next base: position 5,966,222 of record CM051030.1, read on the forward strand.
ACATGTAAATATAATGGATGGGAAGGAAGCCCTATATTACAGTTGCAAAAAGGACGTTGGAAACTTTTATAACACAAATTAGCGGATTTTTTTTGAAAAACAGCCATTTTTTAAAACCAGTAAAGTTCATGATGGATATGGCCTGGAACGTTAAATTTGTTTAGATGAAAATGTGCTAATGCAGCACATATTGGTTCTGTCTATTATGTTTATATTTATTTCATTTATAAAATAAAGTAATTGTTAATTTAGTTAATACAACTCTTTTGTTCATATTATAGATTATGTGTTTTAGACTTTATGAATAAATATGTTTATAATGGAATATACAAGGATGAAAGTAAGTTTAATTGTAATGTTTTATGTTCAAAAGTTATGGAACTAATTTTATATATTGCTTGTATTTTTAAAGTTTTATGGGAGTATCTTTCTTAGGTTCTCAATAATTATTTAAAAATATTAAAAAACGGTATTTCTGAAAAAAAAATCCGGCTTAATTTTTTATGGGGGTAGTGTTAAAAACTGTTTTAATTTTTCAAATTTGCACGGTAAAGTTTATGTGTTTTGCCTTCATTGTGTGGCTTATAGTCCAAGAATAAAATACATTATGGTTTAGATTCAGAACATGCATAAAATAAGCAAGTTTATCACGTTTTTTTCATGGCTTTACAAAAATTGAACAGGAAAATTCTCATCGATCATAAATATAATTAGCAATATGAGTACATATTACTTCCATATAAATTCATTCAAGAATAATTGTTGATTATTTTCATAATATGTGTTTAATATACCATTCATAAATGTATATTTATATGAAGTTTATGAAATATTAATAAAGTATTTCACTTGTAAAGATGCCTATAGCTTTTCAGTTTTTGATGTGTTTAGCAATAGAGGGGGTCAGATATAGTTTTTTTATTACCATACCCATATGGTAATTAAAAAACTATATCTGACAAACCAAATGGTAAAATCTCCTTAAATTTTGCAGAAGAGTCCAGATATGAATGCCCTTCAGGAAAATATATGATTTGTGGTGTTCTAGACATTGAATATTATGGGTTGAATACCTTAATAATTTTTGCGTTGACTTGAATATAAGTATGAAAATGAAATAATATAATAATAATCCAATTTTAAATATGCCAGCTCAAGTTCTTTGTGTATTTAGTGCGGAGTTGAAGGTATCAAGGGTTATTTACTACAGAAACGATCTGGAACGAGTTGTAATGTACGCATTTAGTTAAAAGCTTAGTATAAACATTGTCTGATATTTTGTTTTTGGATTCAGCCGTGTGCTCACGTATAGGCAGCTACGCGCCCGATTGGCCATCCCTCCGTCCTTCTGTCCCATTTTCTTGTTTATAATAGTTAAAAAATGGCTTACATGGGGGAACAAACACCATAGTTATTGCCACTTGTCTGTGAGAAAACAAAGTACAAAAATGGTGAATAGAGGATAGAACCTTTTGTCTGTTGTGCGCCGTCCGTCGTGCGTCAACATGTTTATTGAAACAACATCTCCTAAACCGCTCGGCAGATTTTTACCAAACTTCACAGGATTGGCCCTTTGGTGACCCTCTTTAAAAGTTGTGCAAATTGGTCTGGTTGGCTGCATATGTAGGTCACCAGAGCTAAAAATGAGACGATTTGAAAAGTGAAAACTTTAAAAACCTTTTTCTCTGAAACCACAAGGCTCGGAGCTTTACATTTGATATGTGACATCCTCTTTGTTTTCTACAAAATTTGTTCAAATTTTTCCCCTGGGGCCAAAACTGGCTAGGCCCTGGGTGTCACATGGTATATATAGACTTTAATAAAACAAGAGCTGTCAGAGGACAGTGCGCTCGACTATTCGAAGTATGTAAGTTGGTACTTATTTTGGATAGTGGAAGGGGCATATATTTGTTAAAATACAAAAGTTTTAACTGAAGCCTTGTATAGTTTATAAATTTTTGGAACAAAAACTTTAACCACAAAGTCTACGTAAAAAGTGGGCTACCTCTGTCGAAATACAAAACAGAGTTATGGGTAATGTTGCCCCTGATACAAGAGTTGATGACAAAGGTTAGTTCCAAGATTCAAGTGAATAAATTATGTAGTTTTGAAGATACAAGACTTTTGAATAAAACTTTAACCAAATTCAGACGCGGACGCCGACGCCGGGGTAGTAGGAAAGCTCAGCTGATCTTCGAATAGTAAAGCTAAAAATCTATGAGGGGATAAAAATCACAGTTTATATAATACACAATAGTGTTAAAAACCCACCATTTAAATGGTACTCTGTGTTATATTTATGACACAACGATATATATTGACATTATTTTGTATGTTACTTTGTAAAATATTCGCTATTTAGTATGATTACTAAATAGTATGTGTTGAACAAGTATGTATATAATAATACAAAGTAGCAATGAAACAGCTCAGTTTCTGTGCAAAAAAGACGTTAAAAACGGAATTGACCTATATAGAGAGACGAGGGAAAATCGGTCGGCCAATCAAAATTGGGTGTGTGCGCGTGACGTCACAGTCAAGGTATTGCTATCGTGTTTACGTTTATCAAAACTTTAATGAGTTTGGGTGTTAAAATAAAAGTTATTAAATAACTTTTTTACTTGGAATTGTAATTATCATATGCCACAGGGGTCATACTATAGCATATTAAAACGTAAATGGATTTGGAGAATGACAGAATGTTAACTTTATGCAGGGACCTATATGTTTTTATAGGTCCCTGCTTTATGTGGTAAAGTCATGGAGAATTGGAAACCGCTCACGCGGTGACTTTTTACAAAATGTGTCCAAGTTTGGGCTTTAATAATTATTCTAATATAAATATTTTGGTGAACCAATACCTTTTATAGGTAGTAAATACATGAAATAATTAAGTTATGAAGATTCAAGGGACTAGGAATATGCTAAACGGTAGAAATAGAAGTTTAAAGTCGAAAACAAAACGACAAATTTACAAAAAACAGATTTACCTACTTCAATTGGGCGTTAGTGACTGTTGACCAATCAGAAACAAGCATGTTTATGAAGGTCACAGCACATGTATAATGTGTTGTTTACTATAGAAATGGGTGTGGTTCACCAAAAATTCATAAAAACGACACTTTTATATGGAAATATTAAAATTTTAAAGTATTTCTATTATTTATAATTATTGCATGCTGCCTAGATGAATAAATAACTTTATAAGTGGCCTGCTGTCCTGATATGAAGATCTTTAACTCTTGAACTAGTTGTTGATCTTGTAAATATATCATTTAGCAGTTACTTCCCTTGATGTCTTTTATACATATTGTTGTATGTATACTGCGTATTTATCTAGATTTGCTCCAAATCTGTCTGAGATCGCGACTCCAATGAGAGACGTACTAAAGAAAGACGTTGCATTCCATTGGGATGACCCCCAACAGGAAGCATTTGACAAGGTCAAAGACATACTGACAAAGTCCCCAGGACCTGTCATTTTATGACCCTGACAAACCTCTAGTTCTCCAGGTCGATGGTTCAAGATATGGCCTAGGTGCAGCACTGATGCAAGAAGGACGACCTATTGCATACGCAAGTTAATCCCTTACAAAAACTGAGGTCAATTGGGCACAAATTGAGAAGGAAATGTTCGCTATTACCTTCGGACTCGATCGATATTGGCAGTATATCTACGGTAGAAAGGTCAAGGTCGAAACTGATCATTTGCCATTGATAGCTATCATGAAAAAAACCATTTATTGCAGCGAGATTGCAGCGCAAGATGTTGAATGTCCAAGGTTACGACATGACGTTAGAACACATAGCAGATACCACTAGCTGAAATCTCAGTAGACATTTCATGAATGAGACGTAGCCTGAATAATCAGAGGCCACAAATGTTCATGTTCACTTGATCATGATGACATTGCCGTACAGTGACAGAAAACTCGAAGAGGTTCGAAAACATACATCTGAAGACCCAGTATTGGAAGTACTGAGGCAGACAATACTTGACGGTTGGCCAGAAAACAGAAAAGACTGTCCAACTATCCTTCTTGACTACTGGAATATTAGAGATGAACTGTGTTATCTTGATGGGTTGATAATAAAAGGTCAAAGAATCATAATTCCGACTGAACTGAGGCGAGAAATGCTCAATATCTTACACAATGGTCACTTTGGTGTAGATAAGTGCATGAGACGCGCACGTGAGACAATGTACTGGTCCAAGATATCAGCTGTTATAGAAAAAAAGTTGCAAATTGTTACGTTTGTCAAGAATTCAGACCTGCAAATCAGAAAGAGCCATTAATTCCGCACGAAATACCAGACTACCCATGGCAGACGGTAGCTACCGACGTATTTACGTGGGAAAATCAACACTACTTGCTAGTTGTATATTACTCCAGCAATTTCTTTGAGTTTGAGAAACTGTCAAACATGACAAGCAGTTGCATTGTGAACTGCATGAAACGATGGTTTGCACGATACGGCATTCCGCAAAAAGTTGTATCAGACAATGCTAGTTACTATACTTCCCAACAATTCAAACAGTTTGCTAAAGATTGGGATTTCAAGCAGATCTTTTCTAGCCCATACCAAAGCCAATCAAATGGTCTAGCTGAGGCAACAGTCAAAATATCAAAGCAAATATTGAAAAAGGCCAAGCAATCAAACAAAGAATACATGATGTTTTTGCTTTAATATCGTGCTACCCCACTTTCCTCAGGCTACACCCCTGCAGAGTTACTCATGGGCAGAAAATCAGGTCTTTCTTGCCAATGACAAGAAATATGTTCAATCCTAAAGTTCCAAATTTTAGCCAAGTCAAAGGTCATTTGCAGAAAAGAAAGAATGAACAAAAGAAATATTATAATCGAGCTGCCAGAGATTTACCTACTTTAAATATAGGCGAACCCATAAGAATCAGAGAGGAAAACAGCTGGCAACCAGCCACTGTCGTGGGAAAATCCAACGACAGATCTTACACGGTACAAACACCTGATGGGTCACAGTACTGTAGAAATTGGAGACACTTAATGAAAATTAATGACCAGCCCTTCACATCCAATGACACAAATGTTGAACAAGAGGTAAACTTGTCCGACACACCACCCAGTAATAATGATAACAGGTCATTACCTGCTGAAACTCAGACCAAAACTAAAATGAGAGCAGATTGCCAACATCAAGGAGTGCTGATAGGCCACAAATGTCTAGTGAAAAACAATGTGATCATAATTTCTATATCACCCGTTCAGGTGGTATTTCAAGACCAAAATTTGTGAGTCCTTGTGAAATAAATGTGAAACTATTTATATGTTACAGCTTTACCACCAGAGCTGAGAAACTGATAAAACAGACACTGCGTTGAGGATGGGACATTTTTCTGATGCCTAATCATCTGAAGTATCATATTGCGATGAACATTTTGTGAGAAACTTTCTGAAGTGTTCATTTGTTTATTAACCATATGAATAATTAACATTTAAACTGATGTATAAAATTTGTAATGGCGTTTCAGAACATTTGATTCCATAATGATTATTATAAGAGTGATGCATTTCTTTTTTTTATATAAAGGGAGATGTCATGATGTGAAGATCTTTAACTCTTGAACCATGTGTTGATCTTGTAAATATATCATATAGCAGTTACTTCCCTTGATATCTTTTATACCTATTGGTGTATGTATATTGCTTCACTTCACATGTAGACGTTGTACCAGTAACACGAAATTAAAGTATATATAAAGATATTGTGTTTTTATTATTATTCATAATATACAATTAAGGACAATATCATAACACCTGCATAAGGGTAGTTTATGCAGGGTTCTTCACCAAGTTATTAAACCCTATGAATATATTGAAAAGTCATAGAGTTTGTTGGAGTCTTTAGACATAGGTATCCGGAACAATGCCTTAAATAGTGTTATAAGGCTATTTTAATTATCTAAAAATGGTGTGTTAAAAAATATAACCACTGGGTCAAAGTGGTATTTAATAAAGTAAAATGTATAGTGTTTTATATACAAAAATAAGGTTCTGATACCTATGCGGTGAACAATGTCCAGAAAGAATATGTCTTTGAATTGTCAAATATTTGTTCAATGTAGTGCATATGGAACTTATAGAAGCAAGCTTATGCCTATGAGATAGGCTACAGTACACTAAGAAACACATTTCAATATTACATGATGTAGATGTAGGTTTTATTGAAATTGTGCATGTAAAGACATAGTTATAAATGTAGAGAGTAGAGAATTTACAATTCTCTGTTTAGAAAAGCAAATAGTAGTTAAAACTTAGATATGTCGCAATATACACAACATGAATAATACTAATATGTACATGTGTACTGCACAATATTGGTGTTATGCAATAATAAAAGAGAAATAAAGATTTTGACATTTGTTCACACTTGCCGACAGGGAATATAGCCTTCAGTGCTCCAACTTGAGACCCTGTCGGTTGAAGTTTGTATAAAAGAAAGTTCTAGGCAGCTTTTACTAACAATATCCAATGTGATTTTTAAGATTTCTGGTTCCCCGCCTCGGTGGCTGTTAAAAATAACAGTAGTAAAGGGTATTATGCGCTACGGACACATTTTTAGAGCCACATTAAAGTACTAAACTGTTAAAAATAACAAAACAACATATTTACACCATAAATATGTACAAAGTATTTATACTGACATAATAAAAGATGTACTTAGCCACCGGGTGGGGTAAAAAAAACTTAAATGGCGGATAACAATATAGGATGGTAGGCGGATTTGAATAGTGTGGAGGGACGCAAGCTGGCAGGGTGGCAGTAGGGACCAGGGTTTTGAGGGAATGCCATCGACATAAAAGGGAGAATGGAAAACAACAAAATAATTAATACAGTATAAACTGAAATAAAATAAAGAACCAGGTCTGGGTGTAGTAGTGGTTCTATGGGATAAGGCCCACACTAATTGAGTGCACTATAATCAAGGCACATTAATATTTAAGAATAAAATATTGCGTCAAATACACAATATATGTATGTAGCATTTAAGAAACAAGATTTGTACAGTTAAAACTGTTCTGCTCACAAGCAGACTATATTATAGTTAAAACAGTGAATTGGGCCGTCCTTTCATATAATTTTAAAACTGCTTTAAGACCGGGTTTAATTAAAACTGTTAAAATTGTATAAGTACACAAGTGTGTTTGTTGGAAGAAAATGGCTTTGGTCGGAAAGGCGGGGGCATTTCACCTCATGGATTAAAAGAGAAGAGCAATACATAGGAGTAATGGCAACACCCCCCAACCATCGCGGCTCAGTGAGTGTAGACTATGGGCAGCCTGTGTGTCCTCGATAGGGGACATGGGGTGTTTGCTGTGCTAGTCTCCCTTGGATGGTATAAGGGATAAAATAGAGCATTGACATGCATACAAAATAGTTGTATTGAGTAAAAGCTGGTAAATTAAACCTTTTAGGGTTATTTCCCTTTAACTGCAAATTTAGTAGTAAACTGAATGGTATCCCTAATTTCATGAAAAAAAGGTATTTTAGGGTAAAAATGAAGTTATTTACCCAGTTTAACTAATTGCATGTTAAATAAACGTGCAGATGGAATAAATAGGGCAAAATACTGCCAAAATGGTAAATAAATTTCAATATATATGCAAAGAAAGTACAAAATGAGGTAACACATTAGGCTGCCCATAGAGAATTAAATTTCGTCACTGATCTGACAGTCCAAGAGATAGGTGGCAAGGGCTCTGTCATAGAGACCCCTGTTTGGCCCACCAGGGTTCAAAATAGTGTTTAAGTTAAAGGAACAGCATTTTCAGTAAAATGCTGTTTAAAAGTTGCTCTTGGACTGTCAAACTGGGGGCATTCCAGCAGCAGATGACCAGCAGTGAAGGGATTCCCGCATTGGGTGCAATTGGGATTAAGTCCCAAAACATACTTGCCGAAATTACCCGGCAAGTGTGTTGCACCCATTCTCAGGCGTGTTATGCACCTATCCAGTACAATTCTGGTGGAATAAACATCTGGGCGCCTGAGAACCTTGGAGGATCTATCAAATGTATGGCCATATGCAGATGCACTGGGTGTCAGCTTGTGCCACACCCCGAGTACAAATGAGACTAATGGCTGAAATTAAGTTTGAATTTATAACCAAGAGATGATATGCAAACAACTTGAACCGGATAGCAGCTTTCATGCCACATTGAAAACACCTAGATCAAATATCGCAAATATAATGTGAACTATTTGACTTAATGAGAAACATATATCATTTGTCAGTCCTGTGAAATATTTGCTGCGAGAAAAAGCAGTCCATAATGTCCTTTTACATTTTCACTAAATAAATGAATAAAGAAAGAAAATAAGAGATACGACATTTCAATATATCAGAGAGGTATTCTTAACATGTGCTGTTATTAATATTTTAGTACGTTTCATTATGCCCCCCCCCCCCCCCTCGAAAATGGCGGGGTATCTTGGTTTGCTAATGTCTGTCGATCGGTCGGTCGGTCAGTAGACCACTTTCGTTTCCGCTGTCTAAGTTCAACAGTTTTCATCTGATCTTCATCAAACTTCACGAAATAGTTTGTTGGCATAATATTTAGGTAAAGTTTGATAATCAGCCAAATTGCTACAGGAATAGTGCAGTTATGGCCCTTGAATTATCTGAAATTGGCCTTTTAGCCGTTTCCGCTCTCTAAGTCCAACAGTGTTCATGCAATCTTCACCAAACTTCATGAAAATATTTGTAATAATAATATCTAGATCAAGTTCTATAATCAGCCAAATCGCCCCAGGAATTGTGGAGTTATGGTCCTTAAATTGTCTAAAATTAGCCGTTTTAGCCGTTTTGGCTTTGTAAGTCCAGTTTTTTCATCAAATTTTCACCAAACGTCATGAAAATGTATGTAATAATAATTTCTAGGTCAAGTTTGATAATCAGCCAAATCGCTCCAGGAATTAAGGAGTTATTGCCCTTGAATTTTCTGAAATTGGCCTTTTTAGCGGTTTCCCCTCTCTATGTCCAACAGTTTTCACCCGATTTTCACCAAACTTCATGAAAATGTTTGTGGGCATAATATATTGGCCAAGTTTAATAATCAGCCAAATTGCCTCAGTAATTGTGGAGTTATGGCCCTTGAATTATGTAAAAGTGGCCATTTTAGCAGTTTCCGTTCTCCAAGTCCAACACGTCATAGCCAATCTCCACCGAATTTGGTAAAAATCTTTGCGTATTATCTCGGTTTAGTTTGATAATCAACCGAATCGTCCCATTCACTGTGGAGTTATGGCCCATGGTTATCTTAAATAAGCCTGTTTAGCTATTTTAACCTAGAGGGGGCATAACTGTCTTACAAACAGCTCTTGTATTTGGTAATTATGCATGATAATTTAATTTAAACCTATTTATTTTAGTTCGATTGCATCGAAAGCCTAAGGCTTATTGGGACACTCTCGAGTTCGTTTCCTGGGTAGAACCAGTACTTGGTGTCTTTGGGGGAGATCTTGAGAACGCTCCCGGAGTGGGGATTGAACCCGCGACCTCCCGATCGCTAGGCGGACACCATATCCACTTCGCCACCGCATGATAAACGGTGATAACACCCACAATTAAATATTGTTCGAATCAAATACAATTAAAAAAAAATGTAGTCCCACACTGTGAGTAATATAGGGATATATCTGACTGTTATTTGTCTATATTTCACTACTTAGCATTACTGTACGCGGTTTATATACACGTGTTTCTATAAATATTTGTAAGATGTAGTGTCATTTTAACATGTATTCATAAAATTACATATTGTTAACTCATTGTTAAACAAAATAATTTAGCCACTTCTAAAGTTGGTTTTTGCAGAAGAAATCATAGTTTGTTCTATAGACAGCCGGACCCCAATTAGTGGGGACGGTGGGTCACGTGTTGATTATGGGTATCATACGGTGTTTTCACAAATTGTGTATACAGGTCTCAAATGTGTTAACTGGCGAGTCAAAATAGCAAACTGACTCATCGTGCCATCAGTGATTTAAACTGAATTGTTTTATTTATTACTGTACAATTTTCGGATTTATCTTATTTTTTTTATAGGAGCAAAGTCATTTAATATTCCAGTGTTAGTAAATGTGTACAACCCTGATGTAGCTACATAATTATAGTGTACATAAGATGAAAGTACATAATAATAGTTAAACTATGGATTAGAACATATTCGTGTCAATAAGCACATAATTAGTCCCCTACTGGTGTTTCATCGGAGGGGACTATAGGTTTGCCTTCCGTCCGTCCGTCTGTCCGTCCATCCGCAAAATGTTGTTCCTGCGATAACTCAAAAAGAACTGCAGATACCTCGATGAAACTTGGTATACATATAAATGGCAATGTGAGTATTATGCACGACCTTTTATTTTTTACCAGAGGTCAAAGGTCACGTGACTGTAATTAAAAATAGAAATAAATTAAAACAAAGTGGATCCTCCGATAACTCAAAAAGTACTAAAGATATTTCAATGAAACTTGGTATACATATAAACCGCAATGTGAGGATTATGCAGGACCTCTTATTTTTCACCAGAGGTCTAAGGTCACGTGACTGTTACTAAAAAATAGAAATAAACTAAATACTGTTATAATTCGAAAAGTACATAATATATGACCATAAACTTGGTACAAAGATTGAACTATAGGTTTGCCATCCGTCTGTGTGTCTCTCTATCTGTGCGTCCGTATGTTTGTCCGTCCGTCTGTCTGTCCGTCCCCAAAACCTGTTTCCTGCAATAACTCAAAAAGTACTGAACTTATTTCGATGAAACTGAGTGTACATATAAACAGCAATGTGGCAATGTGAGGACTATGCACGAACTTTTTTTCACCAATGGTCAAAGGTCACGTGACTGTTACTAAAAAAGAAATAAACTAAAGACTGTAATAATTCGAAATGGACATAAGATATGACCATGAATCTTGGTACAGAGATTGAACTATAGGTTTGCCATCTGTCTGTGTGTCGTTCTGTCTGTTTGTCCGTATGTCTGTCTGTCCGTCCGTCCCCAAAACCTGGATCCTGTGATAACTCCGAAAGTACTGGAGACACTTTGATGAAACTTTGTATACGTAGCAACAGCAATGTGAGAATTATGCACGACCTTTTATTTTTCACCAGATGTCAAAGGTCACGTGACTGTTACTTAAAATAGAAATAAACTTAATACTGCAATATTTTGAAAAGTGCATAAGATATGATCATGAAACTTCATGAAACTTGGTACACATATTGGACTATGGGTTTGCCATCCGTCTGTGTGCGTCTGTCCATTCGTCTGTCGGTCTCACTCTGTCTGTCTGTCCTGTCCCAAAAACCTGGATCCTGCAATAACTCAAAAAGTACTGAACTTATTTCGATGAAACTGGGTATACATATAAACAGCAATGTGGCAATGTGAGGATTATGCACGAACTTTTTTTCACCAGAGGTCAAAGGTCACGTGACTGTTACTAAAAATAGAAATAAACTAAATAATGTAATAATTCGAAATGGACATAAGATATGACCATGAAACTTGGTACAGTGATGGAACTATAGGTTTGCCGTCTGTCTGTGTGTCGTTCTGTCTGTTCGTCTGTATATCTGTCTGTCCGTCCGTCCCCAAAACCTGGATTCTTTGATAACTCGGAAAGTACTGGAGACACTTTGATGAAACTTTGTATACGTAGCAACAGCAATGTGAGAATTATGCACGACCTTTTATTTCTCACCAGAGGTCAAAGGTCACGTGACTGTTAATTAAAATAGATATAAACTTAATACTGCAATATTTTGAAAAGTGCATAAGATATGATCATGAAACTTCATGAAACTTGGTACACAGATTGGACTATGGGTTTGCCCTCCGTCTGTGTGCGTCTGTCTGTCTGTTCGTCCGTCGGTCTCACTCTGTCTGTCTGTCCTGTCCCCAAAACCTGGATCCTGCGATAACTCAAAAAGTACTGAAAATACTTTATGAAACTATGTATACATAGAAAGAGCAAAGTGAGCATTGTACACGATCCTTTATTTTTCACCAGAGGTCAAAGGTCACGTGACTGTTACTTAAAATAGAAATAAACTTAACAGTGTAATAATTTAAAAGAACATAACATATGATCATGAAACTTGGTACACAGAATGGACTACATGTATATGATTGCCCTCTTTCAGTTTAATACTGCAATAACTCAAGAAGTAACTCAAAAGTCTGGTCAATGTTACTAAAATATAAAAAACAACAACTTAATACTGCAGTGACAAATGGGATTTGAATATGAAACTTTGTACATCTACAGATAAAGGGCGATTTGGTGGTATTGCACAATGTTAAATTAGTAGGGGTTTTCACCGGTAGGGGACTCCTGTATTGCTTGCAAACTATCAAAGCCTTGTTTAAACAAATTTGTCATATGAAAGGAATTCACATTAAAATGCTTGAATTATGAATGGAAGTGATGCGCTTCAAATAATTAGACATCACGCAGGTATACAATTTCAAAGGACAACCACCTGCGTAGTTATTAAATTGAAATTTAACATATATCATTTATGATATGCATATTGGATGAAAAAAGCACTACATATAGAGCTCTTTTGAAATGTTTAATAAAAGATAACCACCATATTATAACTTTAAAAATTGCATTAAAAGTCATGATGCTATATTTGATCAAAACAGGTAGATAACATTTTATAATGTGTTTATAATAATGTTATACAATCCAAGGACATTCTTTTTGTACTGGTCTTTAATGTAAAACCTCTTTTTTCAGTAACTTTGCTTTTCTAGGTGGCCAAATAAGCTATGAACATCTATAACTTAAATACTGACCAATCAAAATGGTTCTTACAAATAAGTCATGGCTAATAGCCTAATACAGGTATTTAAGATCAAATATGAATTTCTTACTCTTAACTGAAACATTGATCTTTCAAAATGTTGTTACTTAAATAAGTCATGATTTTCATTGGCCAGTATTGAAGTTAAGAAAGAAATTTTAGCCTCAACTGAAATACTGACCAATCAATATGGTTGAAAAGTGTGAAATTTTTAGCGGTTAAATAAAATACTGACCAATTAAAATTGTTGTTACAAATAAAAAATGATTTTCATTAGCTTATATTTCAGATTAAGTATAAAATCTTTTTTAATCATAATGAAGTTACCAATGCATTTTAAACCTCACCTACACTTTTTATCAGCACCACCTGACTGGGAAAATCATACACTGATCAACTTACATATTCTCCATAATAATTCACTGCCCTGTTGTATACTGTACTTGAGGAGGAAAGGTGTTTGCATATCTAGTGCAGGGTTCGACCTTAACGCGTGTCCGTCGGTCCGTGACCTGTGATTTTTTGCTCGGACCGGTTGTTTTTGGACTGGTTCCAACTGTGTTATTCCTGAAGTATCATTTGTGATTAAGAATACATGGAACCGTTCGAGATTATATTGTTTATTTGCATTTTACCACAAGCTCTCAAGTATAAATCGCACCTTTTTAAATTCTTTAACTTTCCAATCCTTATGTTATAACAGCGTGTTATACGTTGCACAATCTACTTAACACCATTTTGACTTAAGAAATTGTATCTCACTGGCATTGTAGTCGCTTTTTAGAGAAACAATGTCCATTTATAATAATTAACGATAGTCATTTAATAACCTTTTATTATTTTAATACAACTTGAATCAGTCAATATAATTATATTGTAAAAAGAAATAAGTAAATAGTAGCTTCTATTCATATTATAACAACAAAACTAGCAGGGTCAAATAAATTTGTTCACATGTTTCTTTGACCAAAAAACGAAATTCCGAAGTTTGGCTAAATACTTTGTACATGGATATTGTTAATATTACTCTTGGCTCAATAATAGTTGAACAACATATTCTCTTTTCAACACCGCAATAATTTCTTATTCCCTTTTTTATAGCAGGCAGTTTTAAATTGTATCTCTATTAAAACAAACGAAGTAAACAAAATTCAAGTCTAGCTAGTTTCCGCAATGTGGGAATAATTGCAAAACTTTAAGAAACGGATATCCCAATCAAATAATGATAAATGATTATCTTTTTATTTGCTCTAATTGCATTTTTATTGCTCAGCACATGAAAACGCATGGATGTCAAATTTATGTCAAGTTCAAGAAGTTGATATCACATCTTTATTTAAGCAAAAATGTTCAAGCAACTAGGGATTTTTTAGCAGACAACAAAAAGGGCAGGGGGGCCAGATCGCGAAAAAGGGCGGGGTTATAATAATTATTTATTATATATATATATATATATATATATATATATATACAATTATTATTATTATTATTTATTTATATTATTAAATTAATAATAATATTCATAATAATATTTAGCATTCCTTACTTTTCATTTAAAAAGATAGAAATACAGTTGTTGTTGTTATTATTATGATTATTATTATAATTATTAAGAAGATTTTAGTATATATATTATTAAATGATTAAATGCCACTGGAATGTGTTTGTAATTTTTTTTAATTTAACTTTCATATATATTATATCATATTATATTTTCATATTTATTTCATATTAAATTCATAGTTATTTCATTTAAAAAAATCATTGCATCAATTCCTAATTACGTTGGAATCATATTTCAAATTTGAACAAACAATAAAATCCCTAAAATATACAGTCATTGACAATAACACCTGTTACAACCTGTTACAGCTGAGAACAGTGAAAGCGCAACATCATCAATCAACCAGTCTTCTAAATCTGCAAGCCCTTAGTAGCGTCCTTAGCAACGGTAACGGTTTGACGTCAAAAGTCTTTGATGTGACTGTCCAGCTGGGGCCATTCTCTAGCATTTTGTAGCATGTGAAAAAAGCATCAGTCAACACTGCTGTACCTGAACAATGCAAGCACTATTGATACAGCATTAATAAATTAGCGTTTCAGTTGAAATGTCAAGGGTGTCAAAAAAATCAGACAAATGTTTTGTTGCATGGGATACAATGGGTATTTAAATGGGAGTGACGAAATATACATGCACTGAACTTAAAATGGAGATTGTGTACGGCATAAAGATTATTGAATATTAAAATTAAATTTTGATAAATATGTGTTTTTGCACGCAAGGTAATTATGAATGCGTATCTGAAAGTTAGTTTGCAGTGACAACATTTTTGTAAGAAAGTAAATTAAGTAGAAAATTCCAGAATACCAACAACAAAAACATGGATAACATTTGGTAAAATAACATAATTAGACATTAACAAACAACAGCTGCAAAAAATCCTTTGCAGAAGCACCGCACTCGGCACTAAGTTACCATTAATCCGGTAACTGAAAATTGATGTCGCATGGTCATGACAAGCTGATTAATGATACATGTCGCGACGATACGTCAATGATCATTTAGGCCAAGATAGGTTTGCCAAGATGCGCAAGTAACCAATTTAATTGCCTTAGGGCGTGTCTGTGCTGACACAAAATGACAAAAAGTTCACAGGAGGTGGGCAAATTTTAAAACGGGCGGAGGAAAAGGGCAAGAGGGCGGAGCTAAAAAATGGAAGGGCGGGCCGCCCAGCCATGTGGCTTTAGCTAAATGCCTAAACAACATTTTGAGCTAAAATATATTATATAACGAATATTAGACTTTCATGTGTGCTCAATATATTTCCCATTTCAATTCTGATAATCATTTTGTTTTTAAACTTTTGAATGTACAATGCAGTTCAATGTATTTTGATTATTGGGACCAGTTCATACAGTATCGGACCAGTAGGCTTTGAGGGATGCCGGTCCATTGGATCACCACTTCCCAAAAGTTAAGGTCAATGCCGGTCCATCGGATCACCACTTACCAAAAGTTAAGGTCAAACCCTGTATCTTATGCACTTTTAAAAATATTACAGTATTAAGTTTATTTCTATTTTAATAACAGCCCAGCCAGCAAGCATATATCGGATAGATATCGGTATATTGATATCGCATTGATACAACGGCCCGATATCTATCCGTTATCGCTTGCACATATCGGATAGATATCGGCCAGTTTTCGGCTATCGATATAGTAGTTCGATATCTATCCGTTATCTATCCGATATAATTTTGGTGAAAAATAAAAGTAGATGTATACATTTAGTGTATGTGATATATGTTAAACAAATCCATATATGAGTGGCATTTCTTCAATATGTGTTACGTTGTCGTCATTTTAAATAACGATGTCGGATCGATGTAGGGCCGATATCGTTCATTGCAAGCAGTAATTTCTCTTTATTTTCATAAAATTATTTATGTGTATCAATCCGGCAATACTAAAGAGCATTTTACTGACATGAGTGTGCGTTCTATGACTTCACAAGTCTTATTTGAAATAGCTTCGAAATTATTTTCGTCGAACAAAATCGTTATCGGTTGGCGCAAACTTGTTCGTTTAAACTTGAACCGTTGCTTTCCAGAAAGAAAGAGTTAACATTAAAATGTTCAGTTTCCTCTTCAACGCAGAAAAAACAACAAGAAGTATGTACTTAAGATTATTTGTAGACATCGTGTTTCTTTATATCAGCTGTTCAAAGTTTTGTAGGCGTAGAAAAATCCAGGTTATTGAAATGTAACGTATTTTCGCGAGTGTTGTTTATTATTAGTAGTATATTACGATACTGTTGTGTTATATCTACGAATGTAAGTATTTACAGCGAGATGTTTTTTTTTCACATGTTACAGGTTCAATGTACTTCAAATATGTGTATTTTAAAGCCTTACAGTTTAAATTTATTTTCATTTTAACAGTGTTGTATTTATTATATTTGAAGGGACTTGTTCACATATGTTTGTATTTTTTGTAGTATGCCATTCATTGTCTTAACTAAACAGATTTAAGCATCGAAACTAAAAAGGTCAAGTATAATGACGAGAAAAAAAAAGTTGATCTCACTGGGGTTCGAACTTCCGACCTCTAGATCAAAATGCTACCACCTAAACCACTCGGCCATTCCAACTTTTATATAATATATATATGGGGATGCATTATATATTTTTTTATTATACGATTGTATAATTTATGTAAGCGATCCATGTATTGTCAGCAATTTTAACGAAAACAACAGAGACACTCCAAATTATTCCATCGTTTAGCATTACAAACGCTTTATGATTTTCTAAATTTCCACTGATGATTACTCATGAACAAAACGGTATTTACAGTATGTCCTTTGTGTTATTTTGCTCCTTTATATATGCTATTCTTTCATTGTGGGAATCTGTGACAAAACGTTGGAAAATTGTCAGTTGGCCAGATCTGTGAACTGGTCCACTAAATAAATGAATACACTAAACTAATGAACCCACAATTAAAACATATTATACTGAAAACAATTTTGTTTTCAGACGCATTACCTGCTTCGCAATGGTGGCTCTTGGGCCTCTTTGGATGACAATAAGGTCTTGGACTTGATAACGTTCATCACTGACAAACCGGCTGCATATCAATATGGACAGAATCACCTAATTTGAATTTGTCAGTTGGAAAGATGAAGGTAATCAAATATACATTGGATTTAGTAATACTTGGTCAGAACATGAAGTTCACTTCTGTTGATGTAAACAAGTTAGTAACACATTGTTTAAGCAGTTTCTGCAAAACACCATTGCAAATATCAAGTACAATTCTGATTTAATAATTTAAATTTCAAACTCTGATTTAATAATTATTATTATGACTCAACATTTTCTGTGTAATACTGTTACAGTTATGTAAAATTGGAGTGTATAGTAAAACATTTATTGCATTTCTTTATATGACTACGATTATTAATTGAACTACTTTCTGTGATCTAAAGTTTAATTTACATACATTCCAGCTGCCAGTGACATACATGGTCTGCTTTGAACAACACCATTATCATTATCGGGTGAATTGCTGCATCAAACACTGGCTAAGGAATTTGACTGTGATTAAGAAAAGTGGATAAAAAACATTCTACTAATCATTAATATTGTGAAGATTCTAAAGTAAACACTCTTAAATGTGTGATAGGGACTGGAAAGTTCCAATTTATGAAGTTATTTTTAATTACTATAACCACAATTCTTAACAAGTGTACTATGTGGTTTATTTATAAAAAAAACAATTTAATGACAAACATTACATTTAATTGTTTATGATTTTTCGTGTTTGTGTGAACACATGCAAAGGTCTTATAATTCTGAATCTTTTTAAAGATGTGATGCAACCTATATATGATGCAAACAAATTACATGTAATTAATATATATAATCTTGACTGAACCATAGTTTTCTTTTATTTGCAAAATTAAATGTAAAAATTGTGTGAGGATAACAAAGAAACCATATCATCAAGGGTGCTTTTGGAAGCATAATATTGTCAAATATGTGTTGTTTGTATTTCAGTGTGTTTACACTTTTTACTGGAATTTTCTTTGATTTTGTTTTAATTTTCAGTTTGGATTCGAATCAGATTTCCATTTGTTGATATGATTTTTAAATATTCAGTTTGATCTAAATTAAGGTCATTGAAATGTGGAAATTTCAATTTGATACTTAATGTCTAATACAATTAATTGTCGGTTAAGTATTGCTGAATTATTAACTGTTTAAATTTTGTTGCACTGGTCTTATAGTATGTATGATGGTGGATAATGCTTGTTCATAAATAACTTCCATGTTGATAAAAAGCATTTGTAACTGTTTTCACTGGCAATTCAACTTACAATAAATGATTGCATTTCTTAGCTTTTCATTGATCACTGACATGTTTAAGTGACTTTTTATGCAAACCTATAAGATTTCAATGTGACATGTCCTTGAATGTTTTTAGCTATAAACTCGTAACTGATGTAAATGTTAATTAAAAATGGAGACGTTGAAAGATCATATAAACCTTTGTTTAAATAAATAGTGTATACATTCCCTTGATGATTTTCTTGTGCTTCTGCTATATTTATCACAGCTTTTTGGCATTGTTTTATTATAATTTGGTTCTCAAACGTATGACATGTTTTGAGAAGATAAAATTAGATTTAGTTATTAAAAATGAAGATATCCACACTTTCTTGAGTGTTGTTCCAAATTGCACATCATTTTGAAATTTAGCATTAAAATAAACAAGTGTGGTTATCAATTCCAAAGATATTGACAACTTCGTCGAATAGATATCGGACCAATGTAGGTTTGCGAGGTGGAACAACATAGGCCCGATGTCTATCTGATATACGTCCGATAAACAATGCTCCGATATCTATCCGATCAAATGCCGATGGGCAAAATGTTGATCGGATAGATATCGCGAGCGATATCTATCCGAGATATTTAAAACATATCGGATAGATATCGGACCGATGTAGGCTTGCGTTCCGGCACGATATTGGCCCGATATCTATCCGATATGCAATGCTTCGATGACGGCCCGATCAAATGCCGATGGGCAAAACGTTGATCGGATAGATATCGCGAGCGATATCTATCCGAGATATTTAAAACATATCGGATAGAAGTCGGACCGATGTAGGCTCGCTTTCTGGGACGATATTGGCCCGATGTCTATCCGATATGCAATGCTTCGATGATGGCTCGATCAAATGCCGATGGGCAAAACGCTGATGGGATAGATATCGCGAGCGATATCTCTCGATATTCAGAACATATCGTAAGCTATCGGACCAATGTAGGCTTGCTGGCTGAGAGTCACATGACCTTTGACCTCTGGTGAAAAATAAAAGGTCGTGTATAATTCATTGCTGTTGCTACGTATAAAAAGTTTCATCAAAGTGTCTTAAGTACTTTCCGAGTTATCACAGGATCCAGGTTTTGGGGACGGACGGACAGACAGACATATGTACGAACAGACAGAACGACACACAGACAGATGGCAAACCTATAGTTTAATCACTGTACTAAGTTTCATGGTCATATCTTATGTCCATTTCGACAGTTTTTAGTTCATTTCTATTTTTAGTAACAGTCACGTGACCTTTGACCTCTGGTGCAAAAAAAGGTCGTGCATAATCCTCGCATTGCCACATTGCTGTTTATATGTATGCCCAGTTTCATCGAAATATATTCAGTACTTTTTGAGTTATTGCAGGAACCAGGTTTTGGGGACGGTCAGACAGACGGACGGACAAACATACGGACGAACAGATACATGTAGAGAGACACACAGACGGATGGCAAACCTATAGTTCAATCTTTGTACCAAGTTTCATGGTCATATCTTATGAACTTTTCGGATTATAACAGTATTTAGTTTATTTCTATTTTTGGTAACAGTCATTTGACCTTTGACCTCTGGTGAAAAATAAAAGGTCCTGTATAATCTTCACATTGCGGCTTATATGTATACCAAGTTTCATCGAAAAATCTTCAGTACTTTTTGAGTTATCGTAGGATCCAGTTTGTTTTAGTTTATTTCTATTTTTAATAACAGTCACGTGACCTTTGACCTCTGGTAAAACATAAAAGGTCGGGCATAATACTCACATTGCCGATTATATGTATACCAAGTTTCATCGAAGTATCTTCAGTACTTTCTGAGTTATCGCAGAAACAATATTTTGCGGACAGACGGCGTGACGGACGGACGGACGAAGGGCAAACCTATACTCCCCTCCGGTGAAATACCGATAGGGTACTTATAACATTAATAAAATATATAAATACATGTGTGATGGCTCTTAATACTAATAGCCATGATAGATGTCTGAATTTGGACATGGAGATTTGAAAATAAGTCAGTTTCCGCTCTCAGCGACGTCGAGCAATCGGGAGTCGACTGTATATTCGTGTATGTAATACTATTTTGTTATTAACCAGACCTTTGTTCGATGAGTTACTATAATGAACTTGGGAATTGATGCGATATATCAGCCCAATTTTCTGAAAATCGATTTTTTCCATATATGACGTTTGGTTTGTTTGCCTTTAATTATTAAATAATGACTGCAAATAATAATTTCAAGCCCCCCCCCCCCCCCTCAAAAATACCCCATTTTATAGCAGTACAGTAAGAACTCATTGAACAGTTTATATATACAAATATCCCGACATTCTGTTAAAATTGTCAATTAACAATACAAGAACCGTATCTGTAAAACCTATTGTGTTTAAACGGAGATGTTTTCAGGACGCATTAAATCGGCAACCGGAAGGTATCCATGCTGTTATATGCCGATGATATTGTGTATATCGCCAAGAACGAGACGGACCTACAACGTATACTGGACACGCTTCGTGACTGGTGCAGAAAGTGGCGTGTGTTAATTAACACGTATCCACTTCCGCCGGGGAAGTGCGCAGCAATCGAATCATACATTTAAAATCGGCGAAAACACGCTCGAAATAGTGGACTCAAATAAGTATCTAAGCGTAACATTCCACTGCGAACATCCTCGCTAGGAGCGCCGGAAGAGCCCTAGGAAAAGTTACCACCAAACTTCGCTCGATAAAAGACTTCGGCTGCAAAACGTACGAGAAACTGTATAATTCATGTGTAGTACCTATAACGGACTATTGCGCAGGTGTTTGGGGGTATAAACAATATCAAAGCATTGACAATATTCATCATCGCGCCATGAGATATTTCCTGGGGGTGCATAGATTTGCTCCGATACTCTCTATGACCGGTGATATGGGATGGATACCTTCACAACACAGGCGTTGGATATGTATTATCAGAATGTGGAATAGACTGATTACTATTGACGACAATAGAATCACAAAATGTGTATTTATGTGGGATATAAATAACTGTAAAAACAATTGGTGCAGTGAAGCAAAAGACATCTTCAGCAAACTTGATCTGATGTATCAATACAATAACAGACTAACAGTCAATTTGGACATAGCAATGTCACGGGTGGTTAACCAATACAAATATATGGCCGGCAAAGTTGGCAGATGTTTCAAAGCTACGGACATACCGAATGTTTAAAACTGACTTCTCACAGGAAGAATACTTGAACTGAACCTGAAGCGACATGAGCGGTCACTCCTTGGTCAACTCAGATGTGGCATTCTACCCCTTCGTGTGGGAGCAGGGCGATATGTTGGCGAACCCGTGGACCAAAGACTATGCAAACTATGTAGAAGTGGTTCCATTGAGGACAAAATACACTTTGTGGTCACATGCACTCGCTACAGCGGCATTAGAGACCATGTATTCGGTGATTTCATCAATAGTGAACACTACCTTAATTTGACTGCTACAGACAAACTAATACATTTAATATAAAATTATCCTCGAAGACTGTCCAAATTTATTGTCCAAGCGTTTTTAACTCGCAGGGATACTTTGTATAATTATATTTACGCTGAGATCTTTCTAACTGTACATTTTAAACTTCTTATTACAATGCTTAGTTTTTTAATATATCCGGATCGAATTACCTTACAGTATCTGCTGATCTTACAATACACGCAATAAACTCGGATTGCAAAGCGATTGTTTACATGCGACCCCATTAAAAGCTGCACTGGCGACTCACGTGGCTATGTCCCAAAATAACGAAGTCTTTTTCGACTGTTTACAACTAAATAAACTTAGTTAAAAACGAATATCAAACTGAACCGGGATTCTTATAAAATATGTCTTATGCCGTAATGAGTATAATTGTGGAGTACTTTGCGAATAAATACTACTCCATTGGTTAATAAAGCCATGGCGACCCGAAAGCGAATCACACCCTTGACTTGCTGTCGGACAAGTCAAAGATCTGCACATTCCATATAAAATAACTATTGACAAATATACGTATGTTGGAAGAAAAATAAACAGTGACGTAATAATGTCCTTTTTTTCTGGAAAAACTTCCATATTATTGTTTTATCGTTTTATTTACTCGTGTTAACTGATATAAGACGTGCATTTTCGCTGATATTGTGGGTAATATTGTAAAGTTGATTAATAATGTTCTTCAAACGTATTTATAAACAACTATAAAACAATCTTCATATGTTGACTTGTTTTTATAAGCTAAAACTTCGTTCACTTGATTGCTATTTATTCGCATTTTTACTTTGTGAACGACATATATATATATATAGCATACATTTCTTTTTCGTCCTTACCAATTAGATTTTCCGTGGATAATCAAACAAATTGTATTCATCACATCCTCACGCCGGCATTGACGAAATAACACCTTTTAGAATAAATTTAGTTGTATTACCCCACTGGAAATATACCTGCCACG
Organism: Congeria kusceri; assembly: GCA_027627225.1. Lineage (NCBI taxonomy): Eukaryota > Metazoa > Mollusca > Bivalvia > Myida > Dreissenidae > Congeria > Congeria kusceri. The sequence goes on from CM051030.1 coordinate 5,989,442, forward strand.
TGCACGGACTACTGTTTCTATTTACTTTCACCGATTGCATTTTCTGGTTAGTCATTCGAAGATAATTTTCAAACACCGTATTTAAAATATGCAAGTGTTTTCCGAAAAATAGAACTAAAGTTTCAGTCACAAATGTGCGCTATGCGGTTCACGTTTCCGGTTTTCGAGCCTAGCAAGGTAAAATTCTCTTTATTCAACACTAACCTAGTATTCTCTATTTACGCGTTCTGTTCAGATATACGCTAGGTGAACGGAATACAAACATCGTTTTTGAATAAACCGTATTCATACCTGAGTACAATGAGACTGTCAGATGAATAGAAGACATCAAAGTCTACATTTGTAATTTTAACGTTGAACGAAACATTTATTTCACTATCAGTCACGCGGTCCACCCACAAATCCGAGTAAATTGTAGAAAATTTAAAAGAGATATATTTTCTTGTTTCCATTCGAGGCATATATTCCAAACACTTTTTATCTGAATTTTTATTGCATAATATACATGTAATCCATCCAAAACACCGAAACACTAAATATTTATTCCCATTTCATGTATTTTAAATTGCAAAACACTAGCGTTCTGGTTTGACTACACTGTGTAAACTTAGATAGCTGTCAGCTAGATAATAAACACATAGGGTTCAGTGTATAATGCATATGATTTTAAAATACAGTTTAAATGATATGTTTTGGTATCAATTTAAAGGTATATATGTAAGAAATAAGAAAAACAGACAGTTTTAGGCACTACTTTGTCTTAGTGGTTCCCAGCTTCATAACTTTTGGCCCATGTATTCATGCTAAAAATGGCATGCCTGTCAAAACCGGTATGTTTATTCTAAGGTAAATATTTTGAGTTACAATGTATAGAAATGTTTGACATGCTGTTTTTTCAAAAGGTTATAGCCTTATCTTTCCAGCAATGTATGGTGATATATTGGTAAGAATCTTGGTCATGGTGAAAATTGAGATCAGGCTTTGAATATTTTATATGTAACAAAGAATAAATTTATTTGCGCATGCGTAACCTTAAAACTGAATGACGTAGAAGGAATGACGTAATTAAATTTTTTAAAAACCAATATAATTTGGTTTATACAAAAACGAATTTACTACGTTATTTTCGTGTGTCATACTGACATCAGGAAATAAGATTTATTAAAATTTTACTTTCGCGTTTTGATAAAGTTGATTAAGAAATAGAGAACTATTGTTTCCGGGAAGTACGCATACATGCAAGCGAGTTATTAGGTTCGAGGCCCGTCTAGACTTTTTATAAGTCAAACTTTTAATTAGTGTTTTTAAAATTCAATTGAATAGAAATCAGGATGAATAGAATGCACAGTAGGTGTCGGGAAGGAGAAAAAGTTTATCTGGTTCGGCACGAAAACAAAAATACGGCTCTCTAAAGCCTGCCCTATTTTCATTTTCTAAGCCTCAACGGATAAACGTTCTCCATCCCGGCACCAACCATATATTCTCTACAAGAGGATCGAATCGTTTAATGGCTTTAAGACAAGTCAAAGATCTGCAAATTCTATATAAAGTATTTCAAAAACGTAGCCAAATGGATGTATACTGCTAAGACAAATAGTGACGTCACATAAAATATGGTCTCACTGGAACTTTAATTGAATATCAATAAAAAACTACATATATATAACCGTGAGACAGAAAAAATGCCATTTTCTGATCAACACGATAATAATTCGCGCAATGCACGGGTATACTCTGCGTCGAAACTTTATGTTGAATGGAATTTATATGGTAAGGAAATTCGGATATAATATGTTTATGTTTAAAAATAAAAAATGTTGAAATTTATTATAAAAATGTTGCTTGCGAACTGTGCTTCGCTGTATATGTGTTTAACGCCCTGTCTTGTTGCCACAAATAAACACATCTTGTCGGCGCATAGGGAGTTGCCTATTTGTGCGGGATAAGGAGAATACGTACTTTTATTTCAATAAGTATGTGTGTAGAAATCTAGAGATGCAACGATTAAGCCATGGCTCGATTCGATTTAATTTCAAACATTATTAAGTTGTATATTTTTTTATTCGATTTTGTACGTTTTACTTTGCTTGGTTTTGCATATTGATGATTAATGACTTGCAACATAGAATAATGTTTTATGTTTTGTTATTATGAATACCATATTAATTGGGTAATGTGAATGTTTGTGCCTTTTATGTCAATATGAATAAGAACAATGGTAAGAATTGGTAATAATGATTTACAACTTGTTCAATATAGCAGAAACCGTGAAGCCAAGATAAATTTTACAATACTGATTAATCTAGATCAACACCGTAAAGTTAATTAATATATTGATGACAAATCATTTATAAATATATAAAAGAGAATCCAACCGAAATTGTTTGGTTTAGTATCGAATATCGAATCGGGTCATTTACAATCGAGTAATCGATGTATCGAAAGAATCGTTGCAGCTCTTTAAAAATCTGAAAACAGTCTACGGAATTTCTGATCATACCTCTTTATTACGCTTCACAAGATTCAGGAATGCAAAGGTGGGATTCGGCGTAGATAAATATAACATGGCGCTTGTACGGACACGTTTTAAGTGTTTAATACAATTCTTCTTGTTAGTAGCCAGTGTTTATTTGTTCACGTTCTCTATAAATGCAATTTGGTTAACTCGGTTTACGCGTTCGAAAACTGGAGAAAATAAAAATACTGAACTTCATAACAGTATTGGATCGTTAGTGTCTACCGCGATTGCAGTATCGCCTAAAGCGGTTGGTGCTCCAACGGATCACATAAAGCATTTACTGCAACACGGAAACGGTATATACAACTTGTATCCGGACCTTAAAGGTAAAACCAGTTTTTCTCAATACGGACAAGACCAGTACATAGGTAAACTTTACAACGGTATGAAAAACGGCTTCTTCGTAGAAATTGGCGGATACGACGGACAGGCATTGTCCAACACGCTATTCCTAGAGCACAAGAGGCTGGACTGGTGTTTTGATTGAGGCAAATCCTTCTATCTCCCGCTAATCATGAATGTCAACAGAAACTGTTATGCCATCAACTGTTGTCTGGGTCACTCCAACACGAACATGACCTTCACCTTGGCTGGGGCCTTGTCCAGCGCTGAACAGGTCATCAGCAGTCATCACAGGAAGAGAATGGACAATGAAATGAAGAATGACAAACATTACAACGAACGTGTGACCGTCAAGTGTTTCAGTCTGCTCGATATTCTTAGCGCCATTGGCCGAAAAAGAGTGGATTATTTTTCTTTGGACGTTGAAGGCGGGGAGATGATAGTCCTGCAGACCATAGACTGGGACAGGCTCGATATCGAAGTGTTCACGATAGAAACGGACCAGAACCGTGATCAGATTCTAGCTTTCATGAGAGATCGTGGCTACGATGTTATACATAAACTAGGCGATGATGATGTGTTTCGAAAGCAAATTTCAGCCAGCGTCGAAAGTCGTACCTGACCGCTGTGTAAATATTATGCAACAAAACTTGTCGTCGTTATCATTGCGGAGTGTATTTTGTAGTTGCAAATAAGGTACATATAAATTGTAATTAGTATTAGAGTTTAATATTTTTAGTGTTTATATGTTTAGTATTTTAAACAATATTTGACCTCAAAGAGATAGCCTGAAAACCAATACTGTGTTTGTCACAACACAATCATTTAACATTAATTACGTGTACACAATGGAATTTTTTTTTTTAAAGAATTTGCACATGCTCCTATCCAAAACTTTTCACGTGAAACATGTCCTATACTATCAGTTATATTCATTATTACATCATTAAAGAAACATAAACAAATGTATTAACATGGTGAAACTGTAAAAATCCATAGGCTATATTTACCTCATATTCATTTCACATGTTATACCTTGTTTTCCGTGTAATACAGCAATTAAAAATATGTTTATCTTTATTTTATCATGTGTAACACGAACGGTTCCAGGGGGGGGGGGGGGTGCGTGTCCTAAAACGTCCGGACCATACATATAAGAGTATATATAAAACGGTCAAGACTGGATAAATATGCTTAATTTTTTTCACTTGCTTCGCTCGCTCCATTTGGTAAAAGACACACATCAACTTCAGTAAAACATACCCGACCTAGCCCGCCCCCTACGATTTCTTACGTAGGCCTACACCGTAGTACTGGCGCCAAAGTTCATCGAAAACGATAAACTATAGACAATGGGTATATATACCTTTATTTGTTGATGATATTGTTTTCTTTTCTAAATTCCTATATTATATAAACACGTCAGATGCAATACACCCGTGACCGTTGGCACAGGATACCACAAAAAGACATTAATACTTTTCGAATAATTATGATTAAAAGTCGAAATTCAAATCAAATCAATGACTACTTTCGAGTATAGACAGCTTTGCCTCAATACATATTTTAGTTCAATAAGAGACCATTACAATTCGGTACATGGATGATACAAACATTCTCTATTTATGTGTTTGAATTTACGGATTTTATATGTTAAAAGATGTTCCTGATATATATATTTATCCTGCTACTAACCCAAACTGTGACCTAATAAAGCGGTGACCGTATAAACTAGTTGATATCCGGCAGTAGATCATGTGACCGTGATATACCGTCAATAGGCATTCCTACGCGCCGGGTAACAACGTAATAGAATTTGACCTTTAAATTGACAAATCGAATCAGATACATGCACACAACAATAATGACATTTTCCCGAGTAACTATAAAAAAATCATAATGAACACTCTTTTAATATATGTTAACAAAAGCAATTATCATTCAACTGTTATAATTCATTATAATTTAGTTAACAATAACCTTAACTTTACGGCGATTGGTTTTTAGGCGATAAATGGTTACACTCCACTAATAAAATAATAGTGTACCCTGTCGTCTGCAATTCATTTTATTTGGAAGCAAACATAATTTAACAGTAAAATTTATCAACAAATTTGAAGAACAATGTCTGACTATATTAATCCAGTAACTTTTGATTTAATTTGGGAAGATATTATGACTGTAACTGAGGAAAATAATGATTCAAATGGGGAAAATAAGGAACAAGATGAGGAAAATAATAATCTTGATGAAGAAAATAAGGAAAACACTGCAGTTATGGGTAACATTGAACAAGTATGTCCCAAACCTTTTGAAGACTTGCGCAGGCTAGTGTCACTGAAATTAGTCCTTCTGATTTTCAAGCTCTCTATGGCATTGACCTCAATGACTATGACTGTCAAGAACCAACAGAAGAAACTTGTATTTACAAACCATGTACTTTGTCTGCTAACAACAACACAACCCCCAAAATAAAGGACTGTTTCAAAGTACTTACTAATGAGGAAGTAAAAGATCAAATCTGCCAAGCTCAAAACAAAAATACATTAAAAAAAACAATGGCTGATGTGAACAAGTTCAAAAGATTCTTACTTACAAAACAAGAGAAAAGGGAAATCCATGACATTGCACCAGGTATGCTAGATGAGTACTTGGCAAATTATGTGCTTTCAGTTAGGAAAAGTGATGGCTCTGAATATGAACCAAGCACAATCAGGAACATGATTTCAAGCATTGACCGGAAACTAAAACGCAACAAATACCCATTACAAATTATGCAGGAAAACAATACAAATCACTTCCAGCTGACAAGGGATGCACTAAAGGCAAAACAAAGGACACTGAAAAAAATGGGAAAGGGCAACAAACCAAACGCGGCAGATCCAATAAGTGACCAGGAGATTGAAATGTTGTATGACCGTAAAGTGCTTGGGGGCACATCACCAAAATCCTTGTTAAACGCATTGTGGTTCAACAATTGTGTGTCACTTGGATTGAGAGGAACCACAGAGAATTATAACTTGAGGTAATAATGTACTTTAACAATATAAAATATATGTGATCTATTACTGCAAGTACCGTACAATAAATGTATAATAGTTTTTTATTTTCTATAATATTTTGAATTTTTTACGAATGCAAAGTCAGCTGTAAAGTTTCTGCTGAGACTCGAACTCAGATACCCATGTCTTATTGAAGACAGGTGTTCTTCCTTGAACTACAGAACTCTGCTTACACTGTAATGACTGCAATTACTAATAAAACCCTAATAACAATTTTAAAATAGCTACAAATAAGTAAAAATTAAATCCAACTGGTAAGGAAAAGCTTGTCACTAATGTGAGACATTCAAAATTATTTATAATTATCATTGATTTTTCCTTAATTTACCAGGTCAGATAAAAGAACCCAATCCTCAAAATTTTCCAAATATGGTTTATTTTTCCCCATTGACGAGTTCACGACACAAAATTCCCAATTTGATGGAAACCAGACACATACCCAAACAAGTGAAGAAAACGCTGATTATTAGTAAAACAAATAGAGCTACAGTAGTGTTTAAATTTGAATTTTTTTCAAACGACAGTACAGTTATGAGTGATCACCATGTAATTAAGTATTTTAAAAGCTTTAACAATGCCATTCTTTTACAGATGGGGTGACATAACTCTGCAGAAAGACTCTAAAGGAACCGAGTATCGGCAACTTAATGAAAGACAAACTAAAACTCGAACTGGCGATAATGTGTCAGATATCAGGAAAGTTAAGCCTAAAGTTTGGGCAACAGATGACCCAAAGAGATGCCCAGTGCAAATGTACAAACTGTACGCCTTGAAAAGACCTAAAGAATATTTGAATCCGGACCATCCATTTTATCTGGCCCATAGAACAATTCAAGTCACCAATGAAAATGACAAATGGTTTACCAAAAATCCAGTTGGAGAGAAAAAGTTAGGAAAACTATTAAAATTAATGTGCATTGAAGCTGGCCTAGACACAAATAAAAAACTAACCAACCATGCAACACGAAAGACATTAGTGTCAAAACTGAGAGACAATGGCATTCCACCAACAGACATTATGCAGATATCTGGGCATAAAAACATCCAATCGGTCCTAAATTACTCTTCTCTGTCAGAAAGCAAGCACAGGCAAATTTCAGAAATTCTGAATAAAACCAGCAATAAAAAAATGAAACCATCTCTAAGTATAAGCCTACCTCAACCAGTGCTGAAGGAGAAATTCAACTTGAGGAACAGGGCAGGATCGATGATCAGGCATCAGCATTTCTTCCTGAAGGCAGTGAAGCACAGGTTCAGCCAGTCCCTCTCCCAGATAATGAGATAATCTGGCAGATTCGCATCCTCCGATTCCTCGCACCGTGACAGCAGCATCGAACGTCTCCATTGCAATTGATGAACGAAGCAACCAAAACTTCCAATCGTTATTTGCAGGGGCAACTGTTAACATCCAAAATTTCACTATTTATATGAAATAATCCGTCGTGTAGATCTAGTGTGAAAACTAAATTGTTGATCCGTTTACACAGACACAACTGCAAAGCCAACGACCTTCAACTTAAAATTAGAATAAAATGTGTTTGTGATATGTGATTGCATAAATGCATAAATAACTAACAATAAAATTATTATGTTCTCGATTCATTTTTTATTTTTACTCATATTGTCTATTTTAAAACACTAAAATGTGCATTTTAATATGGAACTATTTTGTTTTGCCACACAACAAGTAGTAATTCGGCCGTCTGGAATGTTCTACAAGTAGGAGGCCCGTCCAGGAGTTTTGGTTATGTTGAGGTTTTAGTAGTTTTAATTGATTTAATCTGTTGCATTGACGCAATAGTTATGTATCAGGATAAATCGAATACATGGTTGTTGGCCGAGAAGGAGAAAGTTTATCCGGTGTGGCCCGAAAAATAAAATAGGGCGCGCTAAAGCTCGCCCTATTTTCTTTTTCTAAGCCACACCGGATAAACTTTCTCCATCTCGGCACCAACCATGTATTCGCTATATAACGATAAATGCACATGAAACAAGGGTAATTTACTGCCAAAGCAGGTGTATGACAAACAGATGAACAAACATGTCTTTTGAACATATGGTGAAGTATTAATTTATTTTGTGAAACAAAGTGCATTTGGTGATGGTGATGATGATGGTGATGAGGACGATGATGATGATGATGATGAGAAAGATTTATCCTGTATATTTGATACGGATCTGTAGCTGATCACTGCAGACCCACATACAACATAAAGGGGTTATAACTGCGCGATCAAAAGTTTACTCCCCCCCCCCCCAACCCGAAATCCTGGTCCTCCCTTGTGTGTAAGATAACATTTTGAGCGTTTTCATTGGCTACATATTCTTTGACTGACCAATCGCATGATGTTATTTTGGTGAAATGACGTCGTCAACATGAAATGACATCAGGTCAGGACTCAACCTTTAGGATTTATCAACATCTTTTGGTAAATCATAAGTTTTTTTTCGTTTAAAAGTATGTGATAAAAAAGATCTGACACGTCATTCCATAACATATTTTATTATACTTGTCCAGGAAATTCGCTCAAGGCTTGCTTACTAACAAAATTCCTGAACTCGTGTAATAAAATATGTTATTTATGTTATGAAATAACAACTCGTGCTAGATCATATGTATACGCATTAAATGCTAGCACATTTGCTGGCTTTGTATTTAATGACACACTGGTTCACCAAATAGAAAATTGTCAGCTCTTCTCTGGCGGCAATACAAACGATTGTAAAATTCAATTAAATCAGTAGCCCATTATAAGACGCACAACAAACAAAACCACTTCATGACATTAGGTAAATTAGTTTTTGTGTGCAGTGCCAGATGTACCGTAAAAACTCAGTCATAAGTCTACCCGCTCATAAGTCGGGGGGTAAAAAATGGTACGAAATTGGCGATTTTTATTATGTTCACTTCATAAGTCGAGTCAGAATTACTAGAAATTGGGAAAATGAAAATATGCGTCAGTAAAATGACAAAGACCTCGTCAAATTCATTGTCCGGTTTAATGTTTTTATCCAATAAAATTATCCAGATATTAGTGCAGTAAACAATATAATTACCTTGCAATTTGATAACTAGTAATAATCCAACATTAAAATCCATCAAAACTTGAGTCACTGTCACTGTTGAACAGAGCAGCGACTTGCTCATCCGTCAACCTATCACCGTACACATATGAATCGTCATCATCACACTCATCACTAGCAGCATGCACAGACACATCAGAAACTTCTGATGGTCGTCCAATCATCACGAGGTCCTCGAACATTGCATCATCCTGTGTGCCATCCATGCTGTTCGAGATCCCGCACTTCAGGAAGGAGGTGACGACCGCACGCTGTGGGATACCCTGCCACGCCGCTAGTACCCACTCGCACACTGTTGCCAGACCAGGCCGCTTCAAGTTCCCTGCTTTGGTGAGGTCACGCGGACCGTCTACCATCCATGCATTCCACTGCTGGCGCACACCGACCTTGAACGGCTTGTTCAAACATACATCAAGCGGCTGCAACACCGAAGTACACCCTCCCGGTATCACAGACTGGCGGGTGCGCAGCTCCGTCAATCGCTTCTTGACCCGATCCGTCAGGTGGGCACGGAACATGTCCCACACAAGCATCGATCGTTTCTTCAACAATCCCCCCGGTCGCTTGCTCCAAACATCGTCCAGCCACCGCGCTAGCACTTGGTCATCGACCCAGCCTTTCTCCTGGACATACACGTGGATCCCAGGAGGGAACTTCTCCTTAGGGACCGTTTTCCTCTTGAAGACCACTGCAGGTGGTAGCTTGGTTCCGTCGGCCATACAGGCTAGAATCACAGTAAAGTGACTCTTCTCCGAGCCAGTGGTCCGGATAGAGATGGATTTCTCTCCGATCGGGTGGACCGTGTTCGAACCCGGCATATCGAAGAACATAGGCGTCTCATCCATGTTCCCTATCTGCGAAAGTTCATACTCAAACTCCTTCCGCTCCTTAAGCACGAAGCTGTGGAAGGAGCACACCTTCGCATCAACGTCACTGGGCAACTTCTGGGCAATGTGCGTCCTTTGACGCAGTGTCAGGTCATATCGGTTCATGAAGCGGGTGCACCAACCCGCAGATGCCTTGAACACCGACACGTCGATGTTGTACTTTGAATCCTTAGCCATCACCTGAGCCTTGAGTCGGATCGCGTTGCGTGAAACAGCAAAACCACATTGCCGCTGATCTAGAATCCAGACGTTCAGATCCTTCTCCATGTCGTCATACGGACTGATCCGCACAACACGACGCTTCTGCTTAATATGTCCACTCATGATTGTGTCTTTCATCTTTCGCCAATCACGTACTAGTTTTTCACTAACCCCAAACTCGCGTTCAGCTGCACTGTTGTTGTTAGAATTCTCAGCAAACTCTATCACGCGTATTTTAAATGCATTGTCATATGCCTGGCGTTTGCGTTTGCCAGGCATTTTCACAGATTTAACGTAAGTCCAGTTTTTTTTATCTAATTATTAAATCCAGATATTACTTATGCACTTTAAAATCTAGTTAATAATATTAATAATATTAAGTTTGCACTCTAACAATCCACGCTAGTAATAACCCACAAACTATTTTCACCAACAGTACGCTTTTAATCTGATGAAACAATTTGATCACTGTAATCCAATCTTTGTACCGGTACTTTTAATATGACTATCAAAACAATTGATTAACATGTTGGTAAAAATGTGATTTTATAACAATGATTGACATAACCATGAGGCCGTTAACTCCACCTTCGTTCTCTGTAAAAGTTCGAAAGGCGGAGCTATGCACGTGCTCTAACATAATTGGACGATTGCCACTGAGTAACAAAGACGTGATTGGTTAAGCATGTCGCTTCTCTAGACAAAGGAAGCCAATTTTATCGGCGAGAAAGGGTTATTTTATGGCTTCTTGACAGAAATCGGCTTTACTTTGATGACGTCAAAGTGTCAATTCACGCAGATTGCGAATTTTCGTGAGACTTGTATTAATGCCCTTAACCTTGACTCTTTGTTTACGATTTCACAGTTAAAAAAGACAACTGCTAACATGAAACTTCCTATTAAATTATCAAAATAAAAAAAGAGTAAAGTTGCAAACTGTGATTATATTAATTGGTAAGTATCAGTTAATAGAAGACGTTTTGTGTTATAAATCAACGAGTTTTATCTACAACAACAACAACAACAAACAATCATTACCGCGACGCCGCGAGGATCGATCTTCCTTGAATTTCCTTTTCTTTTTTTTTCATGAACTGCCTCATAAGTCGAGACTGTAATTTTAGTCGATTTTTGAAGGAAAAAAATCTCGACTTATGACTGAGTTTTTACGGTACATACTGATGGTCCCGTTCGCAATAGCCTACCGTATTCCACTACAAAACTTAAAACTACTACAAAAACACATCTCTCTGAAAAACGTACACCACAACAAAAAGTATACCACAACAAGATGTATACCACTACAAAATGGACACAACTACAAATATTATACCACATTCCAACTTACACCAACTTGATAATCAGCATTGTTGATATTGATGATAATGATGATGATGAGGAAGAGGAGGAGCAGCAGAAGGAGGTATGTTAGTTTCATCTCGGCTGGAACATACCCTAGTCGTAGCATGTAAGTATTAAATTTGACAGAATGGGCGCCAGTATGTCGGCACTTGTTTTGAAATGTTCATACACAGCATTGTCGCCATTTCCGGCCTTTCCTGTTGGTAGTGTGTGTATAAGCCTTTTTACTGAGTCAGCAGACACATACGCATACGAATATGTAATATTAAAGTTGTATCCTTACTTATTTTTAGCAACTGTCCTCCACTTTTAGTTAAAATGTAAAATAAACCTGCCATTTCGTTATGAAATTGTGTATTGAACATAAGCTCATATATGACTTTCTGGATTTGCTTTATGATATTAACAACACGCTCCTGGAAATACTAATCAAATATATTAGAAGAAAGCCACTCACTTTAATACTATTATGGACACCCAGTCCTATCATATAGGACACATCGTATAGAAATGCATACAAATTATTGTTCTCTGAAATCTAAACACTATGATAGGGAAAAATCAAGGATCAAAAAAGGTACAGGGTGCTGCTAAAAAGGAGCAGGGTTGAAAGCCAGAGCATTTTGATGACATTTTCTATTGATTTGCTAAATTTAGGGTTTTCATGAGTATAATGCTTCTAATTAAGGTTATTTAGCATAGTCTATTCATACTTCATATAATATTTGCAAAAATATATTTAATTTCAAAAGATTTTCAGCATTTCTGTGTTGACCAGCCCAGAGGTGCAGCAGGTGGGAACCAAAAAGGAGCAGGGTGCAGCACCCTTCTATTTCGCTCTAGATCTTTCCCTACTTTGAAGTGTGGTATTTTGACTGCATTGACTTTGAATCCAGTTGGGAATTAATTTAAACACCGCACTACAAAACAACCGAATCACAGTACTTTATTTTAATTATAAGCATTGCACATATAAATGCATACAAAAAATATATGGTAGTAAATATACCAAATGAGTACACATAATTAGATTTCATATTTTATTTAAATGTCACTTCCATGTTTGATTTTAGGAGGAAACTGATATTAAATCGGTATAATTTGTTAAAAACAATTACAACAAATAAAGGTGATTTACGTTATCACCATTTCATTACACTATATAGAATCATACTGCTTTCTTCATCATTGCAGATACATCACTATATAAATACAGTACAATTGGTAATCTTGTAAATAAAGGCATATTTCATGTGTTTCTACTGACTAGATATAACTGAGTACTATCATATTAAGGAAATGTCATGGCTGGGTTATTTACTTGCCTGTAGAAACAATGATAATGCTAAGTTTCTGATTTCATTAATTCCAAATGTAGCTGCTGGATGTGTCCACACATTTCAACATTTTCATATCAGGCACATAAAAATATATGTTTTTTTAAATCACTTCTCAAGTTTTTAAGTGATTATGTGTTTTGAAAATACAATTTCCCTCTTATCACATTTTTTAAAATGATGGTTACATTAACATTATACATGTATATAATATAAAAAAATATTTTTTCAAAGTTATAATATACATTTTTATTGGATCAAAGCATTATTCAAAGCCGTATAAAAGTTTAACCAGTTATAAAATATATGTGTTTCAAATACATCAATTTTGGTATTGCAAGTTTAGGACAGAGAAGCTGAAAACAGCTTAAAATGGTCACAGTACATGATGGTAAATTCAAAACTATGTTCCTTTCATTTCGGTTAACACTTTATCTCAGTAATATCGTTATATTTATATAAAACTGGCAGTCTTTCATCTTTCATTATATCCTTGGATAATATTTGGTTGGTCTGCCAGATTATTTACACTCTAGTCGAGTTTCTAAACTGAAGTTTCTCTTGGGCTCTTGTCGGGATACAAGTCGCAGCCAGGTTTTAGTATTCTTGTGGAGATTACCATATTAATCACAGACTCGCAAAATTCGGTTCACCTGTAAAAAAGAGACCTATGACTAAATTTTAACGAACATTTGTAATGTAATTAAGCATGCTATGTAACTGTAAACTTTACAAAAAGTATAATGCTATTTAGACAATTAGTTGTATTTGTTAACAAGATTTATGCCAACTATTTACAGCTTAAGTAATAATATTAATGCTGCAAAAAGCACTAAAGTCAGATTAACTTATGGTAAACTATTAACAGAAAACATGAATACAATGAAACAAATGATGTAATAATAATAATAATAATAACAGAAATACTATTGAATTGCATACATTTAATGATTGTATAGAAATTAAGTAATTGATATACTGAAAAATATCATAATACTTTATGATTATAACATTAACAACATAAATAGTATTATAAATACATTACATTAGAAAAAAATCAGTTATGACAAATAAGGACTTTCCATAAGCCAGTAGAAAAAAGCAGTCCGTATTGTGTAGATATTGTCCTTATCTTTATTTGATTCTTCCACAAAACCTTATTTTATCAGCATAATTTAACTTAAAATCTGTTTCAATCGTCTGTAAGTCTAGTTTCGCTTTCAGTTTGGACAGTTTGTAAACACTAGAATCAGTTTCGATATCGGATTATAATTTTTTGAAATTATGTTTGCAAAGTAAGCATTATAGTTAACAGGTCAAGATGCCTATATAATATACATCTACTTTCCTATTTTATCATCGTTTCGACATAAAATGTGGTGCTATTTCAACGCGCGTCGTGTATAGTCTTATAACACAGGCGGATCACGCGTTGGGTGTATCAAGCTAGGATGGCTCCGTGATAGACTAGAGCTGTATCTTACGGAGCATTCCGGAGATATTCGATGTATCACGATTGCAAACTCCTCACAGCGGTTACTTCCCCTATCGGTTAACGGTAACCACTGCTATCACAACTAAAATCCTTCCAGATCTGGAAGGATTACGTGTTTGTCACTTTTACTTATTTAATGCAATTTTCTACGTAATTGGACTTTTTTATATATCGTTTGCAGTCAATAATGAAAACAAGAACAAGAAAATAACTAATTAAAACAATAAATAATATCTAGACGATTTAAATCGATCATCATCACTTGGTTTGTTATGACGGCAGGGATTTGATTAGAGCTATGCTCGGAACCAGTCAAATCTCTGCGCAGAGGTTGCTGACAGACAGGTAGTCGGTAGGCCATACTATAAATAGATGGTAATGTTATTACCACTATACTACGACACTTTACTCACCTCCATTTGGAGGAATTATGAGTCCGACGTAAAGAAGTCCGCGGAGGAATGGCGATTTTGTATAAATCCATATTATAATCATACTATATCATTATAAAGTAATTGTAAATACTTCATCTGATTAATATTGGTATTAACCTTGAGAATCCAATGAGAATCCAATGAATCAAATTAATATTATGACTGACTTTGTAGTATGTACTTTCACTTTCGGTTTTAATCGAGCAGCATGGACGAATTGATAGAACGTGTGTCAAAGGAAATTGGGTTTGTAGATCCACTTAAAGAGTGTCAGACGGAATGTCTGAGGTATGTTTTGGACAAACGTGATATAATGGCTATTTTGCCCACTGGGTATGTAAAGAGTTTAATCTTTCAAGTGGCCCCATTTGCATTGAAAGCAAAATACAACAGAAAATCATCTGTGTGTCTAATATTGACTCCGTTAAATAGTATAATGATGGATCAAATAAACTATGAGGAAACAGAAATAAGCGCATGCTGTTGGACTATAACTGTCGAAGTGGTTAGACCCCAGCCGAAGTTGAAGACAGTTTTGACGAGGAAGACGCGGATGCTCAAAGTATTGTTGATGTGCCTCTGGATGACATTATCAAAGGAAAATAAACATTGGTATATGCCCATCCAGAAGCACTTCTGAGCACTTCAAGTGGAACCTCTCTATTAAGTGCATTAGAAAGAGATGAAATTATTTCATGCATTGCAATAGATGAAGCACACATGATCCTTGAATGGTAAGTGCACGTGCACTAATTGTTTACATTCTAAATAGCTCCTCACAATTACAATCAGGGGTGTTCCCAGTGTTGTTTTTTTGTAAGCTTGAGTTCTAGTGTTCGAACCACAAAAGGCAAGATCTCATTACCACTCAAAATAGACATCAGTACTGATTCTTACCCATGAAACAGACTTTAAAATGGATGGCTGTAAGGTTTGATATTTTTCCATAATTGTGCAGGAACAAGAATCTTAGACGACGGACCATTAAACACCTTTTCTCAGCTTGTCTCGAAGTGCACAGAAGTTAAGTTTTTGGCAATATCACAGTTTTCAGAACCATTAACATCATCCTCAGATCATCACCAGCACCACCACCACTACCAGCACAACTTCCACCTCCACCATCTTCATTGTGATTTATTTTGTTAACTGTATAAAATTCCAAAAGTAATTCTTATCATTTTTCAACATTATTGGTAAAAAAGCAAGAACACAACAATAGCATTTGAAACACATTTAATTTTTCTAATATATTCTAAACAAAAATACAGAGCAGCAAAACGAATACCTAATAACATCATAATATACTAATATAAGTTAACTTACAATACAATAATAAAAATACAAGATTCACAACATCAATAATGTAAATAAAGGTTGGATGAAACAAGTTGAGGGTCTGCATCAGTGCCTAATTGGAAAATCAATGAAAAACTAAGAGAACATACTAAAACATGAATACTCTGTTAAATAGAAGGAATATTTTGACACTATTAGTATTATTATTCACAATTTTAAAATGTCAGCCACAATTAAGGTAAATGTAAAGCACAAATAACAATGACCCATTCACAATGTCTCAAGATTGTAAATTCTGAAAATGATCATCAGATTAGCTAAAAACCTGTAATTTAATAGCTAAGTTTTAAGACATCTATTTCTAAACATTGATTATTCCATAATAAACACTCAACAAAAGTTATTACAGCATCAGTTGAATTGGAAATTCCTGTATTTTTGTTATAGACAAAACACCAAAAAGAAATTTTTGTCTTTTAATGATTTATAAGAATTATAGCTTGTAATATCAGCATTTTATACAAAAATAGTGGAAAAAATACCATAACACAGGAGAAATAAGTTGTTACTGCACTTTTCTTACCTTGGTGTGTTATAACTTTAACCAAGTATCAGTTATTTCTTGGAATAACAAGTATGAATGAACGCCACAATGTTTGTATTAAGGCAAATTCAGTAAAAAATGAAAAGAAACAATAATAACAAATAAGTTGATTATTTGTCAGTGGTCAAGACTTTCTTAAGTAAATAAAAAAAACATCACTGCATTTGTTTTAATGAAAATTGGTCCTATGGACATATAAATAAATTGATAGTTATTTCAAGTAACTGTACTCTCTTAGTGGATTTAAGTATGGTACTTAATTTTTATGCCCCCATGAATTATAGGAATTGCACTTGTCCTTATGTCCCGAAGCTTCTGTACTCAATTCCTCTTTAAAGGCTGGGTGGATTTGGTTCAAACTTTCACAGCTGAATAAACTAAATATGTAATGATCGTAATGGACACAATTTTGATATAAACATGATAAGTGTATTATTTGCTGCGACAAATTTTGGCAGAACTATTGTCAGTTTTTCGACAGACCAGGGTGCTGAGCCTCACCTCCGCTGGCTTGCTCTGCACGCCCTTCTGCGTCACACCGCTCACACGGATCAGAAAATGGCACTGGAACTGGAGGTCGTAGATCTCAAACCTTGGCACCTGCCAGATAAGAAACACTGTACATTATATTACAGGATAATCACGAGTTGAATAGTCATGGGCACTGTGCACATAGAAAGTGCACATACTAATGCCAGTTACTGACAACTACCCTACATGAATCAGAGGTAGGGGGAGAATGGCAGTAGAGATAATGTCATTTTCCTGACAGACAAAACATCCATCTGCAGTTCACCAGCTCACCTGACTGTGGATGGTGGGGCAGGGACCTAACCAAAATGTTTAAGACAAATTACACTGACATATACAGGTTAGTTTGCCACTTAACCTGACTGTCTGGGACATATTGAACACGTACGAATTACACTGACATATTCATGATAGAATATCAAATTCGCCAGCTCACCTGACTGTTGGGGGCACTCTGGTGGCACACTGTTCCCTTTCACCGGTATCATCTCACAGACTGGGGTGCGGAGCCTCACCTCCGTCGGCTTGCTCTGTACGCCCTTCCGTGTCACACCACTCACACGGATCAGAAAATGGCACTGGTACTGGAGGTCGTAGATCTCAAACTTTGGCACCTGCCGGATAAGAAACGTTGTATGTTATATTACAGGATAATCAAGTGCTGAATAGTCATGAAAAGTCCTATGTATCCAGTAATCGAAGCTGTCGGGTTTATGCGAATGTATTGGCGAATCAACATGATAACATATATACATGAACACAACATGGTAATATATGCGCATCGAACATATAACACACTCAGTTTCATTTGTCTGGCACATTAAACACTGTAAACTGACATTTACAAATTAAAATTTACTGTAAAAGAATAAACACACAGGAATGTTTTAGTTATCAATCCATTTTTTATTTCCTTGTACATGAAAAAAAGATATGAGCAATTTTTGTTTTTTTACAGTTTATCTATAATTACAAAATAATGGTAAAATGATTTATTTTGTTAAGTTTCATGACTTTTGCACTTTGAAATTATTTTAGTGCAAAATGTCAAGTTGATAAGACAAGTATTTTATTTGATATTTATAATATTTAGAGTAGACAAGGCATTTTGTATATTTATTATCACTATCATTTATTCAGTGTTAACATTCAAACATGATATGAGATATGTTACAACAGATATACATTTGCAATTGTATTTCTTAAAAAAATACATCTAAATAAGCCAAGGAGACGAATAAAAAAATTCTCTAAATAACATAGTTTTTATTGTCTTATCTAATTAGGGCCTAATGTAATTTATTGTTAAACATTTTAACTAAATCAGTGACTCATTGATAGATTGAGGTATGGCGGGCGGATGATCTTTTATTAATAATAATAGTAACATAATACAAACATTACTCAATATAACGTTCAGGGGGCGAAACTACCAAGGGAGAATTTAACTAAAACTAACCAAGCCCAAGGTCGAAACTGGTTGGGAGCGAAACAACCTGATACCGCACATAGAGGTGTTTCTCCAAATATTCATCAGAATTACATATAAATATTTGAAAACAAACTACAATTAACGAGTAAATAAACAATATATGGAGTGCAGGTCACACATGATAGATAAATTCATATGTTTTCCTTTTTTACCTTCTTAACTCATGTGATCTTCAACTTCTTGACGCCATGTTTAAAAAGTAGTGCGTTCCCATCATCCTTAGCGTGGGTTTACACAGGTCAGTAAAGACCGGTGTGTACACAACGGTCGGTAGGCGTGTTGTAGGAGGTTTAAAGACGCTTTACGCTTTTCCCGTAATCCAATAGAAAGATTCTTGATACTCTAGTCGATACTCAGTTTTGTCACGAGTTTAACTGGCGTGTTTTAATCAAAGTCATTGATATACACATCTTAACATGTTTGCAAGCTGGAATAAAACGTTACGAGCGTTTGTAACGGGATTCTGTATTTGTGCATTTTTCTTCTACGTCGCATTTATGGCTTCAAAATCAACACAGACAAGCGTAGATAGTTTGACCGCTCCCAGAAGGAATAGCGGTACCATCGGTTACAGAGACGATGGGCAGGGAGCTATAAATCCAAGTTTAACTGCTGCCATGAGAGTCAGTGAACACATTCGACAAATACTGATGCATGGGAACGGCAGTTATAATTTGAACCCGGATCTACGGACCAAGGACAGTTTTTCCCAATATGGACAAGATAAGTACCTAAACAACCACTTTGGTACGAAAACGAATGGATTCTTTGTTGAAATAGGCGCGTATGATGGGCAGTCACTATCAAACACTTTATTTCTGGAAATGAAGAAAAACTGGACGGGACTCTTGATTGAAGCCAACCCTTACATGTTTTCAAAAATAGCCTCGGTAAACAGGAATTGTTATGTTATTAATTGCTGTCTTGGATACACAAATACCTCACTGACATTCACTCTCGCCGGGGTGATTTCTAGTGCAGATGCGCTCATAACTACACGGCACAGAAACAGAATCAACAACGCAAGGGCAGAGTTTCGTAATGACAATCATTATAATGAATCTGTCACAGTGCAGTGTTACTCTTTGTTAGACATTCTGAATGTTATTGGAACAAGAAAGGTGGATTACTTCTCATTGGATGTAGAAGGCGCGGAATTGTACATTCTGGAGTCCATAGACTGGAATAAAATTGACATTGATGTGTTCACCGTAGAAACAGATCAGCACAGAGACGAAATTCTATCGTTCATGAAAGACCACGGATATAAGTGGCTTACACACTTAACTGGAGATGACATTTTTAGCAAACAACGCAACTAAAGCAACGCTATTTTACCTATATTTGCAAGTATTGATATGACTTCTCAAGAATTCAACATACTAGCTATCACATCCCATCATGCGCTGTGCCTTTCTCAAATCATTGTAACTGCCATGAATAACTTAGTAAAAAGGCATGTAATAAACAAAATTATTTCCTTTAAAGAATCTGTTTACAGTTGTTCTTATTTTTGAAAAATGTCATACGATGTTTTAAATGCGAAAACTTTAGCATTTTGACTAAATAACGCAAAATTATATCGAGAAAAGCATAGAAAAGAGAAAACTTGGAAAGTAACGTGGACGCAAACCTAATAATTCTAAGTGAAAACTCAACACTGCTAACCACTGGTAAGACATATTTGTATACATTCAATTTTTTATCGCACGTGACACACGTATCTTGATCAAGTAAACAGACATTACATTGGTAATGTTCATATTAAATCGTTATGCAACACAAACGCTTTATATAATTATTCATTTTAATTGTTGAAATTTCATTTACGACACGATTTTTGGCCAATATGCGTAACATAATATTTATTTGGCATAAAACAGCACATTGCATATTCATAGCCAATACATAAAATAATAGTGAACAAGAGGGCCATGATGGCTCACCTGAGAACTGGTACAGATGCAGACCATACTGTTATGACAGGTTTAAAAAGTAAGGTATCTGAACAATACGCGGGGGGGGGGGGGGGGGGTAGGATTAAATTTGATTTAAAACATCGGTTAGTGCAATGGGCTAACCAAAGTATCAGTTGGGTAGTGGATGTGCGTTTTGTTTTGCTAATGGTTCTCAAATAATGTTTCTCGATATTCTTACCTGACCTTTTTTCGTTAAATCATTGACAATTCTGGAAAATTCAGAAACAGTAGATTTTGGTGTCTTTTCACAAACAATTTTGGAGAACTAGTTGCAATGCGATAGTTGCGATGGCTGTGCTATAAGGTAAAGTCTTGCAGTTTCTTTGATAATTTTCTGTCCAATGATGATAAATGACGTTAATGCAGGCTCTGAAGACATCAATGTTGCATTGAATCAAAAATCGTGTGTGCAAGCCAATCATTGATAACTTTTTGATGTTTTTTTTCCTAACACAAGGGGCAATAGGGGCAATAACCCTGGTGTTTCTGGCCCGATCATGCTTATATTCGAATTCAATTGTAGTATTACGTTCATAGGCAAACTGTACACGACTGGTTAAGATTGGATGAAAAATGAAGTCTCTATCCTGAATAATGTCCATGTTTGCATATTTTTTTCACAAACAAAGGTCAATAACTCTGGTGTTTCTGGCCCAATCATGCTTATATTCGACTTCACCTTTAATCTTATGGTCATACACAAACTATGCAAGATTGGTGAAGATAGGATGAAAAATGAGGTCTCTATCCTGAACAATGTCCTTTTTTGCATATTTTTTTCACAAACAAAGAGCAATAAATGTGGTGTTTCTTGTCCGATCTTGCTTATACTCGACTTCAACTGTAACTCCATGGTAATAGACAAACAGTGCAAGATTGGCGAAGATTGGATGAAAAATGAAGTCTCTATACTGAATAATGTCCATTTTCGTATACTTTTTTAATAAACAAAGGGCGATAACTCTGGTGCTTGACACACGATTTGGCCCATTTTTGGCGTCTGCTGAGATCTAATGGTCATACAAAGTCTATACTTTGGAAAAGGGCATTTTTGCACTTTTTCGCATGAAAAAGGGGCAATAACTATGGTGTTTCTGGTGTGATCTTACCCAATAACAATCACATCCGAGATTGTATGATCATACACAAACTGTGCAAGCTAGGTCAAGATTGAATAAAAAATGTAGTCTTTATCGCGATAACGGTCCAAATTGTTGACGCTATACGGACGACAGACGATGGACGACGGACGACGCCGGAGAGGTCCCTGTTACAATAGCTCACCGAGCACTTCGTGCTAAGGTGAGCTAAAGAGTACAGAAATGCTGTAATATGAGAAGGATAAACTAATGGTAAATGTATTGATTTCTGCATAACATTAGTTTAATATGAAATGAAATACATAATGTATATATAATTATGGTAACGCATATATACAAATACATTTCCTTTATTAAAAAAGATACTTAATAACAAATCCGACATTTAATTTTTGTATTAACTTAAATGCCAAATATAAATATTTTGGCAAATTGTTTAACACGTTTGAAAAAAAAAATTAAAATATTTAAGCTAACGGTCTTTTACCTTTAGATCTAAATAAAATTAATAGTATTAATATTACTAGCTTCTGCTAATCAAACATTTAAATATAATTCTAGCATACTAAGTTATTTAGAATGAACTCACAGTTTAAATGTTTTACTTTAAATTTATATAAATAACTTCACCCAAAAGTTAAAGGCTGTTAGCTTTACTGGTCATTAACGTTTTCAGCAACTGGGCCCTAGCCGTTAAATGCATACGGGTTGTGCGTTTTTAAAATGGCGTTCAAATTGTTATTTCATCGCCTAATACCACAAATCTATAGCTCTAAATAAATTTAGTATTAAAACAACTTATGCCAAGACATGGCCGATTGTCATTTCAAAATAATTTATGTAAATTAAGATAAAAAAGGATGGGAACAGATTCGAATGACAATTTATTAGATTTTTCAAATTTCAATGTGAAATGGGTTATAATGCGATCGTTATGCTAATAATACGCATTGAAAGCAATTTATTATTGCCTCGTATTTAATAACTTCTCGCGTTAAGCGATTTCCAAAACATTTACAGACAAACCCGCAGTAAACTGGAAAAATGTTTTTGTTAAAAACATAATAATTAATGTGGAAAATATAAAACAAGATCCTCTGTATCGCTTTCGGTCGATATTTTAAAAAGCATGTATATCACTAATGTAGGGTTAAAATGCATGTGCATCTGTACTCAGTCTACCTGGCCCAGTGGTTAGCACGACAGACAATTAATCTGACGTCAACCAATCCATGGCCGAATACTCATGGACAATACATTATGGCGGACTAACGGTATGTCATACATAAAATATAACCAAACATTATATTTCATTTTAGTATATCGCGATCTTTTAGTGATTTTAATCTCGTTGAATGTAAATCGATTAAATATACTGAATAACCTGTCTGAAACATCCATACATATAATTCGGATATTCGGACGTGTTGTTTACTATTGAATAGAATACACCAGACATTTAGTAATGCTTATTTATAGATCTTTAAATACATTGTTCTATTATTTTAAACATTTAACAACAAATAATGCAATTCAATCTTATGTTAATAAAGACCATTATCCTTATTAAAATAATAATATGAATTGGTCAAACAACTAAAAATAAATAAATAAATAAATGATTAATGTATTGATATTAATAATTTACTTCTTCCAACTTCACAAGACAAGAAAGTTCATAAACAGAAATTTCGCTGTTCATCTGTGTGATTATTATTGTATGTAGTGGATGATGTATCATGAGATTATAAAATGTCAAATGTAAAAAACAACTTTCTACAATTAGAATTTTATATTAGTAAGTTATAAATGTGAATATTAACAGCAATACTGAGGACATCTTACACACTTTGCAACATACCCCAAGCATTTGTTGTCCTTTTGAAAGTTGAAAGTAAACTTATTCTATGTTTAAAATGATAATTTAATTACTTTTATCTGTAGCTTTAGAGAGCAATTAAATTTAAATAAGTTCAATTATGTTGTACTCATTTGTTTGAAGGTGTGCATTGCCTGAGCATATACTGCATCAAATTATTTAAGTGAAAATTTTATATGTAGAAATTTTACTTTAGGAATATGGCCATTATTTGTATACGGTTGAAATGTATGATTTGCAAACATATATAAATAATACTTTACATGTATACATTTATTGTGAAAGTAAACATGTTCAGTCATTCAAATATATTGTATGCAATAAATTGACAATTGTATTTCACTGAAGAACATGTATTGCACTTATGTACATTAATTAGCATTGTGTCATTATTAACCAGAAATATATGTGTAGATGTTTTGGTTTGGAAAAGACATAAGAATCTATGTGTGAATTAATTGTATTATCATTTGTTTGATTTGAAATTATAAATCAAATAAAGGTTTAAACAGTGTAATTAAAATTTGTTAATTATATGTATGTCCAAATAATATCACTTATAAGCTGGCATAAGTCTTATACATAACATGATTTAGTCAATATTTCCAGTCATATCACTGTAATAAGGGTGACATGTACAGGTTTCAGCTATACGTTTCAAGGCATTTTCATTAATTGTATAAATTAATTGCAATTTCCTTTATCTGTAAGGCATGCCTACTTTTTCACCTTCATAATCATAATACCTAAGGTGTAAATGATTTGTTAATTAATACTGGTAATAATGAAACATAGATACAAAAACAACATATTTGCAGAAGAACTTTTTTTTTTTTTTTTTTTTTTAAATATATATCAGTCAATTTCGAGATCCATTGAATTGCCAGTACAGTTGTCCAGCCATGCACACAAAATGAATCCAGCAATTTCTAAATGAATAAGCAACCTGAAAATAAATGCAATAACCAGAATTATAAAGCAAGTTCTACTAGCATCAACTACTACTTACTAGATCTACATTGTTAATGTATTTTCAACTGTAATGATTCTAAAATGTTGATGCAATACAGATTTACTTATGCTGTAATACTTTTTACTTTAACACAAACTTAATATACAGTAACGTGATTGCTCTTTTCAGCATAATTAGAAATCAAATTAACTACCATTTACGCATTAACTGCTTACACTGAATTAGTTCCTGAACACTTATCCAAATATCCGAAAAAGACATCAAGTTAATTTGGGTGAGCTTTTTAACAAAACTACCATTTATACTGCAATAGCAAGTATGCACATAAACAGACCAGAGAAAGGTTGAATGAAAGGCGGAACAATATTACAACGACAGGTAAAGAAGTACTTAATTTTCAGCTCGTTTAATATTGCCTATAGAAAATAACGTACCTCAGCCATCTTGATTTAACCGGTAATACCATAGGAGATTTAGGTGATGCCAGACCTTTACCACGAAGTAAGTAAAGATCGGGTACCAGAATAGACAGACAATAATCTGGATGTCATGTGTTCGAGGTCCGGCAGAGGCACGATTTTTCTTTCTTTTTTGCGGGACGTATTTGCAGATTGGCGAATTTTACATGTTTCATTTTTAGTCACATATTTCAAGTACAGAAGGTCGTAGGTACTAGCCCCGATGAAGGCATCATTTTAATGTTGTGTATGCTTTTGTTTCGATTATTCTTGAACTCAGTAGTTGAGATGCTTTAGTTTTCCAGTTAACACGCTTGGTGGCATATATATATTATGCGTGTCGTGGGAAAACCGGGCTTAATGCATGGGCGTAAAGTGTCGTCCCGGATGGCGTGTGGTGTGAAGACTGGGCTTAATGCATGTGCGTGAAGTGTCGTCCTGGATTAGCCTGTGCGGATTGCACAGGCTAATCCGGGGCGACACTTAACGTACATGCATTAAGCCCGGTTTTCCCTCATATGTATTTTTACAATATATTTAATTATGTGAACAACTCTCATTAAACTTTGTCTTTATATCATGTTTTAATAGTTCAGATGAGTTAGTTTCTTGCAATAAAGACATTTTATGACGCATTTCAAAAACAGGAAAATCTGTGAACAAGATGTGTACACTACGTGGCGCAGTAGAATTTTGATCTATCTTTAAAAAAGAAATTAACATATGACAGACATACATTGTATTTTGTCATTGCATATCAAATCACTGCAATATTAATGATTATTTATGTTAGTTGAACTTTGTTGTCTGACCTGCACAAAATATGCTTACGTCGCATATGAGGACTTAAATCTTTACTTATATGCCCGTTTGGCTGGGTGTGTATTAATAGTACATGTTTAAAAGGAATAGATTGCTTATAAAATGACACAATAACACACAAATGCCTCACTCGTGTACTTTTCTATTGTTTGCTACAATAAAAGTCAAGCTATTCTTAGAGTTGCTTAACATTTTTTAAATACTTTTTATACACTGTGTAATTGTGTACATAAATGTGACATAAATGCGACATTGTTGGCCTGCAGAAAATATATGAAAATGTCAATATAGTCCAGCTTCTATAAATATTTGATGGGAGCTGATGGCATCAAAAACTGAGTCCCTCAGTTCACGTCTCAGAGGATAAAAAGGGTAACAAACAAACAGCGCTTTTCGTTGTATACAATAAATGTTGTTTATTCACAGATTTAGCATGAAAGAGATCTTTCGAGAGATTTTTGCTGGCTGTTTAAAGTTTAACTGATAAAGGCCACCTTATAGTACCAAGTATGCAAAATACCAACGTGTTTTATCGTAACTTAATGTGGTTGTCCACAATATGATTTGTGCACAAGGCACAAGGCACTAAATAACGTTTGCACATACGTGATATTGTGGTGTTGTATTAAGTTTTAAAACAGTAATGATTTAAACGGCATATCATACTATACGAATATTAATGTAGGTTTATTCAATATTGTCTGAGTATAACATTATAATTGTCTCAGACAAAAAAGCAATTGTCAATTTGTCAGATTTTGAAAACAAAATTGTGACTTAATTAAGACAATTATAATTGTTTGTTGTTGGAGTAAGCAAATCTTATCCTTCGGAGCGATACTATATACTTGAAACCGCAACCAGAGAAAATGGCACATACTCATACATGTAAAGTATCAAAATGGCAGTCAACAGGACTATGCAGCAATTTGGGCCGGGAACCAAGATACTTGGTCACATTTTTAGTGGCATATATTAATAAAATGTGTGCTACAACCAATGTTGTATTTATTAATTTAATACAGTATTTTGGGTACAGTTTTTAATACATGCAGCGAATCAAATTGTATTGATTAATCCTATCTTAACTGAATGTAAAAGTTATGCAATGTAATGTATAGCTCCATAGCTGTTGTTTTTTTCTACCAAGTCTTTGTTATAATGTTTGCCATAAAAATTGTCTTATGTTGAATGCAATAAACTATTTGATTTTTCTCAGTAATAAATAATATTATTAATGTACCACTTTCGACACACACATGCTACTCACAAATTCACAATGACCAATAAGAAGATGAAAAAAATATTTAAATTGTCCACTTAATTAAAACAAGAGGGCCATGATGGCCCAAAGCGCTCACCTAAGAAATGGTACAGATGAAGACCATACTGTTGTGACAGGTTTGAAAATTAAGGTATCTGAACAATATGCAGAGGGGGATAGGATCAATTTTGATTTAAAACATCGGTAAGTGCAATGGGCTAACTAAAGTATGAGTTGGGTAGTGGATGTGCGTTTTTTGCTAATGGTTCTCAAATCATTTTTCTCGATATTCTTACCTGACCCTTTTTCATTTAGTCATTGACAATTCTGGAAAATGCAGAAACAGCAAATTTTGATGTTTTATTCGCAAACAGTTTTGGACAACTAGTTGCAATGCGATAATTGCGATGGCTGTGCTATAAGGAGTGTTTTGCTTTTTCTTTGATAATTTTCTTTCCAATGATGATAACTAATGTTAATGCAGGCTCTGAAGGCATCAATGTTGCATGTACAAATAACTGTATGCAAGTCTTGCAGCTATTAGGAATCAAATTTCATCAATCAATTTTTATGGTCATGGGCAAACTGTGTAAGCTTGGTCGATATTGAATCAAAAATCGTGTGTGCAAGACAATCATTGATAACTTGTTGATTGTTTTTCCAAACACAAGGGGCAATAACTCTGGTGTTTCTGGCCCGATCATGCTTATATTCGATTCATTTGTAGACTTACGTTCATAGACAAACTGTACACGATTGGTTAAGATTGGATGAAAAATGAAGTCTCTATCCTGAATAATGTCTATTTTTTGCATATTTTTTTCACAAACAAAGGTCAATAACTCTGGTACTTCTGGTCCAATTTTGCTTATATTCGGCTTCACTTTTAATCTTATGGTCATAGACAAACTGTGCAAAATTAGTGAAGATTGGATGAAAAATGAAGTCTCTATCCTGAACAATGTCCATTTTTGCCTTTTTTTTTTACAAACAAAGGGCAATAACTGTGGTGTTTCTGGTCCGATCTTGCTTATATTCAATTTCAACTGTAAGCTCATGATAAAAGACAAACTGTGCAAGATTGGTGAGGATTGGATGAAAAATGAAGTCTCTACCTTGAATAATGTCCTTTTTTGTATATTTTGTAATAAACAAAGGGCAATAACTCTGATTTTTGAAAACGATCTGCCCATTTTTGCCGTCTGCTGAAATATGATGGTCATATGAAAACTGTGTAAGTTTGGTTAAGATTGGATGGAAAATAAAGTCTATACGTTGGAAAAAGGGCATTTTTGCACTTTTTGCACAAAAAAGGGGCAATAACTCTAGTGTTACTGTTGTAATCTGACCCAATAACCATACCATCCAAGATTTTATGGTCATACACAAACTGTGCGAGTTAGGTCAATATTAAATAAAAAATGTAGTCTTTATCGCGATAACGGTCCAAATTGTTGACGGCATACGGGCGACGGACGAAGCCGGTGAGGTCCCCTATACCAATAGCTCACCGAGCACTTCGTGCTCAAGTGAGCTAAAAAAACACAATTTTGGGTTTGTTTTGTCACTGTTGAGGCCGGTTTTACCTTAATGTGGTGCTGGTTTAGCCTTGTTGGGTTCGTTTTAGACTGGGGACGATTTTGAATATGGCCGGTTATGCCTACCATTGCCACATTTGACTAACTGCATTTTGCATGTTTCTTTCAACTTCTTCATAGTTCTACGTACGTTGGTCGATATGAAATCCTTATTGACATTGATGTAGGATATTGAAAAAAATTGATACGCTATTCCTGTTCATAAAATGTAGTTTCATACTGATTTCATGGCGGCCATGATTTTTAATGAATCAAAAAAAAATATGTTACGCCACCTGTTGACCATGTTTTAACGAATCAAGTATATATATGTCCAGAACAAATGGAATATATTCTATATATGTTAATACGTGTTGATAGACGTTTGTTTGACATTATTTATATTAAGATTCAAATGGAAACTATGTTTTACAAAAGCAATACATTAATAGTATGCTACTGCGCCCCTTTTCATTAGTTGTAACACACAAATAGAGTGCCCTGCAGCAAGCTATCGCAAATAAATGGATATCACAGTACCATCAGCAAATTTTACAATTTAAAGGGCCCTCTACACGGTAAACCTTGGTTCATAAAACTTGATTTATAAATCAATGTTTTCCGTGTATATTTGCCTACTACACTGGTTTATAAACTTTTCTGGAGGTGTACGACACATTTTTGGGATAGAGCATGCTCTATATCTGTAAACCTTGGAGTACAGGCCCCACACAAAGATGTGATTTATTATCCAATCATAGCCCCACCTGAATTCCATGGCAATTTGATATTGTTAGAATATATGTTAAGCAGTTTATATGAGTTTATAGAGGGTCAACATTCAACAATGGCTTTGCCTTGGAACTTAAGTGATACTGTTAATAAATTTATGTTGATAAGAATAAAGTTTTTGAATTACACATGGTCTTCTATATTAAAATCATAACAGCGCATTATAAAATTATGCACCTATTAAATTTAATCTGGCTATTCAGCGAATCGCTCATTGTCTTCATACCATGTTATTCCTTCTTATTTGTTGAACAACAACACAAATCATTAATAAACTAACACAACAAAGGGTCTTCTGAAAGTTGCCGTTGTTAAAAGGAAGGGAAATAACAGTGTTTTATAAACCATGGTTTACCATGTAAATGGGCGTGATGTACTCCTTCTGAATCGTTTACCCTGTGCTTTATAAATCGAGGTGTATCGTGCAGATGGGCCTTAAAACTGCTTTGAGCGAGCGGGTGTCATATGTCAGAGATGTGCTTGTCCACCTGCTTTCCACGTTTCACGACAACAATGGACATTGTCATCCAATATGCCGTGTTCTTTATCCAGGCAGCATTTATGTAAGGTTTCAAATGATCCTGTCGTTGACTGCAAATAGTTTGTTTACACTGGTTTTGTATGTATTTAAGAAACTTGACGAAACCTTCTGTGCTATAATAAACATTTGGTATCATCGAGCAAGCTGACTAATTTGTAACGTAATACTATGTAAATTTACAAACCTGGATGAAATAAATCTGTTACAACCTTAAAGGACATGTCGACGGTTATTCCCGTAAATACAGACACGTATTAGAACAAGGTATATTCCCATTGTTCACGAATATATTTTCGTAGCAATAATATGTTGATAGAATCGTTAAGTAAAAACATAAACAATGCCAAACAATTTGTTTTTCGATACACTGGTCCAGCAGGATTCTAACTAACGCCTACAAAATCTCGCACTTCAATGACAAAGAAGTGTCAAGGTGACCACTTTTTATAATTATAAAATAAATAGTTTACTGTTTGTCAATAAAAACGAGACGTATGTGCTTAGCACTCATTTAATAAACACTTCTTAAAATATAATTTTATTTTTGAAAATATTATACCGTATTAGCTGTCCATACGCCCCTTTAATGTATATTTTTTGTTATTAACATAAACTTGAAGCTTCATTTGTGGCGACTAGAATGACTTAATCTGCGTTACATCAAAGAGGCGAGGAATTATTTGCAAATGTACAAGAAAAACACAAGAAGTAATTGCATAAGGAAGAAATGTTTAAAAAAAAAAAAAAAGGATCAGCATAAATTATCAATTTTTTATTTGTGTAAGTTCGCAATGTACTATCACCAATGTTGGTGGTGTGCAACCTTGCTCAAATGACTTTCGTCTGAAAGATTTCTATATATATTCGGAGCAAGCCGTATCACGTGACCTTCCATAAACAAAAAGCATATGATAAGCAATGTTATCTTCCTGTTTATAATTTAAATATGCCCCTTCTTAGTTTCAAATGACAAATGACAGATGATGTTTAACTAACGGACAGATGCAAATATGAGATTATTACCTGCAACATTAAATATACATGTAATACGTATACCCAAGAACTTCTGAAACTGATTTTTTTTACAAGTATTTCAATCATTGCTTTTATTATGTGTACTATATTATTAACTTTTTTATAAATAATGTTTTATAGATTTACATTTTCAACTACGAGCTCATCTACGAGTAAACTCGCATTAAATTGGACCTGATTTACATCTTTTAAAAATTTTATTAATTTTAGGCATTTTAAAAAGAACTTATCTTAGTATTGTGTCTTTTAAATATTAATTTTACCATGTATCTGTGTCAGGTAAAACAATCTCGCTTCTCAGCGCGACGCTTAAATTGATACTTCTAACATAAAATTTACATTGATTTGATAGGGAGCTTTAAATATTATTTGCTGTAACTTCTTTTACTCTCAGAAAACAGGATCATTCAAATTTATCGCATAAAAAAATAAACGTCCCCTTGTTTGTCAGAAAAGTACAAACGGATTTGGAAAATTCATTCTTTGCTTGTTCGAGTGGTGCTAATTTTGTTTAATTTTCGGCGGGGGAATTTAGGCTTAAATGAGGTACCTATAGTTTAAAATTCATTTCCGTGACTTAATACGGAAATAAACGAGCGTTGTCGAACGATACCGAGTTGGATCGTGGAACACTACCGTTGTAGCAGTATATGTTCCGCGGCGTTTATTGGGTGTAATATACAGATAACAATGTTGGTATTACTATCATAGAACTTATAATTTGCAGTTTCGCTTATTTTAGATAATGAAATCCAGAAGAAAATTTAGATGTATTGGTTTTTAGACTGTTGGCGGAAGTCAACGGTCTTTTGAGAGGGTAATTTTCAATACAGGTATCGCGGAAAACTTTTAATTCTTTTCTATGTAGGCTACTAGTCAGTTAATCCAAACCAGAAAGGGTCCGTTTTCAAAACAGCAAATTCCCACACCTGTTTTCTTACATTTCAATAATATGTGTATCGTGTGATTTATTACAATTACAGTTTCTAAAAAAGTAAATTTATTAAAAATGTAACTTAAAACTAATGACACCCTAATTTCGCTATTTACGTGTTGGTAACCGAAATATTCACCTGAGTGACCTGGAATAAGCCCACCAAATTAATGCGCTACCTCGGTTATTTTTGACTCGTTGCGAAAGTGTGTTTTTTTTTGTTACCGATTCTCATTCTGAATATTTTGACAACACATTACTGCAATTATAAATGTTAAACTGTAGTATGGAAAATGGAGAACATGCATCGTATGACCTACTTTTTACTCAGTAGGCTACAAAGCACTTACAATCGGAGCTCCTAACTACTACGCATCGTCGGTTATTCTGACACGTTGCATATTGACTTGTTAACTGGCATGTATATAATTCCGCTTGCGTAATATAATTAGTTCGAAAACAATGTGTGTCCTTTTCTTACAAAATAGTTTTTATTATGATATCGTATACTACTGAATATGAAGCTACATTATAGATGCTCCCACAAATGTAAATCACATTATATAATCTGCAATATTAACAAAGTTTCTATATTAATTAAAGCTGAACATAACAAATCAAAATGGGATCATGCAGATACTATATGGGTCGGTGGTATAATCAGCTGATAACGGTCGTAATATATGGGTGCTGTTTTTTAATTATATTGTTGGGTCCTTAGTGCCAAAGTGTGGATGTTTTGACAAGGGTCCGCCAACTTGTCTGAAAATGGGCTCTTTACCTGGTATCTACGGATAGGCGAAGGTGACAAATGGGACAACTAAATACTTTTCTTGTTCAGTGGTCGGTTCTCAATTATTGCCAAACAGAGCGTGTGGCATCACAACCAGTAGTAAACAACAACAGTTATATCAGATCTAGGTTGCAAAAGTATACTAATAAAAATGATAATGATAATAATTATTATTGCAGTTGTTTTTGTTGTTGTAGTTGTTGTCACTATTAAGACTATGGATTAATTGTTAAAAACGTAATGTTTTCCAGCCGACTTAGAGAATAAAATTTGATAACAAGAGGGCCATGATGGCCCAATGCGCTCATTTGAGAACTGGTACAGATGATGATAAATGATGTTGATACAGGTTCTGAAGCCATTAATGTTACAGGTTCTGAAGCCATTAATGTTACATATACAAATAACTGTATGCAATGTTTGCAATTGTGCAAAATCAAATTTTATCAATCAATTTTATGGTCGTACGCATTAAATAAAAAATCGTGTGTGCAAGCCAATCATTGATAACTTTTTGATGTTTTTTTTCCTAACACAAGGGGCTATAACTCCGGTCCGGCCCGATTATGCTTTTATTCGACTTCACCTGTAGTCTTACGTTCATAGACAAACTGTACACGATTGGATGAAAAAATGAAGTCTCTATCCTGAAAAAAATCCATGTTTACATATTTTTTCGCAAACAAAGGGCAATAACTCTATAGTTTCTGGTTCGATCTTGCTTATATTCAACTTCACCTTTAATCCTATGGTCATAGACAAACTGTGCACGATTGGTGAAGATTGGATGAAAAATGAAGTCTCTATCCTGGATAATGTAAATTTTTGCTTTTTTTTTAACAAACAAAGGGCAATAACTCTAGTGTTTCTGGTCCGATCTTGCTTATATTCGACGAAAACCGTTAATATCATGGTAGTAAACAAACTGTGCAAGATTGGTGAAAATGGGACGAAAAATGAAGTCTCTATCTTGAAGAATGTTCATTTGTGTATATTTTTTTAATAAACAATAACTCCGGTATTTGAAACACGATCTGGCTTACTGTTGGCGTCTGCTGAGATCTGATGGTCTGTTTAGTTAAGATTAGATGGAAAATAAAAGTATATACGTTGTAAAGGGGCAAATTTGCACTTTTTGCATGCTACTGGTGTGATCTGACCCAATAACAATCCCATCCGAGATTGTATGGTCATACACGAACTGTGCAAGATAGGTCAAGATTGAATAAAAAATGTAGTCTTTATCGCGATAACGGTCCAAATTGTTGACGGCATACGGACGACGGACGATGGACGACGGACTTCGTGCTCAGGTGAGCTAATAAGTAAACAATAAGAAGAAAAATGTATATTATTAATAACGATGTCTTTTCGTCTTATAATACCAAATCTTTGTCAGACCTATGCACATGTACATACCCAGCAGTCTAAATATATAAGGCACTATCTATTATTCAATGATATAGAGGATATTTGTTGAATGCAGTGTAAGATCGTATTTTATTTCATGAGTGGCCATTGAAACAATATTTTCACGAGTGGCGCAGCTACGAGTTAAAATGTCTAGTTTCTATAACCACGAATGAAATAAAATACGATCTTACACTGTATTAAACCAATTTTCTTTTTATTTCATGCCTTTGAACGATAAATACAAAAAAATTCGCGAGCTATGTTGAAGCGTTACAAGTTTTGTGTATTATGACGTCATAAATATGACGTCATTATGATTCCAAAATTGTCGATCATTGTTGTGGTGGGAAAATAGTGCCACTCTTACTGCGTCGTTGTCGCTTAATTAGATCTATATTTTTATTGAATTTTATTATGTGTTTTCTTGTGTTTAATGTCCATGTTTACACTGACGATTAGGGTATTCACATACTTTCAAAAAATAAACCTAAAAACAACGTTAAAAGTAGTTCCTTATAACCAAGAGTGAAATGATCAAACGTTATCATTTGACTCGACCTAGAGTGAAATGATCGGGTTATCATTCACTGGTATTCTCCTCTCATTCACCGCATAGCATGAAATAAATCAACGGGACCATTCTTTCCCATTATAATATTTAATTTCTTGTGTGAAAACACCACGTACAGCCCTGAATAAGTAACCCTACACAAGGCTTAATCATAGTGTCATAATATGACAGCCTTACATTTGAGATCACTTGAAACCACGATTTTATCAGAAAGATAATGATATGGAATCAAGCAAATAGATCTGTAATTGGATCTTACTAAATTAACCCTCGCAGTGTTGAGACCGGATATATCCGGTCAAGCTATTGGTAACCTGGCCCATGCTAAGACCGGATATTACCGCCGAATCTTTAATTCCTTATGTTCTCCACTTTCTGGTCGTTTTTCAAGTAAATACAAATGTGACATCCTTTATGATGTATATATTCCAATTCCTGAAACTTTTCTGCAACATTATGCTTAATCTGTTCTATTTTACGATCCAAATTACACTGTATAAAAGTGTTTGATTTTCTCTGTCAATAACTGTGAACTACGTCCGCCATTTTGTTGTTACAACAATTATACATGAGGTTAAAAATCTGTAATATTATTTATAAAAATGAGATGTCATGCTTGTTTTCTTATCAAACATGGTTTGAAAATAAATTTAATTATTAACTTTAGTAATAATTGTTAAATGTAGTTCGTATTAAATTTGTTTTGCACAGGAAATGCAAGAGATTATTTCCTGTCAAAACAAACAAAATTGCGGACGTGGTGTTTGTTTCCACTTGGACAAAATGTAAAGGACTTTTCCACTGTAAATAAGAACTTAACGATGTAAAAGCACAGTATTTCTTGTGCTTTACGGATTTCTGTCCATTATTTACAAAATCATTTGATTCAGAACTAGGTAAGAAATCTTATACTGGCTATTATTATAATAATGTCAATTTACATTCACTTTCACCTTCAAGCTGCTTTTGTTGAACTGAGATGTTTTGGTTCTATTTATTTTATAATAAACAAAATTATATAAGTACTCCAAATTTCTTAACTATAATTTGTTAAAGTGTAGCAATTTACACATCTTTTTATGGTGATTGGGAAAAAACTGATGAGTATAATTACATGTATAAAATTTGTAAACATTGCCATGTTATTGATTTCTTCAGAGTTTTTGAACAATTAACATGTTGAACTTCCCAGCTAATATTTTACAAATTTTCTATGCACGTGATGATTACCGGTGAGCCTTTTTTTTAACTTAGAGTTTACGGTAAAATGTTTCAACTTTTGATGAAGAATGTATATAAATGAATATCTATGCTGAGTTATAAGCAGCGGCTAATCAAATACTTCTGTACATATTAGTATAAACATACATTGTATATGCTGTTTACTATGCGATAATTTTCTCCAGAAAATATTCTTTGTTGTTTATTATATAATTATTTATTTGTAATTAACTAATTTTCTGCAAAGACTTCTATTGCAATATAGAAGTAGCTATTTACCTTCACTGGTAATAAAACTTAATTACAACTATATATGCGCATTGCTGGACGAGTAGAGCTGCAACAAATCTTATGATGCATCTTCTGATGCATAAATCAATTGTAAATGGCCCGATACGATTATCCATACTAAACCAACAAATTTCGATCCCAATCTCTTCTATATATATATGAATAAGTGATTTGTCATAAAACTGTTAAATATAAATACAGTGTTTGATGGTGTATAGTCATCGAGTAAATTGAAGGGATGCAACGAATCCAAATTTTTTATTTCGGATCCGGATCCAAATAAGAATCGAATTTTTCGAATCTTTGGATCGGATCTTGCAAGTAACTAGATGCAAATACAGCATATAATTAAATATATTTAATGAGTGTCCTTTCTTAAACTGGTTGTAATATAATATACACGATTTAAATGTTTACTAGTTTAACCAGAGCTAATTAAACTTGCAGATGACATTAATTGAGACATATCGGCCCCATAAGAGAACAGCCAAAACTGATCTGTTAAATATTTAATTTAACAATGCGATTTCACAATACATTAGAATAAGCCAATTTAAGTGCTGTTGTTTACAGTTCAGTTAGTTTACAACAATATTTGTAAATACACGTACATATTCGTTAAAATGTATTTTTCGCACATTTTGACATGGTATGTTTAATGATGTTAATTTTTTTTTGTCATTCCAATTTTATTTCTTTTCAAACCACAATATACATATTACATCAAATCAGTTTACAGTACAAAGTGTGTTTTACAAAGAAATTTTTATCTATACAACATAAAGAGAAAAAAAAAGAAAAAATGTCTTTGAATAATATGCCCTTGTATAATGATGAGAAGACAAGTTTTTGCTAAGTCTAACATGGATGGGTTCGTAAAAAAGATTAGAATGAAATAAAATGAGTCCTACGTGACAGGAAATGTTCATACTTATTTTGTACGTGTGAAATTGTTTCTTCTAATTTTATTCGTTTTCTGTGGACATTTTAAAACATATTTATTTATTTGTGGCACACTGTTTTCATTTTTACATTCAAATATATAAAATTTTGCAAACAAAATTAATGCAGTATGAATTCATTTTAGTAACAGTTTGAATATTACAAAATCATATGTTAGCATAATTCAAATCTAGCGTATCTCTCATGCCCAACATGTCCTGTATAAATTTTTGAAGGCATGTCCAAAATATTTGTACGTATTGACATTCCCAAAACATGTGGATATTTGAATTGGGATACATTGAACAAAAATCGCACAAACTTGAAGATTTTATTTTGCATTTATGCAAAAAGGTGTTGTTCGGAATAATTTGCATTAAATATTTGTATTGAAAGCTTCTCAATTTAGTATCAATAGATAATTTTAAAGGTTGAGTGAAAATTAATTTTGAATGAATTTCTTCCAAATTTAGTAATAATTTCCATTTATTTATTTGTTTAAAATCTTTTGGTTTTCCTTTAAATACTAGTTTTCCATATACTAGTTTACATAATTTGATTGATTCTGTGTTGTTAATGAACATGTATTCTGGAGCTGAATACTCGATGTAGCTTTGCTGTAATGATTGTTTCCATTTAATACGAATGCTGTTTATCAAAGCGTTATATTTCAAAAAATCATCTTTGTTTAAATTATAAAGGTAAACGATTTCTGGAAAAGTGTAAAATTGTTTGGTTCTGAAATTGAATATACGTTCTAACATTTGTACTCCGTTTTCAAACCATGTTTTAAAAAATTGCGTTTTGTTATTATGCTTTATAAATGTATTATTCCAAATAAGTTGTTTTTGGATTGGCATATGGTCATCGTTACAGGACGCGCAAAGCCATCCGTGAATCACATTTTTTAGAAACTCAGATTTTATATTTGTGGTTTTAACGTCAGTGGGTTTTTAATTTGATTTAAATATTAATGCACCACCGAATTTATCTAGCATGTTGATGTATATTTGTATCAATTTAGATTCTGTTTGGAAAATAAAGCGTTTAACCCAACTTGTTTTGAGTGATTCGATGAAAAGGCCAATATCAAGCATTTTGAGACCACCCTCTGAGTAATCTTGAATAATTCGTTTTATTGCAACCTTGTCGGGTCTTTCATCCGAGAGAAATTTAAAACTAATCGATTTAATTTGTTTAATGATGTTCTCGGGTGGATTCGGGAGAACAGTGAGAGGGTAAACT
The DNA here is from genome assembly GCA_027627225.1 of Congeria kusceri. NCBI lineage: Eukaryota > Metazoa > Mollusca > Bivalvia > Myida > Dreissenidae > Congeria > Congeria kusceri. Next base: position 6,027,920 of record CM051030.1, read on the forward strand.
AGTTTTGGAAATGCAAAACATTTTACAACTGTAATTTTCCCCATCGGTGATAATTTCCATCGTTTCCATTTATTTAAACAAGTTCGATTATTTCCTCAGATTTATTACTGAAGTTGATTCCCAGAGCTGTGGCGTGTTGGGAGTTCCAAATTAACTTTTTATGTTTACAGTATTGAATTTGACGTGATTTTAATGGGCCCAATTTTAAAATTTTACATTTGCTCTTGTTGAGTGTTAAACCCGATATTGATGCAAAGTTGTCGAATACATTTATTAAAGTTTCAAATGATTTTTGTGTGCCATCTAACATAAAGGATGCATCATCAGCGAACATTGATTGTTTAACGTGAACATTATGTTATTGTATATTTATTCCTGTAATATTTTGATTTAAATGTATTTCTGCAGACAAAAGTTCTATGAATATAATAAATAGGTAAGGAGATAATTGACAGCCTTGTCTGACACCTTTTTGTATGTTGAAAAATTCTGAAAACTGGCCATTATTTGTTACACATTACATTGCATTACAATAAAAAAGCTTTACCCAATTTATTGTGTGTTGACTAAACTGAAAGGTGTCGAGGCATTTAAACATAAAATCACGATCAATGCTGTCAAAAGCCTTCTTAAAGTCAGAAAAGAATATAAGACAAGGTTCATTGGTATCATTTGCCTTTTCAATTATTTCTTGTAAAATTCTAACGTTTTCTCCAATATATCTCCGTTTTATAAATCCAGTCTGGTTTGTACTAATAATAGTGTCTAAAAGTGGTTTAATCCGATTAGCTATTGCTTTAGGCGCAATTTTATATTCAACATTAAAAAGTGAAATAGGTCTCCAGTTATCAATCAACAAAGTATCTTATATATGTTCATTACTATACCTAATTACATTCAACTGATATCATCGGTTTGTATTTATTTGAATTAATTAAATTTAGCACAAACTACAAAATCCTCGTTACTACGTGGAGATACCATATTTTTGCGCAAGCAATTTTGCCAACATATTTGAATTGCAATTTGTAACCGTCAGGATTTCCAGGTGAAATACAATCCTGACATAATATACCATAATCGAGAGACTGTTTACAGGATCCAAATTTGCCCGCAAACAATGAAAATCCTAAAAAAAGGTCAAAGTATGGTGACAAAATATCCATTCTGTATCAAATTCACCCATACTGGCACATAGAGTCGTACACGTAAAATTCTATTTAACGGAACATCCATTGATCGCTTTTCCAGCGTTCTTAACGAAAAACGCTTTTCATAATATAATCAAGTGTATGTTGATATAACGAGAGCTTGCTAGCAATTATCTTTAATTAGACAATGAATGCTGACAAACTGCCCATTGTTTTCACAAGTTTGATAAAACATTATTAGAATTGCATTTTAATATGGCTTATTATAAGCTAGGGTTTAGCTGATACAGTAAATTTATTAGCCCAATCGAAAACGACCGAAATGAAAGAAGAGCAAGGTTTGATTACATCAAAAGAACAAAAAGAATATTTGGAATTAAAAAAAAAACTGGTTTGATTTAACAAAGAAAAAAACTTTTGAAAGAAAAAAGCACTACAACCCGTTACAATCCATCTCTACCGAATATAAGAAAGACAATCAACCAATACTGGGGACTTTTAAAAAATTCTTCAAAACAGAGTGTTCGAGACATTTATAATTGTAAACCTGTTATAGCTTACAAACGCCCATGTAATTTACAAGATTTATTAGTGCATTCTAAATTGAACTATTCTGCTGGTACCAATTGTCAACTTTCAAAATGTTGTAGACCCCGTTGTTCCTACTGTTGTTATATCACTGAATCTGATGAATTCTCTAGCAGTACTTTGTGCAGAGAGTATCAAGTTAAACGTAATTTATCGTGTTCATCGTCATTTACCTTATAACATGTAAAAAATGTAAATCACAGTATGTTGGACAAACTCATCAAAAATGTAGTGTTAAAATGAATAGCCATAAGTTTGATATCAAGCATTATCCAGACACAGTTACTTCTGTATCGGAACATTTCAATTCTAATGGCCACTCTATTGATGACTTTTCATTTATGCCGATTGATAAAGTTAATAACAATTGGCAGCGACTTTTAAAAGAAACAGAGTGGATGTATAAACTTAGTACCATCATGCCTAATGGTATGAACACAAAATTACTTTACTAATAGTTGTATTGTCTCAGGTGTACGTATGACATATATATAGTTCATACTTGTATTTATTAACACGCTGCTCTATTATTAATTACAAATATCTAGGCGCTGACAAGTATTACAATAAACACAAGATTTGTTGTGACAGCAAAATAAACAACAACAAACAAACTGCAAAATACAAATCTTATGATTATATTGACACATAATAGTACCAAACGTAGAAAGCAACAATAATTTACATTGCTCGCTTGATGTATGCATAATTCATATTGAAATTGTGGTATAGCATGCGATTAGTATATAGCCGGTAAAAGAAATACATTTACGACGAGTCAAATGTTTGGAATTATTGGATACACAGATGCAAATAGTGACTAAAGTCACTGAAATTAAAATAACCAGTAAATATGTCAGTACATCAATAGAACATTATTAATTGTTTCAAGAAAACATTTGTAGCTGGTGGCATTAGTTAATTCAAGTAGTTATACAGGAAAATAACCACCGCTTAAACTTGCTAAATATGAAGCGAATAAATTTGCTTGTATTTTTTAATTGTTGTAGGGAATCAGATGATAAGATTGTGTTAAGAGTTGCGTCATGAAGATCATGCCCTAGGAATTGTTCTCTTTCAGATTTAAAGAAATCACAGTTAAGGAGATAGTGATGTTCAGAGCCGACTTGACCAGCGTTACAAAGTCTATATGTTCTTTCATCAAGTGGGTTCCGTCGTATCGACCGGTTTCAACTGCGAACCAGTGATAAGCAGTTCTGAATTTAAAGAGGTATGTATATTCAGTTTTTGTAAGTTTAATGAGGTAGTCTTCAAAGGATAGTAGTTGTTTGAAGCTTGTGTATATTTATCCTTTATGTGTTTATTGTAGTTGAGTGAGCCATTGGGTTTTAAATTGGGTTAATAATTTGGATTTGACTAAGCGGTGGATATTATATTGGGTTGTCAGAATTGGTTGTCCGATAAATGATTTAGGTTTACTGAGGTGAGAATTTCGTTAATTTTGTTGGCCCATTTGAAATTTGAGTTTGGCAAGTTCATCATGTATTTATAGATTGGGAGAGAAAGTTTCTGATCATTGCCTATTAAGAGTCTCTTCCGAAAGAGATCATTCGACATTTGATGTTAATTGCTATAGGGTATCTGCCAAGTTCACCATATAAAAAAGCCATTGGAGTTTCCGAGCATTAGTAAGTTTTCTGAGGAAGTTGTTATGAACTTTTTCCAAGATGTCAATGTTTTCAAAGCCGAAAATTTTAGAGCCATAGGTTAAAATTGGTAAGACAGTATGATCAAATAGTTTCATAGTAAGATCAATTGGCAGGTCTGCGTTGTTGGCCCGCATATATAGGAGATGCATAGCTTTTGTTGCTTGCTCACCTAAATGTTTTCTCGCATTAAGGAAAGAACCATTGTTAGATAAGTTTATACCTAGGTAGTGATAGCGGTCAGTAATTTCTAAAGGATTGTTACCTAGTTTAAAAACAAAATTTTGTAGTTGTCTTGCACCAAATATTACAATTTTTGTTTTGTTTAAATTTATTTTTAGATGCCAATTATCGCAGTAATTTTGAAAGATGTCTAAACTATTTTGAAAATCTGATTTGGAGTCTGACAAAATCACCGTGTCATCGGCATAGAGTAGGACAAGTAGTTTAAGCCAAAGAGACAGATCCAGGGGATTTGTTAATTCTATGCCAATCGAGCCATTGATGTACATGTGTGTTTGAAGGTCATTTAAGAAAAGAGAAAATAGCAACGGCGATAAATTTTCGCCTTGTCTAACTCCAATTTCTGAAATGAAGGACTCTGATATATAACCATTAGCAGAGACACTAGATTTAATATTATTATACACATTTTGAATTAATTGCAAAAATGTGCCATTTTTGTCATGTTTGAGAAGTTTGTGCCATAGGCCGATTCGCCAGACTTTGTCAAATGCTTGAGAAAAATCTATGAAGGCGCAGAATAGTTTTTGTTTTCTTTTTTTCAGTATTTCGATTAGTGAGTGTAACGTAAAGATATGGTCGGAGCATGAATAGCCTTTCCTGAAGCCAGCTTGATTTTCGTCTTAACTATTATTTTCATTTAGGAATTTGGTTAATCTGTCATTAAGCAACGATGTGAAGAGTTTACCTAAACAGCTAAGAATAGTAATTGGTCTGTAGTTGTTTGGGTATTTTGGGTTACCTTTGTTTTTAAATATTGGTATAATGATTCCATTCAGCCAGGTGTGTGGAATAAATCCAGTTTCCAGGACACAATTTAATAATTTGCAGTAAACTGGCATAAGGAGATGTTTAGTAGACTTAACATATTCGTTTAAGATGTTATCAAATGGGCAGGGTGTTTTTGATTTTTTGAGCTTCTGGATACTTTTTTTTTTATTTTTTCTGTAGTGATTGTGATGTTCAGTCTGTTACTTGTGTCGTCTGGAAATGGGGAATTTGTGTCATTGAAACGATTGTCAGTGATGGTGTTGGTGTTAATTTTTTTTTTTGTAATCAGATAATTATTTTAATGTTGGTGTGTTGTTAACTTAAGATTTAGGTTTCAGTGTATTTAAAAAGGACCAGTACTGTTTAGGGTTTTTATCAGTCATGGAACGTAGTTTATTATACATGTTTTGTTTGCTTGCATTAATATGGTAGTTCATTGTGCGTTTATAATGTTTACTGGCATTTATCATTCTTACTTTGTTATCTGCAGTTTTGTTTTTTGTGTAATCATCTTTGGCAGTGTGATGATTTTTGCGTGCTTTAGAGCATTGAGGGCCAAACCAAGATTTATTATTTTCATGAACTATGTTATGAAATTTTCTATTATTTTCAGGGTATGTGCTGGTGTAGGCTTGATGGAAAACTGATTGAAGTTCATAAGTGATGTGTTCTACTGTTTGCCGTGACTGAGGGTGTGTGTTCATTTGTGTTAGTATTTGGTCTATTTTGTTACGGTTAATATTATTGATAAATTGATTAGACAATTCAGGTTTCCATTTTGGTTTTTTGTTCATGTTTGTTGGGTTTTTGTTGTTAACATTGGGGCATTCTTTGTGTGGGATATGGATGGACCAGGCGAGGGCATTGTGTCCATCTGAAAAGAGTGAGTCTGTTTCAATGATATGGAAATCAGAAAGAAAGTTAAAGCTGTCAGATGAGGCAATAACATAGTCAATGTTTGATTTATTCCTAAAGGTTAACATGTCGGGTGCCTTCTCTGAGGAAAGTCTTGCGTTGAGAATAAAAATGTTATTGTTTTTGCATATGTCAATAAGTCAAAATCCATGTGTGTTAGTTCGATGGTCCTTAGAAGTGCGAGTCAGTGGAATAGATAATTGTTCAAGCATCTTGTATTTGTCAAGTTGGCTCTGTAAATCATCATCAATATGGAAAAATTCGTTTAAATGCGGATCTGAGATTATATAATCTTTCATGTTTCCAACTCTGCTATTAAAATCACCTGCGAGTAATACATATTTATGTTCACTGCATTTTTGGGAGATTTCATTTTCAAAGGCCATACATTCATCCTCATTGAAGAATCTTGAGTTTTCAGGTGGAACATAGACAGCTCCTATTATAATATTGTCATCGAGTTTTGTTATTTTTTTACAAATGGAGATCCATAATACATATTCAGATTTTGTTGATAAGATGTTAACAGAAGAAGTCAGTTTATCTTAAACAAATATTCCAATGCCACCAGATTTACGCTTATATTCTTGTTCTTTGAGTTTAGCTAAATATTCATGGTTGTTTATTTCGATAATATCATGGGTATCAGTGTGAGTTTCTGAAAAAACAAAATATGTCATAATTGTTGACGAGTTCAATAAATTCCGGGTAATTTTGTCTTTTCTTAAGTCCACTGACATTTAATGTTCCTAATTTTATATTGTTTATAATATTGTTCTTTTCTTCCAGGTCGGATAGTGATTTTACCCCCCCCCCCCCCACCACTGGCCTAGCGAGAATGGCGGTTGACATCTGGGGTCCTGTGCGTATTGGTCGACGGCGGAGTTTAAATGTTATTAGGTCGTTGTATACCTTGGGCTGCCATCTGTGAAGACTGCGTGTGTAGGGGAGATCTTGGAGATATTGGTGCATGATTGCGCGTGTGTGATGCCCTTGGAGGATGCGGGGTTGCCGACTGTGGTCTCCTAGAGACGTGATTTGCACTCTGCACTGGTGGAGGAACAACCGTTTTGTGCACTGTTGTGGTTCCAGGATTAATAGTGTATAGAAGGACTTGCAGGCTTACTTCTGGTGTGTGGTGCTTGTTCAAAGTGAGTCTGCTTAGCGTTAAAGACTGGGGAATTATCACAGACTCTGTTACCTTGAAGGATCAAGTTCCAGTCAGGAAATATGTCTTCTACCACCTTGCCGTCCATTACAATCTTGGCTGGGAAGACTATTGCGACTTGGCTTCGTGGATTGCTTTCACGGAGCTGTTTGTATTTGGGCCACAGAGCTTTCCGTGCTTGAGTTATTTCCTTCGGGTAGTCTCTGTTAATGCTGAAATTGGACCCTTTGCCTGGTTTGTATATGAAAGGATATTTACTGTGCCTTGGTAGTCCAGGAAGATTACAATGATGCCTCGTGTGACGCCCTTAGAGAACTTTCCAAGGCTGTGTGCTCGCTGGATATGAGGACAAGGGGTTATGTAAGTTGTTCGGCGAGGAATTGGGCAAAAACATTTTGACAATTTCCTCTCTGTGTTCAATGATTCCGACAAATATAAGATTGTTCCTTCTACTACGTGCCTAAATGTCAATGGATTTGTATTCCAAGAGTCTGAGGCGTGAATTGTATTTAGTTAATGTTCCTTCGATGGATTGAATTTGTGTATGCATCTGTAGACATTCATCAACTTTATGTTCAAAGTTTTTCATGTCTTTAAACATTTCTGACATTTTTCCATCCAGAGATAAATGTTCAAAATCCTGTTGGTTAGTTATGAATTCACCAATGCTACACTCACCACCTGTGTTTACTCTAGAACGTTTTCTGTTATTGTCATTGTTAGAGCTATTTCCAGCCGGTAGAATAACAAACCGGTTCTGTCTAGCAAAAGGTTCATCTTGTTTATTTTCGTTGTTGTAACCATCAAAACTGTCTAGATGATCCATACTTACAGATTGGAGTTATTTTGAGTCTGTTAACTTGTACGTATGTAAAGAAAACAAAGTTTTGATTGTCCGAGTGAAAAAATGGCGACTGGAATCATATTTGAAGGTGAATAACACTGCGCATTACTTAAGAAAAAACAAAGAGTTGTTGTTTGGCCGATAAACATTGATAAATCGAAAATGATTTCGATTCTTACATGATCTAACAAATATTTTTGCAATTGTAATTAAAACTACATTTTATTATGCTGCGCTCAGAATAGGGAATACTTTTTGTGTTGGTTTTTTTTTTAATGAGATGTTTAAAAACAATAATTTTATTTTTTTTCTCTAGCAAAATCAGTGAGTATTATCTCAGTATGTGGGTTTGTTGACACGTGACACATGCTGTTATTCATATTGCTCTATATAATATTCGTCTTATAAAACTGCCATGATGGGTATTGGAAGGCACTCGTTACATACTGCTATGATGGGTATTGGAAGGCACTCGTTACATACTGCTATGATGGGTATTGGAAGGCACTCGTTACATACTGCTATGATGGGTATTGGAAGGCACTCGTTACATACTGCTATGATAGGTATTGGAAGGCACTCGTTACATACTGCTATGATGGGTATTGGAAGGCACTCGTTACATACTGCTATGATGGGTATTGGAAAGCACTCGTTACATACTGCTATGATGGGTATTGGAAGGCACTCGTTACATACTGCTATGATGGGTATTGGAAGGCACTCGTTACATACTGCTATGATGGGTATTGGAAGGCACTCGTTACATGTAATTAGAATGCTGTGAAATGGTATTTGGTACGGGTTAGTGTATATTGAGTATTGAATAATGAATATATAATATTGTGACAGTTAATACAGTGATGGATACATTTTGAGAAACCATTAAATATACAAACATTTATTCTGCCCCGCCCGGTATTCGATCTTATTTACATATACTGTTCAGGCAGATATTAAAGTGATGGACATGATTTTCTTAATAAAACTTAGTACACAACATCGGGTTATACTTAGCAAGTTCAAAAATGCAACTTTCTTCAAGGGACTTGTTCACACATTTTCGTATTTTTGGAAAATGCTCGTTTACATCTTAACTATAAGAAGTAAAGCATCTGGACTAACAAAAGCAAACATTATATTACAAACAAGTAAATTAAAACAGTTGCCTTCGCCGCGACTCGAACATGAGACCGTCGGGATCAGAAAAGGCTAACGCTTTCGGTATTCGGCCATTCGGACTTACATATACAGTAGTGAATTTTTAACGCAATATAAGTGATACAGAGTTTTCCAAAAATACCGAAGAAAAGAGTTACAAACGCTGTATGATTTTGTCAATGTCAAATGATGATTTTTTTTATAAACGACATATTTCCAATATATTTCTTGTTCAGGGGTGTTTTTTTTTTTGCGTGTATATTCATATATGTATTTTTCTTCTGTAAATCTATGAAAACTATTTTGAAAATCGTCAGTTTCCCAATCTGTTAACAGGTCTCTGTAAGCATTGGAATAAACATTAAAACTGTTGTACTTCAGTCATTGAGTGATAAAAAATTAAAAATAGCTTTCGTACTTTTCGTGAAAAACATGTTTAGGTAAGGAATGAACAATTTAGATGTGTATTCCTTTAATCACACATTCGGACCTCCAGTTAAAGCTTTGCAAATTAAACAGCTACATGCTTAACTTTGCTAATTCGTGTTAAAACATGACAAATAAGCTCTTAAACGCATTGCCGTTACAAATGTAAATTATCCAACCTTGCGGTCTTGGTTTTCTCCATGAACAAATAGGTGAAATATTTAATTTTCTCATCTAAAAATTTCACTCATTTGCTTACAGAAATGCTCAATATATTGGTATGTTGTCATGCATTTGTTGTGTATGAAATGTCATACAGTTATGTAAACCGACCGTTATCCCCGATTGTTCTACACTTTGATATGGTATAAGTCTCAGGCTTGTGTCCTTTTTTAGCTCGACTATTAGAAGAATAGGTGAGCTATCCTACTACCCCCGGCGTCGAAGTCCGCGTCTGAATTGGTTAACTTTTTTATTCAAAAGTCTTGTAACTTCAAAACTACATAAGTTATTCACTTGAAACTTGAAATATACCTTTGTCACCAACTCCAGTATCAGGGGCAACATTCCCCATATATCTGTTTTGTATTTGACAGAGTTATGCCCCTTTTTCACATAGATTTTCGGCTTAAAGTTTATATTCAAAAGTTGTTTAACTTCAATACTACATAAGCTTTTCACTTTAAACTTGGAACTAACCTTTGTCATCAACTCTAGTATCAGAGGCAACATTACCCATAACTCTGTTTTGTATTTTGACAGAGTTATGCCCTTTTTCACATAGATTTTCTGGTTAAAGCTTATATTCATAAGTTTTGTAACTTCAAAACTACATAAGTTATTCACTTGAAACTTGAAACTAACCGTTCTCATCAACTCTAGTATCTGGGGCAAAATTACCCATAACTCTGTTTTGTATTTTGACAGACTTATGCACACTTTTTATATAGATTTTCTGGTTAAAGTTTTTGTTCCAAAAATGTATAAACTATTCAAGGCTTCACTTAAAAGTTTTGTATTTCAACAAATGTATGCCCCTTCCACTAACCAAAATATGTACCAAATGAAATACTTCGAATAGTCGAGCGCGCTGTCCTCTGACAGCTCTTGTTAATCTACTTCTAGTCAGTGAAAAGATATTCTGAACTGTTTGTATGCATCTCTTAATTTCAATATTTGTCAATTTTTGACAGTTTACTATATTGAATAAAGCTGTACACCCTTTAAAGAATATTACGCATACACTTCTCCTTGAGCAATGTTGGACCTTGTTACTAATTATCCGAGGGAACCTGGGTACCCGGTAATACACCCTACCCCTCGAAATTAACATAATTGTGGAGACGAGTATGCGCGGGTTCGTCCTTGACACTTATTTGGTAAAGAAAAAGAAATGTGAATAAGAACAAGAACAAAGATTGCACGCTAGACATATCAGATTATGCAACCTTTATGCCTTCAGAACAAGCGTTTACATAGCGCGCTGTCATTCATGCCTAACGTGCATGCAATAAATGCGCTTGATTATATTGTATGCAATGACGCGCATGCAATAAATGCGCTTGATTATATTGTATGCAATGACGCGCATGCAATAAATGCGCTTTATTATATGCTTTTCAGTAAAATATCGAATTTTATTGGTGAAATAAAATTCTATAGCTTCACTGTTGAAGCAGTGAAATATAACATAAAACGGACTATTTTTCCATGAATAGCATCGATCTACAAGTAGTTGTTTACAACCCTTGGCAAATGTATATGCATGTACAGTATGTACATGCATGTGTTTACATAACAATTCAACAAAATTATTATTTAGCAAAAACGAATTCACAAAATATGGCACTTTTTTCCCACCGTAATAACGAGTGACAGTTTTGGAATCATTTATGACGTCATTTTATGACGTCAGAATACACGAACTTGTGACGTTTAAGCTAATCACGCGCAATTTTATTTATTTGTGTCCAAAAGCATAAAATAAAAAGAAAATTTGTTGATTTCGGTGTAGGATCGTATTTTATTTCACTCGTGATCATAGAAAGCTTCGCCACTCGTAAAAAATATCATTTTCTATGAACACTCGTGAAATAAAATACGATGTTACACTAAAATCAACAAATATCCTCTATTAATTATATTTTATGCAATGATGCGCATGCAATAAATGCGCTTGATTATATCGTATGCAATGACGCGCATGCCATACATGCGCTTAATTATATTGCAATGACGCGCATACAATAAATCAATAATGAATAATAATCGTCAGCTTCGCGCAATAAAGCCATATAATTTTATAGCAAATTTATATCCCGTATGCACTGTTAGACCGTACACAGCTCACGCCGTATTTAGCTTACGTGTGAGCTATATAGGTTGGTTGACAACGTATACAGCTTAAGGTGAGCCATATTCGTTGGTTAACAAGTATACAGCTTACGTTAGCTGTATACGTTGGATACCGTAAAATATCTATATTTTCGGACACTTAAAAATAATTTAAAATAATTCGTGTCCGATAATTTGGCGACACAAAAATATTCCCAAATTACAGGTGTCCGAAAATTTATAGACACTATGACAATATTGCAATTACGTTCGTATATGTCCGGTGTATAACGTTTTTTGCCGAATATACACGGATAGTATCGATAAATGATTTCGCGTGCTTGTTAAATACCACGCCGTTAAGTATTATTAATTTTTAGAGATGTTTGCAATTAATTTTAAATCATTTCATATGTTTGATTTTGTTTTACAGAAAATTACGCCAAGACTGTATTTTTGTCGACCGAGTTCAAAGATGACTAAATTAAGCAGAATTTGTTGGTAAATAATTAAGACTGGTTAAGACTGGTTCCTTAATATGATAATTTCAACAGCATAGTTAATATACGACATCGATACCGGTATACACAATCGGGTAAACCCATTATTTATGGCACATGGCTCTGAACTCAATGACGCTAATATAACGGTCCACCGCCTCCACTCATTCATCTGCAAGGTTTTATGACCTTCATCCAGGGCCCATATTTATAAAGATTCTTAAGCCATTCTTAACTTGTGTTAAAAATTAGTCAAAATTAGAATTTGTGTTAAAAACATTATGCTTTGGAACATTTGTATGACTAATGCTAGATATTAATACACTTTGAATCCTATTGCAAATTATGTGACAAAATCGTCCAGAAATGCATTACTCTGTCAGAAAATCCAATAATTAAATTTGAGAATTTTAATATTTTTCTTAATTTTCGTCTAAGATTCTTTATAAATACCAACCCCGTTGTAAAAACACATGTGCGATGTGTCACCGTATTAACGCAAACAGGTTAGAATTCTGCTAAAATCCCACTGTCATATCAAATGTCCGAAAATTAAGATTCATTAATTATTGTTTAAAATCAGGATGTCCGAAAATATATAGTGACAAAAATAATTATATTGGCTAAAAAAGGTGTCCGAAAATTTACAGTGCCCGAAAATATAGATATGTTACGGTATATCCATATACTTTTGAAATAGGTGTTTGGCCTTAACATATATAGCTTACATGGTGAGTGACTAGTATTAAACATAAGTGTGATTACTAGTATACTTGATCGTTATCACCATCATCATAATCTTCGTCAAGGCAATAGAAGAAGTAGTAGCAGTAACAGTAGCAGAATCCGTACTAGAAATAGCAGTAGCAGCAGTAGTATTAACAATAGTTGTAGTGTAGTCGTAGTAGTAGTAGAAGTAGTAGTAGTAGTAGTCGTAGTAGTAGTAGTAGTAGTAGTAGTAGTAGTAGTAGTAGTAGTAGTAGTAGTAGTGATAGAAGTAGTAGCTGTTGTTGTAGAAATAGTAGTAGTCGTAGTAGTAGTAGTAGTAGTAATAGTAGTAGTAGCAGCAGCAGCAGCAGCAGTAGTAGAAGTAGGAGTAGTACTGGTAGTAGTAGTTGTTGTTGGTGTAGTAGTAGTAGTGGTGATAGTAGCATTCGTAGTAGTAGTAGTATTAGTAGTAGTAGTAGTGGTAGTAGTAGTACTAGTTGTAGTAGTAGTAGTAGTACAAGCAATATTGGCAGTAGTAGTAGCAGTGGTTGTAGAATGAGTAGTAGTAGTAGTAGTAGTGGCAGTAGTAGTAGTAGTGGTAGTAGAAGTAGTAGTAGTAGTAGTAGTAGTAGTAGTGGCAGTAGTAGTAGTAGTAGTAGTAGTACTAGTTGTAGTAGTAGTAGTAGTAGTAGTAGTAGTAGTAGTAGTAGTAGTGGTGGTGGTGGTAGTAGTAGTAGTAGAAGTAGTAGTGGCAGTAGAAGTAGTAGTGTCAATAGTAGTAGTAGTAGTAGTAGTAGTAGTAGTAGTAGTAGTAGTAGTAGTAGTAGTAGTAGTAGTAGTAGTAGTAGTAGTAGTGGTAGTAGTGGCAGTAGTAGTAGTAGTAGTAGTAGTAGTAGTAGTAGTAGTAGTAGTAGTAGTAGTGGTAGTAGTGGCAGTAGTAGTAGTAGTAGTAGTAGTAGTAGTAGTAGTAGTAGTAGAAGTTGTAGTAGTAGTAGTAGTAGTAGTAGTAGTAGTAGTTGTAATAGTAGTAGTAGTAGTTGTTGTAGTAGTAGTAGTAGTGGTAGTAGTAGTGGTAGCAGTAGTGGTAGTAGTAGTAGTTGTTAATTATTATTTTTAAATCAGAAGAGGGATTTCCGAGAAAAATAATAATAAAGGATTTTCTTTCGGTGGCCATTGCAACCAGAGGTTTTAATAGAATTATATTCTTTTAGCAACTCCATTAAAGAGAACCCAAAGATATTTTTTGTCAAATGTCTTTTAATTTGGATGAGTAGTTTCAGATGAGATATCGTTTAAAGTAATTGTGGACGAACGGAAGGATGCACGAAAGACGCCCGACATATAGGATACTAACAGCTCACCCTCATCCTAGGTAGGTTAATGACCCCTGTAATGTTTTTAATGATAGTTACTGACGGACGGACGGAATGACGGACGGACAGACAGACAGACAGACAGGCAGACAGACAGACAGACACACTAACTATACTACTTTAATACAGCAGCAGCAACAGCAACAACACAGCTACAAACTTGCATTTGCAACACTGTTTTCATAACGACGCTGCTGCTGCTGATGATGATGATGATGCTGTTGCAGACGACGATGACGACAATAATGATAATGATGATGATCACCGTCATCTTTTACGCATGCGCTATATACGGCGATATGCAGCATCTTGACGTATACAGCTTACGGTGAGCTGTATTCTGTGTAAGCTGTATACGGTTTTATATTCAACGTATACAGCTCACGCGAAAGCTTTATACGGCCTAACAATGCACTTTTAACTACTCTCTACCTATTTTAATGTAAGGATTGCAAAGATTCCGACTTTTGCAAGAACTCATATAATGCCGATATTGTTAGCGCAAAACAACTTGAGTATTGAAAATGTACTTTAAACACAAACAAAGTTTAAAAAAATCATTATATAAGTAATATAAAATGATTATATAAGTAATATAAAATGATTATATAAGTAATATAAAATGATTATATAAGTAATATAAAATGATTATATAAGTAATATAAAATGATTATATAAGCAATACAAAATGATTATATAAGTAATATAAAATGATTATATAAGTAATATAAAAACTATTGATAATCATTACATATGTAACTTTTCCAAAGAGCACTTTGTCTCATTACAGCGAAATAAAAAATGTAATTGAACACACACACACTTACACACATTCATACTACTGCACTGAATGTGCTAAATTTAATGTATTTTAAATATATTATGTACTAATAATATAATTGTAAATATATAATATATAATATATTATATTGTAAATGCATTATATAAAAACCCAAGTTTACATTGAACATAAGAAAATCAGCTTTTGTCTTCACATTAAAAAATAAAATGTGCGGCTAGCGCTCGACATGCATATGCATAAATTATGTAATCAGACTGTTAAGGTCATAAATTATGTAATACGACTGTTAAGGTCATAAATTATGTAATACGACTGTTAAGGTCATAAATTATGTAATACGACTGTTAAGGTCATAAATTATGTAATACGACTGTTAAGGTCATAAATTATGTAATAAGACTGTTAAGGTCATAAATTATGTAATAAGACTGTTAAGGTCATAAATTATGTAAAAAGACTGTTAAGGTCATAAATAATGTAATACGACTGTTAAGGTCATAAATTATGTAATACGACTGTTAAGGTCATAAATTATGTAATAAGACTGTTAAGGTCATAAATTATGTAATAAGACTGTTAAGGTCATAAATTATGTAATAAGACTGTTTAGGTCATAAATTATGTAAAAAGACTGTTAAGGTCATAAATTATGCAATAAGACTGTTAAGGTCATAAATTATGTAATACGACTGTTAAGGTCATAAATTATGTAATACGACTGTTAAGGTCATAAATTATGTAATACGACTGTTAAGGTCATAAATTATGTAATACGACTGTTAAGGTCATAAATTATGTAATAAGACTGTTAAGGTCATTCAGATAAATCATTGGCACCCATTTAACAAGAGTTAACTTGTTGCCTTATAAGTTAATTAAACTTATTTCACGTGTACAAACAATAATGGACGACAACGAAAAGTTAAGTCTGCCAAACGATTACGTGTTCAATGTAAATTAAATTATAGGATAATATAGAAAAGATTGCAACATATTCATTTTATGTTTAATGTGTTTTATAATTTACATCTTGCTACAAAAATATGTGTTTCATGTTGTAAATTGGTTTTGTGAAACGCATAACTACAAAAAAAAGCATAAATCCTGTTTAGGATTATTTTTATTTTGCTTATTACATCTCTACATCCTGCTACAATTTTTTTTCATGTCTTAACTGTTTCGATCAAACGATTAATTAGCTGAAAGCATCCGGTTTGGGAGTATTTTTACGTTTCATTAATATTCTGCACGTAGGAGTAACTTAATGTAACGGATCTCATTGAAACCCAATTTATATCACCACCGCATTTTCACTGTTTAGTCTCATACATTTTATTCATATCCGACATCTTATACTGTGTAGTAGTTTGAAACTGAGAGGAGTCATGGGTGGCTGTGTAGTTTTGCAGTATACGAGGCATTTTAACATGCAATTCCCAATTGTATACGCCCGTCTGAAAAACGGGTCGAATTAATTATGGGAACGCCCATGCGGGCGGTGGGAGATTCTTGTCCGCAGCATAACTTTGTCCAGCATGGATGGATTTTCAAATAACTTGGCAGAAGTTAAAAGCATGATAAGACGGAGAGTCGCTCGCAAAAATCAGGTCCCTAGGTCCAAGGTCAAGGTCACAATTCAAGGTCAAATGTCAAATATAGGAAATCAATCCGTAACACGTTGTCCGAAGAATAACTTTGTAAAGCATGGATGGATTTTCAAATAGTTTGGCATAAGTGGTAGGCATGATATGAGACGGAGTGTCGAGCGCAAGAACCAGGTCCCTAGGTCCAAGGTCAAGGTCACAATGCAATGTCAAAGGTCAAATATAGGAAATCAATCCTTAACACGTTGTCCGGAGAATAACTTTGTCAAGCATGGATGGATTTTCAAATAGTTTGGCATAGGTGGTAGGCATGATATGAGACGGAGTGTCGAGCGCAAGAACCAGGTCCCTAGGTCCAAGGTCAGGTCATAATTCAAGGTCAAAGGTCAAATATAGAAATCAATCCTTAACACGTTGCCCGGAGCATAACTTTGTCAAGCATGGATGGATTTTCAAATAGTTTTGCATAAGTGGTAGACATGATATGAGACGGAGTGTCGCTCGCAAGAACCAGGTCCCTAGGTCCAAGGTCAAGGTCACAGTTCAAGGTCAAAGGTCAAATATAATAAATCAATCCTTACCACGTAATCCGGCGCATATCTTTGTCAATCATGGATGAATTTTGTCTCTTTAGTCGTTGAATCTTTACCCCGAAAAATGCTCTTTTGGCGGGCGTATCTTTATAACCATGGCACCCTTGTTTCACCAGGATGATTCAAATACATCAGAATCTAAATAAGATAATAAAATATTATATGTTATGTTTTTTGTTTCTGTAGCAAAAGTACAAGTTTACCATTGAAATTAATTTTGTTAAATACTATTGGTGAATACAAATTCATGTTATCGGAACACTATGTTGTGTGGTCACCAGCCTGTCACAGTGTGTACATGTTTATAAAATTGTGGTTAGTATTTAAATTTGTTGACTAATTTTAATTTTACAAATTGTGTTATTGCTTTGTTACACGACCTCCTACACGTGCACCGATAATTTTCTCTGTGTTGTTTTTTTTACAATATTTTACATTATTAAGTTAGTTATAATTATGTTTTATGCGTGAAAAATATAATCATGAATATACATAATATAATGAACTTTCGTAAAGTACATGCCAAATTGTCACGGTTACATAAGAGATGTACACACATATTAAATGCATGTGGATATTGTTAAATCGTTCTACTTCGCAAAATCGACCAATTAATCCCAGTAGATTCATCAGACAAACTGATACAACAAAAACAGGACATTTCAGTCAAATCTATTCAAACGTTAAAAAATATTTACATTCAAACTTAGCGAAAGTTTAACTCAATTGTATAGTAGCCGGTTTAACCTGGTTTGCATTTAGGAAAGTGTCTCCTGCTCCCACAGACGCCTTTGTTATGACCACGTGACCGATGTGTATACATGTACAATGACCGGCGCGTTCATCCTTTAAACTACTAACTAAATATGGATGTAGCAAGAAACACAAACTGAATAAGCGTACAGTGAGCTTAACCAGAAGTTGGTGAATTGTACGCCGATGATCAGTTAGTTGCAAACTGCAGAAAACGCAGTAGGTGCCACAAGTTTTGATATTATCTTTTACTTTAGAGCTGAATGTAACACGAGTTAAACTTTATGTTAATTATTGTCGTATTTGTCACACATATGCTTTGTGATTTGTGTGGAAATTGTGTTTTCGTTAATAAATCGGTTGATCACTGCAAATATGTTGAAACGAACGAAGAACAAATGAAATAATTTCCATGTGATTCTTTCGATTTCGCGTAAATTTGTAAACCTGTGTGTTGCTTAACACCTATAAACACTTATTTACCTATAGACATTAATTGATAACGGATTATATTTGTAATATTCAAGATATTTACCGTTTTATTCAGTCACAGTTTGTTTATTGACTGTACGCCTAGTTGCGACTGTACGCATCATTAGTTGCGCGATTTAAATAAAATTCTGTACGCTTAGTTGTGATCAGTGATCGACACACATTTAAGAAATGATCGATATTCCTTGATAATTATTATATAAGTGTACGTAAATATTATTTCGTTTACATGTACATGTATTATTTATGCGTAATAAATAATAACTTCCTTCGACATTGTCAATTCATAATGACATATCGATATTTATTATACATTAATTTTGCTTTATATAAATCGCGCGTTTGTCCGAATGTGTGAACTTCCGCAAGAAAGCGCAGACTGCATATTAACAAAACATCAACGTTTTATTTTACACTTGTCTTTAATAAAATATGTAATAAAAGTGTTTTTATGGCGTAACATGATGATTATATGATACTTTTTGTCTGTTACGATTTTGCTATCGCACGTCGTGATTTTATTTTTGCAATGTATCAAAATGACACTTGTGAACGGACTAATCGCTGCTCCATCGGTTTACTTATGAAAGCAGTACTCTGACAAAATATAAACTTCAATACAATGACATTGTGTATGTTCATAAAGAATAAAGGAAGAATAAATTAGTTTTGAAAATATTTGTTTTATTGACTTCTTAATTTAATTTTATTTTACATTACACTGTACATATTTCATTTTACACAAGTGCATTAAATAACATAATCGCATGCATTCATCTTCATTTACATGTACATACATTTACATTATAGATTTTTATACATTTATATACATAACATATAAATACATGTATTTACATACATTTATTTTAATATAATATAATATGATATTTACACTTATTTACACACACACAAGCATACACACACTTATATTCATTCACTAACAGGGTCTACTTTCTCTCCATTTATTGCAATCTCCCCTAACTCATCACTAGTGTCCATCAATGCCTGTAGAAGCTTATGGTGTCCCTTTTCCCATTGTTTCATTTTTCTGTTTATGTCGCAGACCTCGCTTATGGTAAGTGATGGTTCTGGCGTCTTCATCTTTGGCATTTATTCTGTTGGGTTGGATTCATCGTTTGATTCACATCCATTGCTGCGTCGTCAAAGTACATGTAATACAACAGGATCAAATTGAAATGCATTTCTATAATAAATATTACTAATCATAGTGACACTTTCGTTTTCCTTTTCAGTAAAACAACTTCAATTAATTTACCATTTTGGTTTTAAAATTATTACGTTCTAACATATACGCTTATCGTCTTGAAAATGCGGACAGAGAAAATTAACGTAAATTTGACTTTCACTCATTAAATCAAGTTATGATTACTTTTGAACATACACGTTAAGATCGTTTTCATAAACAACTAATCGTACAATCTAAATTTGACATTTTGCAATTAGTCATACAGTCGAGTCATGTTGAGTGGTTGGACAAAATGTTTGATTTCTCCTCGCAAAACCTATTGTCTCTAATTAAATGAATACTGCTTGACTTGTAAGTTATGTAGTTATAATTTTTAACACAAAAATACACCGACAACCATCATCACAATGAAATATATGGCTACAAACTTAGTATTTTTTTAAATCGAAAGACTAAGTGATCATGTCTGCTAAAACAAGTACTCTTAAACTACTAGGCATAAGCGACAGAATATATTTACGTAATGTCATTATATGTGTTCGGAGAACTTAATTTTATTTATATTCTCTTTGAAGTAAAATATAAAATTATAAAATTGTGTCACTTGTGTTTTCTGCTGTTTGCAACTAACTGATCATCGGCGTACAGATCACCAACTTCCGGTTTAGCTCAATGTACGCGTATTCACTGTGAGAAAGGTGGATTACTTTTCAGTGATGTTAAAGCGCGGAATAGTACATCCAGGAGTCCGTAGACTGGGACACAATTGATAGTGGTGCCCTAACGATAGCAACAGCATCATGTTGACATTGAACTATTTAAAATAAAAAACGGGTAGCAAATGTTAAATGAAACTGACGACACTAAATAGCGATCATGTCTTTTTAGAAAGCACACTACATAAAAACGCACTAGCGGATCGGGGTGGGAGGGGGGGGGGATAAATATGCTCTCTTTTTTTCGCTCGCTTCGCTCGCTCAATTTTATCAAATACACGCATCAACTTCAGTCAAATATACCCCACCTAGCCCGCCCCCTACGATTTCTTACGTACACCATAGTACCGGCGCCAAAGTTCATCGAAAACAAAAACTATAGACAATGGGTATTAATACCTTTATTTGTGGATAATAATGTTTTTTAATAATTCACATATTATATGAAGATGTCAAATGCAATACACCATTGGCACAAGCTACCACATAAAATACGTTTATACCTTTGGAATAAATATGATTTAAAGTCGCAATTCAAGTCATATCAATGAGTACTTTTGAGTTTAAACAGTTTTGTCTCAATAAATAGTTTAAGTCCCAAAAACTTTAATCGACACACTTTTTTTTCAATGTTCCATTAGCAATCACACCAAATTTCATTTTGTTTTTATGCATTAATAAAAAATATATAAAGTGATAAAGAAGAGGGGTATCCACAACCTTGGTTCCAATTCCTGGCGATTTCAAATTTTTCCGGCACCGTATGTCAGCGAAATTGACACTACGTCGGCATCACTTCCCGTATTATTCCACAACGCAATAATTTGAGTAAAAACAATTTTGTCTGTCTGTCCGTCAGTTCGGTTGGATGAAAAAAAAGCAGTGCATAGCACATTTCAATACAATTGATAACCATGACTGTGAACGTGTGAGTTGTTAATTTCACTTCGAAGAGACCATTACACTTCGATAGTGAATAATACGACAAATCTCGATGCGTGTGTGTTTGAATTTAGTCAGCTATAGAGTATACATGTTTAATGCTGATCCTGATATAGATAACATTGAATGTCAAATACGTATTTAGTGGACAGGTCCATCAAACAAGGGCAATTTACTTCCTAAACAGGCTCATGACATACAGATGAACCAACATGTCTTTCGAACATAATACGGTGAGGTATTTTTTTCCAGTGAAACAAAGTGCATTTGATGATGATGATGATGATGATGATGATGATGTGCATAGATTTATATTATATCTTTGATACGGATCTGTAGCTGATCACTGCAGACCCACAGACAACATAAAGCGATTATAACTGCACGAACACAAGTTTACGCCCCCCCCCTGACCCGAAATCCTGGCGCTGCCCCTGAAACGTAGGCAAAATCTTTCTAACTAAGCAACACATATTTGTTATATATACATATATGGGCAAATATAAAACAGTCAAAATTGGATAAATATGCTAAAAAAAATTCTCTCGCTTCGCTCGCTCAATTTGGTAAAATGTACACATCAACTTCAGTAAAACATACCCGACCTAGCCTGCCCCCCTGCGATTTCTTACGTACAGCGTAGTACCGCCGCCAATAGTTCTTTGAAAACGATACACTTTAGACAATGGGTATGCATATACCTTTATTTGTGGATGATATTGTTGTTTTCTTAATTCATATATTATATAAAGATGTCAGATGCAATACACCGTTGGCATAGGACATAAAAGACATATATTCTTTTCGAATAAATATTATTTAAAGTAAAAATTAAAGTCAAATCAATTAATGACTTCTTTGCGAGTTACGAGTTTAAACAGTTAGCCTCAATAAATAGTTTAGTTCTCAAAATATAAATCGACAAACTTTTAATTAAATGTTCCATTATCTATCACCACAATTTTCATATTGTTTCTATGTATTAATACAATATATATATATATATATATATATATATATATATATATATATATATATATATATATATATATATATATATATATATATATATATATATATATATATATATATATATACTAAGAGATTCGCCAGTTACGGGGTGTTTTCCAATATAAGACCCTTGTTGTGGGGTGTCAAAAAATTGTGGGGTGCATAGTAGTTGTTGTTGTTGTTGTAGTAGAAGTAGTAGTAGTAGTAGCAGTACAAGTAGTGGTAGTAGCAGTTGTAGTAGCAGTAATAGTAGTAGCTGCTGTAGTACACATCAAACTAACCAAAATAGTAGGAGTAGAAGTGGAAGCTGGTGAATTAGCAGAAGAAGAAGTTGTGGATTTCTAGAAAAAGTAGTATTATTACTAGAAATACTACTAGTAGTAGTAGTAGTAGAAAAAGTGGCAGTAATAGTAGTTGTTGTGGTTGTTGTTGTTGTTGTAGAAATAGTACCGATTCTGGAAGTAGTTGTAGCAGCAATTGTAGAAGTAGTAGTAGTAGCAATTCTGGTGGTAGAAGTAGTAGCAAAGTAGTAGTATTTCTAGAAGTAGTAGTAGTAGTAGTTGTTGTTGTAGTAGTAACAGCAGCAGAAGCAGTAGCAGAAGTAGAAGCAATAGCACTTGCTCTAGCAATAGCAGCAGCAGCAGCATCAGTAGTATTAGTAGTAGTAGTAGTAGTAGTAGTACTAGTAGTAGTAGAAGTAGCAGTTGTAGTAGAAGAACAAGTATTTGTAGCAATTCTTGTACTAGCAATAGTATTACTAGTAAAAGTAGTAGTAGTAGTAGTAGAAGTAGAAGTAGTAGTAGAAGTAGAAATAGTAGTAGAAGTAGTAGTGGTAGTTGTAGAAGTACAAGAAAGAGTAGTAGTAGCAATTCTAGTGGTAGTAGTAGTATTACTATTAGTAGTAGTTGTTGTTGTATAAGAAGTAGTAGTAGTAGAAGTAGTAGTAGTAGTAGTCGTAGTTGTTGTAGTAGCAGTAATAGAAGTAGTTGCTTTATTAGTTTACGTCAAACTGTCTCAAATAGTAGTAGTAGTACAAGTAGTAGTGGTAGTTGGAGAAGTAGCAGAAGAAGACGTTGTAGTGAAATGCTAGTAATAGTAGTATTATTACTAGAAATAGAAGTAGTGGTAGTAGTAGAAGTGGTAGTAATAGTAGTAGTAGTAGTAGTAGTAGTAGTAGTAGTAGTAGTTTATTGTAGTAGTAGTAGTAGTAGTAGTAGTAGTAGTTTTTGTTGTAGAAATTCTAGTACCAGTTGTAGTAGTAGCAGTATAGTAGTAGTAGCAGTAATAGTAGAAGCAGAATAAGAAGGAGGAGAAGTATTAGTAGCAATTCTCGCAATAGTAGTAATATTATTATTATTAGTAGTAGTAGTTTAAGAAGTAGTAGTAAAAGTAGTAGTAGTAGTATTAGTTGTAGTAGCAGTAATAGTAGTAGTTGCTTCAGTAGCTTACATCACACTGACCAAGATAGTAGGAGTAGTGGAAGTAGTAATGGTATCTGGAGAGTTGCAGAAGTAGAAGTTGTAGTAGAATTCTAATAATAATTTTATTATTATTTTAATAGTCGTAGTAGTAGAAGTTGTTGTTGTTGTTGATATAGCGATTATAGTAGCAGTAGTAGTATTACTTCAAGTTGTAGCAGTAGTAGTATAGTAGTAGTAATAGTAGTAGTAGTAGTAGTAGTAGTAGTAGCAGCAGTAGATGTAGTTGTAGTTTTGGTAGTTGTAGAAAGTTAAAGAATATGTAGAAGTAGCAATTCTAGTAGTAGTAGTAGTACAAGTAATAGCAGTAGTAGTAGTAGTAGTAGAACTAAACGTAGTAGTAATAGTTGTAGAATTAGATAAATAAGATTTAGTAGTAGCAATTCTAGTAGTAGTAGTAACATTACTACTACTAGTAGTAGTAGTAGTAACATTACTACTACTAGTAGTAGTAGTAGTAGTAGTAGCAGTAGTAGTAGTAGTAGTAGTAGTAGTAGTAGTAGTAGTAGTAGTAGTAGTAGTAGTAGTAGTAGAAGTAGAATTAAAAGTAGTAGAAGTAATAGCAGAAGTATTGGTAGTAGTAGTAGTAGTATTACTAGTAGAAGTAGTAGAAGTAGTAGTAGTAGCAGTAGCAGTAGTAATAGTAGTAGTAGTAATAGAAGTAGTAGTAACAGTAGCAGTAGCAGTAGCAGTAGCAGTAGCATTAGCACTAGCATTAGCATTAGCAGTATTAGTAGTAGTAGTAGAAGAAGACGTAGCAGTAGTAGTGGCAATTGTAGTGGCAATATTAGTTTCAGTAGCAGTGGCAATAGTGGTAGCAGTAGTAGTAGTAGCATCATCAGTAGCAGTAGCAGCAGTAAATAGGATTAGCTTTAGCAGTAGTAGTAGAAACAGTAGCAGTAGTAACAGTACAGTAGAAGTAGTAGTAGAAGTAGTATTAGTAGCAGCCGAAGAAGTGTTCGTAGTAGAAATAGTAGTAGTCGTTGCAGAAGAAGCAGACGAAGTAGTAGTAGCAGTAGAAGTAGAAGTAGTAGTAGTTGTAGTAGTAGTAGTAGTAGTAGTAGTAGTAGTAGTAGTAGTAGTAGTAGTAGTAGTAGTAGGAGCAGCAGCAGCAGTAGTTGTAGTAATAATGATAACAGAAGTAGTAGCAGCAGCAACAGTAGTAGTAGCAGTAGCAGTAGTAGTAGTAGTACTAGTAGAAGCAGTAGTAGTAGTAATAGTGGTAGTAGTAGTACGGGAGCCAGACCTTGATTCTATACCCAGATTCAGACCAAAATCTTATTTTTTGTTCAATGTCCCATTATCCATATTGAGGCTTTTTCAGTTAGCAATTGTTTTAAATTAATAAAAAACGTGTTACTTTATTCAAACGAATCAGGAGAAAATAATGTGTACTACGGGACCTTATATCAGGACATTGGGTCGATGAGGTCAACCAAACATATATACATATACTGGTTAGAAATTTATTTTGCGCCTGTACAAATTATTAGCCCACTAATGTAAACAAGTCAAAAGGTCAAGGAATAAACTGACGATTATGTTAAACATATATTGACAAGATGTATAATTTTGATCGATTTCTGTTCAAGGCAGTCGAAGTAAATTGCGTTACAATTACCGCCATTTTGCAATAATATTTCAGTGAGCGATGCATGCATCCGTATTGGCGTTATGCATATATAGTACGTACATTCACCATTACACAGTTGGAGTAGGTTGCATCCAGTTTAAGAACTAGTTCACGTTGTCCGCTTTTGTCAATTAAACATTAAGTCTTAAGTTTATTGACACTACAAACTGTCCATTTGCAATCAAGCGACGTATATACCAAATGCAGTCCAGTTAATGCTCTGTATTGTATTTAACAGCGAAAGTTTATGTGTTATTATTTGAAGGTTTACTACACAGTCTACGTTGTCATATTGATACAATACGAAAGGTATGGAGTTAGTAATGATTGTTTTCAGTTTGAAATAAAGCAAGTAAAAAACATACATGTAATATTTTTAAATATGTACACACTGGCTGATGTGATTTGGTATTTTACAGTAATAAAAACTCTGACAGTCGGAGGA
Source organism: Congeria kusceri (assembly GCA_027627225.1). NCBI lineage: Eukaryota > Metazoa > Mollusca > Bivalvia > Myida > Dreissenidae > Congeria > Congeria kusceri. Next base: position 6,053,445 of record CM051030.1, read on the forward strand.
TACATATAACTGAATACCATTACGGTTAAGCATGACTTTATCACGAATGGTCCGAAATATAGCTAGGAATTGCACTGTGGTGTGAGCCAAATTCAAGCACGGAGTAAACTTTTATTTAAAGTACGAATGAGCATGTGTGGTCCATGGGAATACCTAACTGACATGTCAAATTAGACAACGCTTAAGTATAATAAATTAATCCTCATATCGACGCTACCATACCACTTGATATATGTTTGGTTTGAGTTATTAACGATTGTTTTGCTCTCGAATTACGATTTGTATTCACAATAGTATATACCAAACAAATATGAATATCGTTTTGCTGTGGTGTTCACGTCTCCAATACATCTATTACTCAGATTAATAGATATACGGTGGTTGGCAATCGTATATATTTATTTCATTATTGTAGCAAGAGGAACCTCACCCATTTTTTTCAGTTTACAGTTCTGAACTTTCCCCTATATCGATTTATATGGTATTTTAATGCAGTAATACAGGTGAGTATTTGTTTATTGAAAAATAGCGGCCGTATAGACCTCTTCAAATATTTTACTTAACATTCGAACAGCACCGACGCTTTACAATCACACCAAAATAACATAGCGGTAACTAATTGTCCACATAATGCTTATTATCACTCATCACGCATTCATGCCATTCAGGTGATGTATCTCAATCTTTACAGATCTTTAATGTATACAGCTGTTATAGCTTCACGTTGGTCTAAGGTCGTGCCTTTTTAAAACATGATTCAAGCAATACACCACTTTATACTAATGTGCTCGTACTGACAAGTCATCAACAGCAAATTTATTCAAAACACGCAGCACAGCTTTTCCAATACATTAAAATCCCACATAAGTGCATACAGTGACATCTAACTTTGCTTGAATTTTTGCTGCAATATTTGTCTACTTGTTCATTACCACCAATTAACAGAAGTGCGCATATTCCTTCACGGGCACTTCGTACCTGAATCAGCGATAATGAACGAATTCGGGTAAAACTGTGAGCGGGATACGCAACCTTACTGGTCATTCTATTTCTTTCTCTTTCATTTTAATATTGATGCCAGGAGGACGTACGAGGACCCATGGCTCTAGATCAGTATAAAGGTGCTTTCATTACCGCCCAATTCCCCTAGTACAACTTAAAATAAAGAATAAACATAAATGCAGCAAATACTAAAGCGAACACAATCGGCATTAAGTCGACAACAATACATTGAACGAAAACCGGGAAACACTTGATACAAGTAATTTTCAAAGATATCCTGTATGCACTTCATAAATTAAGAATGAACAGAAAATGTACAGACTGTTGAACTGGATATATACATTGATATATTTAATCTAACTGAAATATATATGATTAGCAAGATAATACTCTTAACTACAAACTATCGCACTATCGGCGTTATACAGGCGTCCACTACCAGTCACGTTCCTCAACAACAACTAATGGATGACAAATAATCTGAAAATATAGCAAACACTGTAAAACACATCAATAACTATTCAGGTGTAGGTGGGTGCGAATAAAGCGATGTTCGTTTTAGCTTGCCGACAGCTCGAAATATTTCAGATGTAAAAATCTGCACAAGATTCGTGTGCTTTAGCTCTGATTAACCAGCACACACATGACCAATCGAACGATACTAAATATATTCAATTTTATAATCAAGGATATTTCAGATCTTGCTAGATTTAATTCACACAAAAAAATATTAGCTGACAACGGAATTGTGTGCATTGGCTATGATTAGAAGGATAATACTCTAACTACAAAATATCGCACTATCGATGTTATACAGGCGTCCACTGCCAGTCACGGTCCTCAATAACAACTAATGGGTGACAAATAATCTGGGTAAATAGAAAACAATGTTAAACACATCAATGACCATTCGGGGGTGGGTGGGTGGTAATAAAGCGATGATCGTTTTAGCTTGCCGACAGGTCGAATGATTTCAGATGTAAAAATATGAGCGCGATTGTTTGTGCTTCAGCTCTGATAGGTCAGTCGAGCACATTAGCCTTGCATATACCAAAAATATGTTATGGATCTACCGATCTTGAGTTTCGTCATTATTAATAAGTTAAACCGACAATGTTGATCGTTTAAATTAACTGCATGCGGTTGTTGCTTACTCAACAATCATGTAGAACAGTTACAGTTCACCACTGAAACTATATAGGGCAGCTTTTAATACGCTTTTAATCGATTTTAGTTATAAACTAGTTAAAATAAATCAACTAAGATAAACAGTTATGATACTACACTTCTGTTTAGGTTTGTGGATTATTTATTTTGGGCATTAAGTTTTGTGGGCGTTCGTTCGTTCGTTCGTGCAAAGTTGTGTTTTCATATAGTTTATTCCGCAGCAAAATATATTCAAACTATTCGATTTTTTATTAACGCTGAATGCTAAAGGAGAAAAATACAACGTTCCATTTTAAAACTGATAGTTGTAATTATGTATTTGGCATTCACACACAATATCAACACTGCCGTTATTGCTTTATAAAGTTTATTTTCATATAAAGTGTTTGGTTATTGGTAATTAGAATTGAAACCAACCCGCGATAATGCAAACCAACCTTCGCCTAACGCGCAGCTACCCTCGTTTCAGATGGGCCACCTAATTGCCAGTCATTGAACGCGTGATATGAATCATAATAATGGGAATGTCTTTGCACTGAATCATTCAGGCGTCACTGTAACTTCAGAATGCCAGAGGACAATACGTGGGCAAAGTTCGTTTTAAAGTAAACATACTAACACGCAGTATCTTTATTTATTCAATAAAAATGTAAACACAATTTTTGAAGTTTTCTTTAATTTAATATATATGGTTGTTACCGGAATAGCAGCTTTTGAAAAATATATTTGTTTATGATGTTGGCCTAACAAAGATATAATTTAAAAGTTTTATTTGTAATTAATATCAACAAAATTAACGATTGATAATTGCTTGATATTATCAGTGCAATTGAAACTAAAGCCATTGTATTTAAAACATAATTTTGGAACATATCCATGCAATTCAGTCTGATGGGTACAAAGCTTTGAAATTAAAATTGGTATATATACAAATAGTAAAATTGTCATAACCGGGCGAGAGCTACAATTTGTAAATATTCGACTACAGATTCGACAACATAGAGTGATATCATTCGCAATTAATATTATGTATAGTGTAGCTTTGGGATATGCCTAACATCGGATATCTCGAAGTCATTTGTGAGCTCCCGTCGACTTCGAGATAACGAGTTTCAGCTGTATAATAAATATGTGATATCAATTATGTTACGATTACATGTAATATCCGGTCACTTGGACATTGATGAGAGGGAATATCCTGTCAAAATGGACCTATTCATTTCAAGCCATTTCGATCTTTGCAGAAGAAGTTATATAAAACTTATTATATGAAAATGCTACAAAAATCCTCGATGTGAGCATAACCTAAATATCCAAAATGATTAACCCGGGTAAAACTACCTGGCGCCAATAAACCGTCGACGAAAATGTTCAAAGCCACGTTCAAATTTCGGTTTGTAATAAACATGAGATATTTATGATTGGAAACAATACTGCATTACTACACGCAGTGCAATTCTGATTATGCGAGTATAAAAATGAATGCATTGAGATATCATTCATAATGTCATACCAATGACAATCGATTCACATGGTTTAATGTCTAGAAGTTAAAAAAGTTCATCATTATGTATTGCGTGTAATTAAAACAATTAACTGACTTATATTAATTTATATGTTTTACTAACTACCAAAAGTACGGAAGCCTAAATGTGTATTTGAAAAAGTAATTTGTCAAATACGTTTTTTTAAGAGAAACATATGTATCACTCGTTTGAATATTTCTTAAAAACGTTTTGTGGTTAAAATCACTCGATCGCAAATTAAATATATATATGACGTTCGGTTTATGGCGTAAATTATCTCGAGCTAACTAAATTGCCAACTTCATTGAGTTGTTTTTCCAATGCTGAATTTTTTTGTTTAGACAATTATTAGACAATTACTCACAAATATTTCGATGTATGTTAATTTAGGTTGTTTTGTAAGAGACTGGATCTAAGTGTACTGTACTTTGCAATATAATATGGCAAAATCAAAGAATGGCCTATTCAGGTTTTTCAATAGTTTCCACAAGGTTGTCAGTTCTCAAAGAGAAGTTCTACCACAGCTATTTCAGATATGATGTAAACAACATAACTTAACGTTCATCTTAGAGAACGGCAATGTATTTATTCCGGTTGGTTAATTTATAATTCGCACCTAGATCTCTAGGTCAATACCGCATTAAGTACATACACAAAATGTATTGAAACATAAAAATGGTTAATCCTAAGTTTGCATAGATGCAAGAAAGTTAATTATGGTCAGGTACACATACATTGTCGCTAAAAAGTGGTGAAATTGTGGCCACAGAATACGATGACCACGAATGGCAAACATATTGTTCAAAAAGTGGGCGTAGTTATGTTCCCTTACTTCCTTTATGCTGATGCTGCTGCTGCTGCTGCTGCTACTACTGCTACTACTGCTACTACTACTACTACTACTACTACTACTACTACTACTACTACTACTACTGCTAATATTGCAGCTGATTCTGCCAGCTACTACTAGCAACGACGACTACTACTACTTCTACTACTACTACTACTACTACTACTACTTCTACTACTGCTATTGCTACTACTACTACTACTTCTACAACTGCTACTGCTACTACTACAACTACTTCTACTACTGCTACTCCTACTACTACTACTACTTCTACTACTGCTACTGCTACTACTATTATTACTGCTGGTCACATTTTTAGTGAATCGTAACTCAGGCATCATTTTCATAGTATGTTGGAATCTAAATATTATTTCATAACATATTATTTATTAAACACCGATTTATATCCTCATTCTGGACCTTATGCTTTACTATAAAATAAACGTGTCCTTGTTTCCCTGTTACGCAGTACGCTAAAACGCGTTTGGTTCTATTGTACTATACCACAGATAATAAACTTTTTATATAATATTGAAAAAGTGTTCTTAAAAAAAATCTAGCAACATACACGAAATAAAATCTAGCAAACTACATGACTACCAACATGAAATAAAACAACTGCAATAACACCTACTATAAAAACCGTCATATAGATGTATTGATGTTTGAGATGAGATCCAAAATGAATAGAACAACGAAACGTTGACATGAATATCTACTTTAATTAAAATTACAACATACTGAATTTACGGTAAAATATTGTTTCTAAATATGATAATGTTTACCAAATGTTAATGCACATGACAAATGATAACAGCAAAGGCACAAAGACAATTAAAACTATCATGCTTGTCATTAATAGAACATATGTCTATTTCAAGTATGAAGAAATGCAACTTATCAATTTGAGAATAACATGCAAAATAAAACCACATACCTTTCATGATGTCTTGCCGAACACCTGTAGTTATTCGCCATTTTGTCACACTGAACTTTTTCAACACCAAAGATCAAGGAGAATCAATGACAGTATGAGCATTTGACTTTGGGGCCCTTATATACTTCTTGATGGCGTTGCAGAATCACCTACGCACACGTGTAATAACCATAATTTAACCATGGCATTTGTGATCTCAGACCCTGATAAACTTTCACACCTCAAAATTTATGGAACATTTGTCTTGATAAAGATATGATCAGATTGAAATTTGGTTTATGTAAGAACGACGCTTCACTGACAGGTTTGGAATTGTATGTGTTCATGTTCTTGTACTTAACGCTTTTCGCATTGAAATTTTATATTTACATGTGCATTTTAAATAGATCTATTCTGCTATTCACGTAAAAGTGAATTGATTTTAGAACATTAAAATGTATAAGTTTTCCGTACAACTGAGCCACATATAGTTAATTATTATATGATATTTTGAATCTGGGATTTTAAGTGCGTGCCTGCGTGAATGTGTATGAAATAATATATCACACAACTAGATGTAACCCCTTGTGTGTGGAATAAACAAAACAATGATATGCATATAAGTTTTGAAGTTCTTGTTAACTCTATAAATTGATGACACTAGTAAAACTCATAAAACTCTGCCAAGTGAGCACCAGATGGAAAGTTCTCCTATAAATTTTCAATGCATGCTGGTAATGAAACTGACAGTCCTAATCGGCTTAATTCATCAAAATGACATCATACCGTTGAAATCACCATTTCAAGGTGCAGCGGTGTGTAGCTGTTACAATTAATGGTGATTTATCGATTGGCATTCTTGGAAACAGAAGCCCTTTAGTTTCTGATCTAAGCTGCATCTGGATTGAACCGTAAAATGCTTCTAATAAATTACCACATCCTGTCTCTAAAGTCCATATATCAACCTGGTCATGATGGAAGCAAAACCACCCGTAATGCCGTAGAGTGAGGAAATTGTGTTGTTACATAATGCACATAAATCGATTTGTCACGGAACAAATAGTGTCTGTTTGAAGAGATATCAAGAAATAATTTAATGTCAGAATTATAATGGTTATAATTAATTACTTGTAAATACTATTATCTGCTCCGAGAAAAAGGCTCCATCTGTATTTTACCAATATTTCTTCAAAATTAAGGCGTTTTATTAGGAATTTAAACGAAAACTAAAAAGTCATTCGAATAGTAATGAGTATTACTCGAAGCCACCCTGCCACCGTTGTCTTCGTCCACACTTTCATCATCGTCATCATCATCATCAACATCATCATCATCAACATCATCATCATCATCATCATCAACATCATCATCGTCATCATCATCATCATCAACATCATTAACATCATCATTAGCAGCAGCAGCAGCAGCTTTCTTAAAAGCACCGTTTATGCTAGAGACGACACACAAATCGGTTCCAATTAGCAAGTAATGCATTGATCATATGTATCTATTTTCATTAATTTCGCATACACGCCTCCAAATATCTATCAAATGGATGGTTATTTATAAGTCAAGACCACTAATAGTAGTAAAGAATAGTAGTAGTGGTAGTAGTAGTAGTAGTAGTAGTAATAGTAGTAGTAGTAGTAGTAGTAGTAGTAGTAGTAATAGTAGTAGTAGTGGTAGTAGTAGTAGTAGTAGTAGTAGTAGTAGTAGTAGTAGTAGTAGTAGTAGTAGTAGTAGTAATAGTAGTAGTAGTAGTAGTGGTGGTAGTAGTAGTATTTAGTAGTAGTAGTAGTAGTAACAGTATGTTACAGTCCATAAAATCAAGCATTATTATGGAATAAACAATAAAACGTTATGAACAATAATAATTCGTATTGTTGTTATTACAATCACTGTGTTTAATAAATTAATTATTTTTAAATTAATACACGTAGAGTAGTTAGTTACGTTTAGATCATAAGGTTTTATGTTTACAGTTATAGTTAGGCAATATTCGTAGATTTTAATCTATCACGATTTATCACGAAACTTCACATTCGATTCGTGACTTTGAATGTGAAACATTCAACATATTTTATATATTTAATATTTATTAAATATATTTCAGGTAACTACTATTTTCTATTATTTTATATTTTTGCATTGATTGTATTTATGCATTGTCAAGTATTATATATGTATTATTTAATTATTTTAATTTAAATCTAATTGTTAACTTACTGTTAACAATCCGTCGGTTGTTATATATGTATTTGATGACATTCGATTCGTGACTTTGAATGTGAAACATGCAACATATTTTATATATTTAATATTTATTAAATATATTTCAGACTTTTATTACTATTGTGTTGTTCTTCGCAACACGATAGCCGGTGACCCACACCCGTAATCATACTTAAATCGAACACCGGCAACAAAATCGCCCCCTAACGTAGGGCCGTGACGTTACCCGGGTTAACTCTCCGAGGGCCCGTGGTAATTATATAACACCATGAATCCCTGAATTCGAGGACGAATTCATATTTGAGCGAGGGTGTATGTCACGGCATGAACTTGGTCACTTAAAGGGGAGAAGTTGTGTGGCGGCCCGGTTAGCTCAGTCGGGAGAGCACTCGCCCTGACAGCGAGGGGTCCCGGGTTCGAGTCCCGAACTGGCGGCACAATTTTCTCACCCTGTGACTAGTAGTAGTAGTAGTAGTACTAGTAGTAGTAGTAGTAGTAGTAGTACTACTACTAGTAGTAGTAGTAGCAGTATTAGCAGTAGTAGTAGTAGTAGTAGCAGTAGCAGTAGTAGCAGTAGTATAGTAGTAGTACTAGTAGTAGTACTAGTTAGTAGTAGTAGCAGTAGCAGTAGTAGTAGTAGTATAGTAGTAGTACTAGTAGTAGTAGTAGTAGTAGTACTAGTAGTTGTAGTAGTAGTAGTTGTAGTACTAGTAGTAGTACTAGTAGTAGTACTAGTTGCAGTACTAGTAGTAGTACTAGTAGTAGTACTAGTTGCAGTACTAGTAGTAGTACTAGTAGTAGTACTAGTAGTAGTAGTAGCAGCAGTAGTAGCAGCAGTAGAAATAGTAGAAATAGTAGTATTAGTAGAAAAGGCAGCAGCAGCAATGGTAATAGTAGTAATAGTAGTAATAGTAGTAGTAATAGTAATAGAAGTAGTAGTAGAAGTAATAATAGTAGCAGTAGTAGTGTTTGTAGTAGTAGTAGTAGTAATAGTAGTAGTAGTAGTTGTTGTTATTGTTGCTGTTGTAGATTTTTGTTGTTTTTGTGGTGTTATTTCGCTTCGTTGTATACACTGTTATTTGATTTTTGGAACCTGTGAGAAAACTTTCGAAAGTAGTCATTTCGTCAATCTGTGAATAGGTCCTTTTAATAGTGTATAAGTATAGTTGTGTAATAAGAAAATTATAAATTATCGTCCTACTGGTAACAACGTTAGGAATTATCGATCGTTAACGTTTATTTTGTATATTTTGCTATTATACAACACAAAACTAACTTTATAAATATGATATATATTGTTAACAACCAGTTCAGTTGTGTGTTTTTCCATTGAGAATCATATTAGAGGTATATGTAAGTAAACTCAATATATTTCTTTATAGTGATGGCAGTGCTAAACAACTGGAGCTTGCAAAGCGGTACTGCCGAGCCTATGATGACCCTCGTGGATTTGTTGTTAATTTCATCAACGATGACAGGTAACGTAAATACATTTAATTGTGAAATTAAAGTCCTCAAACAACCATAAATACTGTTAAATGTCATGTTTCATCGACATGAACTGTGAAAATTAAAACTAGTATGCACTGGATTAAAACATTGCTGAATTTGAAAGTCTTATCAGTTTATGTTTTTGTCTATTAAATACTTAAGTTGCTACACTTACATCTACTACGTCAACCTCTATTTTCAACTCGCAATTTATAAAAAAAAAGTTACACACGAAAGTCTCATTTCTCATGCAGTTCAAAAAAAGAACATGCTGATAATTGTACGACAGTACAGAAAATATATTCGTTTGTTTTTTGCAGGGGAAGGTGTGTTTGCTACAAAGGCATTTGTAAAAGACAGTTTTCTGCTTGAGTACAAGGGCGATCTCGTCACTAGTTATAAAAGGGCTTGTAAATTAGCAAAAGAACATGCAGAAAGCGGCCTCGGGAGTTTCATGTTCTTTTTTAAATACAGAGGGAAAATATTTTGGTAAGTGGCACCAAACATGTCGATTGAAAAAGTAACTAGATCTATCATGTGACACTCGATATTGCTAGACAAATTATTTATGAAGCTGTGTTTAGATGCGTTCGTGCACGCGAACGCTTGTGTATGTTCGCGCGCGCGCTTTTGTAGCATACTAATCATTTAGGCATCGATTTCTTCCAGCGTTGACGCAACCAATGATATTTTCGACAAGGAAGGATGGTAAATGATGCAAGAAACGGAGACGCATTGCAAAATTGCGCTCTTAAAATTGTTGAGGTTGACAACGTGCCACGCCTCTGCATTTTTGCCACTAGAGACATAGCGAAAGGAGAGGAATTACGATATGATTACGATGTGCCTAATCTTCCATGGCGAAAGGTGAACCATATTAATCTTCATCACGTTATCATACAATTAATTGTATTTCTGTAATGTGTATTGTATATTAAATTTAAAATAGGATCGATTCAGTTAAAAAACGTGCAACATGAAGTTTAAGCTACGGTAAATCATAGTAAATTGATAACCATTCAACATTATAATTATGTTAATGTCATACCAGATTTATATAATAATATCATGTGAACTATTTTAATACAGAATTCGGATCGCCCGATACAATTTGTGTCTGTTAATCTTAACTGTATTGTAAACAACTTGCCACTTATAAACGGGAATATTTCATGCATTTTAATTTGACCTAAACATTTCAAATATTTGAAAAATATTAAGTTTTTATGTTTCTTTTTTATCATAACAGAAATTCCCACATGAAACAAGGTAGGAATACATTTTTATTCAGTTATTTATAACGAAGTCATTTCAATTTTAGTTATTATGCGTAGTTTTAAGCGTTAAGCTATAGCGTTAACGTGTATAACATACAGTGTTTTTAATTATTTTCTTCGAAAAATCGGAGATATGCTTTTTAAGTGTGAAAGTTAAAAAAAATGGGGAAATTAAATAAATACCTGACATATATATTTGCACACACACGCAAACACACGCACACGCACACTTGCAAACAGATGTATCGTGTGTTTTTAGGAAATATGTATATTGCATGTTAATAGGAACAAACAGTGAGGAAATAATTGGCGACGCTTTTGCAGACGATGGTGTGTCTGACGGTAAAGACAGTACAAACGAAGTGATTGCATCAGAAATGGCGACATGCAATAGCTACTGTAAGTAACACTCAAAATGCACATATAATATCAGGAATGATTTTGTTTTGATGCCTACAACTACTGATTATAATGTGTGACCTAATTCTTGCAATAACATTGTTGATTGTTTGGTAAATAATGTAATAGCTTCGAAATTAAATTCATTCATTAATAAGTGAGTAATTATATAAATAACGACCCTTAATATTCTGAAAACAGGTAAAGTTTACAACAGTATTAATGATAATACGTTGAGGTTAGTAAATGAAGGAAGAGGCGGGAAAAGCGATGTACAAATATCTGATAGGCTTATGACAGGAAAGGACAAAGTTAGTACTATAATTTAACACTTTTGCAAATATGTTTGTCCCAACATATTATCTTTACAATAAAATATGCATTGAACATAGTTTCTGCAAATCGTATAAATATTTTACCTTTTTGAAATGTGACATCTGTATGCATATTTGTGCATCAGTAGTACAAAAATATAAATAAAAAATCCAACGTACAAATTCACTATTGCCGGGGTTAGATCTGTACAGTTTCTTTCTTCTTTTACAAGTTAAACACTGTCTGATATTATGTTAATATTCGATATTCGGTTCATTTAATATAAAATGGCTCAACCTAAATGAACATTACCATTAAATTTACTCAATCAACTTATGTCGATTTGTATATTAATGAACAGTTTCATTTGTTTTGACTGTATTGTCCTCTTTATTCTTCTAGACGAGGTTACAAATGCAGAAAGCAAGAGTAACCAGTACTGCGAACATGACGAAAATGATGCAAGCATAAACGACGCCGTTGATGACGGTGCAGTTTCCGACTGCATCCCATCTGATTCAGGTAGCGTTAACGTCCGGGAAAAATAGATACATTAAATAATAAACACACGTATGCGTTTTATTAATGTTACTAAGAACAGGTTTTTTTCTTATAATACCGATACAGTTTTATTCCAATTAAAAGAATATTGGTTACATAAGCTAATAGAACATATTGTATTGCGTTTTTAAAGTTAATGTTTATACCTGACGCAGCGTCATATATATTCGCAAACACGCACGCACACACACATACACACGCACACACACACGCACACATGCACACTCGCTCGCACGCAAGCGCGCGCGGCCGCACGCACACATGCATGCGTGCGGGAGCACACACACATAAACACATGTATCGTGTGCCCTTATTAAAAATGTATATTGAATGTTAATAGGAACAAAGTGTGATGAAATAAGTGGCGTTGCATTAGAAGATGATGGAGGTTCGGAAACCATATACACTACAGGCGAAGTGATTGCATCAGAAATGACGACAGCCAATAGCTATTGTGAGTAACACTCAAAATGCACATATAATCAAAATGAAAATTTTGCTTCGATAACTCCTACTTCTGATTCCATGGCATTACCGTATAACCAAAGTGTAATACTTTTCGAATATCTGATACTAGTAACATCATTGCTAAATTGTTGACTGTTTGCAAATAATGAAATATCTTCAAAGTTAAATGCATTCATTAATAATTTGGCATATATATAACGACCCTTTCAATACTATTAAACTAAACACAGGTAAAGCTTACAGCAGAAAGAATGATCGAGCGGTAAGGTCAGTGAATGAAGGAAAAGACGGAAGCCATGTTCGAATATCTGATAGGCTTATGCCAGCAAAGGACAAAGGTTAGTTTTCCAATGTAACATTTTTGCAAATATGTTCGTCTCAACATATTATTTTTTACAAAAAAAAATGTATTGAATCCAATATACAAATTCAGCATTGACTTCTTTTACAAAAAGTTTTTTACAAAGTCTGATATTATATTAATATTTGATAACTGGTTCACTTAATTTAAAATGGATCTTATTAATGAACTTTTCCATTAAATTTATTTAAAAAGCTTACATGTATGTCGATTAGTGTATAAATAAACACGTTCATTTGTTTCGACTTATTATCATATTTTCATTTCTAGGTGAGATTACACGTGCAGAAAGCAAGAGTAAACAATTCTGCCAAGATGAAGAACATGATGATAGTATAGACAACGCCGTTGATGACGACGCAGACTCAGACTACATACCTTCTGATTCAGGTACATTGTACTTCGAGATCCGATATGGACAATGTTTAATCGAAATAGTAAGATTCAATTAGTAAGATTCAATTGACGTTTTATTTCTTCGATAATGTACATATAGGCCGTCTATTTGGACGCATGTATCGCCAAGTGCATAAATACTATTATATTTGTATCAATATGTTTGCAAATAAGAATGACTCAATTACTTAAATTTTCACCTTTTTAAACACGGTGTTCTGAATTGATTGCGTAATTGAAAAAAAAACATTTTTTGTGATAATTCACTTCAAACAATAGATGAAAGAACCATTGATAAAAGCTGTCACAGCGACGATTATTCGGATGATGATAAAGACATAAAACAAACTGATGAAATAAATATCACAGGGGCATTGCGAAAGCAAATGGCAAATGGTAACATTTATATCAATTAATTAAATTATAGTGTTGATTTGGGACGTTACCGTGTAATGCATTTGTTTAATACTCGTATTTAATTACTGACTTTGTATTAGAATTAGATGAGCTGAGTGTTGATAAATAAATATATACATATAATATATATTTAAATATGAGGTCGCTTCATGCTTAATCGTGTATAAAAAAACCTAAAACACTCTGGCTAAAATTAGTGTTACTTTGTATTTTCCACATGGTACGTTACAATGTAATGTATTTGTTTGACATTTAGTTACTGATTTGAAGTAATTTTAATATTGTGCATAAAAAACTTAAAACGTGTGTGTTGCAAACTTGTATTTGCACTCTGTATATAAATGTGTACTCGTCAGTGTAATTGTCATTTTCAGTAAATGTTCCTGTGTATAATGAGAAAGCAGATGGAAAACGAGACTATAGAAAGAAAAATTGTTGCTTCTTCTGCAAGCGTATATTTACTTCCTAAATATCAACACACTATGCTAATATCCACTACAACGAACCGGAAGTTAAGTCAGCACTAATTAGTCCCAAAGGGTCAGTAGAACGAAAACACAAGTTCTTGGAATTGGAAATCAAGGGGAATTTCCAGCACAATGCGATGGTAAGTGCTTCTCTTATTACCAAATAGCTGACTTCGCACTTTTTATATAAATATATCTACACAAAATGGATGTTGAATTCTGTAGGATAATTGTTAAAAAAGTATGATAACAGTTTAAACAGTTTGTATGTAGAATTGAAACCATTTTATAGAATGTACGTTTTATATAAATAACATGTGCGTATCATTTGGAAAAGGGATTTATGTCACATAAACGTGCTTTTGGTTACAGGTTATCGAGCATGGAGCTGGGGAGCTGATCGTATCCGGTCGTCCAGAAAATAAAACAAATGTCACGTACACGGCTGATCGATATTTGCCCTGTCAGTATTTCCTAGGATTCTTCTTGGATAGCTCCCTTTGGCTTCACATGAAGACTTGTGTATTAAAACCAAACGAACAACAACCCTCTGCAAACTTCATCCGAGATTCACATGTCCTTCTTTTGCCATTCGTTCACAAATTTGCGAAGAGGAATCTGCAATTGAGGACTTACTCAATGGCATGAAAGAGACATCCGCAAATCCGGGAATTCCCGCATTATGCAAGCACGATTTGCTGATTCGTGAATTTGGTAAATCCATGTTATGTCGCCTTGGGGGAGACACCGAACAAAGGGGAAAAGATATAGACAATGTAAGAACAAAAGTAAGGACGGTCGGGAGACTTTTGAAAGAATTGCATATCCAGGGTAACAATTCTTTGCCACTGGTACAATTTATCACTGGCCAGAAATTTAACCAAGTTGTGAACACGACAATCACCATTTCACAAAACAGCGACTCTCCACAAATAGCCTTGGTGCTAGGGCATTACATAAAACATCTTGCATTATTAAAGATAAGTTTTTGCATACAAAATGGCCAAAAAGATGAAGCAAATGATGCGCGAGAGTTTCAAGAGCTGTACCAAGCTCATTGGAATAACAGAATATCATCCGTGGCAAAGCGACGTCAAAAGCTGCGGCATATCAATCAGCCTACAATAATGCCTCTGTCGGAAGACTTAAAGTCCCTAAAAGAATGGCTATGTCAGGAAATGAAAACAGGTCTGACAAATGATCACCCTGACCGAAAGGCATGGGAAAGGACAGCGCAAATCACGCTTGTCCGCATAGCATTATTCAACAAACGGCGGATTGCCGAGGTCGCAGAATTGAAAGTGACCGACTTCTTGCAAGTACACCAACATGATGAAGTTGACACAGAGATATACAACGCCCTTAATTCATCTGATTTTTTAATAATCATTTCAGTTATTCGGGGCTATTAATTGCCAAGTAATATTATTGCAAATATATTATATAACATCGCACGATATTTAATTATATGCAAACTATTTTATACTTATATATTATCTTAACAATAATATTTTCTTAACAAGTAGCATAAAAATCGAAAACTAGTTAGTATTTTTATGTATTTGGTGTTTGTATTACTAAACATGATACAAGAATACCAATGTTGTACTCCAGAATGAAAGTAGTGGAAGTTCGTGGAAAATCAACCAGAGGTCTCCGCAAAGTATATATTATTTTGACCCCAGATATGATTCAGGCCCTTGACTACCTTTTGCGGAGAAGACACGGCGCTAGCCCTTTCATTTTTTGCAGGTATTTACTATAGTTCATGGTTTCGTGATGAGTATGTTAAAGGTTTCTTTATCTTTATTTAATACAAAAAATGGCTGCTTATAAAAGAGGTAGATTTGGAATGTGTCTCAGTGTGACATAATTGCAATAATTTTAAATCGTAATTGTTCACTGTCACATACGCGCACTTGTCAGTCATGGTAATAAAACGTGAACTCAGGTGCAAGTTTGTCGAAAAACAATGACAAATGCATTTATTAAATCCAAGGTAACTCTATTTAATAATTGTGGCAATAATCGCGTGTAGGTACCTCATTATCTGGTTAATAGTTTACGAACATAATAGTTCTTTTTATTGTATCTTGTCAGTCTAACAAAGATTTTCTTCGTCATTAACATGTTATTGCGTGTTTCAGAAAGAGTGATAAGACACCATTAGACGGATGCGAAGCGATGAGAATAGTAACAAGTCTGTGTCCTGGTCTGAAAGAACCAAACCGTATTCGGTCACGTACGTTACGTAAATACCTAGCAACAACATCACAGGTATACTTTTTGAAATGTTAACAATATTTCATATTTTCAATTGCAAATCTTAGAATTCAGTTATAGCTGAATTTCCTTTTAAAATGTTGTTGTTGTTTTTTTAAGTCATACAATTGTATAATTTAGATTCTGCACGTGCAATTATGTTTTTAACTACGTTTGTTTATGAATATATATATAACAATTTAGTGAATTAATTTTGATGGGTGACAGAATGCTGTAATATTTATTCAATTAGAATAGCAGCAAATAAAAACCGCTTTTTTAAACCAGATCCTCGATATGACCGAGTCGGAGCTGAAAATGGTCGCTGACCATATGGTACACAACCTGAATGTTCACACCGATGTATATAGACTTCAAAGTTCGTTGTTAGAAAAAACAAAGGTGGCAAGGGTATTGATTGCCATGGAGAATGGGCACTTAAATAAATTCCAGGGCAAAATACTAGATGCCATTTCTATTGAAGGTACGTGACGATTATTGTGTATAATAACGTGATTTCTACAAGGTTTACATATTATTTATATGCCTAAATTGTAACTATTAAAATTGAAGAAAATAGTACATTAAAAACATTTTAACAATTGAAAAATTCGGCACATCGCAGTCTTAATAGATACACTGTCTTAATAGATATTCGCATAAATTATTATTTTTTCTTTCACATAGACATACCCGAGCCAGTTGAGTACGACGATGCTTGGTCAGTTCAACAAATGGTGAACGATAATTCAGGTAAGCATTAAATATTGATTTTTAGCTATTTCAACTTAGCATCTGATATTTGAGACAAACATTTAACACATTGTTAGTCCTTTGTTGATATGCGATTTGAAAGTCTGAACTTTTATTATGCGTGAAATTAACGGAATAAGTTATTTTATCCGTACTTAATGTTTGCAGGTGATGAAGAAGTAGCCGATATACAATGTGCCGTCCCAGAACCTCTTTCAGGTGTGTTAAATTCAGATTATGTGTTGATGATTATTCACTGTTCAACTACAATTAATAAATGAGAGAAATCGAGATTTTTATTCTTGATCTGGCATTAGGATTCGAAGCTGTTGACATTTGTTACAACATTGTTGCGCATTATTTTAATTTTAAATGTAAACATGGCAGTGAATTAATTTCGGATACAATACAGATATAATAATAGTACATTATTTACGTTTTCACCTGTGGTGCAGTGGCTTAAGAAATTATATAGAGTCACGATTTAAATCTATAGGATTCATTGCAACATCAAAAAAAATATTTTAACATATAAAATAATATAAATTTAACCTTAGGCTAGCTGTTTCAGTTCGGAATAAAAGTGAAATTATCTTATCTGCCTGTTACTTACAGTTCAAACACAAAGAGTATACACACATGTGACAATAAGTAAATGGATTAAAAGAAGAAACGTATTTTAATTTCATGTTGTTTTTGTTGCTTAATTTTAATGTAACTTTTATGTTGCAGAGACAAATGTTAGCCTGATTGAACATGACCCTAAAGGCAAGGTGGTTGATAGTGAGGAACACGGAACAAAACGAAAATCAGGTAGACAAAATTAATTAACAAAGTTAAATATTTAAACGAAACTAAGCACATAGTACATCATACTAATCTGATCCTTTCTCTTTCTTACTCAATGTGCGGGGCGTTATATATCATATATACACACACCCCACAACAAGGTTGAATATCGTCACCACATAACTAGGTCTTATACAGACACCCCACTATATGGGGAATGTCTGTATATATATATATATATATATATATATATATATATATATATATATATATATATATATATATATATATATATATATATATATATATATATATATATATATATATATATATATATATATATATATATATATATATATATATATATATATATATATATATATATATATATATATCTAATATATTCTTAATATATGCTAAAAGTACATACATGTATATGTACAATTGTCTAATAACACATTTTTTAGAATATGTAGTGTATATTCATTATGGTAGTGCAAAAACAAATAATTTAAATCACAATTGAACATATTATTGTTAATATCATTTATTATCATTGCCATAACGGTATTGTTATTATAAATCTAAATAACTGTATATAGGTGATACATCTTGAATCATTCGTTGTGATTGTATTGACCCATATTCCTAGTAGGCGTCAGAAGGAAACCAATACCCAATTTCCACCTTTGGTATAACTTGTGACATGACGTTGTTAAAAAAGACACAAAATTTCCACCTTTGGTATAACTTGTGACTTGACGTTGGTCACGACAACTTTTCTATGCCTCCGGCATGTATTGATCCGGGAGGCATACAATGCATACCCATTGTCCTGTCCGTCCGTGATTCCGTCGTTCGTCCGTTCGAAGTTAACTGAATTTTAATGTTTCGTATAGCGCCAGCACCGCTTACTGCAACACGTGTATATTTATACAGTTGTATATTAAGATAGATATATTTCTCCAAATTGTATAATTCTCTTACACACCTTTGATGATGTATCCGTCAATCAACATGTATGTCATCGATTACTCATACTGTTTACAAATTTAAAGAATTCACACAGCAGCAATTACAGCGACAGTAAATATACATAAAAAAGGTAATAAACACACGTAATGCAAAGAGAAGGAAAATGCAATGAAGTACAAATAAATGAATGTTACACAATGGCAATATATTGCAACAGTCTAGTTTAGTTTATGCCACGAGTTTTATAGGCATATAGAGTTTATTTATCGAAAAGACAACACGCCGTTTTCAACTACCGAATCATATATCAGACTGGCCACGTAATCAAACCAATTGATTGTCTATACTATATATAAACAATTTGAATACTATTAACAAAAATCTTTTTTATTATATGTACTTTTCTTTATGAGTTTTTGTTTTTGATGTGTTCTTATTTTAAACTTTTGTAAATTGTTAGACAACTAACGATGAAATTTACAGTTGCTTAGTCTGGAATAGAACTGGATTCTTGTTCGTTATATACTTAAATTAATAATATAATTGTTAGTTTTATACCAATGTATTTAATGCCTTGCACTGTTAAAAATACAATAAAATGCATGTTCGTTATATGCAAGTCATGCCACATAGGCTGTATTTACATGTATTTTATTAGACAAAAAAATGTTTAAGCAATGTTGCAGTGCCTTTTGAAATGTCAAATGAACTCTGCATTGCTTAGCCGTCTAAAACAAGCTACAGAACATTGATTTTTAGCTCGACTATTCGAAGAATAGATGAGCTTTTCTACTACCCCCGGCGACGGCGTAGGCGTTCGCGTCCACGTCTGGATTTGCTTAAAGTTTTTATACAAAAGTCTTGTAACTTTACAACTACATAAGGTATTCACTTGAAACTTGGAATATACCTTTGCCATCAACTCCAGTGTCCGGGGCAACATTCCCCATAACTCTGTTTTGTATCTTGACAGAGTTATGCCCCCTTTTCACATAGATTTTCTGGTTAAAGTTTATATTCAAAAGTTTTGTACCTTCTAAAATACATAAGTTATTCACTTGAAACTTAGAACTAACCTGTGTCGTTAACTCTAGTATTAGGGACAACATTTACCGGTGACTCTTGTATTTTGACAGAGTTAGCCCACTTTTTACATAGACTTTGTGGTTAAAGATTTTATTCCAATAATGTATAAACTATTCAAGGCTTCACTGAAAAATATTGTATTTTAACAAATTTATGACACTTTCACTTTCCAAAATATGTACTTCGAATAGTCGAACGCGCTGTCCTCTGACAGCTCTTGTTATTTGGTCGAATAATATTTATTTACATAGGTACATACAGAACATGCAATACAAACATATAACACACTCCTAATACATAATTTATAACCACAATCAACCAGTTAATCCGTTAAGCGACCAAAATTAGGACAGAAGGAGAAAGATGAGAAGCATGTAGAACAGGGTAAGCAAAATTCAAAGGTACACAAAAAGATAATTTAATAACAAATGTCCTTGACACTTAAATTTTTGACAAAAGAAAGAACCAAATACAAGAAGGTCTTGTGAACAATGTTATATATACTGTAGATTGTATAGCATATGAACTTATATATGCATAATATAGGTTATCATTTATAGAGGTAAGAAAGATTTTCATTTTAATTTAGTACTATGTGTGTGTTTACACAACCGAGCTTGTTACAATGAATATGAGGATCTCAAACGCCAAAGAATAATCTGGAAGACTGAAAGATAACAGTAGAAAAACATTATACATGTCAATGTTATGTTGCCAGACAATTTTCTCTCTATGTGGAGATATGATATTTTAACAAAAGGTATGTCAAGAAAAACAAATACACATAATAGGTATTGAGTAATTAGCAGAAACAAGTGATTTACAATTTTCAGGTTTATAATCTGTCGAGAGCAATACATTTGCTAACGATCCCACCCATGCTAATTAATTGTTTTTAATTTAATTTTGAGAGACGGCAATGCTGTTAAGCGTTCATATTGTATTTTTATAGAATTTCTTGCATTTTCAACATTTGGCTTGTCAGATGACATTTTGCACTTATATAGATATTGTTTTGCATAAATAAAAGCATTGTTCACAGCATCATTTTTTCTTGTCAGTATAACCAAGAAGAAAATTCTTTCATGTTACAAAATGGAAACGACAAAGTAATGAAAAGAAGCTCAATAATATTCTTTGTAAAAGAGCATAGTCTATCTTGTTTTAATACCTGCAACTCTTCCAAATTAGTTTGTCAAACGTTTTGTTCTAATAAATTTATATTTTCCAATAGTTATTTTTCTTATATACTTCCTTTTACTTTTCATATGCTTCGTATGAAAATAGCTTTACCTCTTATTTCCATTAAAAGAGTTTCTAGAAAAAATCACTAATTGTTAAATGCATTTCGTTATCGTGAACACTTCCTTAGATTTGTGTAGTTGTATAAACAAGAGCATATTGTTCTTTAATTTGATCGATCTTTTAATTAATTTCTTTTACCTAGTTTGGGTCTGACAGAAGTTAGTTGTTATGCTTCAATAAGCATGATGAATGAGAAAAACTGGAAAAATCTAAATTGAAAAGTATCAAGGAGTGATCAGACTGCAAGCGGTACTGAATAGTAGTAGACTCAAAGTGGGAAAACATATTTGAACAATGAAAAACAAAAATATCTTGCTGTATCGGATTAGACCTGCGCCATGTGTATCTTTCTCTTGAAAGATATTTTTCACGAAAAGGGTCCATAAGATCGTATTGTTCCAATAGTGTGACCCTTGCCCTAGGATTATTAATATTTTTATAGTTACAATAATCAAGTTCTGTTTGTTTAAACCATGTTAGAATCCCACACATTATTAAGGACTCATTACCAATTTCATCTATTACTTAAACATGTGTATAAAATGATAGAGTGTCACTGTTAGGACGATAGAGACAGAACAAAGTGAACGTGTTTCAGGCACTGAAATGTCATTAGCTACAACATTTCCATTGTCATCAATAACAGTGTTGTGAATTTTATATTCTTTTTTTTTTCGATATGAATCTGCCACCGAAACTGTTTTATTGACATCTGCATCTGGGTAGTAGTTGGTAAGAAATAGCATGACAATTAATTGTGCACTATGAACTAATTTCAGAACTAATTTCAGAACTAATTTCAGAAATATATATGGGAGTTGTGAAAAATCTACAAAATAACGGATTCGTGGACACTCACATGGATAGACACAATTGGACAATAGCTATTGTGCATGTACAAATGGAAGTCAACAAGTAAGTACATTAAATTATAACAGTCTTATAAAGGACCAAAATGCAGGGCACTTCAGTATTATAGATCTAAGACCAAGCGGCTTTCAAAACTTGTAATGGAAATTTTTTAAACCATATGTTTTTGATTAAATATTATGAAAAACTCATGGAGGATATATGTTACAAAAATTAATCATTAAAACTAAATGTAGTATCGTTTTAAACTCATTACTAAGACCACATGTCCGTATGACAGGTATCCGGAAAAAATGTAGTCTTCTAGTCTCGACCTAAGCGGTTGTTTTCCATACATAAATACCACGAATGAACACTTGTTCTCTCAATGGATACTTAGTTATCTGTATGAAGAGGGGGTCATAAAAATACCAAAGCCACAAACCGCGGGGATCTGATCAAATTGACATTAGAACAATACCGCTAATCCGTGCAATTGCGTAATGCATTGGTGATAAAGATCTACATGCAGAGACAACTAACATGTCATAATTCGTCTCCATTGTTTGTGTCTCAAATTAAAGTTTATCTCACATTTTAAAATGTTGTTGTCTCCGTTGTTGTTCTTTGCCTTTCACCCTCTGAAATTTCGCCACCTTATTAAACAGAACAGAACATAATTAAAAGCATTAAACACTTTTTCGAAGTAATAAATTGGTTTAAATTGAAGAGTGAAATAATATAGCACAGCATTTAATTTTCAATTTTGAAAAATTCAAAGGTGGTGAACATTAAAGAGCTCATCGTGTTGTTTTTTTCTAAAACATACGGGAATTAGCTGCTGCGAGAATAAAATGTAGTTTGTTTACCACGATTCCGACGGAAATGAAGAAATAATCTCAGTTAGAGTTATATTAGACTCTTCTGTTGGTTTAGTTAATCACTTACTCTGAATTGTGTACACTTTTTTTCAAAATGTATATATCTATGTCTGTTGTGTTATAGATACTCACCCTATTATGTACATAATTATCACGACATATCTATTTCCTGGTGACATACAGACCAATTGAGTCGGGTGTTATTTGTGTCGTTGATAATATGAAGTTATCATGAACATTGTGTTTAAACACATGACACAATAATAATAAAAATACTTACTTAATCTCTTTAATACAACATCATATGTAACATTTAATGAGAAGTGACATCATCTTTAGTTATTGTAATATTGTGTTAACAGTAATTAAAAAGATAGTTGTTTTGTGACATTATATTTCAAGATTAAAGCGGAGCATGTTCAAGCACCGTATAATATTTAGCACACAACAAGAATATATGCAACGAAAAAAGCTTTAAACACAAATGTGTATGGAAATCAAATAAGAAGTTGCTGTCAAAAACATCGGAATTACGCTCAAACTTTCTGTGATGATACCTTATTTTCGTCATTTTAGTCGCCAGAAGAATGTTACTTAGCAAAATCATTTTACTAAAAACAGCTTTATTTATTTATTTTATTTAATAATGCAAATTCAATACAGGATGAAGGCATAGATTGTTAAGATACTGAACAGTTTGTTTGTCAATCTTCAAAGAGTAGACGATATTGTTAAAAATCAAAATAATAATTTAATTAAATTGATAAATAAAGTACATGATGTATATTATATACGAATGTTGATATTTGTAAATTTATTTTTACGACATCAACACAATTTTAAGATTGAAAATCAAATATATTGTATGTTTTTCGGCAAATATCAGTACGCTTATCCCGCCTTCTGCATGAATAAACGTCGCCGGATGTGAACAAGGACATGACTCGTGATTACGCAAGGGAAGTAACATAGTTTTGCGAAAGGCCTATTAGAACAAACATAATGATGCCAATGATAATGATGCAAAGAAAATGATTTCAATGTTAAGGACACCACTTATAATGATGCCAATGATAATGATGTAAATAATAATGATGCCAATAATAAAGATGCAACTATTAATTATGCAAATAATTATTATGCAAATAAGAATGATGTCAATATTAATGATGCCAATGATAATGATGCCAATAACAATGATGCCAACGATAATTTTGCCAATAATAATGATGCCAATGATAATTGTGCCAATAATAATGATGCCACCATAATGATACCAATGATCCTGATGGCAATGAAATGGATGCCAATAATAATGATGCCAAAGATAAAGTTGCCAACAATAATTATATCAATGAAAATCTCGTGAATTGTATTGTCATCCATATTAATATATCTTCCATATACGAATGCAATGATATTATTCGATACTTAATATAATGTTTCCCCTGAAGGTTCATGTTACTTTGCGACAGAGATGAGACATGCGGCATTTCTGAAATTAGTTTTAACAAATCATTGAATAGTAGATGTAAAGATTTTAAAGATTACATCCCACATGACAACCTTGATTATATATTTGGTAACATTGACTACGACGGTAGGAATTTTGATATGCCACGTGATAGTAGAGATTTAAAACGAGGAAATAACTTTCGTAAAGCACTAGTCAATCTATGTTGCTTTTTCGACATTCAGTTTCTTAATGTTCGATTCACAGGAGACGCTTATTAACGTTATACTCATTTATCTTATGATTGAACCAGTATCGTTGACTGCATGAATGTTTCATCCTCATTATGCCCATGTATAAAAGCTTTTGTATTCTTGACCACGATGAATCCGACCATTTACATATTACATGTTTTGATAAAAAAACATATAAAAGAGTCACCGGAGATGTCATAATCCCGTTAAAGCGTGTATGTACGATCTTTTATATTAATTATGTTCACAATAAGCAGATGAAAGTGACAATAAAACTTGAAATTAACCAAAAGTATCTTGCCCAAAGAAAATGAAAATATCTGGTTCATCCGCAGATTTACGAGAATACAAAATAAGCGACCAGAATTTAAGTCTTATTGCGATAATGCAAAACACAATTTTCAGTAATCACATTTAATTGACAGTGGAAATAACACATCAAGATTTTGGAAAATTCCTAAAAGGGGAAAACTTTTAGGTCTATAGATACCAGTTTATCACTCGAAGAATGGGTTCAGTATTTTCGTTCTCTTCTTTTTGATGAGGCTGCTGATGTGCTAGATCCCAATATCGGTAATTACCATGCTTTTATTAATGAATCTGCAGGTTCTCTTAATGAAGCGTTTACTCTTGAAGATGTTGAATTAATTAATATCAGCTCTTTTGAAAAATTTAAGTAGTTTATCTTGTTATGCTATATTTTGAATAAATCATTTTTTTACATTGAAATGTATAATTATATGACAATTTCACAAGAATAACGTTTTCATTGGAACGTTAAGTATATGGTATCGTCACTTTGATTAAAGTGCGATGTAATGTTATCGTCCAGTCCAAATGAATTGATGTTTGGTTCTTTGCGCACACAAAGACATATTCAACAAAACTTCTTAACGCTGTTCACCAATATGTGATAATTATGAACCATCGTGATTAAATGTCCGCTTTAAGATCAATACATGTAGGCGTGTTGACCTAGCAGACGTACGTTTTATCTATTTAACTTGTCATGGTTAAACAAACTGGCGTACGTTTCGCTTGACATTATCTCTGTGATGCGTTGCTTCTGTCAACCAAAGCTTTACGAAAAGCCAGGAAGGTTCAAGAAACATCTCAATTCCTGGTGGCGTCATTGCTTTGCTTCGACAGTATCTACGTCGTCGCATAAACCACCAGTTTATACCTATTGTTATTGGTTTCCATATATGAAATGTAAAATAAATATTCAGGCTGGAATTTATCAATGTTTATATTTTGTAATAGAGATATAAATGTTTAAAAATAAATGATAACTTTAAAGGCACCTGTTCACAGATTGACGTTTTACAATTTATCAACTTTTTGTTAACGATTCCAAAACAAAAAGAACAGTGTATACAAGGAAGCAAAATAACACTACGGACCTAGAAATACACTGGGAAAACAGTTTCTTTTATGAGTAATCATCGACTGAAATTGATTAAATTATAAAGCGTTTGTAACGCTAAACGATGGAATAATTTGAAGTGTTTCTGTGGTTTTGTTGACATAACATGGAACACTTACATGAAGTAAATAATGCGATGTGAAGTATAGAAGTCGGAATGGCTGTGTGGTTAAGTCGATATACTTTTAATCCGGAAATCCCGGGCTCGAACCCCGTTGAGACCTTTTTTTTTCTTTTTTTTTTCCTGAATACTTTTCTTGTTATTATACTTGAGCTTTTTAGTTCTGATGCTTAAATCTGTCAAGTTAAGTCATTTAATGGCATACTTCAACAAATGCGAAAATCTGTAGACAAGTCCCTTTAAAGTATTGCATTCCACTTGGAAAAATGTAAACGGCATTGCGCTCTGTTACGGGGTATATGCGAGACCTCAGGTATTGATATTTTGCTCTTTGCACAAACAAATACGTGTTCATCTAATCTTGTTAACGGGTTACACCAATGTGTGAGGAATGTGAAATATTATAATTAAATATCCGTATTGAAGATAAGTAATTATCGTCCAAATTTCCTGTGTCTATGAATTGTACACAGCGATAATTATCGTCCAAACTCGTATCGTCGTTGGTACATAGCGATAATGATTGCCTAAACCTCGCGTCGTCGCATCGTCATTCCCGGACATAATAGACAAGATAAAAAGGATTGACACACCGATTAGTGTTTTTGCACTAAGGTCAAATTACACCAAAACGGAAGTCACATCCTCAGGGTAACATGCTGTCAGTTAGATAATAAACACATAAGGTTCAGTGTATAATGCATATGATTTTTAAAATACAGTTTAAATGATATGTTTTCGTATCAATTTAAAGGTATATATGCAAGAAATAAGAAAAAAGACAGTTTTAGGCACTGCTTTATCTTAAATGGTTCCCAGCTTCATAACTTTTGGCCCATGTATTCATGCACAAAATGGCAGCCCCCATGCCTCTCAAAACCGGTGTGTTTATTCTAAGGTAAATATTTTGAGTAACAACGTATAGACATTTTTGACATGCCGTTTTTTCGAAAGGGTATGGCCTTATCTTTCCAACAATGTATGGTGATATATTGGGAAGTCGCGTGGTCATGGTGAAAATTGAGATCAAACATTGAATATTTTATATGTAACAATGAAGGAATTTATTTGCGCATGCGTAGCCCTAAGCAGGATCCAACAAACAAAATGTTTTTGACGTAAGTTATATATTAAGGTAAACACATGCAAAAATAGACAATACAACCGTTTTATTGTAGAATCTGAATTTGGCCATTTTCACGTTTTGTGCGGCTTTAATACTGGTAGCGGGGGTAGAGGGAGATACGACATTGCGTCAACGCGAGATTTTGGCGATAATAATGACTGTGTGCAATTGCATACACCCGCGAGATTTTGAAGATAAATATCGTCCAAATATCGTGTGCCCACGTGTGTCCACGAGATATGCAGAAAATAAATAAAATTTCGCGTTGTCGCATCGTTGCCGTCTTGTACAGGGCGAATTTTAAATGACAAAATCGGGAGTTCGTAAGAAATATCTGTATCAGGATAGGTATTTCAGAAAGTACTATTACATTGGAAGAAATTGACCTGTATTTTGCAGCATTATATTAAGTGATCGAGGTCAAATTCTATAAAATAAACTTGATCTTTTTTATACTTAAATAGACAAATGATTTAAAAGCATTATATTAAATCATGTTGATTGTTTTAACATGTTATATATATATATATATATATATATATATATATAGTTTCGTCTACGGCACTTGGAACGGTACCAGTGCCGTATTTTGCCGCGTTTGGGCGATGTACATCAGATGCTACCATAGTACCTTTTACAACGGTTTGTTTTTTACTTTAAAACGAAGACGTTTACCTGTATTTTTTGGTTAAGGTAAATCTAGAGAACATTGTTATTATTAATATTAAAGTATATTAATATTTATTTATTTAAACAAGAACATTTTACGATATAAAATCTATATGTTTATATGGGGGTTGAAAAGCAGCATTAAGGGCTATTTCGTGATGAATTTCAAAATACACTTGGAAACCCCGAATATATCTGAACTCTCTCCGGCTAGAGGTTAAGGATATTTTCTCGCGTATTACCATCCATCGCCATTTATGGGGGTTTTGACTTCTATTACAAATATTTAGGATATATAATTATCCCATTTAAGTCCAAGTTGGTAAACGACCGATATAAATCGGAAGTAAATCTCCGCAGTAAATGATTTTGAGGGACATTCTATATTTGTTAGATTGTCTTCGTAAAAGATAATAGTGGGTCTAAGTCTGTCTTATTTTAGCCGACAAAAATTATTTTAAACAAAACAACTACATACGTATTATATTATCTACCTCATTGAGTTGAATTCTAACCATATATGACCTACATCATACGTTATAAAACATATTGAACAATTAGATCCGAATATGAAACCATTGAAATGCATTAAAAGCAATTTTCTTCAACACGTTAAAAAATCGCATGCCCCACACTGTTATTCATTGACTGTGCATTTAACGTGACACATTTATAAACCTAAACTATGTAAAATACCAACCTTGGGTACGTTTATTATGTATATATTTATTTATTTTTGAAAAACGAGTATTTTCCCAAAGACCTTTCTTTCGGACTTATATCGACAATTTAAGTCATTCGAAAACGTCCAACACAAAGTGTATACAGTTTTTGTTCAGCGCCAGTTTACATATTCATGTGAATGAAACGTGCACTACTGCCTTTAGAACAAAAATGTTAATGTCTTGATTGTGAATGTATACTGACACTAACAGAGCGATGTTTTGAACGGCCCTCTCTATCTGCACAAATATATACCTGAAAGTGATTAAAATGCAGTATTATGGCGATGTTTACGTAGCTTAAGAACGCAGTCAATTTCTAATTTTAGCGACACGCAATTAACTCTTCAAGGACTTGTCTAAAAAAGTAATCTCATGCAACTATGTAAATTATATTACGTTATAAAAATATATAATACACAATTGGCTAAATTAAACAAATTTGAAAATTTATCCATATCATCTTTCTGATATACATGTCAAATTAAAAGTCGCAAATGGCACCAATACATGCAGGATTTTTATAAAAAAATATTGATGTTCGTGTTTAGCCAAAATGCCGTTGCTGTCTTGCTGTGACCGTGCATACAACTTGCGGTGATCGTACAATTATTATGCATTGGTCGTGCATCGATATTCCATTCACAGTCGCACGGTGACTGTAAAGGCGCCGTTGGTCAGACACAAAGAAATAAAGGCACGCGCGTACAAAGAAAGAAATAAAGGCACGTGCGTAGTTTAAACACAGAACAATAACATTTAATCAGAGATAATATTTGCTATAACACACTTCAAATTCAGTTGCAAAAACGTAATGCCATGTACTGTCAAAATTATATCTGATAATAGGACCAAACACTGTTTTAATGGGTTATATAAAACCCGTTAATAACAAAGATCACTTTAATTCACGCAACAACTTAATATATAAAAAAATAACCAACATGATGTAGGCAACTAATGACTAAAAGTTGAGCATCGTAATAATCGTATAATAAATAATCTGGCAGAAAAGAAACATGGCGCTTTACACTGATTTTAGTTATTATTAAATATGATTATGAATACAATGTGTTTAACGCAGATGGAACAAAGGCAATAATTTATAATATGTTAAGCTTCCTAAAATATAACCGTCTTTAGTACTGTAACATGTAGACACATTTTATTGCAAAACACATAAGTCACCAACAAAAACATTGCGCATGAATGTATAATCATAAATGAGAATCAAATTAATCTTGACATGCGATAGTGGGTCGTTTGGTCATTTATTTTTATTTTTCGATTTTGTATTTTTATTTTGAAAATGACACTCACTCACTTCCTCGTATTTCTTCTATGAGTAATAAAGACGTTATGCGCGTTTAAATGCAGGTTCCGCAAAGTTCTTCTTTTGAACATGTGTTTCGTTTCCGAGCAAGATCTTCGGAACTAATTAATCCCTATTAACAGGACCTGCGCATATTTTCAATTTGATTAAAAATATAACATTTTAAAAGGATATTTTAGTTTCCATGCGCTATCTCAGACAAGTTAAAAACTGGACCACGTTGGGTAGAAAACTAGGTCTTTAGGCCACATTAACAAAAAGCTAGGGAACACTCTAAAGACCACACTTAGAGGCCAATCATCACGAAACTTGTTTAAAACATTTGTCTCAATGATATCTTATACAAGTTCGAAACCAGGTCACACGGGGTCCAAAACTTAGTCATCAAGCCAAATTAAGTTTAAAATGCAAATTTGTCCCCTGTGGTCAAACCTGTTCACGCATTCGTTATACAGACTGATATGGCAAGTGCACGAAATAGTAAATATCTGAGCCTTGCCTTGCGGTTTCAGAGGATAAGGTTTTTAAAGTCTCCCCCCCCCTCCGAAGCGTGGGCACGTTTGACCCCAATGGCATAATTTGCACAATCTTTGTAGACGACTACTATACAAGGTTACATACAACGTATGAAACCTCCAGTGTCAGAGGCCACGCCCTGGGGGTTCATATGTTTTCTTAAGACTTTCATAGCAAGTGGGCTTCAAACATCTTCTGCTCTGAAACAGCAATGCCCAGAGGTAACATTATATAGTGGTTCTCTACAAAAATTGTTTAAATTATGCCCATGGGGTAAAAGGTGGCCTCCCCCGGGGTTATATGGCTTATAAATACATAAATGGCAAAATTACTTTTAAAATCGTCTCCTTACAAGAATAAGCGGTACTTTTATTTATTCACCAATTCTAGCACCAACTACTGTTTTAAAGTAATGATCAACTCATGTTATATATTATTTTAAATTACAGGAGCGTCTTTTGCACAATCAAACATTTCTTAACCAGTCATGATTTTAGTGAGTAACGTACCAACGAATAGAATTATAATTTTCACATTAAGATAACCCTCATAAAATACAATTTAAGCAACGAAAACCACTACAAATTTTCACCAAGCACCCTTTTAATGAAACACACAATGCACATAAAATCATATACATACGAAATGTTAGCAATTAATGCTTTTTGGCAAAACCCACAGTATAAGTACTGCTACAATATATGTATATGAAACTTTTCCAAGACAGATGTGAACAAAAAAGTTTGCAAACTAGGATATTCTAATTGTAACTTGAGCTATAAGTACAACATAATATTTGTTTCGGTTTTTAAAATGGGATGATTGTAATATTGTTTAATATAAATACTGAACATTTCAGCATTGAAAATATAATAAGGTTACCCAGCGTTGAAGGAGGTAACACTGAACCATGAAACCAATAGATAATTTCAATAAAACACTACATTTTATCAACATTTTAGTGACCATTTAACCAAAAATATAGCACCAAACACTGTTAACAGGATTAATAAACCCACGTAATAGATCCGAATTATTAACAGTCAAGCTTTAGTACCAAACTCACCCGTGCTCTAAATTTGATAGCAATGTTTGAGTTTCATAAAAGGATAAACTGTGAGATTAGTGGCATTTCAACAACAACACAACTTATAGCACCGACTACTGTTCTAAAGTAAAATTAAACACATGCTACATATCAGTATTATTAACATATATGCTATTTGCACACAATATCCGTAATTCAACCAATTAAGATGAGATCTAAATAGGAATCGTTCTATCGGTACTAATTATTGCTTTAACATTAAGATAAACTAGAGAAAATAAAGTTTGACCAACGAAAATCAGTCACTGTAGTAAATGTCACCAACTACTGTTATTTTTGTTTTGTTTTTAAACACACACTTAACATCTGAAAAAATAATATACATTTTAAACGACTACATACTTCTTTATACATCGAGTTCCAACAATTAACAACAGTTGTCGATCACTGAACATGAAATATAACAAGAAATACTGTGTGTTAAGGATTAATTAATTCACGCTAAGGATAAACATGATTAACAGGCAATCCGTTTGTACCAATTTCGCACTTTATACTATATCAATTTAACATGTTGTATCGATTTTCATATTAACAAGAATAAGCGGTATGATATTAGTGACATTTCATTAAAACACACTTTATAGCACCAAATACTGTTTTAAAGTATTAATAAACACATGTGTTTATGTCATTTTAATTTACAGATGCGCCTTCTGCACTCTAAATCATACATTTAGCAAATAATATGTGATGTTAATAACGTACAGACGATAACAAGTATTGGTTTTACATTGATAAACTACATAAATACATTTGGAGCAAAAAACACACTAGAAAATGTCACCAAACACTGTTTTATCTTGAAACACACAATAAACCCTTGAATTTATGATATATATTAAAATGTTATGATTTAATATTTTATGACAATACTCATAGTACGAGTACTGCTACAATATTTGTATATGAAACTTATTCCAGACACATGGGAACAGAAAAGTTTGCAAGCTAGGATACTATCTGCCTTCAGTTTAGCTTGAATTCTAAATCACGTTATAGATTTGGGTTATAAGGTTCCTCTAACTCCACAGCGTCAAAGGTATATTTTTATATAGTGGCAAACATTTAATCACATGTATAAAATACCGAGGATATACTGAAGTATAATTGCACTATATTAGGGCTTCGCAACATCAAAGTAAAAAATATTTTTATGTTAGATTTCACTTTACGCTGCTTTTAAGAGTTTCAGTTGCAAATCCATAATCAACTCTTAAACGTGAATTTCTTTACTTTTCAAGAACTTTTACAATATTTTTATCCGCCTTTATATCAAGTATGTGTTTTAATTTCAAATAACATTGAAACTTAATGATGCAAATTGGACGTCAAATACATACGTAAACTCTGATATATCGATTAGCTATTAGAATTCATAAAAGGAATTGACTGTAAAATAACACTCACAAATAATACTCTGAATCGTATACGTAGAAATAATTATAAATTCTGTGCAATGAAAACCAGCAGACAATGTCACAAAACACTGTTTAGCCCACCTGAGCTTTTACGATCCCCTTTTGTCCGTCGTCATCGTCCGTCGTCTGTTGTTAGTCGTTAGTCGTTTGCCCAATCAACATGAAACTTGCTCAGAACATTTGTTCTTATGATATACCGAGCGAGTTTGATAATTTTTCCGCTCTGTTGAAAAACAAGGCCGCGGGGGGGGGGGGGGGGGGAGGCGGGGCAGTTTTCCTTATGTGGCTATATTTGAAAAGCTTTTCAACACTCTAGAGGCCACATTTATTTTCATATCGTCATGAAACTTGCTCAGAAAATTTGTCCCAAAGATACCGCAGACAAGTTAAAAACTGGACCACGTTGGCTCAAAATCAAGGTCTTTAGGCCACATTAACAAAAACGTACGGAACACTCTAAAGACCATACTTATAGGCCAATCATCACGAAACTTGTTGAAAACATTTGCTAAATCATATCTGGGACAAGTCCGAAACCAGGTCACATGGGGTCAAAAATTAGGTCACCAAGCCAAATTGAAAAAGCTTGTGATTATCCAGAGGCCACATTTATTGCCCTTTGTGTTTAGTTCCTTAGCCCATCAGGTGAGCGACTTATGGCCTTGTGGTACCCTCTTGTTATATATGTGCGGTTGGTAAAGATTACTAGTTTCAATTATACAATTTTTTCAATAAATTACAACAATTGAAATATAAATCAAGCAATGATTAACTTATGTTATATACCGTAATAACCCTGAGTATTGGGACACCCTAAATATTAGGACATCCCTAATTTCGGAAAATAATTATTTTTCGAGCCCCTTAATATTGGGACACATTTGAAAGTTAAATAATTTCCTGTCCCTAAATATTGGGACACCAAAATAACACCTTAAGGTGTTACTGTATAAACAATCAATACCCTGCCACTACGCTGGTTGCATAGCGACTTGTGACACGGTATATTGCCCTTGCTTATCTATGCACCATAATGTATACCATCAGGGGTATGTTTGCATGTAGTTGACACGTGGTTAAAACTGTGTACTCTAATAAAGCATGGTCTTCTCAATTAAGCTTCTCAATTAATTACCATCAAGTCCCCAGCAAGAAATAGTTGATCATATAAACACCAGTCACCTAAAATATTCCTTCTTATTATTTACAATTAAATATTTATTATATTTTAGCTAGCGATTAGTATCCCAAAGAAATAAAAATAATTAATTGGTTCAATACGTAGTTAAATGCAAAATAGATTGTATCATATATTGCCCTAAATGTTAGGACACAATTTCAAGAATTATTTTTGTATGTCCCTGTATATTGGGACAATAAAAATGTTAATTACTTTTAAGTGAACCGATACTTAGGATAAATACGGTATTCTTTTAATATTTTAATTCACAGATGCGTCTTGTGCACAGCAAACATTTCTTAACCAGTTAAGATATGATATAAGTGACTAACGTTCCAACGATAAGAATTATTGCGATAATCTACAGAGAAAAAAAGTTCGAGCAAAGAAATCCACTAGAAAATGTTACCAATCACTTTTTGTACTGAAACATGTGTAGTATAAAACTTATCCAAGACAAATGTGAAGTGAACTGTTTGCAAACTATGCTACTACTTGCAAAGGTATATCTTTATATAATCATTCGGGGGCAAACATTCTGGTACCACATTTGTATAATACTGATAATATATTGAGGTATAATTGCGCTGGATTAGTACTTCGCGAAATCAAATCTTATAAATACACTGTACGCTGCTTGTAAGTGTTTCAGTTGATCAGATCTATAATGAGCTCTTTATCCGGACTTTCTTTACTTTTTAAAGAATTTTATAATATTCGTCTAAGCGTATATATGAAGTTCTTGAATTTAATTTCGTATAACTTGGAAATGTGTTATGCATAATGGCCATTACACACAAACTTGATCTTTGATACCTATATAAGCTATTAAAAGTATATGAGAGGAGTAACTTGTCTGTAGAAAACTCCTCATAAATCATATCTAAATCACGCCAAATTGAAGTCTTGGTCATCGGAATTACCGTATAGCCGTTTTTCATATTTAAAAAAATATTTTTTGCATAATACTCTGCGCTCGCTCCATGAAAAAAAAGTAAAACATTTTTGTGAAGCGAGTCATTTATACAACGGAATAACAGTCAACATTTGAGTTTACTGTTTGATGTTATTTATTTAATTGTTGACATAGATGAGTAAATTACACATGCGTGCATCACAAGTAGCATAATTCAGCCTCTGCGTACCATGAATACAATTTCTAAGAAAACATTGAATAAACGTGTTATCATCTATGCATAAGAACATAATATCGCTTTTATCATCTTAATATGTTTGAATGTTATTAAATGCTATAAAATAATAAGTATTAATGACTTAGTCAAATTGAAAGGGATAAGCTTTATACTACATGTAATTTTAAAATATTGGTTATATACATTATACATGTTGGTTTTGAAATGTAGAACACTAATAATTCAATGTGTAAATATTTTTGTTTAATATTCATGCCGTTTATTTGTTTTTGAATACAACTCATCGAAATATATATGTAATACATTATGTGTATTAAATTAAACATGCCTATAATATGATTGTATGTCACTAGATGTATCAGTAAATAAGGATTTTGCACAATGATCGATATAAGATAAGTGATAATATGTTAAATTGCTTTCTCATCATGATCTGCATTACAAATAACATGTTTCCCAAATTTTAGGAATATAATCGAAAAACTACGGCAAATGTTCACGAGTGTTATAACCTAAGGGTAAAACATTCGCTACCAGACATGACTTCCAACAAAAATGCTATAGTAGTTTTGTCTTTTTATCTTAAAGATATTTTAAACGTCAAAATGGTTTAATTTATTTCATCCAAACCATGACAATTGGACATTATACAAGTGCTTTTGCGAAAATTATGCGCTCGCACCAATATACTCAAAATTGAAAAAATAATATATTTTTTTTGCGCTCGCTCGCTCCAAAATTTTTCGAAACAAATCTGATGACCACTTATTCAATTTGGTGTGGCCTTATAAAGGTTTTCAAAACCGTCCTCACGAGACGTTGCTGCCAAATCGTAGAACTAAATATTCTGCAATAAAAACCACGATATAATGT
Source organism: Congeria kusceri (assembly GCA_027627225.1). Classification (NCBI taxonomy): domain Eukaryota; kingdom Metazoa; phylum Mollusca; class Bivalvia; order Myida; family Dreissenidae; genus Congeria; species Congeria kusceri. The sequence continues at coordinate 6,089,546 of CM051030.1, forward strand.
CACATTACACTAGTATATATGTATGGTTTGTAAGGATGACTAGGTTTAGTTCAGGCTGTTATTTTAATACAACACAAATTATAGCAGTGCTAAAGTATAAATGAACTCATGATATATATCAGTTGCTTTTAACATATAAGCTCTTTGTGCAAACGATCCGCTATTAAACCAATTATGATGTGATGTTATTACGAATCGTTCCGTCGGTACCAACTTGTGATTTTTTTTCGTACATTAAGATAAAGTAGAGAACATAAATTTTGAGCAACGAAAGCCAGTAGTAAATGTCAGAAACCTTCGTTTATTTTTATTTAAAACACACACTAAACATCGGAAATAATCAAATTCATCACAAATAATTACACATGTATGTATTAACTTTTAATATTAACTATTACAAAATATCTATATGAAACTTATCCAAAATATATCGTGCAGGTAAGTATCTGCGAACAGAGCAAGTATTTGCATTCAGATCAGCTTGAAACCGAAAAAAAAAACGTTCACTTTTTGGATTGAATGGTTTCTGAAAAACTACAGCTGCAACGGAATATCCTTATAAAGTAAGCCGGGTGCGATATTTGCTTTATTTGTACAATACTCAGCATGTATGGAGGTACAATTGCGATGTATTCTTACTTCGCAAAGAAAACGTAATGGCATAATTTTAAATTGCACTTTACGCTGCTTTTAAGAGTTGCGGTTGAAAGGACCCACAATAAGCATTTGATCTTGAATTTCTTTACTTTTTCAATCATCTTTATAATAGTTTCTTCTAGACGCTAATATGACGTTTGTGACTTTCATTTCATATTACCTCGCAAACTTGCCATGCATAATCATCTCCTATCTAGATAAGAAATAAAAAATTTGTAATATAAATAAATTGACTGTAAGAGAACTTTAAAAAATCTTAATCTTAAGCATATTCAAAATTTATAATGTTCTACATGCGATGCTGTTGTCAAAACATGGAATTAACTCTTGTGCGATGAAAACCAGTAGAACATATCATCTTACACATGTTTATATAATAATTGTATGTTTTGTAAATATTACCAGATTTATGTAAGACTGATACCGAACGTTTGAGTGTTTGGTTATATGACTGCTTCCAATATCAACTGAATAAGGAATATTCTGCGTTCAAAGACATCACAACGAACCAGGACATCAATAAATGATAGCAATTAAACACTGAATAATCATTATATCAATACATTAAACCAAGATAAATTCAAAAATATTATGTAAACACATACTGTTTACACTGTAAAAATAAGAATGTTGCAATTATTTATCTGCATCTTTGAAACAATGATGATATACTTTTAATGAATAGTTGTTGCTCGCCATTATGCGATTATCACCCGAAGATGTCCATGATGGACTGAGGGTCTGGATCTGGAAAGGAATATTGGGTGGATGGACAGATGAAATTTTTAAGAACATTCAAGCCGTGAATGTTTCAGTCTTTATTTTCTTGAAAATAAATTCATCACGATTTAAATTTGATAGCGACTCGACCAGTCACTCCGATGCCATCTTGAACGTGTGCGTCTTCACTCGCCAATTATGCATAATGGCCGAATTGGTGGCGGCCGAAATGTAGCTCACAGGCGCGGATGCACGATTATGGCTTTAGGGGTGGAAAAGAGTAGTAACTACCATATTTCAAAACCGATTTTGCCATTTATGAATGAATGCACACTATGTAAAATGCATATCAAGCCCGCATATGGACCACACTTTATGCAGAAAACACTATTGCATTCTACGTTTAGTTCCATAAAAGTATCAACGGTATAGATGGTGGCAATTAAACAAGAAATATAACATCGAATACTGTTCGATTGATTCATAAACTCACGTAATAGATCCGCATTTTTGACAGTTAAGCCGTTTGTACAAAACACACGCGTGATCTGGATTTAATTAATATAGTAATTTAACATTTTATATGAAGTTCCATAAAATAATCAACTGTACGATTCTTGGCATTTCAATTTAACACTAATTATAGCACCATGTACTGGTTTAAGTATAAATCAAATCATGCTATATATTATTAACATAAATAAAGCTTAAAGCCATTTGCGCAATAGATTCGTTATGAAACCTATTAAGATGTGATGATGATACGAATCGTTCTGTCAATACAAATGACTGCCGTTACATTAAGTTAAGCTGCAGAAAATATATAACCAGTTAAAGTACTGCTGTTGTTGTTTTTTTCATTGAAACACATATTAAAGACTTCAAATCAAATATTATACATTTTATTTTATTTTTAAATATTTTATCGAGAAACTCATAGTACGAGTAGTGCTACAAAATGTGTACATGAAACTTATCCCAGACATATGTATAAACAGAAATGTTTGAAAACGAGACAATTATCTGCCTTCAGATAAGCTTGAAACCAAAATGACGTTCAAGTTTTTAATTGAATGGATTCTCAAAATCTACAGCTGCAGTGAATGTCTTTACTTTTTAAGAATCTATAGAAAACAAACATTTCTAGGCGCTAACATGAAGTTCAAGAATTAAAGTTAATTTTCGTATAACTTCGGAAACCTGTAATGCATGATGGCAGTTATGCACATTTCAATACAACTCTACATTTGGTAAACAAATGACACAAATGAAAATATAACTTTTAAGTAAACACACATTAACCAGATCGGAAGAATGCAAACTATCGACAGCTTCTAAAATAGATGATATACTCGTATTGCATTATTATGTCGCTGTATTGATATGACACAAAATCAAAGCACTTAATAACGTTATATAGCATCAAATGCTGCTTGTAATGGTGTAAGTGGGACAGATCCATATCGAACTCTTAATTTGGTGTTTATTTCCACTTTCAAAAGACATTTAAAAATTTAACAACACGCTGACATTACGTGCATGACTTTAACAATTACTTGACAAACATGGTCTGTACAAACACCATTGGTGTCGAGCATCATACTCATATTTGAGTACTAAAGTAGAAATTAAATTAGGAATCAATATGCTAAGAGACTCTGATACATTTTTGTGGTATAGCGTTCACATTAAATTTGCTTTTCCAAGTAATGAGAATGCAATCGGAAAAGCAGAGTCCAGACAACTGTGCTCTGTATAAGCAATCATCAAAGACCCATAACTGTAAGACCAACAGCTGTCTCAGGACAGCGCGCTCGACCATTCAACCACTTTGTCAAAGTTATTGGCCTGTATCAATAAAACAAGGGGCATACTTCTCCTAAAATGCAGGTCTCAGTTATGTGCCTTGGCCAGTGACCTTATATAATGACCTTGAAGACAGTTGGGAAGGTTTTATTGAATATCTGAAGCATATATATAGATATGAAGTTATTACACGCAAAAGTTAACCTAAATTTCTAAGTAGACAAAATGGCATAATTCTGTTAAATTGCAGGTCAGAGTTATGGGCGTTGGGTCAGTAACATTATATAATAACCCTGTAGATATGTGTGAAGTTTCAATGGAATATCTGTAGTAGTTAAAGATATGTGGATTTGTTACACGCAAACTTTAACCTGAATTTCTAAGTACAAATGGGGGCATAATTCTGCTAAATTGCAGGTCAGAGTTATGGGCCTTGGTCAGTGACCTTGCATAATGACCCAGAAGACATGTGTGAAGTTTCAGTTGAATATCTAAAGTAGTTACAGAAATATGTACTTCTTGCACGCAAACCTTAACCTAAATTTTCTCTTGCACGCAAATCTTAACCGGACATTTCTACGTACAAAAAGGGGAATAATTCTGCTAAAATGCTGGTCACAGGTATAGATCTTGGCCAGTGATATTATATAACGACCCTGAAGGCATTTGTGAAGTTTCAGATGCATATATGTGAGCGATATGAAGTTGTTGCACTCAAACTTTAACCTGATTTTCTAAATACAAAAAGGGGCATAATTCAGCTTAATAGCAGGTCAGAGTTATGGGCTTAAGTCGGTAACCTTAAATAATGACCCCGAAGACATGTGTGAAGTTTCAATTGAATATGGAGCATCTTGGTACAATGAAACCTTTAATAAAGTTTCATTGAATATTGGTTAGTAGTTGCTGAGAAACAGTGCAGACAAGAACTGCGCACTATACATTAATTTCAGCAACCTTCAAAGTCCCATAACTCCAAGGAAAATAACTGAAAGGGAACATCCTATACTGTGCACATCTCATTTTGATAATAAAGCATCACATACAGTTTCATCGTATTCAGGCCAGTAGTTGCGGAGAAATAGCCAAGACAATAATTGTGCTCTAAATTTTAATTTTAGAAATCTTCAAGGTCCCAGAACTCTTAAAAAAGCGGAACGTCCTGGTTTAGTGCACACGTCCTTTTGGTTATAAAGCTTCCCATCAATTAGTTGTGTAGAAATAAATTTGACAAAAATTGTGCACTAAATACTTATTTCAGAAATATTCGAAGTCCCAAAACACTAAGAAAACTCATTGAAGCAGAACGTCCTGGTTCATTGCACACCTCCTCTGGGTAATGAAGCTTTCTATAAAGTTTCATTTAATTCTGGCCAGTAGTTCCGTTTAAACAGACTAGACAATAATTGTGCACTAAATGCTTATTTCAGATATCCCATGACACTAAGAAAAATCACTGAAGCGGAACACACTGGTTCAGTGCACACCTCTTGGTTATGAAGCTTCCTATAAAGTTTCATTGAATTCAAACCAGTAGTTGGATAGAAATAAACCGGACAAAAATAGTGCACCAAATGCTTATTTCAGTAATCTTCAAAAACCCATAACTCTGACAACAAGAGCTTTCGGAGGACAGCGCGCTATGCTATTCGAAGTATTTCAGTTGGTACATATTTTGGATAGTGGAAGGGGCATAAATTTGTTAAAATACACAACTTTTAAGTGAAGCTTGTATAGTTTATACATTTTTGAACACAAACTTTAACCACAAAATCTATTTAAAAGTTATGTTAAAATACAAAATAGAGTTACGGGCAATGTTGCCCCTGATACTAGAGTTGATGACGAAGGTTAGTTCCAAGATTCAAGTAAATAACTTATGTAGTTTTGAAGTTAAAACACTTTTGAATATAAACTTTAAACATAAAAAACTATGTGAAAAACATTACCCATATCTCTGTCCAAATATTAAACAGACTGATGGATAATGTTGCCACTGATACTAGAATTGATGACAAAGGTTAGTTTCAAGTTTCAGGTGAATAACTTTTGTATTTTGTATACCAAACTTCTGAATATAAACTTTAACTTGAAAATATATGTGAAAAAGGGGCATAACTCTGTCAAAATACAAAAATAGTTGTGGGGAATGTTGCCCCTGATACTGCAGTTGATGACAAAGGTTATATCTAAGTTTCAAGTGAATAACGTATGTAGTTTTAAGTTACTCAACTTTTGAATATAAACTTTAACCAGAAAATCTATGTGAAAAAGGTGCATAACTCTGTCAAAATACAAAAAAAACAGTTATGGGGAATGTTGCCCCTGATACTGGAGGTGATTACAAAGGTATATTTCAAGTGAATAACTTATGTAGTTTTAAAGTTACAAGACTTTTGAATAAAAACTTCAAACAATTCAGACGCCGACATCGACGCCGACGCTGGGGGTAGTAGGATAGCTCACCTATTCTTCGAATAGTTGAACTAAAAATCATTGAAGCGGAACGTCCTGGTTCAGAGCACACCTCCTCATGGTATTGAAGCTGCCGATGAAGTTTCATTGAATTCTGGCCAGTAGTTGCTGAGAAAATCCCGGACAATAAATTGAAACGGAGAGACGGAAGGACGGACGGGCGTACAAAGCGGCGACTATTTTTTCGGGGAGCATAATAAAACCCCAGAGACACCATGTGTAAAGCGCGTTATTATTTATTTAAGACAACTGATACAAAACACAACATAAAAATGATACAAACTCGGGCCACCGCATTGGAACGATCAATGCAAACCATTGGCGATTTCCAACGTTTGAAACAAAACATTGTTTGCAATATAGAAATTAATACACATTATGTAAATGCGAAATTTAGCACGAGCATCGACTGGAAAGAATGAATAGAATAAGATTGCATTCTACATCCAGTTCCATAAAAGTATCAACGGAAAAGTGTGGCAATTCAGCAAAAATATAGCATCTACTACTATTGTAAGGGTTTAATAAACTCACGTAATAGATCCGAATTATCAACAATCAAACTGTTCGGACCAACTTCACCCTTGATCAGAATTCAGTTAGTATAGCAATTTTACATTTTAGATCAAGTTGCAAATCTGAATAAGCAGTATCTTTAGTGACTTTTCAATAAAAATCAAACTATAGCACCAAATACTGTTTTAAAGTAATGATGAACTCAAGCTATATATCAATGTAATTTGCAGTTGTGCCTTTTCACAATAACTACATACAAATTAAAGCAGGTTTAGATACAATGTCCTATTATTTGCCTTCTGCTTAGCTTGAAATCGAAATAACGTTCGAGATTTTGTTTCTATGAATCCTCCAAATCTTCAGCTTCAACGATATATCTATATTTAGTCAGTCGGGAAAAACATTAACAATACTGAAGGAATATAAAGTGCAATTGCTCTGCATTAGGACTTCGCAAAATCAAAGTAATATTATTATGTTAAAAAACACTTAACGGTGCATTTAAGAGTTTGAGTTTCGAATCCAGAATGATCTTGATTTTTCAAGAGTATATATTTATAATATATTTCTAAGCGTTTATATCAATTATGTTTTAATGTCAAATAACTTGGGAAACGTGTGATGCATAATATGCGCCACACACATATATATACACTAATATACATTTATATTTAACAATAAGATCCCGAGTTCAAAGATCCAGATATACGATAAAACAGTATATTTTATCAACAAATTAAAACAGTTCAAATATAATTATTATGTAAACACATACTATTCAGACTGTACAAATCCACAGAGTGCAAATATTTATCTGCATCTGTTAAACACTGATGTCCTATTGAATTGTACAGTCGCTATAATACATATTGTTTCTAAAAATAGTAACAATTTGACGTCGATTACGGGCCGTTACGCGGCTCCGCTGAGCCGATATAATATAATTGGCCGCGGCCGATTTTTCGATAATCGTAGAGAATCTGATCGCGCGACGTCAATGACAACGAATGGCGTATTTAGTCAAAATTAAACGGTTATATCCGAAAAGGCAAATACAGAATATTAACGAAAGTTTGTAGTTAAATTGATTACATATATAGGATCTATAGCCTATGCATCTTTGAGTTTTAGAAAAAGAATCACTGAACAAAACTGAACAGATCGGAAACTTTTACTGTACCTCAATTTCAATCCATTGCTTCCAACAATAAAAATCCAACAATACTGTAAGCACTTCTATTCCCTTTTCTTGTATCCATAAGCCTTAATTTTTAACAAGCATGATATTAATTGCATGTGAACCATTCCGACCAGAAACACGCGTTACGAAATCGCAATGACTGGTCAGAACGTTTGATTTTATTCCGATTCAAAGTCTCAAAATATATTATTTATCCAACTGACACATTCATCATTCATAATTCATCCATGCACGATTTATTAAACTAATTGTAATGTATTTTACTAAAAATAAAAGCAAACACAACATAATCGTTGTCACAACAAAACTGAGAGTCCAGCGAAAACTGGTTTGTTTCGTTACTGTTTTTCTGTTTATAAATTACGTCATTCGTAAGAGTTGCGTCACGTATTGCGTAATTAGTAGAATGTTAAATAAAAGTACGGAAAGTTTGTTTGGTGTTTTTGTTAACATTTTGTGTAATAAAGAAAGTAACATGATTCTTTTCTTGTGACAGGATAATATGTATTATAAACGATAATATACGGCAGAGCTGGGCGTCTATAATCGGCCCTAGCCGTATAACGGCCCTCGGGCCAAATAATGGGCCGTTATATCGGCAGCGGGCCGATTATTGATGCCCGGCCCAGCTCTGCAGTATATTATTGTCTAAGTATTGGTATAACAAGGAATCAAAGTAATTTAAAAAATTAATCGCACCAAATGCATTTGAAACATTAATGGAAAATTTCCATATCGAATTCTAAACCATGAACTTATTTATACTTGCAAAGGACTTTAAAGTGCATTATTTTAATTTAACATATACTTGAAATCACTGTCTGCATGAAGCGACTTGGTGTCAAGCATCACACAAATATTTGAGTTCTAAAGTAAATAGCAATTATTAAAAATGAAACTATGTTGAACAGAAGTCAATTGTCTTATGAACGAAACTAACATGCACGGACACGGGATTGTTCGACGGCGCATGGAAAAAAAAAATACACTTTCAACGTACAAAAAAATATTTGGCAATGTATGAAAGCATACACGCGGATCAAGCACGCACATGGACAAGAAATAATGAATGAAACAAGATAAAATCTACATCTAGTATAATAAAATTATCAACGGTAGTGTTGATGGATATTTAACATGAATTATAGCACCAATTACTGCTATAAGGATTCTTAAGCTCACGTACAGAATACGAATCATTTACAGCCAAGCCGTTTGACTCAAATTCACGCATGATCTGGATTTAAATTTTATAGCAATTAAACATTTTAAGTCGAGCTCCATACAAGAATAAGCGGAACGATAAGTTACATTTTAATAAAACACAAAATGTAGAACCAATTTCTGTTTTAGAGTAATGCTAAACAAAGGTTATATATTATTTTAATTGACAGATGCACATTTTTGCTAAATACAAACATTGCTTAACCACTTAAGATGTGAGGCTTGTAACTCACGTACCAACGATATGAAAAATTCCTTTTACATAAAGATATAATCCACAGTAAATACAATTTCAATATAACACAAGTTATAGCACCATCTACTGTTTTAAAGTATAGTTTGACTCATATTATATATCAGTATTATTAACATTGAAGCTCTCTGCGCAAAAGATCAGTAATTAAACCAATTAAGCTGTGATGTAAATACGAATATTTCCGTCGGTAAAAATTATTGATTTTATATTAAGATAAGATACCGAAAATAAATTTAGAGCAACGAAAACAAGTAAAAATATCACCACATGCTCTTTAGTTTTGCTGACACATATACTTAAACAATCTGAAACAATAACAGACATTCTAAATTTAAGCGTTTCATATTTTACCAAGTATTCCATAGTACGAGCACTGCTACAAAATGTTTTCATGAAACATAACCAAGACATATGTACAGAAAAGTGTTTCCAAACATGGCAATTATCTGCCTTCAGATCAGCTTGGATCCGAAAAAAAAAGTTGACAATTCGGATTAAATAATTTCCCTATACTAAGGTTGCAACAGAATATCTGTATTTAGTAAGCCGGGCTGGGGAATTTACTTGATTTGCACATTGCAAAGCATGTGTATAATTATACTGTCTTCATACTTCTTAACATAAACGTAATGTACTAATGTTAAATTGCACTTTACGCTGCTTTTAAGAGTTTCGGTTGAAAAGATCCATACATCGTAAATTTCTTCCAGAGACACAATTAGGGGAAAATATTTTTTAATATCCGCAGATCCTTCATTTAGGGCAATTGATCTGCTGCGTATAAAATACTTGACAATACGCACAACACATCACAAAACATAAAAATAATTACAAATATTGTTATCGCATTGTGATGGTCAATGTCAAGCATTGGCAATTTAAACAGATTTAAATAAAACGTGTTTTGCAATTTATTAATGAAAACCCTGTAAAGGCAAATCTAGCGCTGCATGGACCGAACGTAATGGTAAGAACAATATTGTATTCTCCATCGAATTCCATAAAAGTATCAACGGCAAATTTTGTGGCAATAAAACAAACAAGCATGAAATATTGTCATAAAGATTATTAACCTCACGTAGTGGATCCGAATCATCAACGATCAAATCGTTTGGGCAAATTCACGGGTGTCCCGGATTTAATTAATATAGCAATTTAACATTTTAGATCTAGTTGCAAACAAGAATAATCAGTACGATTAGTATTATTACAATATAAAACAAAAGATAGGACTATATACTGCTTTAAAGTAACAATGAACTATAGCTTTATAGCAATTTCATTTAGGGATGTTCCCTTTGCATAATGACTACATAGTTAAACCAGGTACGAGTATCGTAAAGATGTGATGTCTGTAGCAAACGTTGTCGTTTTTATTGCAATACACTATACACACTTAACATTAATACGGTACATGTACAATTGCAGCATTTAATAGTTTATGGCAAAATGCATAGAACAAGTACTATAAAATGTGTATATGAAAATATCCAACATACACGTACACATGAATGTTGCAAATTAGCCTATTGTGTGCTTTCAGGTTAGCTAGAAATTGAAATCACGTTCGAGTTTTGGGGTCAATGATTCTTAAAAATCCACCGCTACAATTGTATATCGTTATGCAGTCAGTCGGGGCAAATATTTATTTACAAATGTAAACTGCTAATGATATATTAGGGTTTAATTGTTCCTTATTAGAATTCCGTGACATCAGAGTAATGTTATAATGTTTAATTGCACTTAACGCTGATTATGAGAGTTTCACTTGAACAGATCCATAATGAGATCTGAAAGATCTAGTTGAAGGAATATCTAAACTCTCCATGGGGTATTCAACTCTGTACAATGGTCCATGACATGTTCTGTATTGAGTAGAAATCGTTTCTGTGTAATGCTTAATTAGTATTTCGAAAACTTAAGTGTTAAATCAATCCTCGCTGTTTTGTTCTTAAAAACTACGGAAGAGCATTTCCGCAACACCTGTAAATGTTTAAATGTACAGTGACTTTTTTAAGGTGTTTTATTAGTGTTATGACTCTACCATGATGTTTAAAATGTGCCTGTCATAATGTTTAAATCATCTGTTAGTCAAACGAAGTTTCTGAATGCCTCTTTTGTTTCTTTGTAGCTTTTTACCCTCCTGTTATGATGTGGAAATACACAACTAAATCGACTTGAGTGTTTTGTCTACTTCGTGACTTGGTTCGCTAGACTGCATTGCGGCAGTACATATACTATCACAATTGTGTGTTCAAATTGCATTTAAAAGCAATATTATTATTCTGAAAAGGAATGCACATATTAAAAAGATGCATTGTCTATTTAAGCAATGCTTTCGCACACAAACTTATTTTTATATTCTAGTAGCAGTAACAACTCAGATATTAATTTAAAAGTATTGACTTGTGCGGTGCTTAAAACACAATTTCATGAATAAAGACGCGATATCAATAAAAATGAACTTAGCACAAATTATATATATACATGAGAATTTAGGTTTGTACTTTTTTGCAGCGCTTTTCATGTAACTGTAGGTTTTTCTTGTTGCTTTCATTTTTTAACTTAATTGGATTTCTAAATTTATATGTAAATGGATAATAAATATGAATACACTATTGCTGCTGCTGCTGTTGCTGTGGATGATGCTGCTGCTGATGTTGATGATGATGATTGTGGTGGTTTCGATGATGATCATGATGATCATGATGATGATCATAATGATGAGGAAGGATTGATCTTAAAGGCCAAACAGATGTCCTTCTTATCAGTATTCGGCAATAGAACGGACATATATAGCCTTGTTATCATTAATCTGTAATAATCCAGTGCAGTTGCCGTAGTAGCCAATACCACTTACGGTCAAATCGGTCGGTATACAAAGATAGACAAAATTTAATTAAAATAGCAATATTTCCCACAAAAAAGTGATTATTCGTTAAATGATAATATTAATTTTGCAGTTAATTTTCGTGCATGAATTTAAAAAATAAATAAATAGTTATCTTGTTAGTATGCATATAATTAGAAAACGTCCTCGTATGTATCAAACATTATCGAGTATATAGCTACTGTAGATAATTGACTTGTCGTTTATATAAAATATTACGACCTTAGAAAGTTCTGTCCGACCAGTAGATTCGTGTCAATCATGGATTGAGTTGACCAATTTTGGGTTTATATTTCTGGGGTTAATAATAGCACATGGTTGCTTAATCCAATCAATTTACTTAAAAACATTTTGGGTATTAAGATTTTTTCTTTGTTCATACAAACGGTAACCAATATTCATGGACACACCAGGAGTGCAGTAGTAAGAGGATTATAAGATTCGATGACCAGTTTCTAGTTTTGGTGTGTAATTGGGAGCTATTTACCGACTAGTAGGATAATTGAACTGAGTGATATTTAGCTGTGACAGTGTGGATGACTAGTTGAAACAAGGATTAAAACTCTTGTGTAAACATTGTCATGTCTGAAAAAGTGGACAATAATGTATAATTAGTTGTTTATATGTAACAGGGTATTCACTACTAATCCTATTGATATTTTACTGACCACAAATCCAATTAGAGAGTGAGAAGTGTCAGTGTGAGTGAGTGATTGATGAACTGTTTTTACTAATGTCTGTCCCATGCTTTTATAGTGAGATGTTTATAATCAATAGGTGTAATAGATTTTTCTATCTTAGTACATGCACTATTTGACTTTGTTCAAGATAGGTCTCTGTATGGCATTTACCATTTGCCAATAAGAATAACTTATTTTATATTCAAACTATAGGGGTTGGTCACTGGTGAGTGTATATATATTATTTTATGACATAAATTGTATTGTATTGAATTGAATTGATATATTTTTATTTAATACTTGTCCTAAATGAATTAATATGTATTACAATGAATTATTGAAATTACTATTATTATCATTGTAATATGTTGTATTATAATAATTGTTATTGTTTCAGGCCATCATTTAGATCATACGAATTAATCATCGACATAATAAAGTATATAACTATACCCACGAGTGGTTTTTATATCACACCCTGCTACAAATGGCGCCCAACGTGATTTTGGACTGATGGTCAGGACCTAGAGAACCACAGTAACACAACGGCGGATTCCCAACTGCCGACCCGTGTGATTCAGCATTTAGAACTGTGGCATTTCTACACCGAAGCTGTACAGAGTGTCAAGCTTTGGGACGAGAGTCAAGCCTAGATCCAGGCTTATCTGCCCTGAGAACCAGAACACAGTAGTGTTCCACCTTGTGACAGCTACCTAGCTGTATGTCAGACAGTACAATTTGACATTCTCCAACAAAAATGACGTGCGTGTGTGCAAACATCGACTTGCTGTAGACTTTGTCGAACTCTGCGTTCGAGCCCAGACCAGTAGTACGTTTGAAAACAGACCAGAAGTGCGTTCGAGCCCGGACGAGTTTTGCGTTCCTGCCCAGAACAGTAGCGAATCCCCCAGTGACCTCCAGTGATTACACCAGACACTCTAGGATCGTATCACGCGTACATGTTACACTACAGTGACTGTGGACTCTCGATGGTGAACTGTACCAGTTAATGGACGGATTTTTATTTAAGTGTTTTAATTTTTTAGTGTGTTTTATTGGATATTGGGATAATTCGATCAGGAATTTCTGCAGGTACCATTTTGTTACATTAATTCTACATTTTAGAGTTACATTTGTGTATTATTCTACTTTCGTTTTGAATAACGATTCGGATCTCGGACATATTTGTTAAATTCCTACATTTGAATTATTGTGTTATAATACATTTTTTTGTACAGTTATGCATTTTAATTAAGTGCATTTTCTTTGGCTGTAGGCAATTTTTGTCTTGGAATAAAAAATAAAATTATTGGACATGTCAATTTTACGTTTGTTTAATACATGTTATTGTCTAAATTTAGAAATCGTGTGCTAAATTTTGAACTATTATTCTAAAATGTATTTTTGTGCTTTGTTGATTTAAATCAATTAAAGTAGTTAAATTATATTATAATTTGGAAAATAAATTTGCAATTATAATTCATAATTGAGTAGATTTGAGGATTATAATTTTAATAACCGTATTGACCTTTGACGTCATCAGTTCTTGTCTAATACACGTTGTTGTTGTAAAACTAAAACGGAAGTAAACTTTGGATGTAAATATTTGATAAATCTAAAGGAAATGTCTATATTTTAAATATTTGTGTGTGTAAGTGTTACCTTGTAAATAATTTTGAGCATCACTGTGATTCATTTCTTTTTATTGACAAGTGACATGGATTTGTAAGTGTTGTGTGTCAAAATTAATTGAATCCTGTATTAGGGTCGCTCACCAGTAGATCTAGTAGAATATTTAATTTTTTTAATTAATGAAAAAATTTTGAACATATTATTTGCAGAATATTGTTTAATGTAAATTTACTTGGCCCAAATTACTAATGCTTTAACAACTTACACTATTTAGGTTAAAATATACTAATAACTGCTAACTTTTACAGCACTGTCGCATTGAGAGAGAGAATATTGCACATACCCTGTTTGGTTGTTTTATTTTAAATTATTGAAATTTTTTATGTAGTTTATTTTTACTGAACAGTGTAACAATGTCGGACTCTGAAGAGTAAACAGGTGCTCATAAAACACATTTTATTGCTGTTGAAATGTCTGAGCAAGACATGATTGAGAAATTGTTAGCGTCAGGGTATAAAGTGTTCAAAGCTGAGCCTGATAAACCCCAGAGTAAGTTGAAGTTCATGGATAAACCTGAATTTATTTCATCAACTCCTCTTCAGATGAAACCTGAACAGGCTTTACCCTCAGCAATTCCCAAAATGTCATTTCAGAAGACCTCTGTTGCACAGGCCAACTAAGGTGCCAGGTTTCAGGAGAATTCCCTGTCTAATGCAAATTTTCAGTCCGCAGTACCAAAACTGCCGATGTTTTCAGGAGAAGAGCCGTGTCCAAAGGGCGAGGTATCATATAATGAATGGCGGTTTGAGGTAAAATGTTTTAAAAACAGATAATATCACCCCACCCGGCAATCAGAAGGTCGATTAGAGGACCAGCCAGGAGATGCGTGATTTCATTGGGTGAAAATGCTGGAGTTGATAATGATTTGTTTAAAATGGACTCCTTGTTCGCCATTTCCTTTGACAACAATAATGTCATGCAGGAATTTTTTAATTCTTTTCAGCGCCCTGTTGAGTCCGTAGCAGCTTTTGCCTGCAGACTTGAGTACACTTTGACTAGCTCAAATGAAACTCTCAAACTGAGTCCTGAATACAGAAATGAATGTTGCGTTGTAAATTGTGGACATCCCTTTGCTCAGATGAACTCAAATCTCAAACTAGACACAAGTTTGATACTGTTTTGTCCTTTGAGCAACTAATTAAAGAAATAATGGCAGTCGAACATGAAATGTCCCTTAACACAACATCAATTCAGCCTCTCAAATCTTCTAAAAAGGTTCAACAAAATGGTGTTTCAGCTGATTCCTCAGATTTTGAAAGTAGATTAAAATCTTTGGAATTGAAATTTGAAAATCAATACAGTACTGTTAACAAAAAGTTAGACCAATTATTGGAAAATGTTTCAGGTACTGTAAAGTCTCAGTCTCAGTATGAGAATCAAAATTCTAATACGTCTCAGGGTTTTAGGGGCCGTAGTAGAGGCCAGGGTTTTAGAGGCCGTGGTAGAGGCCAAGGTTTTAGAGGCCGTGGTAGAGGTACATACAGTAATACTTCTGCTAATCAAAACAGTCAAAACTTTCACCCAAAAGAGTAACCGCTTCTGTTGCAGGCCAAACAGAGGCTGGTGTACAAAATGGCCAACACAATTTGCATTCTAGATTAGTTGTGTAACCAAATAACAGCAAAATAAGTATCAATGGTTGTCCGTTCACAGCTTTGATTGACTCTGGTTCCATGGTAACCACTATTTCTGAAACTGGATTAAAATCCATTAGTGAGCAACCTGACATTTTACCATTAGATACTTTAGGTTTAAAACTTGAAACTGCAGATGTCTCCCTGTTGAAGTACTATGGATATATAGAAGGTACAATTTCAGTTCCTTTTATGTCAAATGTCACTTTTGATGTGCCCATTTTAGTTATCAAAGATAACTCTTTTAACAGAAATTGTCCTGTTATTGTGGGTACCAATGTAATTAGGCTTGTACGCGACATTGTCTCTCAGGATGACAGTCATGTCATACCTGAGGAGTGGAACATTGCAATTGCTAGCTTAAATGTGACATCATTTACAGCCAAATTATCTAGCAAAAGACCAGTCAAGTTAGGTCCATATGAGACTGTGTCTTTGAATTGCCTTGCTAGTGGGGTAAATCATGCCATTTCTAATGTTGTCACTGAAAATTATGACCCATCTGCTAATTACTCTGTGTGACCCAGAGTAATCAAATTGCAGCAGCATGCACATTGTTGCAAAATTTCTGTCAAAGTTTGCAAAATGACTGGCAAACCTATTGTTTTTAAACCAAAATCCCAAATTTGTCAGATTTCTGAAGTTGAGGTCATTGATGATTTGTCCTCAAGTTTTCAGAATGACTCTCAACAGGAAACACCAATAGATGAGTGTACCAATGACCTAGGATTTAAGATAGACACTGATAATCTCACACCCGAGCAATTACAGAGGGTGCGACAAATCCTAGGAAATTGGTCACATGTGTTTTCCAAAGGTCCTACTGATATAGGATGTACAAATCTTCTTAAACACAAAATTTTGTTAGAAGATCCAACACCCTTCAAGCAGTCTTACAGACGCATACCGCCAGGGTTGTATGAAGAGGTGAGGCAACACATTAAAGAAATATTGGATGCCAATGTCATTCGAGAATCCGAGTCACCCTTCAGCTCCAATGTGGTGTTGGTAAGGAAGCACGATGGATCGCTTCGGTTCTGTATTGACTGGAGGCAGCTCAATGCACGAACTAGGAAAGATGCATGCAATCTACCCAGATTTGACGATATTGTAGACAGTCTTTCTGGTGCCAAATACTTTTCCAAACTTGACTTGAGGTCAGGTTATTGGAATGTTGAGTTAGAGGAAGAAGATAAGCCCAACACAGCCTTTTGTGTAGGAAACCTAGATTTCTATGAATGGAACCGAACGGGTTTTGGACTTTGTAATGCCCCTAGTACCTTTCAGCGACTTATGGAACGCTGTATGGGGAACTTACACTTAAAGGAATGTCTCATATTCCTCGACGACATTCTGGTCTATTCTAAAACGTTTGATGAGCATGTTGAACGACTCCAGTCAGTATTTTCTCGTCTTGCTGAAAATGGTTTAAAACTTAAACCTGCCAAATGTGAGCTGTTTATGCCCTCTGTTGTTTACTTAGGCCATGTGATCAGTGAAGACGGTATCTCCACTGACCCAGAAAAGACCAGTGCTGTGACAAAGTGACCTACACCCAAAAACATTTAAGAGCTCAGGCAGTTTCTTGGCTTTGCTGGTTTCTACAGAAGGTATGTAGAGCACTATGCTCAAATTGTTGAACCTCTCAACGACCTTCTGAAGGGCCATGATACCACAGGTAGAGCCAGCAAGCACAAAAAACGCTCTAAAAGGTCCATTAAACCAACTGTTTGGTCATGGGGTGAAGGTCAAGACCAAGCATTTCAGGCATTCAAGGACAAACTTACGTCCTCTCCAGTACTGTCATAGGCAGTATCACCAGCCCTTCATACTGCACACAGATGCATCAGGCCATGGTCTTGGTGCTGTCTTATACCAAAGGCAGGATGGGGTGGAAAAGGTTGTTGCATATGCTAGTCGTGGATTGAGGCCATCAGAGAAACGCTACCTAGCACATAAACTAGAATTTTTAGCGTTAAAGTGGGCTGTTACCGAAAGGTTTCATGATGATCTTTTAGGTAAACAATTTGTTGTCACAACTGATAACAACCCACTGACATATGTGACCACCACAGCCAAGCTTGGTGCGACAGGCCACCGTTGGCTAGCAGCACTGGCTGCATACAATTTTATCATCAAGTACAAACTAGGGAAACATAATGTGGATGCTGATTCCTTGAGTAGAATACCACAAATCTCTTTATATATGGTCAAAGCCATTAAACAGGAATCTGAAGTAGAAATGCCACTAGCAGAATGTGTAGCTATTGGTGTCTGTCCTCTTTCTGCAGAAGAGGCCAGACCTCAATTGCCACCTGCCAAGAGGACCGACTGGAGAGCCCAGGCTCAGGATCAGTACCTGGCTAAAGTACTTGACCTCTTAAGAAGTGGTTCCCGCCCCAGGAGGAGGCACTCCGTAAGGAACCACTTGAGGTACAGCTGCTACTCAGAGAATGGAAACGCCTCATTATTGAGGATAATCAGCTGTACCGAACCACTTCTTTAGATGGTCAAGCTGTTAAGCAACTTGTTTTACCCAGTGCATTCAGGGAACAAGCCCTCAAAGGTGTTCATGACGACGTGGGGCACCCGGGTAAAGACAAGTCACTGTGGTTGGCAAGGCAGCGATTTTATTGGCCTCGCATAAAACGAGATTTAGACCTAACAATACAGGGCTGTTCGAGGTGCATTCTTAGGAAACACCCCCAACAGACTGCTGGTCTGGTTAATATCACAACAACTAAGCCTATGGAACTTGTGTGTATGGATTTCCTTACATTAGAGAAATATAAAGGTGGTTACGAACACATTCTGGTGATCACTGATCATTTTAATAGATACGCACAAGCTATCCCATGTTATAACCAGACAGCCCATACAACAGCAAACGTTTTTTATAACAACTTCATAAGATATTACTCGTTTCCAGAACGCCTTCACAGTGATCAGGGACGTAATTTTGAAAGTCTGGTGATCCAAGAACTGCAAGATAGCTGGAGTTTCAAAATCCCCAACTACTCCCTATCTCCCCATGGGCAATCCTGCGGAACGGTTCAGTCAGACACTTCTGAAAATGCTTGGGACACTAGGTCCTGCCCAGAAACAAGATTGGAAATCCTTTGTAGGCCCCATGGTGCAAGCCTATAACGCCACTAAAAGTAACGCTACGGGATATTCACCCCACTATCTTATGTTCGGGTGGCATCCCAGACTCGCCCTCGATACGTACATGGGTACCGATACCCAATGTATTGAATTGTATACAATCTAGCCATTATTATCTGTATTGCTCTTTTTCTCTTTATTTTTTATTTTATTTTATTAAGTAATACTAAAAACTCTGAAGATCACACAAAGTCATTTTTAAAAAAGAAGAGAAGAAACTTTATTTTGAACAATAAGTATACACTCATTAGTTCAAACAGTGTTAGTTACATATACATACATACAGTTGCAATTTCTGGTTAGGACGTCTTTACATGAAAAATTGTAGAATCTGAGTGTTAAAAATATTATACGAGTTTTTATCTGAGTGTTAGAAATATAGCGACATATTTATAACAACGTAATCGTGGTCTTATATTCATGCACGTATCTTTGTCTCTTTAAATGATATAGTGTTAGAGATTATTTATAATAATATAGTAATTTTGCATTAGTTGCAAAAATGGTTTTATATACGTTACTTAACGTATACGTTACTTACGTATAAATATACATACAGCAACATATTAACGTCATGGTAACTTACATATCAATATACATACAGCAAATAAATGAGGGAGAAAAAGTAGTTGCAAATGGAAGAAAGACAAACAATTTGGAATATTTGTTAAGTGCGTATCCGTAAAATATGCTTTATAGATTAAAGAAACATATCTTTGTGTCGGAGGAAGCTGTTATATAAATACATCGATAATCCGCATAGTTCACATTTAATTTCTGTGTTTACTAATTCGGTAAATTTAGGGATATTTGGGCGATGCCAGTATTTGCGTTAAATATATTGACGTCTAAGATCGTAATACACGGGACAATCTAAAAGAAAGTGAAACTCGTCTAAAATGTATAAAAAAACAAACAAATAATATAAAACATAAACAGATATGTTAGGGGGAGTTAAGTAGAATTCAGTATGTGAGTATTGTGTGCCGTTTGGATCTAGTCATTCATGTGACGGATAAGTGAGTTATAAGACGAAAACCAACCGTGGTACGCATTTGTCAGTTTAAATATAATTATTTATGTATGAAGTTCGGCTAACTTACTTTATTGTCAGACTTACCATACACGCCGAATATATTGTAAGGACATTTCTTGTTTAATATTACCTGCACGTTGTACATTTCATCAACGACAATCAAACATTGCATC
The DNA here is from genome assembly GCA_027627225.1 of Congeria kusceri. NCBI lineage: Eukaryota > Metazoa > Mollusca > Bivalvia > Myida > Dreissenidae > Congeria > Congeria kusceri. The sequence continues at coordinate 6,109,671 of CM051030.1, forward strand.
GAGATTGTGGATTGCCTGATTTATGTAGAAATACAAATATTTTCCAACCGCTCAAGTGTAGTTGCATGTTGTTGTGTTTTTCGTATGGATGCGGAATAAAATTATTTCAGCAACAATATATGCAGTGGTAAATGGCAAGTTCATTATAATTTGTATCTAGTGCAAATTAAATATTTAGACTGCGTGAAGCATTTTCGAAATATAAACCCACAACGTATTCAGAAACTGCGTTTTAATACACGAAAGATTATCATTTGTATACCGAGAGTATTTCCTTCACAATTATTTTGTATAGTTTATTGTCAAGAAATACCCGAATATTGCAAACAGTGCTTTCTTCTTAAAACAAGCGACTGTGAAGAAAAACAACCTAACAATTGACAATGGTAAAGTAATATTTGAATTACTTCTCTTTTATTTTATTAACTAGTTTATAACGTTTAAATATAAACCGAGTGTTACATGTACACCTTATCGGAAAAAGCCATAAACATAAAGATCTGTAAACATCACAGTACCCGTGGGTGATTGATGAAAAACGAACAATCAGATATCGATTATTTAAACATGCAGGCAAAATAAACAACCTTGTGCTTGTGATTTATTATAGTAAACCTGGTGAAGGACAATTTAACAATGTTAAATGATGCTATTATATTTGGGTTACTTCGCTTCTAGGTTTCAGGTGTTTAATCGATGTAAATAAAAACTGGGCGTTGCGTGAACAGCTAATCGAAACTGCCATACATGTCAACATGCAGATAAACAGCCTTGAGCGTGTGATTTATAAGGGCCAGTAGGTATCGGTTATATCGGCATGCAGATAAACAGAACACTCTTGTATGTGTAATTTATTATTGTAAAACCAAGTATTGATAATAAACCGCTCTTCCACGAAAAGAATTCAGTAAGGGATAGTCAACAACGCAATTCTTTCTTTAAAGTACAACTGCAATATTTTTTGCGTGATTTGGTGTTTGTTTATAACAATACATAAAGCAGATATGGGAAGTTATGTACCGGTAAATTGTTAAATATCACAGTAGTGCAAGTCGAAACCAACATGACATCCACTTACAGTAAAATTAGTTTCCTTAGGGAACAGTATTGTTACATAGTTATAAGGGACAATTATTCTAGTTAATGTCCTTGATGCGCAATTACTAATGATTTTTAAGGGAACAAAAACCCGGTGGTGTTATTATAATTTTGAATATTGCAATGTCTTAAAGTATCATACACACGTGTAAGATAATCCAAAACAAACAAACCACCATTAAGACTTATTTAAAAATGCATTTTGAGTCCTTATAAGGACAAAGAACTTATTTCACCGAGTAAACAATAATAACGTGTGTCATCCTAATAAAACTTTTATAGCTTATTAGTGTCAATAATTACAATGGTAACTACGTGTTTGCAATATGAACATACGTGGCGTTAAAACATTTAGATTTCCCTTTCAATTTAGAGGCGAAGAATAGAACACGTCTGAGCAGTACATTGTGGGTATTGATATATCAGTGACAGTCGGTATACATATGTCGTGGGAAACCCGGACTGAATGCCTGTGCGTGAAGTGTCGCCCTGAATCAGCTTGTGTAGTCCGAACAGGCTGATCCGGGACGAAACTTCCCGCTTTTATGGTATTTTCTGTTTCAAAGAAGTCTCATCTAAACATTAATCAACTGTAGGCGGAAAGTGTCGTCCTGGATTAACCTGTTCAGCCTGCACATGCTAATCCGGGGCAACACTTTACGCACATGCATTAAGCCTGGATTTCCCACTACACGCCTCATATGATTTATAGATATGGATCTAACACAAACTATGATTGTTTATAACTCATACGAGATAGCACGATCATACAATTTATTCAGCTTATTACCCGAACAATGTAATATATGTCACTGTACATGCATGAATGTTGTATGTGCGAACAGCTTTAAGTTATAAATTAAATTAGAAAAAAAAAATTGCGGAATTTAAAATATCAACATATTAGGTAAGCCTACGTGGAAAGTCTTTGTCAACATGCCATTGCATTCTTTGTCCTAAAAAATATCGATACTTCCTTGAGGACAAAGCACAAGAGGACTAGAAACCTCTTGCACAATCTAAATATGTTATACAGTCATAAACAGTAATAAAAAATAACTTAAACTTTTAACAGGAAGAACTATTCAATGCATCGACTGGGTATGACAGCCATAATCAATATCGTGAAACCCCAAACAACTCTTTGGCTTGGTAATGCTAGATCTAATTATTATTCAAGATATATGTTGCGTGGTATTCATCTACTGTAGTTGATAACAAAATGAACACCTATGTGGAATTAAACTCGATTGCTTCATAGACTAATACTAGTGCATGCAAATGTATCACCCGTAAACCAATCCTATTTACAGCCGTCGGCGTTTTGTTCCCATTTAATTAACAAAAATAATAGTATATCAAATTGTATGTAATACGGTCCATGAATTGTATGCGTGTGACTCAGTCGATGATGCATTAAGATGTTTCCACTGTGAGATTGTATCGATTTCAAAATTAGTTTTAAATAGTTATTTAAAATAGTATTATATTATTGGTAAAATGTCATGAATTGAATGAATGAATTGGTAACACATGCATCTATTATCGACTATCGCATGAAGTGTGTTAAACATGGCAAATACACAATAGAAGGTGGGATTTAACAATGAACAAATGGCAATGGCTTGTGCAACGTGTGTCCAAAACTAAAATATATGCTATACACATCACAACCTGTGAATATATATTAACACAATAGCACAAATCGTTTAGTGATAAACGAAGACACGAAGATTTACTATAATAGTCTTTCAAGACACTTGCTTATATATTTAAGTGAATGTATGTTTTTGGCAACTGCTTATCACTATGTGTGTAGTATGAGCTTTTTGATCTCAAAATCATTCACATATTCGTGGAACCCTTCCACGTACTTTCGTGTGCATTCGTGGCAGAATCGGTATTGCGCCTGAAAAAAGGAATGGAAAATAACATAATGACATCAAATCATATTACAACCATATGCACGGAGGTGCGTTATGATTTCAGCGGCATGTGTCAAATTACGTCCTTCTTTCAAACGAAAGTGAAATGGTTAAAACCATTATCATTCAGAAAAAGCGACAACTGATTTAAGACTTCATTGGAAATATAAATGACATTCTTACCAAATAGTACACCAGGAAAGCGTCAACTAAATTGAATCTAATCGGGGAACTATTTTATACGTTTATGCCGAAACTAACGTTCCTCGTTAGTTATTATTTGCTTCCTTCTCTTTCTAACCCTTCGTACTGTTTCTGCAACAGCCACGTCTCCGTCACGCATTATTCTCTCCACAATGCACCACATGATCGCAAACAGACCACGGCGTGTGTAGCCATCACTACAGTATATACAACGTTATAATTTAGTAAACTTGTATAGCTTTGATTACTTTGACAAACATATCCCAAAAACCACGACACAATGCTGAAGAAATCGACATACATAATACATTGGTTTGTCACGTACTTTGTATATTAGATGACATACGAAAAATTGTCTTCAATGTAATAGCATATACTCACTGACATCGTATCCCCACTGGGCCATTCTTTGAACAATCCTGTGCATCGACCACAGTACTCAGCATATCATCAGGTTTGCAAACAGGAGAATCCTTCGGCCACTTCAGAATTGGAAGACACGGACGTCGAAACGTTGTTTCTGACAAATAATGGCAAACATTTCATGTCAGTTCTAGAATTGTGCTTTAAGTACAAAGTATATTTCACTTATGGTGTTTTTACAATTGTATCCAGCTACTGTAGTTTTAATATTTAGTCACGTATAAGCAATTTTGAAAGCATATTTATATAGTTACATATGAAATAAATCATTATCTTAAAATGTTTATATCTGACAACATTATCTACATAATGGCCTCTACATTTGCTAGACAGCAGTGTGGCTAGGAATGTACCAAGCACGAGGACGCTGTCACCCACGGGCACAAAGGGACTTACCTTAACATATCGTAACAGTTTAATGCGCACCATTATAGTGAAGCATAATTGTTTATAAAATTCCGCAGCTTCACATTTGGATAGAAAATAACGGTTGGCTATCATTGGGTCGCTTTAATGCTATTCCGGTATTCACTTTGTTAACAGCAAGTACATCTTTAACTGTTAGAAATGTGTATATTAACTTGAAGTTATAAAACATATAGTAATATAATTGTGTAGTGTCGTCTGTCTTCAGTTTGAGTATCATCTACTTTGTTTGGATTTAAACGCACACAAATTATTATCACTTATCTTATGAAACTCCATGTGAAAGTCGTAATTGTATAACGATTTATAAGCGTGATAAAATATAAATACATGTTTGTGTCTGTCGTGTATGATGATTGGAGATTTGACGAAACCAAACAATATGCACATATTTCTTTCAATATGAAGAAACCGGAATTTAAATCGAATAATAAATATCATCCTCTACATACCTGTTCACAAAATGCAACAACAGTGTTCACATTGTGGTCGTGTAGCAAGCGAACAAAATCAATTTCTGAGCTTGCTCTCGTAGACTGGGTTAAAATAAGCTTGTCTTGCTCGAGAAAGCTCTGAAAGAAACATATGCAAAACATTGACCCTTAACATCTACCTGCATGTAACTGCATACCACTCAACTAACTATTTGCCGAATTATCTACCTTCTTCTCTATCTCTTCATATCTCTATTTGCATACCTTTCTACCTTACTTTCTATCTACCTAGCTATCTACCACTTCTTTACATTAATGCATACCATTTTACATACATTTCAGCCTTGGTACCACGCTGCCGCTCTACGTACTTATATAACAACAAATTCGGCTCCCTATGATACAACTTAGATCTCTGCCTACTTTTTACATAATATTATACCTCTACCTATCTATCTACCTACCACACTTAACTAGCCATCTACATACTTCTGTACTTACTGTCGTATTGGTCTCTCTGCCTACATATGTACCTATGTACTTACCTCACTACCTTATCCAGTAATTATATCTCTACCTGCAGTTTTACCTACAGCTCTACCTCATATATTTTTACCACAATCTAATTATCGTCTTTACTACTATCTACATTAATTATTTACAAATATCTACCTTTCTTCTTCATCACTATCTACTTATATTCTTTACCACTATCTTCTTTACCACTATCTCCAAATCTTCTTTACCACTACCTACCTATATTCTGTACCACTATCTAACAATCTTCTTTATCCCCATCTACCGATTTTCTGTACCACTATCTATATTCTTTACCCCTTTCTACATGTCTTCTTTACCCGTATCTACATTTCACCTTTATCAATATCTACCTACCTTGTTTACGACGACTATCTACCTATCTTCTTTTCCACTATATATCTATCTTCTTTACCACTATCTACCTTTCTAGTTATCTACCTATTTGAATATTTTCCTACTTTCCTACCTATTTCATTATCTCACACCACATAAATGTATTTATAACAAGAATATCAGTGAACTGATGAATGCTCCCCAGTGCGCTTTGCCAAGTAATGGGGATGCAATCAGAAGAGCAGTATCCAGACAATTGTGCTCTATATATTAATTTCAGCAATTATCAAAGTCCCATTACAGTAAGAAATATCGTTGAAACAGAGATTCTTGGGGCAGTGAACACCTCTTCTGGGTAATGCAGCTTCCCATACAGTTTCATTGAATATTGGCTTGTAGTTGCTGAGAAACAGTCGAGATATGAATTGCGCACTATACACTAATTTCAGCAACCTTCAAAGTTTCATAACTCCAAGGAAAATTTCTGAAGGGAACATCCTGTACTGTGCACACCTCATTTTGATAATGAAACATCACATATAGTTTGATTGTAGTTGCAGTGAAATCGTCCGGTCAAGAATTTTGCACTCTATTCTAATTTCAGAAATCTTCAAAGTCCCACAACAATAAAGCTTATCATAAAGTTTAATTGGAATCTGGTCACTAGTTGTGTAGAAATAAATTGGCCAAAAATTGTGCACTAAATATTTATTACAGAAATCTTCAAAGTCCCATAACTCTAAGAAAAATCATTGAAGCACAACATCCTGGTTCAGTGCATACTTCCTCTGGGTAATGAAGCTTCCTATAAAGTTTCATTTATTTCTGTCTAGAAGTTGCGTTTAGATAGACCGAACAAGAATTATGCACTAAATGCTTATTTCAGAAATCTTCAAGTCCCATAACTCTGAGAAAAAAATCATTAAAGCTAAATGCCCTGATTCAGTGCACACCTCCTCGTGGTAATGAAGCTTCTATAAAGTTTCATTGAATTCAGACCAGTAGTTGCGTAGAAATAGACTGGACGTTAAATGTGCACTAAATGCTAATAGCAGAAATCTTCAAAGTCCCATAACTCTGAGAAAAAAAAATAATTTAAAATCGGAACGTCCTAGTTCAGTGCACACCTCTTGATAATGAAGCTTCCCATGAAGTTTCGTTTAATTCTGGTCAGTAGCTGCTGAGAAATACTCTTGACAAGAAAACGGGAAGGACGGACGAACGGACAAAGCGGCGACTACATGCTCGCCCGAAATGTTTCGGAGAGCATAATACATGTTTACAATCAACGGAATACGTGATTGTTTTTATTAACCGATAGATTAACAGCATTTATGTAGTCGTTGTTTCCATCTAGATGTACAGACAATCTCAATACAGGTCTGTATCTGTCATTTGAAATAAGGAAGCTCACTAATCAAACATTGAAGTTTATGGCAACGTGACATTTTAAATATAAAAGTATGTCCTTTACGATAACTACTCGATGCTTCTAGAGGTCATTCATCTACATATATTTAACCTAAAGAACGCATTCGAAGCACATGGACTTCACAGCTGCGTTCAAAAAGTTTATACATTAACAAATTCATATATTAATTTTAAGTTCGTTATACCTGTTTAAATGCATTTTGAAGCAATTATCTTATGGGAAATTAAACCCGAATGATTAACAAAAGAAATACCGGTTGAAACATGATATTGGGATATGCTTAGATAAATGTTTAAAATAATATGTCCCTATTGTAGATACGAAATTGACGCATCATAGTGTGGTAAATACAGCACAATGCTTTATATCCCACATAAACTTCCTAACTACGATATTTATTTTGGTTATTTGCAATCGCTCATTTATATACATTTGTGCGTGCGTTCAAATCTGATACCCTTTCGTAAAGTGTATATTTATCTTAACAAATATACCTAGTCGTAAATGTGACAATCCGGCAATGGTAATAGTGAATCATACGGCATAATCTTAAACTTCCAAAACTACATTTTTCAATTGCAAAAAAAAAATAGTGCTTGATTATGTAAAGGCATGCTAACTTTGGCAGTAAATATTATTGATTTAAATAAATTATTATATAAGCCGTTTAATAATTCGTGATTTCAAGCTTAAAACAAACTCAAAATTGAACAATAACATCTTGGGTGTACACACATTTCGAGGTTTGAGCGTGAAACTATTGTATTTGCTTAACATTTCTATATCATACACAGTAGTTTCCCGCTCAACCCTCGATTTATAAATTCTTTATTACATGTTTACAACGAACACAATATTGGGTGTACATACATTTATAAATAAGTTTTTACAATTTTAAAATCCCCGTAAATGTTGGGAAATTAAAGTTGGTTCCGTACAAAGATATTTTCAAAATATAATAATTGTGATCTTATTTAAGTTATGTGAAACTCGACCCTGCTCTTCATCATAACAAGGAACATAACTAGTGTAGTCGTAAACCAAAATTACGCTCCCGGAATTAAAGTGGGATCAATGTTCTTTCGCCTATTTTCAGGCTTTTTACTGTCTAAATCTTTGGTATTACCAGTATCTGAATCAACATTTTCATAGTCAGGAAGATAAGATGTCCCCATCTCCTGAAACAACCTATACAACTATAAAATGTCTATTATATAATAATGAACAGTATGTAGCTCACGTAAATACTAAATTACCTATACATGAATATATGAACTGTTAAAAGTCCAATGTATGTAGGCGGTTTGTTTTATATTTAAATATAAACTGATTTGCATTTGGGACTTCATCCCGTAATGTTTGGAATAGTTTTAAAAAGCCGCGCTTCAAATTATAATCAAGGCCCAAGAAATGTTATCGTGCAACTTCATGAACAACAAAAAATAACTTGTTTGCAAAGGAAATCTATAATAATACCAAGAATTTCAATATTTGAATTTTTGTGTATCGCAATACCTACCCGGTATTCCTCATTCAAAGCGTCTGTCGAATGCCTAAGATCAACATAAGTCTCTTGTGTGACAACATCTCCTATAGGATACAGAGCCTCACACAACACTCCGTGGAGATACAGGTACTGAAGCTGTCAAAATACATATAATAAGTGAATACAACATATATTTCAGCCTTCTAAACAATTATTGATCTCACTATGTATAAACATTCAGGTATTTGAAGCAGCATGTATCCTGAGATAATAACTGCGGTTATAGTGGGCATTCAGCGGTAGTTGTAAACGTTTGAGAAGTAAATTATACTTCAATTTAAGCTAAAAGACGTGCATGACAACCTGTGTTTGCACCGTGGCGATCCTCTGATCTCTGAGCCCGAGAATTGCATCGAACACGTTGATCTGTTTTTCGGTCGTCCCTTGATCGTGCAGGTAGCCAAGCGCTATAAACGTCCCCGTTCGACCGACTCCAGCACTGCATGAAAATGATTATAAATAGTAAAAAAGTAAAAAATATCACCACGGGCTCTTTATCTTTACTGACACAGATACTTAACATCTGAAACAATAACAAACAATCTAAATTTAAGCTTTTAATATTGTATCAAGAATTTCATTTTACGAGCAGTGCTACAAAATGTTTATTTGAAATATAACCAAGACATATGTACAGAAAAGTGGTTTCCAATCATGCTCATTATCTGCTTTCAGATCAGCTTGGAACCGGAAAAAAATCGTTGACGTTTCGGATTGAATGGTTTCTCAGAAACTACAGCTGCAACGGAATATGTTAGTAAATAAGCCGAGCTGGGGTATTTACATGATTTGTACAATACAAAGAATGTATTGGTGTATAATTATGCTGTATTCGTACTTCGTAACATTAACGAAATGTATTAATGTTAAATTGCACTTTACGCTCCTTTAAGAGTTTCGGTTGAAATGATTCATAATGAGCACTTAGTCGTGAATTTCTTACAGAGACACCATTAGGGGGAATTATGTTTTAATATCCGCAGATCCTTTATTTAAGACCATTGATCAATTACGTGTAATATACAAGACAATAAGCACAACAAATCACACAACATACAAATAATTTTAAATGGTGTTACCGCATTGGGATGGTCAATGTGAAGCATTGGCAATTTAAACCGCTTTAAATAAAACGTGTTTTGAAATTTATAAATGAATATCCTTCAACGAACGTAATGTTAAGAACAAGATTGCATTCTCCATCGAGTTCCATACAATTATAAACGGCAAATTGTGTTGCAATGAAACAAAACAAAAGCATGTAATATTGTTATAAGGATTAATAACCTCACATAATTGATCCGAATCATCAACGATCAAATCGTTTGGGGGGTGCTCCGGATTTAATTAGTATAGTAATATAACATTTTAGATTTAGTTGCAAACAAGAATAATCAGTACGATTAGTGATATTACAATATAAAACAAAATATAGCACCATATACTGCTTTAAAGTAATAATGAACTCAAGCTATATAGCAATTTAATATAGAGATGTTTCCTTTGCATAATGACTACATAGTTAAACCAGGTACGAGTATCGTAAAGATATGATGTCAGTAGCAAACGTACACACAGTAACATTTATTGTTTTTTACATTACATTGAGCAACAGAACATAAATTATGGGTAACGAAAACCAGTTGAAATAGTTTATAGCAAAATGCATAGAACAAGTACTATAAAATCTGTACATGAAATTTATCCAACATACACGTAAACATAAATGTTGCAAACTAGCCTAATGTGTGCGTTCATCTTAGCTTGAAATTGAAATCACGTTCGAGGTTTGGATTCAATGATTTTTTTTAATCCACCGCTAGAACTGTATATCGTTATGCGGTCAGTCGGGGCAAATATGTATTTACAACTGTGAACTACTACTGATATATTACGGTTTAATTGTTCAGTATTAGTACTCCGTGAAATCAAAGTAATGTTATAATGTTTAATTGCACTTAACGCTGATTATGAGAGTTTCACTTGAACAGATCCATAATGAGATCTGAAAGATCTAGTTTAAGGAATATTTGGACTCTCCATGGGGTATTCAGCTCTGTATATTGATCCACCATAAAATATCTTATCATTAACTCCAATCTGTTCTCTCATCTGACTGAGCAATGGCTGAGTGCACAGTTTCAATGTACCTCTTTCACTGCAGAAGTGTATTGATCTCAGCTGTTAAGAGTCATCACACTGTATGCTCACTGTGACCACAGCATGGTATTAATACACAGAAAAACGAGTCCTTGATTCGGGTTCGGGTAAGGGGGAAGTTCAAATAAAGAAAGATTAAAGTAGGTATATGCCTTTAATTCTGAATACCTTTATTTTAGTTTAAGAAGATATAGAAGTTCTAGAAATAAATACTTCAACAGAGAAACGTTCTTTAGTATAGCGTTTACAGTCATAGTCTGAATCTTATTTTGTTTGTGCAAGCTGCTCTCCATGCAATGATGTTGAATAGAACCCAAGTGTGTTATGTACGAAATTGACAGGTGCGGATACGGGTATTGGCGTCAAGGGATGGAAAGAAAGAAATAACTACCAACCTACAAAACCTAGTTTGGAATGCATGAATATGTACACACTAATTAAAAGGCGAATTAAGCCAGAATTAATGAATAAAACAAGTTTCATAAAATAATAAATGGAAAAATTCGTGGTCATTTAGCAAGAAATATAGCACCAAATACTGTCATAAGGATAAGTGAAATAATATACATATTATATGTAAGTTACGATTTTACATATTATGGCAAAACTCATAGTACGAGCACTTTGTATATGAAATTTGTCCAATACAAATATGAACATAACTGTTTGCAAACAAGCTATAATCTGCCTTCTGCATTTAGCTTTTGAAATTGAAATTACGTTGGAGATTGGGGTTCTATGAGTCCTCGCAATCCACAGCCACAATGGTGTACCTTTATACAGTCAGTTGGGAGCAAACATTTAACAGCATCTTTAAAATACTAAAGATATTATGGGGTATACTTGCGCAGCATTAGTTCTTTGTGAAATCAAGTTAATGTAATGTTAAATTGCACTTTACACTGATTTTAAGTTTCCGTTGAACAGATCATTATTAATATCTTAATTGTTAATTGCTAACCTTTTCAATATTCTTGATAATTGTTTTGCTATGCACTTATATGACGTTCATGCATTTCATTTTTCGTATCTCTTTATGCATAATGACCATCATGCTTATACTAAAACTGATATCTAGATTAACTATCAATATCCTTTGATAGAAGTAAATGGACTGTAGTACAACACTCAAAGGTTTATAATCTTAATCATAAAACCGTTCTGCACGCGTCTTTGATGCCAAAACCTTGAACTAAATATTGTGCAATGAAAACCAGTAGGCACGAAACACTTTTTGAATAAAGTATATTTGGCGAAGATTGCTAGTTTTAGTTCAGCCAGATACCGAACGTTTGATTGTTGAGTTCATTTGGTTTTTAAATTGTTTTAAACTGTTAAGTGTATATTATCCCATGATGAGACTTAACATTGTCACATTTAACAATACAAACTGTGGCATACCTTGCATTCAAATACATAACAGCAATCCAGGAAGTTAATTATTTCAATAAAACACTGAATTTTATCAACAAATTAAAACACCTGAAAATGCAAACATAAAGTAACCACATAATACTTAGATCGTTTAAATCAGCAAGGTGCAAACAGTAAAGTGAAGTGTATGTTTAGTACAGCGAATGCCCTTACCACTAGGCAGTGATGATATAATTAAGTGTAATATCGCTGCATTGATAAGAACGAAATTTAAGTAATTGAAATTGTAAAATAGCACCAAATGCTGTTTTTATGAGTTGTGTTGTGTTGAATCAGGAACATATCGAAACACTCAATTGTGAATGTATTTCCTCTTTCGAAAGATTTGTTTAAAACTGTACAATGTACTAGGCGTTTATATTAGACGTATGCACTAAATTTAACAATTACTTGAAAAAAAATCCACATACGGCCCTTAAGTTTGAGTTTGTAAACGATTGATTTGATTGACTCATCTTTAACAAAACAAAAAAACGCTATTACATATTTGTATTCATGAGTTTTAGATTTATTAGTTAAGATATATTACATCAATATTAGAAACACACCATATACGCAAGTGTTTCAGCGTATCTGTTATTACAATATTTAAATAAGCAATCACATAAATTTAATTGCAAAGGTAAAATTGTTAATACCTACCATACAATGTATGAATTAAAAAATATATTTAAAACAAAAAATCTAACCATTTTCGTCACAGTCACATTGGTCATTTTATTAAAATGCAATCTCTCTGTTTCAAGTTGTTTAGTCGCCTAGGGGTATATCCATATATGAATGCATAACAATATGAAACGTACTACGACGAATAACGCCGCCAAATCAGCAACATCTACACGATTGACCAATTTACATAAAACAACGACTGCTTAGATTCAAATGTGTACAATAAAATGATTATCAATATAACTATAACTAGCGCAATACATCACTATTTTAACTGAATTCAACAATTGGACTTTCTATCTTGAAATTTTAATTCCACTTCTTAAGGTTAGATTATTTCAAAATAATAATTCCAGATTTTGTTGAAGATTTTCGCGAATTTTGCACCATCTACCTGTATAAATCTATTTAAAAAACACTTATATAAATGGAAAATCTTTTATCGTGTGTCATACTTCCGGTTTGATATATTTAGAAAGAATGTATTGTGCTACTTATAGCACCTGTACATCTTCTGTGAATAAGAACAACAAAAACGACGAATTTGTTATAACAGGCAAGTTTGTACATATTAATAAAAAAACCATCGGACATCTTTAGATTACAAAAAAAATTAAATGTAGAGAAATAAACATTCACAAGTAATGCACCAACCGCTTTAGAAGTATACACTAAAGTTTCTATAAATTGGCAGAGCATTAAGGCGAATGTGCATAAGGGCGAGGAAATTATTTTGAATTTTTAAAAGAACTGCTTTAAATGAGACAATGCCGTCTATTTTGTAACGTTTAGATATGCATCAAAGATTGATCACGCGAAATTATGTGCACACATAACGCTTCTGAAAGAAAACGATAAACTCGCCCAAGTACAGGAAAATTATCCGCATCGCCCATACGCCGTAGACGTAGATATATATATATATATATATATGTGTGTAATCGTGACCATAGGGCGAAGTGTATTAAAAACCAGTACTATGGCGAAATTTTCTAACTTCTTTAAAATAACTACGTCTCAAATAAAAATGCACTTTTAACACAATTTAAACTTGTACATTAGCAGGAAAATAAATGTATTTTTTCTAATTTTGACTCTTCATTGGTGAAAATTTGAATTGATCCTTTAGGCCTTAATTCTATTCGACTTCGTTTCGATACTTGGGAGAAAGGGACTTGATGCGGAAAAACACGTTCTTCCGGTTTGCTTTCTTAATTAGACTGCGATACATAAATATGAGTTTGCATTCAATGAATAAACCGTTATGAAAATATGTGTGGAAAAACTAGATAATATAATTTTAATATGTACATATTTTTCTCAACAATCTAATTATATTTACTTCTTTTTCACGCGTGTATTTGATGAAGTGTATTTATAGAGTTCTAAAAATATAAAAGGTATATTTGATATATCTATAGACTTAGGGGACCTCGAATATTAAAATACCAAATGTTATTATCTTTAAATAATTGACTCGTGTTGGCTTGTTCTCCATTACCATATAACAATTGCAACCGAACTGTTCATTTGGAATATTTTAACCACGCGACCGTGAGCGTTCTACATGTGTTCGCCGAATAGACATTCCTTTCGGGTGCTCTGATTGTCTTTTTAGAAGTATTATGTTGGGTTGCAGGACACGCATCGTCTGGGAACAAATAACGTTTAATTGAAAGTAATAAATGATTCATTTTCCGTAATATGGATAGCATAATAGTGTCTGTATAGCTAACGGTATTGTGTGTACGATTTCTGCCATTTCCAGCATTGAGTTGTTTTCTGTAGTTTTTACCTCAAGTTTGATTCTGTATTGTTGATCGTGTCATATTTCCAGCATTATGTCGAAGTGTAGCGCTTACAGCTTGTAGAAAATGCGAGTCAGTGATATTGTTACACCCCAACAGGTGTAGGTGTCTGCTGTTTGTCTGAACAATCATTTTTTGAAGCACAATCATTTTTTGAAGCACATCCTGCTCCGATTACATCTTTTGGTACTATAATACTTTAGATATATTGTAATACTTGTAAGTATAATAATTATGTTAATGTCTGGAGTTTTTTGTGACATTTGATGCTACACAAGCAGTATTAAATTGAAATAACTCCATGACAAATCCCGAAGAATTGTTCTCAAATATATACCTCAAATGTATCAACTGACTAGCTTTTTCAAATTTTCTACGTTATTTTCCTTTCTTTATTCATGTATTCAGTAACAATGTAAATAGATATGATGGACCACATTTTCCAACTGCAAATATGTCAAAGGCGGGTAAAATGATACCTATTTCGTCCATAAAGTCAAACATTTCACATTTTATTGCGAAAATTGAGATCAGTGTTTTCATTGGGGCATGAAAGAAAACTATCCGGTTTAAGTGCTTTGCATTGTTAACCGCATTTTGATATCATCTATTCTTAAACAGTCTGATTTTTCTTCAACCATTAGTTTCATAATATCAGGTTCGTTTCTGAAACTGGGTTGATGTATCTTAAAGGTGTCATTTTAAAAGCAGGTAAAATATCTATTGGTCAGTGTTTGGGCAAATGTTTTTTTTTTTTTATTTAAATCACCATTGTTGTTTGTAAAAAGTATTTATTTGGTTGTTTATCCTACAGCAACGGGTACATTCAGTTTTGACTTGGGGCAATAAGAACCGCATATGCGCCCATGGGCATATACAGTACATGTGGTATGGTTTTTTTACTGTGCAGTAAACAAATATGTTAGTTTTAGTTCTCTCTTAATATGCAATCTGGACACAACTTTCTCTCAACATTTAATATAATTTTATTAAAAGAAATACTTACTTACGTAATATAAATAGACATGGTAAACTCCACACGAGCTTATGCCATGGCGGTTCTTGTGTCGTGCGTACGTCTGTTCGAGAGTAAACTTTTCCTTAAAATGACATCTCTTCTGAGACCGGTGGGCCAATTTTGATGACACTTCACAGAAATATTCCTTGGGAAGTCATCTATGAAAGTTGCCCAAAGGGTTCCGCTCCGTTGATAAACATGGAAGCCAGGGACTATTTTTATTTATATGACTATATTGAAAACTTTGCAAATTTTCTTGACAGAAACCACTGGTTGGGTTTCCAAATAATTTCACAGAAATGTTCATTGGGTGTAATTCGATACCCACTCAGGTTGTTTTTCTTTATGTTTTTTTTTTAATTCAAAATTCTTATAATGTAGTAAATTATTCAAACGTTATATATTGTATACGCCTTTATATTGCTGATTTCTGTAACATAAAAACATTTAAATTGCTGAAAGGGATCACTTTGTGTTGACATAGTCCCTTTAAGTATAAAATGACATGTTTATCATGTTGAAGCAGGATTTGGCTAGTTTAATCAAACCATGGTGGTATAAAATGACACAAATGTTGGAAATGAATAATTTAGGCTTCGTTATTACATTTTAAGATTGTAATCCTGTCATGATTAATCTTACAGACACATGATATCTTCCCGGTATGACTGCCGAATAAATGGGTGCCAAGGTGACATAACACATTAACCATTGTGTTAGATGAGAAAGTGTTGTAATTTTCATTGATGAAATAGAATTTGTGAATTGCTTTCATATACTAATAGTTAAAAAACATGGTTATGATAGAGGAAAAGCACACTGGTTTTGCAAAAACAAATGCCCTATGTTTAAGTCCTTCATTGTCTGCACAGCAGGATTTTTTTTTTTGGGGGGGGGGGGGGGGGGGGGGAACAAGTAATTTCCTGAAAGAACCCACAAGTCACAATAACAACAATTGCCGCGAGTGTGTAATTCACCTCATGAATTGAATTAAAGACATTTAGCTCAGCTGGGAGTGCATTAGCCATGTAAAACTTAAGTTTATCCGCTTGTACGGTTGCACAGTGGCCAAATTTGCATTGTTAAATGCCCCTTGAAAAGTTTCGGGGTAGCGCACAGTTGACGCAATTTCAGGGTCGTAGCTATCTATATATTCATGTGGATTCGCAATATTGTTTCAGTTATGCAGACCCCCCAGACCCCACCCTACTATAGGATTTTGAAAAAAAATGTGAATATGGTGTATTATGAGCATTACTAGATACATTGTACTTATGAAGTAATGAAGTAATGAAGATCTGCATATTAGGATAACTGACAAAAGATTTCTTTACTTCGAACATTTTACTCTCAAGTAGAGCTGAAACAAACACAGTCTTATTTTCTGTCCTTTTTGCAAGCTAAACTGCACAATTACACTTTCAATGTCAATGTCTATAATTATGTCAGTACACAGTAGGTTAATAAACTGATCGGACTTACTTTTAAAGGGTAGGTGTAAAAATATATATATGTGACCTGAAATTTAGTAGAATTATGCCCCTTTTCGTAGTTAGAAATTCAGGTTAAAGTTTGCGTGCAACAACTCCATATTTCTTTATCTACTACAGATATTCAACTGAAATTTCACACATGTCTTCAGGGTCATTATGTAAGGTCATTGACCAAGGTCGTTAACTCTGACCTGCAATTTAGCAAAAATTTGCCTCATTTTGTACGTAAAACGTTCAGGTTAAGGTTTGCGTGCAACAGTACAAACATATCGAGTGCGCTGTCCTGTGACAGCTCTTGTGAATAATCAAGCTAGTAACTATGCCCCACATCAAAGATGGCAGGGTATATTGGTTTGCTAATGTTGGTTGGTTGGTATTAATATTCGAATACATACAACCGGTTCCGGTAAAGTAAACACGTACAATGTAAATGAAATTGATGAAAGCAAAATAAACGCGAGTGATCAGTGTAAAAGTGATATCAAAATGGATGGATAATATAAATAAGGATCAAGATCTACATACACGTATGACATTTTGCTATGCTGTGCATATTAAATAATTATTTTTGACTTCAAAGATTCCCCGCTTGGTATTCGCGCGGGTGGGGTATTATGAACAGCTATTTATAAAGTTATAAATAATAGCAAAACCAGTTTCTGTGTATTTTCCACTTGTTTTCCAACGTGTTAAATATAGTCCGTTATGTCCGTTATTGTCCACGAAACTCGTCACGCATGATCGGATCGCAAATGTGGTGATTAAGTTAATATCTCGCACTACATGTTGAACTGTTGATAATACGGCCACGGGAAAATCCAATATACACAATGAGCAAAAGACCCCACTCATCCACGGCTAGTGAAAGCAACGTGAGTTTCGCTGAAATGCCAGTGTTTGAAGCGCTGAGTGAAAACAAACAAAATAAAAAGAACAGTAAAAAGAAAAAAAGTGAACAAGAAAAATTAAACCAGAAGAGTATGGTCGATTTTGTCAAAAATAGCTCTAAGACCCAATCGGAACATGTTGAAACATCCATTGAATCCATTGAAAGGCGCTTAGATGAAATAAGCTCAAAATTATCAAATGTTCTTACAAAAAACGACACGTGCTTAATAAAAAACGTAATTAAAGACACTTTAGAAGAAATAAAGGAGAAATTCCTTGGATCATTGGTAAAACGGTTGGATATTCTTGAAGGCAGTGCTTTTGACAACGCAAAAGAACTAGAAGCTTTAAAAAAGAAAGTCGACGGCCAGAAGAGTGAGATAGATGCACTAAAACAAAAACACATTGATACAGAACAGAACCAGGCGGCGAATCTAAACGAATTGGAGCAATATGGACGCAGGAATAGCATCCGTATTTCCGGCCTATCAAATGACTCTGAGCAACAAACATCGACAGCGGTCGCTGAAGAAACAGCATCAATGTTATCACAGAAGCTTGGCTTACAGGTGGAAGCTAAAGATGTCGACATCGCCCATCGATTAGGAAAATATGCTGTCAATAAAAACAGGCCGGTGATAGTAAAATTTGTCAGACGACAAACAAAGATTGAGATTATGAAACGGGCAAAGTTGCTGAAAGGCACGGGCATTTATATCAACGAGGATCTAACGAAAATCAACGCCGAGGTCCTTTCATCCCTTAGACTCAAAGAACCTGGCCTTGTTGAGAAAGCCTGGTCACATGAAGGAAAGCTGTTCGTGCGTTACAAGGGAAAAGACCATAACAATCTTGTTCCTTTTGACAATTATAACTTTTGGCTCCAAAAGCCTTGGCCAAAAAAGGAGGCTAGTTCCACTGCCACTAGCTACGCCCGGAAATTATCGTCTAGTGGAAACCGTCACCGATCAAAATAAACTGTTACTATAGTGAAACAACTGGTCCGTGAGGTGACATTTCATCTGACTTTTTATGTCCAAACTTCTGTTTCCTTTAGACGTCGCTTTTTGTATTGTTTTTTTAATTACTTTAAGTACCACCCAATACACAAAAGAACACACGCAAAACGCGTGCATGCACGCACACACACACATACACGCACGCACTGTTACATACACGCTACACACGGAAACACCGCCCCCCCCCCCCCCCACACACACACACACGTAGATACACGTACACATACACACACGAATACCACACACAGACGCGCGCGCGCAAACACACACATATACACTTATGCACAAAGAAGGACAGAAATACATAATCGCGAATATGTGCACCAGCGCGAACAGACGCTCGCGCTTACTTTTCATTTCACCCAATATCAGTTTGACGCAGATGCGTAATAATCTAAAATCTAACCAAATGCTACTCCCTTATCTTATAAGATATACAGCTTTACCTGTGAAATGTTTATTTCAGAATGCTTGTTTTTATTCATGACTATGTTTTGATGCGCTTTGTTGCGATGGAAACAATATTATTAAAGACATCCGAGATCAAAGATAGTGGTATATCAGTTCACTATTAATAAGGAAGAAAGGGGAATACATGTTGCTTAAATTGAAATAGATTATAGTAAAACATCATAAGGTTTAGATTTTAAGCGATTATTTATTACGTACATAAAGAGCTGTACATTACATGTACCCATTATACAGAGTACAGTCTTTGAACGCTGATCAGTGACAGAACTTTGTCTAACTGAGTTACTCCCCTTAGTTAATATTTTGCTATGACTATGAACAATGTATATTGTAAGAAGTTCGATTTTTACCGACCAGTAATTATGCGAGCTTCATAATTAGAAATGGAATATAAAGAATTATATTTACTGATACGTATACTATGCAGCTAGATCTATAAAATACTACTGTTTCTCAAATGAACGTTGCTTATTTATTCTGCATTTACCAATACATACGTTACTGATTACACTTGCACCTCATGTTGTGTATTTCAATTAGGATATCAGTTTCAAAAAGAACTTTCCAGGTTAACGCACATTCAAAATTAATGCCTACACAGTGTAGTTCTTTCTAACAAAAACACTTAATAAAGATTTCTTTGCTGATATAATAACTATTTTTTGCACTGTGTAGATATAGATATATGGTACTGAATATTTAGCCAACTTTGATTATATTTATGTTCTATGAGCACTTATGCATTTTAGTAACGATTCTTTATTTTTAGAATAAGCAAAAAAGGTTTACTGTTCATTTACTGACTATATAGACACCTCAGGTTGTTTACATTTATTCAACCTCAATTTAATTAAGAATTCTTCAGGTTAACAAGTAAAACTTAACACATTTTGTTATACTGTTTTACAAAAGGAATGAATAAATAACATATATTAGATTTATTTGCTGACACAAGAACTATTTATTGTTCTTAAACTATTTATACCCTAACATACAATGTGATTAGTGAGTATCCTTTTCACTATGCATATATTTTATGCGACATGAACACCTTATTTTTGGTGAAAAAATACAAAAAAAATTGTTACTTTTACTTTGTGTACATGACATGAAACACCTTACTTTTGGTGATAAGTGACACAGAATACTAAAATTAAGTATACAATATGTTACTGACTTTAATATGTTCACTGTGCATATATATTTATTTATTTTATATGATCATCTTACTTTTTGTGGAGAGTAAATACAAATAGGGGATAATAAATACAATACAATTAATACTTACTCTACAATACATTATAAACAAAAGCACGATAACACCTAATCATCTTTTCGCTTTCGCACTTGGCTTAGGTGTTTTTTAAGTGCTTAACGTATACAATTTAAATACAATTTCCCTACAGCATCTCCTCTTTTACAAATATTACATTAATACTATTAATTCTTTTTAAGAAGATGAGAGGTTGCTATTTGGGGCATATTGTACACATTTAAAATATCCATCACACATTATTAATCTTTGTTGTGTTAGATCACTCCTAACCTGTCATGGGACCAGTCTACCATTGTACTAAGTACAATTGTAAATATTTATTTATTTCTGTTTATCTACTTTTGTTCATAGTGTTTTTAGTGTTGCATACCAAAGTACATTCTATATTAAAATACACTTTATATCTAGTACAACATTTCTCTAGAAACAGAAGATTTGTCATGCTAAATTGTATATTGTTTTTACAAATACATGTCTGCACTTGTTGTAGTTGTAGGAAAAATCACCACCTATTATCTATGCCATTTACTTTGCACTATTATGTAAAAGCCTGTCTATTTGCAAATGAACACTGTTAGAATTGCGTCTTTAAATTGCCGCGGCCTAAACTGTTGTAAAAAGAGAACTGATGTTTTAAATTTTCTTAAAGACAAAGACTATCAGATTTATTGTTTACAGGACACACACTGGCCAAAAGATTTAGAAAAAGAAGTTTATTCTTCATGGAATGGACACTGTTTTTTAAGCTATGGAAAGTCAAATGCCAGAGGTTGTGCCATTTTAATTAAGAAAAGTATTGATTTAAAAGTACATGCTATACAAAAAGATGATATTGGAAATGTGTTAGGTCTAAATATTTCTATTGGAGATACACAATTTTCACTAATTACTGTTTATGGCCCAAACATAGACAGTCCACAGTTTTATAAAGATGCGTTTAACACGATTGATGCGTTTGGAAATGAGGACTTCGTTCTGTGTGGTGATTTTAACCTTGTTTTAAACAGCACATTAGATTACAGCAACTATAAAGCATCTAATAATAATATAAATTCTAGAAACATCATCTTAGAAGAAATTGCTAAAAGAAATCTAACAGACACGTTTAGAGAAATGCATGAAAACAAAAGACGGTTTACATGGAGACGCCCAAATCCGTTGCAACAAGCAAGGCTAGATTTCTTTTTAATAACTCCAAATATACTAAATTCTTTAAAATCTTCAAATATCAGAGCCAGTCTAAAATCGGATCATTCTATTATCGATATTTCTCTGGAATTTAATAAAACTGAACATGGTAAAGGACTGTGGAAATTCAATAATTCTCTTCTGCAGGATATTGAGTATTTAAATATTATAAATAATAAAATTGAGGAAATTAAAAAACAATACTGTTTACCTGTGTATAACTTAGAAAATATAAATACAATTAATAATAATGAATTATACTTTACCATAAATGAACAACTTTTTTTGGAAACACTATTAATGGAAATAAGAGGTAAAACTATTTCGTATTCAAGTTTTAAAAACAAATTAAAATCATCAACTGAACAGAAACTTTTATTAGAAATTGAAACCATTGAGCAAAATCTAAATGAATCTAATAAAGATAAACTTCAGCAACTAAATACAGAACTAAACAAGATTAGAGATACAAAACTTAAAGGTCATATAATTAGATCAAAAAGTCAGTGGATTGAACAGGGAGAGAAAACAACCAGCTATTTTTGTTCATTAGAAAAACAACACTATGTTAATAAAACTATACCTTTTATTCAAAGAGATGATGGCCAATTTATACACAACCAATCCGATATTCTTAAGGAAACTTCTGAATTTTACAAAAAATTATATGAAGAAGTTAAATTACAGCCAAACAGGATACTAAACGACCTACATGATATAACTGTCTCTAAACTAAGTTCGACCCAATCAAAAGAAATGGAAGGCCCGTTGCAATATGAAGAATTAACTAACACCTTAAAGAATATGAAAAATGATAAAAGCCCTGGTTCGGATGGATTCACAACTAATTTCTTTAAAGTGTTTTGGAATAGAATTGGAATTTTCGTATTGAGAAGCATTAATTTTGCGTATATTAACTATCGTTTCTCTGTTACCCTAAAGCAGGGCATAATTACTTGTATACCGAAAGAAAACAAATCTAGACATTTCCTTAAAAATTGGAGGCCAATTACACTTCTTAATACTGTATATAAACTAGCATCTGGATCAATTGCAAATAGGCTCAAACCTCATCTACAAACTCTGATTTCCAGGGATCAAACTGGTTTTGTTTCAGGACGGTACATAGGTGAAAATACAAGACTGTTATATGACATTATGAACTACTCAGAAAACAATAAAATCCCTGGATTAATTATGATGATAGACTTTGAAAAAGCTTTCGATACTTTATCCTTCGATTGCATTGAACAGACGCTAAATTTATTTAATTTTGGACCAAGTTTTAAACGCTGGATATCAATTTTTTTGAAAAATACACAGACATCAGTTCAGTTAAACGGATTTTTGTCAGAAAGCTTCTCAATAGGCCGCGGCTGTAGGCAGGGTGATCCTATATCGCCATACATTTTTATTCTTTGTGCAGAAGTTTTAGCTATCAAGATTAAGCATTGCAAATCTATAAAAGGAATACTTATTAACGGTATAGAATATAAAATATCTCAATTTGCAGACGACACTTCTTTATTGTTGGATGGTTCGGAAAATTCTCTAAACTCTGCTCTTGACCTGCTCCATGAATTTGCGTTGTTTTCTGGCTTAAAGGTAAACTTTGACAAAACTCACGTAATTTGGATTGGATCTTTAAAGTACAGCTCTAGATCTATCAAAACAAAATATAAACTTATATGGGGAAACACCAGATTTAAATTGTTAGGAATTACTTTTGATGTAGATCTGAAGACAATGACTGACTTAAATTTTGCTGATAAATTTAATAAAACAGTAAATTTAATTAACCAATGGAATAAGAGAAAACTAACACCCATTGGCAGAATTATAGTTATAAAATCATTAATACTCCCGCTATTTACTCATTGTTTTTTTGCAATACCCACCCCAAAGAGAGAAATTCTAGACAAGCTAAATAAAGTATTGTTTGATTTTGTTTGGGGAGGTCTGCCTTACAAGATTAAAAGCACTACAATTGTACAAAGTTACGAGAAAGGTGGAATGCAAATGGTAGACATTTTTGCATACTGCAAAAAAATCAAGCTATCTTGGCTAAGAAAATTATATACATGTTGTGATAGCAAATGTGCAGTTCTTATAAGATCTATGTTTGATATATCCAAATTGTTTAACACGGGAAAACTGTATACGACCATAATAAAGAAACGTATCAAAAATGAATTTTGGTCTGAAGTGTTTACATGTTATGAAGGATTTGTTGATGTGTTAAAACTTACTGAGGTTGATAGTATTCTTAATATGCCTTTGTTTTACAATCACAATTTTCAAATTGGAAATGAACCATTGTTTTTTAAAGCATGGTATGACAGAGGCATCAGATTTGTAAGGGATATTATTATTGACTCAAACACCTTTTTGGAAAAAACACAGTTAGAAATTATCACTGGAAATGCGATTAATTTTATTCACTTCGAAGGACTCGTAAAAACAGTTAAAGCTCTGATTAAAAAGTACAAGTTACAATTTAGTAGTAAAGACGTTTTAATACACGGTCCATCTCTGTCATGCTATGCTAAAAATTTTATATGTTGCGAAAGCAAAGATAGATCAGTGTATAATTGTTTTATTCAAAATAACATAGAACCTAAATGTAAAACCATATGGAACAATTTTGTAATATCAGAAGTGGAATGGAAATATATTTTTAAAACAATATTTTATATAACAAGAGATAGTTATATGCAATGGTTCCAACTTAGGATCGTTCATAATATATTAGGAACAAACTCTCTCATGTACAAAATGAAACTATTGAATAACAATGCTTGCACTTTTTGTCACCAATGTGAAGAAACAATTATACATCTTTTCTGGAATTGTGAAAAAGTATACTGCCTGATCAATAAAATAAATGAAGACCTTATACAAATACGGAATATAAATTTCACGAGACCAATAGATTGTAAAACGTTTATTTTAGGTAGCACACAGAAAGACAACCAAAGTCTGGATATATTATGCCTCGAAATCAAACGATATATATTTTGTTGTAGAAAAAATAAGTCTATTCCAAATTACAACGGTCTTATAAATAATATGACATTATCTTATAAAACATATTCCGCCTCTAAACAAACCGAAAACGAAATAACAAGGTGGTCGCTAGTAAGAGAACTATGCGAGCCAAACATGCAAATTGTTAATGATCTTAATGAAATTTTTTAATTTCCTTCAATACCAGAATAAAGAAATAAAAAATCTTTTAGAAGTTAGCTGGTTGAGTATGTTTAGCATTGTGATGGAATATGGAATGTACGTTGTGCACTAATGTTGTATATATTTTGTATGTTAGTTTTTCCTATGTCACAAAAATTGCAACCCGATGATATATATTTACCGAAATGCAATCTACATATAGAGCAAACCTATCTTGAATTTATGCATGCTATTATACCATGTTCTTTTTTTTTTCTTTCAACTCAATTATACTGATGACTTATATGCATGTATATTTGTCGAAATAAACTTTACCAAAAAAAAAAAAAAAAAAAAAAAAAAAAAAAAAAATATTCGTTTCCGCTCAATTAGTCCAACAATTTTCATCTTATCATCACCAAACTTCATGAACATGTTTGTGGGCATAATATCTAGGCCAAGTTTGATAATCAGCCAAACTTTATGAAGATGTTTGTTATAAAATATCTCAGTCAAGTTCTTTGCAAAGCGCAATAATCAGCTAAATCGCACTCGAGTTATGGTCCTTGAATTATTTGATTTTGGCCCTTTAAGCCGTTTCCACTCTTTCACTCTCAAGTCCAAAAATTGTCATCTGATCTTCATCAAACTTAGTGGAAATCTTTGTGACCACGGTGAAGTTGGATAATCAACCAAATCGTTCAAGTAACTGTAGAGTTATGGCCCTTTGATTATCTAGAAATAACTTTTTTTAGCTGTTTCCGGTCTGATCTTAACCAAACTTGAATAAAATGTCTGAGATTATAATATCTTAGACAAGTTTTATGATCATCTAAATTGCCACAGGAACCGCAGAGTAATGGCCCTTTATTTAACTAAAACTGACCGTTTTAGCAATGTTCATCTTATCTTCACCAAAATTGATGGTTATGCCCCCTATTAAAGATTGCGCGGTATTGGTATAATAACCAGCCAAATCGCTCCAGGTTTTGTGGAGTTATTGCCCTTGAATTATCTGAAATTGGTCTTTTTAGTTGTTTCCGCTCTCTATATCCAGCAATGTTCATCCAATTTGCAGAAGTGCTAAGCATGGTAAGACAAGGAATCATGTGCAAGAACTCTAGATCTCTAGGTCAAAGGTCAAGGTCACACTTAAAAGTCAAAGGTCAAATATACGAATATAAGCCATAGACCTTGTCCTTGTAATTGTGTCCAGCAGGATAGGAGGGTTAACCCTAACCCTTCGAATTACTTTTCAGAAGTGATAAGCATTCTGAGGTGGTATGTCACATGCAAGAACCAGATACCATGATCCAAGGTCAAGGTCACACTTAAAGGTCAAATATATGTATTCATGTTAATATTCATGTTAAGAGTCAGCATTTTCAAATAACTTGGTAGAAGTGATATAAGACAGTTTGTCGCGCTTTAAGCTAGGTCCACGGTCAAGGTCACAGTTTAAGGTCAAAGGTAAAAAAAAATAATTAATACTCTGTCTGGAGGATAATTTTGTCTGACATGGACATATTTTCAAATTACTTGCCAGAAGTGTTAAGCATGATGAGATGGTGTGTCGCGCGCAAGAATCAGGTCCCTAGGCCCAAGATCAAGGTCGTACTTATTTACCTACAAAATAACGGCCGGATAATTGAGAGATTAGCCATTCACTTAGCTACCGAACACTTCAAGCAACGCACCCTAGCATCTAGGATTTATTTTAGATGTTTCCTACAATTTCGGACAGTCTTCATTTTGATAGGAAAACACTAAAATTTTGGAACAATTTTGATATTATTCATTAACAGTATTCTATATTAGACTTACAAACACAAACACGCTGTTTGAAAATTTATGTTTTGTGTTATTCACAAAGTGTGTAGCAATTTTAGAAAATTTTCTAAAAAAAAAAATAATTTCCTCAGACAAAATCTAAATTTTCAATTCAAAAAAAAATTATTATGTAATGGAATGTTCTCAATACAGATAACTAACACAAGTTTTATAAGAAATAATAATTAAAATCCATTATATTGGGTGGTTGAATAACCAGGCGTGGCTGAATAGTTGGAAAAAAGGATTATATAATCACTATAAATAAAACATGGAATTAGTGAATGTTTCTTTTGTAATGATTTTATCTTTTCTGCACATAGTATACACATTATATACACACTTTTACAGTATCATCTTAAATTTTAAAAAATAAATTAAGGTTTCTTTTAACATACATTTCTCTGCATTTATTTTTTGGTAACGTCATATACAATCACCAAAGTTAAATGCATTTTATGTAAAACAAGAGCTGTCAGAGGACAACGCTCTATACTTTTCAAAGTATTTCAGTTGGTACGTATTTTGGGAGTGGAAGGGGTATAAATTTGTTGAAATACAAAACTGAGTTATGGTAATTATTTCATCAAATTAATGTTTCAAGTGAAAACCTTTTGTGGTTGATAACTTGTGTAGTTTTGCAGATATAAGAGTTTTGAATATAAACTTTAATCAGAAAATCTATGTGAACTGGGTTATAGGAAACGTTGCTTCTGATGCTGGAGTTGATGACACAATATATTCCAAGTTTCCAGTGAATAACTTATGTAGTTTTGCAGTTAAAAAACTTTTAAATATAAACAAAATTTATACATGTACACCGTCGCTATTAGGAAAGCTCACTTATTATTCGAACAGTCGAGCTAAAAATGATAAAATATGATACCTAAAATGCACAAATAACTGATAGTGTACTTGAATCTCACAAATCACTTGTATTGTGCTGTTCGAATAAAAACACGGCCTATAAATTAATTTATTGTACAAGATAAACCTAGCTATGCGTTCTTCTACCATTTGCTATCTTTTAAAAAATGGTAACGTATTTTAACATGACGTAGCATCAAAGATAACCAACAGCCATCGTGCAGCCAACCACCAAATGACAGCTTAGATATGGTACTTTCATAACAACACTGTCCCGAATATGCCTGCTAGGGGTGGGGGGAGCAGGGTCTATTGTCAGCGTAAAGTCTGATAGACCCTGTCCGGATGATAATTTTGTCCAGCAAGGAAGGCGTTTCAAATAACTTGGCGGAAGTGTTAAGCATGGTGTAACGCTGAGTTTCGAGAACCAGATCCCATGGTTCAAGGTCAAGGTCACACTAAAAGTTCAAAGGTAAAATTATACTGATGAGCGTGCAAAGCCAGTCATTTTAGGGCCTATTTGGGGCCGAACTTTGGCCCCATTCTCCTGCTTAAAGAGTGTATATTTTCCCCCAATATTTACCTTTGAATTACGCTCAGAATATAGGCTTTTTTAAAAATAGACCAAAATTGAACAAAAACTAATTAAGATAGAGGAATTTTCATAAATAATCCCAGCAGTTTTTATAAGCAGTAAATAAAATCTCACACATATAGAGAAACACTTTCTACTATATACTTGAGACTAAAAAGACATACAAACATTACATTGCCACACAATTAACATACTTTATTGTTATTGCAATTGATAAAGCAGCCAAGTTATTTCACAAAAGAAGATAAACTATTAATGTAAATGATTACACAAAATGTCACATACTAAGGGTTTTTCTGTCGATCAAAAAAAGTCACCAAATCGTGAAACAAACGAGGCGACAGTTTTTTTTCTATGTGGCGAAGATCACAAGATCAGCTGTAAATGTTTTTGATTGATTAAAACTGTATCTTATCGATAACGTTCGTGTTTTGTTTACCTCTGACAGGTATGACTTACAGAATATTGCAGTATACCAACCATATAGGATGAAAAAAGGATCATATATAGACCCAAATACTGCCCGTATGCAGCCCATATTTAACCCATATAGGACCCATATGCAGCCAATAGGGGCTGCCCATATGGGTCCCACATGGTTCCCGGTTGCAATACCCATGTGGGACCCATGTGGGTCCCATATATTTTGCTTGCTGGGGTCATTGTATTGTCTACATTTAATAATTTTGTTAAATACAATAGTATAAAACGCACACTTAAAACATCGCTCAACGAAATCAGCAATCAGGAGCTGTGCTTCTTAAGTCTTTTTTGAATTGCTAACAACGCGCATTCACTGCGAAACTTTTTCCGGTTAAAATTACACAACGCAAAATTGAAGACACCTCAACATTTATAAATGGATTTGTTTAATCGAAAGGTACTGGGAATGTCCGGAAAGACAGTATTAGCAAAAGCAGTGTTAGAAAAGCATTCTTTACCGGGTTAAACCCATTAGATATATTATTAGTTTAAGAGAATAAAAACGATATATTTATTTTTTCGCCCGAAGCATGGATTTGACGACCATATAGATAATATATTTTCCAAAAATAAAGAAAAATATATTTATCTTTACAACGAACTTAATACCGTTTCAAATATTTGTGTAGGTAATACAGTATGTCCATACAAAAATCCAATATGATTGCATAAATAGGTCATTAGTAATTAATTACGAGAATTAAGTCACCGGCACCTTAATGGTCGCGGTCGCCTTAAGTCTGCTTTGTTCGACAATTTATTCGCCCATTGGTCACGATTACATATATATATATATATATATATATTGATATAGTAGTCGGGTATCCACAATTCATGGCTCCAATTCCTGGCGATTTTATATTTGTACGGCACCATAAAAATTATGTCAGCGAAATTGAAACTACGTCGGCATCACTTGCCGTTTTATTTCACAACGCTATTTCGTGTAAAACAAACATGTTCGTGTGTTCGGTTCGATGAAAAAATAATCCAAGACAATTGATGAGCATGACTGTGAGCGTGTGAGTTACGTGTATTTAATGACATTCACTTCGAAAAAAATACCATTACACTTCGGTAAATGAAGAATACAAAAATACCCGATGCTGTGTGTTTGAATTTAGTCATCTAGAGATTTTAAAGATGTTCCTCATATATATAGCATTGAATGTCAAATACGTATTTAGTGGACAGGCACATCAAAGAAGGGCAATTTAATGCCAAGACAGGTGCATGACCTACAGCTGAACCATCATGTCTTTCGAACATAATGAGATGAAGTATTAATTTATTTAGTGAAAGAAAGTGCATTTGATGATGATGATGATGATGATATGATGATGATGATGATGATGATGATGATGATGATGATGATATTGATGATATGATGATGGTGATGATGATAATGATGATGATGTGCAAAGATTTATCATAAATCTGTGTTACGGATCTGTAGCTGATCCATGCAGACCCACAGACAACATAAAGGGGTTATAACTGCACGATCAAAAGTTTACACCTCCGAACCCAGATTCCTGGATCAGCCCCTGGTAATTGGCATACCGTTTATAAAGTATTTGAAAATGAAATTGCAGATTGGCCACTATCAACTCACAATTCATTTTTTGTTAAAAATGTCATTTAAATGATTGATTATACACCCATGGGCACTTCTAACAAGACCTTCACTTAATCAGCTGTAACTTTTGTATTTTAGCCCGAATTTCTCCAAATTTTTTAAGAACACAAAATAATATATTATACTTCGAAGTATTTATTTTTCTTTATTGAGAAATTTCATTTTCATATTAAACTTAACAAAAATAAAACATAATATCAAAACAAAAATTCGCCGAAATGCGATAACGAAATAAAGTGCATTCCATTGTTAGAAATTAATAGCATATATTTTTGTTATTTTTCTTTTATTTTGATTTAAATTCTTTAATAATAATTATTTAAGAAATTTCGATCTAAATAAAGAGAACAAAAATTCTTATAATAGTTCGTGAAGTGCGGCCTCTTGAACACCAATGACTGGCACTCGTCCTGTATACTGCACAGTAACCCTCTCTCTCGTCCTGTATACTGCACGGTAACCCTCTCTCTCGTCCTGTATACTGCACGGTAACCCTCTCTAGGTAATGACTAGCACTCGTCCTGTATACTGCACAGTAACCCTCTCTAGGTAATGACTAGCACTCGTCCTGTATACTGCACAGTAACCCTCTCTAGGTAATGACTAGCACTCGTCCTGTATACTGCACAGTAACCCTCTCTAGGTAATGACTAGCACTCGTCCTGTATACTGCACAGTAACCCTCTCTAGGTAATGACTAGCACTCGTCCTGTATACTGCACAGTAACCCTCTCTAGGTAATGACTAGCACTCGTCCTGTATACTGCACGGTAACCCTCTCTAGGTAATGACTAGCACTCGTCCTGTATACTGCACGGTAACCCTCTCTAGGTAATGACTAGCACTCGTCCTGTATACTGCACAGTAACCCTCTCTAGGTAATGACTAACACTCGTCCTGTATACTGCACAGTAACCCTCTCTAGGTTTTGCCACTAATATTTGTAACTCCTCCCTTATTATTGTTAACGGATAAATTAACATTCATCACAAACAAATTAGAAGTTTACCACGTGCTTCTAAGTGTAAAATAGGTAAAAAGTTAATCACGTGATATCCAAGTACAATGACTGGATAAAATTGCAGATTAATTTGCACATGATGGACATTTTTGAAACATCTTTTCTTTATTTTTGAATGGTGTTATGCATTGAATAACTGATGTTAAATGTTTTTGTTTTGGTTGAAATGTCGTTGTTAAACACGTTGATTATAAACTGCATTGAATTTTTACATTCACCGCAATTTTCTCGTGCAATAAGTAGTTTTGATACCCACGAGCACGAGGAAATATTAATGATCACTGAACCGTTCAATTTTTATCATACCTGTTTTGGAAATTGTGTATAATGGGGTTGTGCAAAATTTTTCATTTCTGACAAAACCGCAATCAAAAAAGGTCTTGTTGGAAGTGCCCATGGGTGTATAATTACAGACAACAATTGCAAACGTGTTTAACTATACCATCCTTACAATGTTAAAGCAACGGAGTTTCCTTTAAAAAAAAAGGTATTTGCATAGTTTAATGGTAGACCACTTAAAAGCTTCGAGTGTTTGTTTTGAGCATAAGCTATTCAGAAGTCTTATACATTTGAACAAAATGTGAAACTACCCAGACTGTTTAAACTACGGACATTTAATGCAGTTTCCTTTGTATTCAAATTCAAATAGTAATTCAAACATTTTGCTGTCGATGAAATAAAAATTGTCGACATCCTATTAAACGAAGAATTTACGCTAATTTTGTAGAGATATGAGGACTTAAATTTTGAAAAGAACAAACGAATTAAAAGGATACTACAAGTTTTATTATACTCTGGGGTACTTTATTTGCTTTCGTTTTCCCGCTGCAGGGTTTGGACTTTCAAAAACAAGCAATTGTAAACGAGGCGTTTTGAAATTTACTTGAATAATAATGGCTTCAAAGGTTAGATTTTTTTAGTTTAGGTTTGTTTATTACTCATTAGCTGCTTCCAACAGGCGTTTTGAAAGTCGAGGTTCATAGTGGGTCAGGTCAATAGTGGTGCATCGACAGGAGGTGGAGATCGTAAGGAGAACTCCGGCTTTCTTTAAGTTAGGTCAAAAACAGCTAGTGATCAAAATGTAATTTTGGTAATTCATCAAGCCAGATATTTACTTTACGACATCCCCCCTGATCAAGTCGGGCTTAATATTCTGCTGTTCTATTAAACGTAAACGACTTTTTTGCAACGCCATGGTCGCTCTTTTTATTACAAACTAGACTGATTGTATTGACATATCCTATTTGGTTCATTGCTTGGTCGCAGTAGATTCAGTAAAGTTCATGTGCATTTTATCATAACAATTTGGTTTTGTTCACTGCGCAGTGGGTCTACAGTAAATAATGTCAAAGAAATGTGTATTCAAATACATAAACATTCTTAAACGTTTTAATGTTAATGATGTGGTTACATTGTTGAGTGCTTATTCCTCAGCAAAAGTTTGTCAATTTGTAATAGATTAAAAAGATTGTTACATTTTATGTGATTTTGTTATTGCAAGTTTACTATTTCGCATATTATTGGCGCCGTTCATAATCGCGGCGTCTCTTAAGTTTGGAAGGAGCAGTTAATAATTTATTTTTGCATAAAACGGTCGCTAAATTACGGTGTCATAGAGGCGACATGTGTGTGTTTTTATTAACTCGTAGCCACGACACAATAACTCGTGGCCACAAGATAATAACTCGTGAGCATGACATAATAACTCGTGGCCACGAGTTAATAAGTCGTGGCCACGACTTAATTATTCGTGGACACGACTTAATAATTCGTGACCACGACATAATAACTCGTGGCCACGAGATAACAACTCGTGACCATGACTTAATTATCTCGTGGCCACGACTGCTTAACTCGTGGCCACGACATAAGTATCCAATTAGAACTGCCTACTATATTAATTGAAAATCGCGACTGAAACAGAATGGAAACTCGAAATAATATCATTATAAGATGTTTCCATGATGGATTTACATAAGAATAAATAATTATTACATTAAGAGAAGACCATGGTATATTGCTGAGTCGTCGGCAATTGTATCGCATACTGAAAGCCTTCAACCTGAGATGAAGTATTTCTAGTGATATTCGAAATGCCATTGACTTTGTGTTGAGAGAGATTGATAATTCTGGACGGCAGCATGGTTACCGAATTATGCGACAACGGTGAATGGCAAATGGATTCAGCGTTCGAATACAAGATGTGGCAACTATTCTACGCGTATGTGATTTGACATGTATATGTATTGGGGATACTGGTTTTAATTGAATAAATATAATAAAAGTACAAAACTGACATAAATAGTTTCTTCTTTGCAGCTGAAAAACACCAAAACATTCCAATGAATATTCTCTTCAAAAACAAAGGCATGCGTTTTTATTATTTCTTGCTGATTTAGGCATCATCAGTTTAAGCAATTATTTGCAAATGTAAACAAAGAAAATTGGAATAACATTATATCTGCAGATCCCAGCTGTGAAAAAAACGTTTGTGATCGTGGGTTTACTATATATATAGGCTATATATTATATCGTACTTTGTAAGTATAAAATAAAAACATGTGAGCGTTCGTGTGAGTACGCTGGCAAGTCAGTTAGTTAGCTAGTTAGTTATGTATCCGTTCTTTATGTTTTATTTTTAGGTGGACTAACAAAGGACTGCTAGACGATTCAAATGACGATTTGTTTTCTCACCCGATCCAAATTTAATGTGGCATATGGATGGCTACGACAAGCTAAAGCCATATGGACTTTGCATACATGGTTGTATCTGTGGATTTTCCAGAAAAATTGTGTGGCTTAATGTATATCACACAAATAACAACCCCAGAGTAATTTCTGGCTACTTTCTGGAGACAGTAAAAGGCGTGGTGGTACTGCCCGTGTCATCAGAGCCGATTTTGGAACGGAAAATTGTTTGGTTAGAGATCTTCAAAACTGGTTTAGAAGGGATGATTTAGCAAATGATGCTTATATCGACGGAGCAAGATTCGAGTCCTGGTGGGGGTATCTGAGAAGGCAGCATTTACATTTCTGGCTTAATTCCTTTGGAAAGTGCGAGAGGCTAGGATAAGAACCTGTTGCAGTTTTGTTTTATGGCATTGGTACAGGTAGTCCTTACTTATACTGCTATAAAACTATTAACAACAACACTGTGTTGCAATGACGAGATTCTTGTATTTGGTTTACATACGGACACTACTTGCCATGTGTAGTAAAACTTTGATATACCAACAAATATAGATTAAAATCATATGTATGCTTCGATCAAATCTGTCAGAATATTCACTGTTTAATCACTAAAAAAAAATTTTAAATAAACGTTTTATTGCGTCATAAAAGACCACAAAGCTGTAACTATATAATATTACTTTAGACAGATTTAATCGAGTATTCATCACAGAAAACGAAGCCGCTCAGGAAAAAAAACCATTTTGGGGTACTAAAAAACCTGTGTCCGTGGCAAATGCACGTAATCGTTTTCTCGGAATACCGGCTCTTATGGACCATGGCTGAGCATACGAAAAACATATATAATACACTATTTCTATACATGTTCATGTTCGATCGTTGAATTCTAAAAAAAAAAAAATTATTTGTAAACCTTCCTATCATATAACATATACCAATGTTTTTCATTGGTTGGATCAATCAATAACAATCATTTTGATTTTCTTGACCATTTAACACAAAAAACCTGTCAAACAGGTTTTATTATCCGTGTAGTTAGGACAATAATTCTCCGCTATACGTTTTACCTCGGAGAACTGTTAATTACTTTTTCTGCCAATGTATGTATATATGAACAAACAGAAAATTTAATGGTTCTTCTATGTAAAATGCACAAGACCAGTAGTAACATCAGAGCAGTGAAAAACATGAGTTGCCTACAATACTCGTCAACTACAACTACAAAATCTAGCAGACATCTGTGAAGTCAAGGTTGTTGTTTTTTTCTTTAATATTGCAAATAAATAATTTAAGGACACTAACAAGGTGATGCACGTTAAACGTAATGTCTAAAGTTTAATGATTAGATTACAAACACATAAAACAATTCATTATTGGCTTAACACTTTTACATATTTTCTTAAAATAAATGGTATTTGAACAGTTTAAAGTTAAGTTTGGTGTTTACATTTTCAACACAACGAAACTAGCCGAAGTTTCTCGTGTTTTGTGCAGAATATCACACGCAGATTGCCGAATGTTAACGGTGAATGTAGTCGGATTAGTGTTGTGCCGATTAATCATTTCGTCGATTAATCAACGACTAACAGGTAATGATTAATTAGTCGATGAAGATTTGGGATTCGTCGATTAATTGAATATATATGGAGTTTTCTTTCTTGAAAAAAATCCAATCCCTTTCTTTTAACTTGAACAAGTGATCCGATTCTTTAATAGGTTTCAGTGACCAAATAATATAATTTAATAACACACATGCACATATTATTAAATACAGTGTTCAATAGAATAAAAAGTATACATGTATATATTTTAAGTCCAAGTCCACAAGTGTATTGCATAAACATTATACAATGTTATAGCTAATGAAGTATAAACATATATATTATATATTTTAATATGATTTGTATAAATAATATTCGTCCCTAGTAAAGCTGTTATCTATGCCATGTGTGTTGTATTTTTTATATAAATTTTGCATTTTAGTACCCAACACTATAGTCCAGCGCGTTTGTAGTATAATGCAGTTCACAAACTTTATTTACACAAAACATGTTTATGATATTTCCTTCATCATTGCTATATACATCAGACACATATCCATTGCCAAACTAAATAAAACAATGTAAATCATTGACACGTTGTAGTCTAGGGTCTATTTCCTTTACTCTCAAGAATCCTGATTAATCGGTTTCGTTTTATTTTATTTTAGGAGGAACTAGATTTAGAAATGACAATAGTCATATGATTAGAATGTCACGCAACCCAAACGCACCCTCTGGACAGCCCAACAGACTGTATCATTTTCCGGGACTAAGGAATACTAGTACACGGAATTATTTGTGCCAAGTGTCTAATGAGGACATCGATGCTTGTTATGACGACGTACCGTTTCGTTCACCGGTTTTTTGTGACCCTGATATATATGAACTGTTTTTCGACATTATGGAACAAGATGACTTAGTCCCACCACACACACTGGGTGAAGCTATTACACTTTATAGACATTTGAGAGCAAGTGTCATCAATAGCTAGCTTCACCTATATTATATAAAGTATGTGAAAATTTCCTTCGTTGTGGAATGCAGATGATCATTGGATGTCGGTGGCTGTAAACGACGTGGTGGCCTGTCACCAAAAAGCCACATTGCGGTCCAGCGCATCTCGAAGATAAACTGTTTTAAATACCTCAATTGTATTGGCCCTTTATTAATATGTAAACTATGTTTAAAATAATCCTTGCTTGTATTGGGAGTTGTTTGCAATAATTTTGATTCAAATGTTTGTTTATCATGATTTCAAAACTTGTGTATTGTACGGATGTTAAGTTAACATTATAAAGTTACGCTTTTCTTTTGTCTAAAGATAAACCATATCATACTTGGTTCCTGTCTATTCTTTGCAGTTATTATACTATATCCATACAACCTCTGACTGGTCGTGTATCAACACACCCCGCTATTTATATATACTGTTTTAAATACTGCCCAAACGTTAATACACGGACAAAATTCTCAAAACTGATGCCTACTCGCCGTTTGTATGCTCAACAAAAACAACTACAAACTCTTTAAATACATAATAACTTTACCTAAAAATAAAAGGTTTGAATGCGTAAATGTGACAAAAGTAAGGATTCTGATTCTTTCATTCTTTAGCAGACAGAACCCCCGTATTTCAAATCACCAAACGATTGAATATCAGGACTAGATCTTTATCCGTTCTTTTTTTCGTATGTTTTAAAACCACCACATTTAGTATTTGAATAATAAACAAAAATTATGTGTGTGTGCCAGTATTTCTCTCTTAAACGAAAGCCTACTTGCAAGACAATACAAAAAACTTTCTACATTGTTACAGAATGGATTCACCTGAAACGGTAAATAATGTAACTAGTTATCCACATAAGGAAAGTTAAATGTTGACTTGTTTTTCATTTAAAGCTTAATTTATTGTATGGTTATGTTCATTTATTAGTTCAGGATTTAATGTATCATAACCTATTCTGTTCTATTTGTTCTATTTATCATTTTAAGGCAGAGAAAATGCACGGTTTAATTATATTTTTTATTTTGGAATAAAACTACCGTTTATGGTTATATTCTATTGAAATAGTTAAATTTTAAAACTAAATCCAAGTACTGTGGCCTGTTTATCCTAGCCCGTGGCATATTGTTGCTGTATACACGGATTTGATTGCAACTATTTCGGTATTATTAAATAAATTGTAAAATAACATTCATTGATTTTAAAAAGCAATTCAATACGTTGTAGCCAATCGCACAAAGGTATTTCTGCAGTTTACAATGTCACATTGACTGGTAGTTACCCTTGTCATTCATCTTAATATTGGAAATAGTTTAACTAAATTGAAATTGTACAAAAGTCTGTGGTTATTTGAACAAGATTATTTGACACAAAGAAAAGCACCGAGGAGATGATCTCTCACTTGTCGAGATTTACAAAATTTGACTGTTTAGTTTCGAACAGCATAATTGTTTTTGGACCATATAATGTTCAATTTATTTCCGCTAAGATTGTTTGCATTTTTTAATTAACTGAAAGGATCAAACATATCCAACTTTCAATGCATTCCCACTGTCGCTATCGATCAAAATCAATGATAATATTTAACATCAAACAATCATAGTTTTGTTAATAATTTAAACATCAAAATTGTACAGGTTGCATTTGAATATACAATATCTTCTGTAAACAATGGTATCTTTTTCGTTTTAAAAACTTAACGTTTGAACCGTCCTTTTAAGCTTCTAAAAGTATAGGTGTTATTTTGTTCTTATTTCAATGTAAGTAATAGGGAATTTGGTAAAATCTGCTGAAAACCGGTTAGGAAATTGTTGCAAAAACAGTATCCTCTATGTTTAAATTCAAAATTGCACCGGTGGAATAAGCTAGGAAAATCATTTTCTTGTCGATACAATATATTTTAGTTAATGACAATTGGCATTTAGACCATCTTTTGCTAACTTAAGTATCACTTGTAAGTGATTCTAGAGGTCGAATTACCCCAAAACGGAAGTCACATCCTCAGGGTTACATTGTCAGTTAGATAATAAGCACATATGGTTGAGTGCAGGATGCATATAATTTGTAAAATACAGTTTAAATGATATGTTTTGGTATCATTTTAAAGGTATATAAAAGTAAAGTAAAATGTTTGTTTATTATAGTGTCACCCCTCGCGATTAAGGGCCAGCCAGTTTTGACTTATGAGACACTTTTACTGATGAACATCTTTACTCCCGATTCCTATCCTATTTGCGCCCGGAATATATGCTTGGCAGGAAGGCAATCTGTACCCCTTGATTAAACTAGCTGCTGGGTAGGCAACCGGCCATATCAGAACTCGCCCTGTGTAGGACTCGAACCTCTGACCTCCCGCTCCGTAGGCGAACGCCCTAACCACTAGGCCACGGAGACGGTATATATATATATATGTAAGCAATAAGAAAAAAGGCTGTTTTTGTGCACTCCTTTTTATCTAGTGGTTCCCAGCTTCATAACTTTTGGCCTATGTATTTCATGCGCAAAATGGCAGCCTCCAAGTCCGTCAAAACCGGTGTGTTTTTTCTAAGGTAAATATTTTGAGTTACAACGCATAGAATTTTTTGACATGCTGTTTTTTCAAAAGGTTATGTCCTCATCTTTCCAACAATATGTGGTGATATATTGGAAAATAGCTTGGTCATGGTGAAAAGTGAGATCAAATTTCGAATGTTGTATATGTAACAAAGAAGGAATTTATTTGCGCATGCGTAACCTAGAGGTAATTTTCACCCAATTCACGGAAAAGTACGAAATCCATCTCGGCATTCGGCTTTTTCCGGTCTTGTATCGGCAATAAATTGCTTTTATCGTATATTGGTTAAATTAGTATTGAAACTTAATTGAAAGTTGATTTTCTATTCAGAGATTAAGTTAGATAAGTAAACAATAGATTGAACAGAGGATAAACATTGAATATATACTTTGTTTTTATTTATTTTATGGTTATGTTCATTTATTAATTCAAAAACATATATATTTTGAAATAAAACTTCCGTTTGTGGTTATATTCAATTTAAATGGTTTTGTTTTATTTTTTAAATTTTATTAAGTGGCATGTTTATCCTAGCCGGTGTCATATTGTTGCCGTATACACGGATCTGGATCCATGTCGTATACAAATATACAGGATAAACACCGTGTGTCACCTTCATTCATCCATTAGTAATTAATTTTTTTTACGTACTCTTAATGAGCGTTCCATGCTTGTGCTATGCGTCTTAAAAAGTGACAAAAATAATATCGCATATAAAACTTCTTAACAGTTATGTTTGTCGCGAAAAAAAAGTAGCCAATCTTTGAGTTCTTTATTTCGGTACCGGCAACACATTATAGTTCTTATGTAAACAAAAGGTGATAATTAGGCGATAATTAGGAAATAAACAGGACTACCTGTTTGTCTTACTAAGTAAAATTACATGTATGCGGTTTTACATCAAATCAAATATTACCGACATAATTGTGATGATTAAATCAAAAATTTAAACCGGCGATTGTTTACTGCTGGATTTTCTGGAAATTTTTCACTGAACGTTTATTTAGGTATATTGTTACTTTTTAAAAATATTGAGAATAAATAATATTTTGCACTGATTCATTTGTCATATGGAAGAAACTTCCTCAGCTGCCAAAATAACTTTAGCTTGACTCTTTAGCTGTGGATCCGCTTATGACCAACATAATCCGATAAGATTTATGACCGTGTCATTAAGATGGTTATCTGAACGCCCACCCCATCCGTTATCAGGGACTCTCTGGGCAGTCAGAGGGATTACGTCGCACTATGATCATTTTCATAAAAACGCAATACTACATTAAATTTTAATTTGTTTGCTAATTATAATTAAGGTTACCGTAGTTTAGACGGGTATATTATATTTTTACTGACATCAGTATGTATGTTAACATATTTATGACCTATACAATAAAAGGCAAAGAAAAAACATATATCTTTATATAAAAGTAGCTAATTCAGAATTGATACGGGATCATTGCAGAAAATAGAAATATCACTACTGATAAACCAAACTGTTATGGTCCCTTTTTCGAAATTTAAATAAAATTGTATCAGTTAATTGGTAAGAAATTGGAGTTTCCGAAATAATTTGCGAAACTCCTGGGAAATCTTTAATAAAACCGTGATAAACAGTTAAGTAAAAACCTCCCTATATGCTCTATATCGATTTTCTGCCTGAGGAAGTTTCTTCTATATGCGTCAGAATGCACTTTCTGGCCTTGTAAAGAATAGCATTCAATTATTGATTTTTGATGATAAGGCTATAAAACATATCACTTCAAGCACTTTAAACAAGTGACTGAACTAACCTTTTATCCCCACAAACTGGGGTAATTAAACAATCGAAAAACTACGCCTCATTCCGGAAGGAACTAACAATAACCTTTAGACGTGTAGCTTAACAACGTACGCACAAGCGATAGACACATTGTTATATTGGCAGTTATTAATTAACTACAAAGGTTAACGTTGAACGGTATTTATAACCTACACTATAATTTGACTAGAACTAGCAGACGACATGCACAACTACTGTTAAAAAATGACCAAATATAAACGTTTCATTAATGATCGTACTAACATATAAGTGTTGACAAGCTGTCGTACATGTGTCATCGAGAAATGAAATGAAAAATGAACAGTGTCCCAATTGAAACGTTATAAAAATAGAATATGCTATAATAGCATGTAACTACAATTTACTCGCACTTTAACAATCTTTAACATTTCAAAAAACAAGTGTCAGAAGTTGCGATATTGCGAGTTATTATCTCGTGGCCACGACATATTATCCCGTGGCCACGAGATACTATGTCGTGGCCACGAGTTATTAACCCGTGGCCACCAGTTATTAACCCGTGGCCACGAGTTATTATGTCGTGGTCACGAGTTATTATGTCGTGGTCACGAGTTATTATCTCGTTAATAAACAACACTCACATGTCTCCTCTATGCCACCGTACTAAATACAGTATTGTCTTGAACTATTTTCTCTAGGATAATTTATTATTTGATTAACGATACACATGCAGTTAATTGTTGCTCAGCAGAAAATTGATAGTCTCTGAGTAATTTTGAATTAGCTATTATTTATGAAGCGAGCCCGTGTGTCAGTGAAGCCGCACGTTGTTATATTGATTTTAGTCACATCAATAGTCAACCTCCTCGCAGAGATTTAACTGTGTACGAGCATATCTCGTTTAAATCCCTGCCGGCACGAAGTTCCACGTTACGCTAGAGAAACACTTGGTGCGAAATAAAATCGGCCAGTGTTATTCGACAACCAGTATATATGAATAAGGCGTGCCTTATGAATATTCAATTTACCAAAAAACGCTTGCTGGGGTGCAAGCGTCTGGTTGAAATTGAGTGGTTAACAACTACTAACATTTAATTTTTGGTGTTATGATAATATACTTTTAGGTTTTCGTTGCGACTGCAAACCCTGACTGGTGTCAGGACGGGTTATTCATATTTTATTTTTTAAATAATTATTCATATTATATTTGCAAAGATAACAGTGCTAGATATATTGGTGTTATCACACAATTATATTTTTTGACGATTAAAAATAGTTATACCTTTGTGAAAAATGAAGATATATAATACGTATTACTTAATCGAAAGGCTTTACGATTAACTATATACGCACTGCATTTGGTTGAGCATTTTCCGTACGTGCAGAGCAAAAATCACAACAATATTCCCAATTTTGAGTAGAACTGAGCCACCCTGATCAAGAAAAATGTCTTTAGCTAACTCATTTTTTATAAGATCAAAGACTTTTATGGCATATTAACCGTGGTCATCCGTCGTACTTCTTAAACAATCGTTGCCGGTTGCTTTCTTTGTTAGCGACGCTCCATTCGCGTGCTGAGCCTTCCTCATACGTAATAAAGTTACTATGATTATGCATGGTTAAAGATAATTATGCATGTGTGTAATTCGTAAACAAAATATACCACGAATTGGTAAGTCCGACCGTTCGAGCGAGCTTGCCAATCTATGGCCGGTATTATCGTCGGAATACTATCGAGACTAATTCCATTAAACGAGCTCTAATACACGTTTATGCAATTTATACGAGATCAGAAACATGTGTCACCCTAGGCTTATTCTCAACAATGCCAAATTTGCAACCTTAAGCATTTATTAACTTAACAATATGTAATTATGTATCAATATTCTCTGCATAAATGTGTATGTTTTAAAATCGCCTGTCAGTCCGCGCCAGTATAAG
The DNA here is from genome assembly GCA_027627225.1 of Congeria kusceri. Taxonomy (NCBI): domain Eukaryota; kingdom Metazoa; phylum Mollusca; class Bivalvia; order Myida; family Dreissenidae; genus Congeria; species Congeria kusceri. The sequence goes on from CM051030.1 coordinate 6,152,569, forward strand.
TGTATGTGCATGTCAGTCTGTGTGGATTTAAATACGAGTTATTAATGACATTCAGTCTGTGCATCCGATGTTCTAAGGGCTATACTGATATGTGTATTGGACTGCTTCGACGACAACCAGTTGGCGTAGGAAAAGATCGAGTCAATGCTCAAGAGTTCTTAGGGCTATAGTGACATGTATTGGACTACTTGGACGACAACCAGTTTCGTAGGTCATAATCTAGTCTGGATGTCATGGTTACAAAAGGCTATAGAGACTTGAGTACTGGACTACTTGGATGACAACCAGTAGGCGTAGCTCATGATATAGTCTAGGTGTCAGGGGTACTACGGGCCAGAGTGACATGTGACAGGTGTACTGGACTACATGGACGACAACCAGTTGCCGTATGTTCGAATGCATTCTGGATGTCAGGGGTACTATTGTGTACTAGACTACTTGCACGACAACCAGTTGGCGTAGCTCATGTACTAGTCTTGGTGTCAGGGGTACTACGGGCCATAGCGACATGTGACAGGTGTACTGGACAACATGGACGACAACCAGTAAGCGTAGGTCACGATCTAGTCTGGATGTTAGGGGTACTTAGGGCTATAGTAACATATGTACTGGATTTATTGGACGACATCCAGTTGGCGTAGGTGCTAATGCAGTCCTGGCGTAATGTTCTAAGGGCTATAGTGACATATGAAGTGGACTACTTGGACGATAACCAGTTGCGGTAGGTCATGATCTAGTCTGGATGTCAGGGGTACTTAGGGCTATAGTAGCATATGTACTGGATTTATTGGACGACAATCCTAAGATTTGTGATTTCCTACGTTTATCAAGTTTGGTTTTTTATATATAAAAAAAAACCTCGATAGATGTTGATGAAACTTGGTGGGTTTGTAAGTATGACCTTGACTGACAAAAGCCGCCCAAAATTTCCGTGTTGGGTAAAGGTCATCAAGGTCATAAAGGTCACCAACTTTAGAGCGTAAAAAATACCACAAATCTTTTACCCTTCCGGGAAAACGCGACGTCGTTGAGGGTCGCAAATGTTCAGGGGGATCATACCCTAAAACCCAGGTCAAGGTCAACAGTCGACCTTCTGAAATGAAAATTTCGATTTCTAGGGGTCTCCTGGAGTTACAGTGCTTCTAGACTTGCACGATCAGACTGAGTCAATTTGAGATGACCTTTATGAAGGTCACGTGACCCCAACAATATGGGTACCGTTGGAAAGGTCTGACTTTGCCCTTTAACATGCAAAAAGAATTTTGGAAATCGGACAATCCATTCAGGTGTTATGGCCCTTTACGCTAACACTAACTATGTTTTTTGGCTTTTTTACGCTCAAACGACTGGGGTAACTCTCTAGCTTCTATATTATGATATCTAGATTCCTGATATCTTATGCAAAGATAGACCGCATTGAGACCTATAGCGACCCGGGGTAAGGGGGGTAATAAGAGAGTAATTGCCCTTGAAAACATCTTTCTTTTTTTTTTTTACGTCTACCACGGGCACTTTGACACGTTCTCCATTTTTTATTTCTAAATTTATGCTAAAGAAAGTTATATGTGCAGAATCACAATTAAATTGTCTGTCAAATGGTAATTTTTGTAAAAATATAGGTGAAATAGTGAAAAATCTATTAAGCGTAGAAGTCGTCCGAGACCGGATTTTGCGGTAACAAACCACTAAAAGAGAAAAAATACCCCCCCCCCCAGAAGTACTATAACGCAAACGAATGCACAAGAACCATATATCCCATTGAAAAGGTAATACAAAATTAGGCAGAAAATCGAAAAAAATTATTAGAAAATGTTGTATGGTATTCGAGATATGACCGAAAAAAACTTGTTTTACTGTTTTTCGACCCTATTTTTTCATTTAATTTTTTTTTTCAGCTTAATGGTTATAAATAAGTGTATATAATTAATATTTAGCGGTAGAAAAAAGTATACCTGAATTTTTGATGTGCAATTTAGGGTGCTGGGATCACTGGGGTTAAGTTAGAGAGGCTTAAAGTGAGGGTCTCGGAGAAAATAAGCGGTTTTTGCTGATTTTTCACGTTTTTTGACCTTTAAACTTTAATATCAGCAAAAGTTCTGAATATATTTCTTTGAAACTTGGAATATATATTGGGTATTGTATATTTGAATTTTTAAACTAAAATTTGCGGGTCTGTGTGTTCCTGGGGCAATGTTAGGAATTTTCAAAGGGACCACCCCTATGCCGATTTTAATGAACAAAGCCGAAACATGAAAAAATAGTAACTATTTAGCACTATTATACAGACATAGTACATACAAACCGTAGGTACCAGAGAAAAGGAAATTAAAAATGAGGTATAAATTCGAAAACAGATTTTAAAAAAATAATGAAAATTGTGGTAGATATGAGTGAAAAACGGATTTTGTTGAATTTTGTACGCATTTTTTAGCATTTTAATTTTTTTTCACCCGGTAATTCTTTAAATAAAATTCTGAATTTTTGCATGCTGGTACAGAAAAGCAAGACAAACAATCTGATACCTAGAATGAAGTAGTAAACCTTATGTGGGTCGAGTAATGATGTCTGGAAAAGGTCAAATATTGTGAGCGTAAAAAATCGCTCTGACACGTATCACATTTAGAGCTGTTGTTTTTTTACCCAAAAGGACCGTTATATTGCAAAAATAACACCGGATTCGTATTCAGCATGGTATTCTAACACAGATATCAATATTTCACATCATTTTATCGCTTTCACCGGTTTAACCCAAATTTCACCCTGATGCATCATGGTGAATTTGGGTTAAATCGTCGAATGTCAAGGTCACCCCTCAAACTTTGGTCTTTATGTTAGGGTACCTCTGTGATTACGAATCTATGGTCCCTTTTTATGTTGACCAACCGTTTCTCTAAAAATTAGGGGGTTAGTGCAGCCCACCCGAAGCCTTGATTACGCTCAAAAATCGCGATTTTCTATCGTTCAATTTGACTCATAGTGTCGTATATTAGTCAGATACACGCGTTAAAACTATTTCTGTTTCAATTTTAGCGTTACTTTACTCATAAATCGTAGAATTGACCTCAACATTATATATGTTATATGAACATTATATGTGCGCCCAAGAGCATTATATGGGCCGGATTATAAACCAGTTAGGGAATGCCCTATTGACATAATGAGTAATAAAAACGTGGTGCAAAATCGGAAACAGCCAATCACTATTAATAATGCTAGACTCTTAGGTGCCTAACATACAGTGAAATGTCACTGAATTAGCTTCTGTAAAGAGGGATTTTGTCCCTGTAATGATACCCTACTCAATAAAAATGTGTTTGGATTTTGTTTTTCACAATTACTTGACTTTATACGCATGATTGTAGTATTTTCTTACAGCTATAAGAAATACGAAAGTGATTTATATAAGGGAGTCTATGTCGGTTTGAACAACCTATTAAAAAAATCTGCAATTTAATGTAGGGTCATAACACGGTAAAAAAATTTGTGGACACACTATATAAGAGCAATGCATATAATGCCTAAATATTGCTTTCACATGGCCAAGAGGCTGTTATGTTATTATTTGCAGGAAGATACAGGCCTATTTGAATGAAATATAATGGATATATTTGTCGGTGAGAACCAAATCATAAAAAAATCTGCGGTCAATTTTTGTGTGGACACAGTACATAAGAACAATGCATATAATGCCTTTAAACTTTTGCACATTCAATCCTAACTGGGCGTCAGAAATCACGGTTTGAGCGTAAAAAATCCAAATGATCCTCATAATCTAGTGTGGGTGTCAGGGGAACTTAGGGCCATAATGATGTGTACTGCACAACTTGGACGATAACCAGTTGGCGTAGGCGATAAATCCTGCCTAATGTTCTTAGGGCCAAAGTGACAGGTGTACTGGACTACATGGACGACAACCAGTAAGCGTAGGTCACGATCTAGTCTGGATGTCAGGGGTACTTGGGGCTATAGTAACAGATGTACTGTATTTATTGGACGACAACCAGTTGGCGTAGGTGCTAATGCAGTCCTTGCGTAATGTTCTAAGGGCTATAGTGACATATGAAGTAGACTGCTTGGACGACAACCAGTTGGCGTAGGTCAGTAGTCATTGGTCTACGTATAACACACAACATTGGCTGATATTATATTGTGGGCAACGAATAAGCCAATATATATCTATTCATGCCTTTCGTTGTGGTAAATATAATCCCGAAGTACATGCGTTTGCCTATATAAAACGCACTACCTTGAAATGGTTATGTTCGGGTATCGATCAGCCAATATGTATAACAATGATTTTTCGTTGTTGTAAATATAATGCATCAGTACATTCGTTGGCCTTCATATTACACCCTACCTGGGCTGATATGGTTATATGTTGGTTCATCGGTCAGCCAATTTAAATAATAACCATGATTTTCGTTATTGTGAATATAATTCACCAGTACGTGCATTGGCCTACATATAACACACCACCTAGGCAGATATGGTTATTATTTTCGGCAACGATAAGCCAATATACACGTATCACCCTATTTCCTTTACCGCAAGTATAATCATCCATCAGTGAGTCCGTATGCTTACATGGAACACACTAGCTTGATGGTTTGGTGATATTCTGCATTGATCAGCTTATACGAGTGCATTAGCTGGGATACATTTAACACTACGTTGGTTGATGTGATCAAAATTATTTATGACATAGGTCAGACAATATATATAATAACTATCTTTGACCTTTGGTGTCAATATACTTAATGAACAAACATCGTAAGCCTACATTTAACACATAATGGCACCATGGTGACAAAACAAAGAAAAATAAGTTTGCAATGTTTTATTGATGAATATAGCAATTTATTGAAAAGATATACTGTTTATACCATTTGTAATAAATCTGCATAACTAAATTATCTAGTTCGAAAAATGCCAATACAACGTTTTATTGAAACAAGAGCCGTCCATGATGGCCCTATATCGCTCACCTGACCAATGTATTTTCTACAGGCTGGAACTATTTTGAAATCAACAGCAGTATTATTAGAACATGTGTCAAGCCAAATATCTGACCTCAAGTCATTGTGGCTTTGGAGAAGAAGATTTTTGAAATTTTACAATATTTATATAAAGAAAACCCCCAGGGTGTGGCCTCTTTGGACCCCAGGCAGATAAATTGAATAAACTAATTAGAGGACCATTATACGATGTTATATACCAAATGTTAAAATTCTAGCGATGCTATTTTAGAGGAGAAGTTATTTTCTGAATAAGCCAGGTGACCCTGTGGCAGGGCATGATTTGAACAAACTTTGTAGAGGACCACTATTAAACGGGTGTGGGGGGGGGGGTTTCATTTTTACCCCAGTGGCCTTATTTGAACAATCTTGGTAAATGTCCACCGGAAAATTTTTATGCAAAATATCTATGTTCTAGGCCTTGTGTTTTCAGAGAAGAAGATATTTGAAGTTTTTACTATATACATATAAGGAAAACAGATTGGCCCCCAGGGCGGGGCTAAATTTTGACCCCAGGGGCATTATTTCAACAATATTGCTAGAGGTCCACTGGATTATGTTCCATACCAAATATCTATGTTCTAGGCCTTGTGGTTTCAGAGAGGAAGATTTTTGAAGTTTTTACTATATACATATAAGGAAAACAGATTGTCCCCCAGGGCGGGGCTACTAAATTTTGACCCCAGGGGCATTATTTGAACAACATTGCGAGAGGCCCACTACATATAAGGAAAAGACATTGGCCCCCAGGGCAGGGCTAACTTTTACCCTAGGGGAATAAATTGAACAATCTTGGTAGAGGTCCACTTGACAATGTTCCATACCAAATATCAATGTTCTAGGCCTTGTGGTTTTAGAGAAGAAGATTTTTGAAGTGTTTACTATACACATATAAGGAAAACACATTCGCCCCCAGGGCGGGGCTATTTTTGATCCTAGGGGAATAAATTGAACAATCTTGGTAGAAATCCACTACATGATGTTTCATGCCAAATATCTTTGCTCTAGGCCTTGTGGTTTCAGAGAAGAAGATTTTTGAAGTTTCTACTATATACATATAAGGAAAACAAATTGGCCCCCAGGGCGGAGCTAAATTTTGACTCAGGGGCATAATTTGAACAATCTTGGTAGAGGTCAACTAGACGATGTTTCATGCCAAATATCTATGCTCTAGGCCTTGTTGTTTCAGAGAAGAAAATTTTAAAAGTTTTCACTATATACATATAAGGAAAACCCATTTACCCCCAGGGTGGGGCAAATTTTGACCCCAGGGGCATAATTTGAACAATCTTGGTAGCAGTCCACTAGATGACGTTTCATGCCAAATATCTAAGCTCTAGGCCTTGTGGTTTCAGAGAAGAAGATTTTTGAAGTTTTTACAATATACATATAAGGAAAACACATTAGCCTCCAGGGTGGGGCTAATTTTGACCCCAGAGGCATCATTTGAACAATCTTGGTAGAGGTCCACCAGATGATGTTTCATGCAAAATATCTAAGCTCTATGCCTTGCGGTTTCAGAGAAAAAGATTTTCCTTTTGGTTGCCATGGCCACCAGAGTTATGCATGGAATGCAATTCTTTGAACAACTTTGAAAGAGCTTCATGCCAGGAACATTCCTGCCAAGTTTGAGCAAGGTTGGCCCAGCGATTTAGGAGGAGATGTTGTTTAAGTTAAAATGTTGACACACGACGGACGACGCACGACACACGACGACGGACAAATACCGGTCACAATAGCTCACCATGAGCACTTTGTGCTCAGGTGAGCTAAAAACAAATATTGAAGTAAGCACTTAAAAAATCAGTTCACAAGATGTGCTGTATAGACTCTTGAAGGAAAGAAAAAAAATTTTTTTTTTGTTTGTTTCAAAGATACTGTATGCGAGTACAAACATGTGGTCAAGCAATCATAATAAAAATGAAAAAATACACTTATTAATTCTAACTGGTAAAAAGTCACATAAAAAAGGAAACTTTATAATAAATGTATTAATCTTAATTATATATTTTATAACAATAACATGATATATATGATCTAATAATAACATTATTGTTACATATGATCACAATAATAAAATATGATGTTAATAATAGCAGTTATAAAAATATAAACACATGATTTCAGAAAAAACTATTGAGATTTTAGAAACTTAAATTATTGGAAACTACCAGTGTCTAAGTATAATCTTAATGCCTTATATAAATACAAATACATTCTGTATGGAATTATTTAAATATATATAACTAATGTTTTCAGTTTAAAGAAATCCATCACATCATTCGACAAAAATGGTAAACCTATCAAATGTGTTTTCATTTAACAAGGCCACTAGTCTGGATGACAGGCATTCTACGGGCCATAGTGACATATGTACTGGACTACTTGGACGACAACCAGTAGGCGTAGGTCATGATCTAGACTGGATGTTAGGGGAACTTAGGGCCATAGTGACAGGTGTACTGGACTACTTGGACGACAACCAGTTGGCGTAGGTCATGATCAAGTCTGGGTGTCAGGGTTCCTCACGGCTATAGTAACATATGTACTGGATTTATTGGACGACAACCATTTGGCTTAGGTGCTAATGCAGTCCTTGCCTCATGTTCTTAGGGCCATAGTGACATGTGTACTGGACTTATTACACGACAACCAGTTGGCGTAGGTCACGATCTAGTCTGGATATCAGGGGTACTTAGGGCTATAGTAACATATGTACTGGACTACTTGGACGACAACCAGTTGGCGTAGGTCATGATCTAGTCTGGATATCAGGGGTACTTAGGGCCATAGTGACATGTGTACTGGACTACTTGGACGACAACCAGTTGGCGTAGGTCATGATCTAGTCTGGATGTCAGGGGTACTTACGGCTATAGTGACGTGACAGCACAATAATGATAATGTAATCTCATATTCTGAGAGCTAAATGCCTTTTTGTAGTATGAATAGTTTGTAGTTAGACATTTGAGAGATATCTGAAAATTGTGTGTAATTGAATTAAAAAGTAAACCAATTACAAAACTAAATACCTCTTAATTCAGAACAGCTTGATTAAACTGCACAAGATATGATTTCCATGATTAAATTAAAAATGCAAAACAATATATTTAGGAATAATAAACAACATAATTCAGCAAGTATATGCTGTGTAATAAAAGTTATAGGTATTAATCTTTGGAAACCTTTAAATCTGCTCAGGACACGGTATACTAGTAGCCCGTTTTCCGGTCTATTCGGCCACTTAAGAGACAAACACCTTTTATACTAAAAATAAACAATTTTTACACCAATTGAACGTTTATCTTGAACTTTAATGGCTTGCCTTATAAATAAAGACCATTTAATGTAGATATAATTGATTCACTTAGTTACAGAACAATTCTAGGAAGGCACCCTAGCAAACATTACTTAGTCAGATCTTTCTTATCAATCTGTTCAGTCTTCGTTTTGATAAGAAAACATTTACAATTTGTAAAAATTTTGGTACAATTCATTAGAAGCATCCCTTATAAGATAAACACACAACAGTTCATTATTTGAAAAAGTATAGTTTACAACAAAATTTGTGTTTACACAATGTGTGTAGCAATATTTGTGGAATTTCTGTTAAAATTCTCATTTTTCCCACACAATTTATTTTATGCAATTTAAATTATTGAAAATAATAATTTTGAGAAAGAAATGCATTAATAAAGGTAAAGGACACAAAATTTATACGAAAAACTTATTAATTTCCATTATCTGGGGGTGGCAGAACGGATGAAACTATAGGACAGAAGGATATAAGGTAAATACAAGTATAAAGCAATAATCTCTTGTAATCACCTCACATATGAACATTGCGTCAGGAAGGCTTAACGTGAAAATTACAAAAAGATGCCACGAGGACACAAATGTGTTGCAGGCAGACACTGTTCATATTCCCTCTATCCGGTTCTCGTCAGAAGATATATAACACAAAGTATACATTTGCATCTGTGCTTATTGGTAGTTGACATACAGGAAACAACACACGTTACACATGTTGTTGTAAGATCACCAGGGCTCACATTTAGCACTTGCAAACTCACTAAATGCGTGTCAGAAAATATATGAAGTGAACATAAGATAATCATGGTCATACAACATAACCAGCTTTGTACATAGTTATTATTACTTTTCAATCAGATTTATACAGTTAAACAAACAACACAATGTTTTAAAACAGTTGTGGACAATAACACCTGTTAAACGGGTAAGAGTGAAAGCACGACACCGAATTTCCTGAGTCTCTAATATGAAATTGCAAGACGAAAATATTTGTTTAGAATTGAACTCTAAGTCACTGACAAAAAATTGCTATTAGTTAAAAAAAATAACTTGGATCATTACAACATAACAAGGGCTGTTGTAATTACATAATAATTAGTGATACCGTTCCATGTATCGCTGAAGATTGTTGCAATTTTTTGCTTTGATGTCATCTCCTGCAATGAAAAGCAAACCGAATGGTGATGGCAAACAATACCTCAGAGCAGTGAAGTTTTTGTTTTAGTTATTAACCACAACCACCCCATAAGGTTTTATAAGTGCTTGTTTTCTGCGTTTCTAAGTATAAAGTACATCAAAAACAATATTTATATTATTAACTTCAAAGACTGTTGATTTAAACATTACATATGAAAAAACAAATGACAAATGAAAAGGCCAATATGGATATAAGTTACATATGTCTCCACGAAATTTAAGCAGATACCAGTGTTGCTTTAATGAGGATCAAATTCACAGAAAAAAAACCAACAACACACTACATATTATTGTGCATTTTATATTTTACTTTCATGCAGTATTTAAAATATTCTTCGAATAATCCATTAGAGGTTACTAATATTTTTTTATTATTATTAATTTATTTCGCTTTTTTGATTCATATTATCTGTAATTTCATTGTTTAAGATGGAATAAAGAAAAAATGTAAAATTGACAATTTCATTTACCATTAACAGGTTTTTAAAAACACAATGATTGATTGTTACTACAGAAAACTAAATATGGAAAGAAATTTTCACTTAAAATGAGGAAGACATTTAACACTGTATATTCATACTTGTTTCAAACGTGTACATAACATTTGTCAACAATCTTGACACTGTAGACTGGAGGTAGGCTTCGACTTCATCCACTGTTAGACCCAAACTGGAACAAACAATCCCAACCATGGCTTCTTTCAACAACACTTGTTCCATATATTGCTGTGCCAAACTGAAATGTAAAAATATCAATGTTTGTTTAAATGGAAAACTGTAAAATTATTGACAAACGAGAGATGTTTGCTTCAAACATGAATGAATCCCCCTCCCCAGAAACATTTAATACACTTAATGATACCTCTCCACTACCGATATCAATCAGCCAGTAATGAAAATCAGTAAATAAACTGGCTGGAACAGTTTTTTGCAAACTTCATGTCTTAGATGATTTAATTTTAATGCTTGAACGTGTTTAAAGATGGCAGTACCATAATACAGCCATATGTTTATCTTCTTAGGTGACTTGACCTTTACAAAAGATGTCAAACTCTTCATTTCATACTGAAATATCAACTCTTCAGCCTTTTGCAAAGCGTCCTCGCCAGTGAAGTAACATTTTCTCACTAACGTACTCTCCGCGGGCCCCGCCATCTTGCTTCTGTGATGTCACAACCACGTGATTGCTTTTGGTCCGCCTCTCACTACCACGTGATTGCTTTTGGTCCGCCTCTCACTTGAGGTGGTTGTCGAATAGTATTTGCCAATAAAATCATGGATAAGCAAATGATAAAAACGCGGACAACGTAAAATTCTTGCGTTGTTATGTTTACTTTTTTATGTATTTACTTTTTGTTTTTCATTTTAACGCATTATATATATACCTGGACCAATAATTCAACATGTCTGTGTCATTGTTATGAAATAATAATGATACAATTAAAATTTAAAAATAAAATAAAATTTCAATCTCTTCATAATTGTCTCCCCTGAAAACTTCCAGTTTTTAACTCGTCGTGGCAGTGGAAACTGCGAAGAGTACCAAAGGGGAAGTAACTACTGCGAGGAGATTGATCAATAGTACGGCAGAATTGAAGAGGTTTATAAACCACCTGTAATTCGCCTCAGAAAGGACAATTTATTCAGGTTTACTTAACAAGTACAGTTCAAGAGTATACAAAATAGAGTTAAAGAGTATACAAAATACAGTTCAAGAGTATACAAAATACTGTTCCATAGTATACAAAATACTGTTCCATAGCATACAAAATACAGTTCAAGTTTATACAAAATACTGTTCAAGAGTATACAAAATACAGTTCAAGTTTATAAAAAATACTGTCCTAGAGTATACAAAATACAGTTCAAGTTTATACAAAATACTGTTCCAGAGTATACAAAATACAGTTCAAGTTTATAAAAAATATTGTTCAAGAGTATACAAAAGATAAATACATGAACATCACGGCACTGGGGTAATAGTATGAGCATTAAATAACGACATCAATGCCTACAACATCACTAAGAGTACGAGTTCATGTACGGGGACCATATCCACAAGGTGAAAAGTTCAGTAAATTTCTTAAATCAGAAAATTCTTTAAGTCTGTGGATGGCTCATTATTCGTTTGTTTTGTCTTAAATGGTTTTAATCTGATAAAGAATCAACAGATGCTTGTTATTTTACCACATTTATAATAAAAAATACTGTTTTTTTTGGTATCCGGACAAAACCCCCCTGGGACATAACCCCCCCTGTCCAATTTTGTATAGGTGGACGAAACCCCCCTCATGCGTTTTACAAGGTGGACAAAACCCCCCTTAAGCATTTTACAGGGTGGACAAAACCCCCCTCTTCCATTTTACAAGGTGGACAAAACCCCCCTTTAACACAAAACAATAGACTTGCAATTTTATCTAGAGTTTTTTCTACTTGCGAATTATAAATTAATGTTTGCACCTAACATACAAAAGATTAAGCAAAGTTTTAGCAGTTTTTTGAAATGCACTTCATTAATGTTTGTTTTGTTTACAATTCCTAATTAACAGCTAAGTACAGAACTCCAACAGGTCAATTTAACAGGTATTCCTAATTGTTTTTAACACCTCTGTAATTAAAAAAGAACATCTCTGTAATTAAAAAAAAAACTGTTACAAACCTACTTATATAAATGTTAGTCAAACCTAATACTAAAGTGGCACTATAATTAGAGCTAAAAATGAAAATAAAATATATGCAATTTTTTAATATAAATAACCACAAGAATTGGTCTCAAAAAGGGTAGATATTTTCACTTTTGAAAATGCATGAGGGGGGTTTTGTCCACCTTGTAAAATGCTTAAGGGGGTTTTGTCCTCCTAGTAAAATGCTTAAGGGGGGTTTTGTCCACCTTGTAAAATGCATGAGGG